>VBSM01001562.1:61511337-61535147 GCA_008086735.1 Cheirogaleus medius
AAAAAAAAAAAAAAAAATTGCTAAGCGACATAGTGTGTATCCAGGACTTCAAGGCTGAAGTGAGTTATGATCATGCCACAGAACTCCAGCCTGGGTGGCAGGGCAAGACCCTGTCTCAAAAATAAATAAATAAAATAAATAAATAAAATAAATAAATAAATAATACAAAGAAATGCACAACATGTAGGGTCAGATGGCCATGTGAACAAACGTGGGCACCAAGACCTGAAGTACACGGTAAGGTTCACACAGAGTGCGACAGGAGGCATGGGACACAGTGGGGCTACAGAAGGAACAAAGAAAGCAAATATCTAGAAAAATGGTGGCTTGACAGTACCAAAAAGGTATATCATACTCAACAATATTCCACATTATTGGAGAGTCACAATTTTTTTACTGTAAAATCTCATCTTTTAGTCTTTTAAAAATATTTAATACTTTTAGATGTCATATTATATATTTACAATAATAGAGATGAGTCCTATGTTTCTCATGAAATAGAATTAAGAATGAGATGTAATCTTTGCCTTTTCATTGACTTTCTTTAAAAAACTATACAGAAACTACAATCCAAAACACACATACAAAGAAAACAAAACCAATAAAAACCTAAAACATCCAACCCCCACATACATGTGCACATATGTACACACCTCTCTCCTTTTTTGAGTCATGGGTGGTTCAGTGATGCCTAAAATATTAGGCATCGATTGTGAAGCAGCTCTTCCAATGAACTCTTACTAATTTAATTTTAAAAAGAACTTTCAAATAAGAAAATTTAATTATAAAAGTTTATTTTTTTAAATATGTATATAAAGAAAAAGAATGATTTTGGGGAAGAAATAATTTAAGATATATTTCTGTTTTTATATGTTGTTCCATTTTTAAGAAAAAAGGAAGGGTCCACTAACACATTCTGGCTATCCTGACAATTCAAGGTCTTTGTGGTGGTAGTCACTGTGTACCTACTGTGCACTGATGCAGTGTCTAACAGGATGACCCAAACAGGGGAGGCCTCACACAAAGGTGACTATCCTTGTTCCAGGTCATTCGCAATAGCAGTGGCACAGTATTGGTAGTTTTTTCCTCTCTTGGGATGGCAGTTGCTATTTGAGGTTGTAGAGTTGAATTGCTTTCAACAATTATATCATTTAAATTGACAAATCCTTATGTTTATTTCTTGTAGTTTTCCAGCCTCTTCCCTTTCTGTCAGGTAGTTTTATTGATGCATCTAGCCTTCCCTTCCTTCCCCCACCTATGGTCCTCTCTTTTTACTCCTTTCTTCGTTGCAATATCTCACCATTAATAAGTTGTGGACTAAGAAACCAGATATCCAAACTTGTCTTAGGAGCCACTCAACTGATTCAAGTGTAGGGACTGTGTAACCTTTACTTGCAAAGGATACTTTAACCACCTCCTAGGTCTCACTGGAGTTCTTGGATTCATATTTGGGAGGTCAGGAATGTCAACTCCCCAAAAATTAAGCTGTCTTGGGAAACATGGATGCGTGTTAGTGTGTTTTATGAGTATGTGCACATTTTGTCTAGCCTATTTAAAATACTTTTTCTTCAGTAAAATTTAGCAAGCAAAATAGTTAAGGACTTTATCTTCCCTTCTTTTCTTTCTTGTGAAAGCAGGTGCTGACAAAGAGTGAGTAGGATAAAAACAGGTACTGGAAAAGCAAAGTAAAGGGTGGAGGGGAAAATCTACGGCTCTGGGTTTCTCATTTGCAGCAGAGAATGGGCAAACACTCAGCCTGCGACTGCCCACCTGCAAGCATGCTGACTTTGGGTAGGAATTCTGGATGCATGGTGACTTGGAGAAAGCTGGCCAGAGTTAGGAGGTAGATCTGGAACTCCTGTACTCTGGGATTCTTCAAAGATATATGGGAGTTGAGCTATACCCAGAACACCTGAAGACATCTCAGGATACGATGAGGAAGATTCCAGAAGCTCTGGCAGGACCAAGACCTGTTAGTTTGGTTAGACTCATCCCTTTTCAGGTCCCCCCTCCTGCTGTTTTTTGGTTGTTCCCTTGCTCCTAGTCCCATACTGTAGACTTAGACTGGCTTCTGCCTTAGCAAGGCTCCTTCCAGCATCTCAGAAGGGAAACTGAGCCAGGACCTGGACTAGGATGATGCTCCCAGGCCACGACCTTAGGAATGTGCTTAAGCTCCAGAGAAGTGTCTCAGGTGTTTCAAAACATGGTAGGTAGAAGACATAGAAAGCTTGGGTGAGTGGTACAAACACTTCCTGCATCATATTTACCTGAATGTTGTTAAAAATACAGATCCCTGGGCCTTATCATAGACCTGTTTAATGAGAAACTCTTGGGGATTGGGCCTGGGGTATTGAATATTTGATAACAATCCCCTGTGATATTTGTGCCTTCTGTGAAGCAATCACTCAGGAACATGTGGTTAAATATTAGCATCCCCATTTACTTGTATTCAAGAGAAACCTATTATGCATTGCTTTCATCTAAGAATATATATTAGAGAATTTATATACAAATTTATATAAGAAAGAAGAGAGAGGAGAGAAAGCAAAATACAGACAGTTCAAAATGAGTGAATGTTGTTTTCCTTTCCTTGACTAAGTTAGTGATTAGTTGGCATCTTGCCAAGAGGACAGGGCAATCTCAATGAATCCATAGAAAAAACGATTTTACTCCCTGCAAATTCTCCCAGGGACCCTGAGAATTTAAGAATGGAGTGTGTGTGTGGTGTGCAATCTGTGAATAACATCTATCCTTGGTCTTAGCACCACTGTCTTAGTCATACCAAATCGGTGCCGCTTCCCTCATCAGAATTCTCAGTGCTTAAGTCTGAGAACCACTGGTAAGTGCTGCTTCAGACAGGGGCTGGTGCTGCAGGCTAGGCAGGCAAGGAAAGAAACTTGAAACTCAGGCTGGCAGTATTCCTCAGCCAAGCAGTCAGTACAGATGAGTCCAGGCCATTGGAGGGGGAGGACTAGCCAGAGCAGGGTGGGACCCCCAGATGGGGTCATGACTGAGAACAAGGGTGTGCTGTCTAGAGGGGACACCCAGTCACATCATCTAGTCAATATGGGAGAGCAAAGAGCACTGGAACCCACAGGGAGTATAATAGAAGGGAAATCTTTCTTGTGGGGCACTGGCAGGGTGGAATAAGGGTATTATGAGTCAGTCAGAGGGTCTGGCTGTCATGACTGGGCCAAGGATCTCAGGAGTTGGGGCTGACCATGCTAATGGGAGAATGAGGTGAGGAATTTCTTAAAAAACAAAAAATGCCTCAAGCATGTTTGTCTCAGGAACAATATCAAGACCAACTAAGCCCAGAGCAGGAGGCATCAAAGAAATTAGTAGTCAAGAGTTGGGGAAAGCAGATAGCAACCAATGCTTTTCTTGAGAAGGCTTCCATAATAACTGTAGCACGTATTTACTTTTATGCCAATTACTCTGTACCAGACACTAAGAGTTTTACCTGAACCCAGACCTCATAGCAATGCTCTGAGGCAAGTGATATTAACATTGCCATTTTAAAGATGGGAGAAACTAACGTACAGCTTAACCAGAGTCACATAGGGATTTGAACCTAGATTATTTGGCTCCAGAGTTTCTTACCTTAATGACATTTACCTATACTTGATCAATCTCTTCCTTATTGCCATTAAAATTCACCAGTTATCATCAAAACTATAAGGGCTCATGATCTTATCACTCTCAAAGGTATCTGCTTAATAAGAGGAAGCCAAATCTGTACATAAATGGTGTGGTCGTCATCAATTTAGGAAGGGAGTGGGAAATCTTTTCAGCACGTTTCAAAGCTCATGTTGGAATGTCTCAGTCACTGCAATGAGCTCCATACCGCAGGCTTCTGAGCTGCCCCTGCAGGCATGTGGTCTGCCCAGTGGGCCCCAGAACCAAAGAGACATGAGTGCTCGCCTCACTGCCTCTAAGCATAACTTACAGATATATGTACAGGTTTCTTGGGTCTGTCATATTTGCAATACTGAACTACCAACTAGATGATTTTGCTCCAGGGATGTAAAGCTTTTGTCCTCAGCTGCTGGCATAACCATATAGTAGCTTGATGGCCCATGGCTACTCCAAGGAAAAACTGATTAATCCAAAACTCCAGCTAATGCTCAAAAGCAATGGGAGCCCTAGCAACACTAATTTAGAAAGTGACTCTAAACAAACAAACAAAAAATCTCCAAAAGGGACCTATGCAAATGCTCATTAGTACTACTGCTTTTCTCTTTAGATTTATGTTAATGTGTAGTTGATAGAATCAGACACTCATCTTTAAAATTAAAAAAAAAAAATACAGTTCTTCAAGAACGAGCTGGCCTGTTTAATTGTTATATTTTTTAAAGCTGAAGAAATTTTTTTGCAGGATGATGAGGTTAAATAGAGGATAAGTAAAATTCCTTGATTTTGAAAATGCATGTGACTCCTTGGTTAATTGGGACCATGACATTGTCTGTTTTTCTCATTTAGTTTCTCCTGGAATTGCAATATAGAATCACTGAAGAAGACATAATTTCATAAATAATTGCTCACCTTTCTGGGGGTAGACTGCAGCTGTCTTTGATTGATGCAAGCAGACATGTTTATCCCAAGTGTTTATATTCTCTGGTTGTTGAATCTTTAAATGCAATTTCTTGTCAGCAATTTAATCAGCAATTCTCTCCATTAAGAAGAACGCTCCCTGCTTTAGATTTATAAAATGCGGAAACATTTTTAATTCAGAAATAAAGCTACACCAGTCTATTTTTTTAAACCAAGATTCCCTCAGTAGTATTGGGTTTTACACAAATGAAATGAGCTAGAACTGATTTCTTTCCTTCATGTTCAGTTACCTGAAATAAAAATTTAATTTCCGATTCTTATTTACTATCATGTATTCTTGACACTTTGCCATCTATAAGGAATCATATATTAGGTATAAGTAAGGGAGTTTCTGTGGGCTATATCATACTGCTCTATGCATGTCCTACATTCTAATTAAATATGATCCAGAAGCCTGGTTGACAAGACTGGGTGTCACAAGAGGTGGTTTCCATTAACAAGCTTTGAGACCTTGGATAAATCGGTTTGCCTCTTAGTGTCTTAGTTTTTTCACTTTTCAAATGAAAATTTTAGATGCTAAAACTGTGAGTTTCTTCCTGCTCCTTGTTTGGTACTTCTGTAGATTACTGGGTGATCTGTAAATCCCAAACAGAGAACCCCTGCCTCTGAGACTTTCTGTCTGATGTTCTCACTTGCTGAAAGGACTTACCCAGAAACTCATAAAACAATGTCAGTCTAATCCTTGAATCCCAAATCAGTCTACTAATTTCTCCACTGTTTTTCTCATGCTATTGTCTTTGAGTACTTTTTGTTTTTGAGTACTTCTGTAATCGTATGAGACTTATTCTGATTTATTGTAAAGACTTTTTCTATCTTACTCCACCTTAAGAAAAAGGACCAGGGAGGAAAAGGACCACACCTTTTTATTGTTTTATTTCTTGTAACATTTGGTCCAATGCAATCTTTCTCAAAGTTGATACATGATAAATATTTATTGAATTTGTTTAATTAATAGGCATAGTGACTTAAGAAGGCTATTGAACTAGAGGGAAAAAAATCCTCTATATGAGAAATGTTTAACCATTAAGTGAAAAAAAAATCAGCTTCTATGACTTAGAACATACCACATTGAAATCGATATAGTCATTCAGCAAAAAAGCAGCTATGTTGAGTGCTGAATTCATTGCTTCTGTTCTTAAGTGGCATGTTTAAAAGAATGGCCATTCCATTCCAGGGAGATGTATTGGGGGAAAAGATATAAAGAATATAGCCATCAAGCATTTAAATTTGGACCATTTTGTTGATGTCAAATCATCATCAGTTTCTATATAAATGAATAAGCTGTGAGAATTGATCCCTTTTCTACATTTGGAGACAGAAAGATACATTTTTTAAAAGAAAATGAGAGACTAATATTTTAAAGAAGGAATTTTAATCTGCTTGACATTATGCATTATTGAACTCAAATAGTAAAGAGAATGAAAACACATTCAAGTAAGTCATTTAACATCTTTGGAGAAAAAGAACTGCATAAATCCAGGGAGCTATCATTATGTGACTGGTGGTCTTGAATGTGTGTGTTCCCAGGTAAAACTTCATTTTTAGTTATAATATTTGAAAAACTTTCCATAATTTACAAAAAATATGTTTTTCAAAATTCAGCAAATGGATGGCAATCCCAATTTAATAAGGTGTCTGTAATGGTACATGGTATTTCTTGGTTGAAGCAGACTCATTATTGTTGTAAGCTAGTGGGAGCTAGGTTAATTAAATGTTCCACTCCTGTTAGAGTAACCAATTGACTGGAGAATCTGGGCTATTGCTGTTCCCAAATGAAAGGAGTATAAAAACTAAGGAGAATCTAATAGAAGAAGAATGTTAGCAACATGGGTTTTGAAGCAGCATATGCTATCTACCCAGGTGTATCCAGAACAGCTGAACTTAAAAGGAAAAAATTCAAATCCAAAAGTCTGTAATATTCTTCTAACAATTGATGGTGGAGGAAAAACTTTCTTCTACATTTTCTACTGGTCAAGTTTTAGTTACATTCAATAAAATAGAATTTTCCTATTTTTTGCATCTATTTCTCTTGTAGGTGGAACTGATATACATTTTAAAAATTTTCTATTGAGGTAAAATATGCATATATTATTTCCCGTCTTTACCATTTTTAAGTGTACATACCAATGGTAATAAATACATTTATATTCTTTTTTTTTTTTTTCTATTTCTCACCTACTTCTCAGCCTCTGGTAACCACCAATCTGGTCTCTATTTTCATGAGCTCCACCTTTTTAAACTCTTGAATCTAAGTAAGAACATGCGATATTTGTCTTTCTGTGGTTGGCTTATTTCACTTAACATAATGGCCTCCAGTTCCATCCATGCTGCAAATAACAGGATTTCATTCTTTTTTATGGCTGAATAATATCCCCTTGTATGCTGCATATATATCACATTTTCTTTATCCATTCCTCTGCTGATGGGCACTTAGATTAATACCATATTCTGGCTATTGTGAATAGTGCTGCAATAAACTTGCAGGGGAGATATTTTTTGATATATCGATTTCCTTTTTGAATGTATACCCAGTAGTGGAATTGCTGAATCATATGGAAGTTCTATTTTTAGTTTTTTGAGGAACCTCCATAGAGTTCTACATAGTAGCTATACTAATTTACATTCTCACCAACAGTTTATGAGGGCTCCCCTTTCTCAATCAACATCCTCACCAGCATCTGTTTTTGCTTGTCTTGTTGATATAATCCATTTTAACTAGGGCAAGATAATATTGCATTGTGTTTTTAATTTACATTTCTCTGGTAATTAGTGATCTTGAGCATTTTTTCGTATATCTGTTGGCCATTTGTATGTCTTGTTTTAAGAAATGTCTGTTCAGATCTTTTTCCTGTTTTTAATTAGATTATTTATTTTTGTGATATTGAGTTGTTTTAGCTCCTTATATATTCTGGTTATTAATCCCTTATCAGATAGATAATTTGCTAATATTTTCTTTCATTTTGTGAGCTGTCTATTCACTTTGTCAATTCCTTTGATGTGCAGAAGCTTTTTAACTTGACATAATCACAAGTGCCTATTTTTGCTTTGATTGCCTGTGCTTTTGAGATCTTAACACAAGAAATCTTTGCCCAGATCAATGTCCTGGAGCATTTCCCCAATGTTTTCTTCTAGTAGTTTTGTAGTTTCAGGTCTTAGATTCAAATCTTTAATCCATTCTGATTTGATTTTTGTGTATGGTGAGAGATAGAGGTCTAGTTTCTTTCTTCTGCATGTAACTATTCAGTTTTTCCAGAACCATTTATTGAAAAGACTGTACTTTCCCCATTGTAAGTTCTTGGTGCCTTTGTTGAAGATGAGTTGTTTAGATTTATATCTGGGTTCTCTATTCTGTGGAACTGATACAATTAAGATAAAAAAAGAATAAGGGTAGGAAAACAATGGCTAGAAAGAATCATAAAGTAGAGATTGGAAGCATCCAGGTATTGTCCAACCCCGGATCCACCCACAATATTATAGGTGGGTAATGTGTCTTTTGTTCCATGACACAACTAAAAAATCTAGATTCCTAAGCACTACAAGTTGGGAAAGGATTAGTTGTTAACAGCCCACAACAGAATGATCAGAACTGAAGTGAAGCATTGCTCTATTTAAATTATCACATTCCAGACATCAAAATTGCCCCAGGCTGGGCGCAGTGGCTCACACCTGTAATCCTAGCACTCTGGGAGGCCGAGGTGGGCGGATCACTCAAGGTCAGGAGTTCGAAACCAGAGCCAGACCCCATCTCTACTAAAAATAGAAAGAAATTAATTGGCCAACTAAAAATATATAGAAAAAATTAGCCGGGCATGGTGGCACATGCCTGTAGTCCCAGCTACTCGTGAGGCTGAGGCAGAAGGATCACTCCAGCCCAGGAGTTTAAGGTTGCTGTGAGCTAGGCTGACGCCACAGCACTCTAGCCCAGGGGACAGAGTGAGACTCTGTCTCAAAAAAAAAAAAAATTGCCTCTATATCCACAAACTAGTTTCATTCTTTTGAATGATTATTATTAACCACTTTTGTAAGTGGTTAATGACTAATCAGTTATTAATGACAAAAGAGATGTGTCAAAATAATGAAAGCTTTTGTCAGTGTTCAAATGGTCAAAGACAAGTTTTAAACCTAAGAAATTAAAGCAGATTGTCTTTCTTTGGTTGATTGATAATATACTTGTAACCTGCAGAGTTCATTTTGTCTTTTGAACCAAGCTATGTGTATGGCTATTTAATACAAACTATAATAAAATTGCCCATTGATGTTTCAGAAAACAAAGCTTGATTCTATGTCTAGCCATGGTTCTCCATTTAGCTTTCATACCAAACCTCTGAAGTGAATATTCTGTATTTGCTGCCTCCATTTCGTGTCTCCTATTCCATCCTTAATTTCCTACAACCTAGCTTCCTCTTCTACTCTCCCTAAAGTAACACAAGTCTTCCTAATTGATCTCTGATTTTAGCATCTCCCTTCTCCTAGTTCTTTTAAACCTTTATAGACCATCTGATATTGGTGATCACTTTATGTGAAAAATAGTCTTTTTTTCCATTTTTAAAAACAATTTTTTTGTTTCTTAAAGACAGGTTCTCATTATGTTGCCTAGGCTGAAATGCAGCGGCTATTCACAGGTGTGATCATAGTGCTCTACAGCCTCTATCTCCTGGGCTCAAACGATCCTCCTGCCTCAGCCTCCCAGGTAACTGGGAGACTACAGGTGCTCTACACTGCACCTGGCTCACCATGTGAAGATTTTTCTATTGATTCCCATGCAACATGATATCCTCATTAGTAGTCTTTTTTAAACTTTGTCTCTTCTGCTTCCCTTTTGGGGAGGTCTGTTCCTCCATTTATATAAAAATATTTTTCTGACATATGACTAATAGTGAGGGAATTATGTGTTTAAATGTTTGCCTCCTCCACTAAATTGTCAGGGAAATATTGAGTCTTTTACTGTGGCAACTAGTACATGTTCTGGTATAAAGTGCATGCTCAATATGTGTTCACTGAATGATCAAATGACTATTTGACCGAGTGAATGAGAATGAATATGCATCCAACCTCCCCAATTAAATTGTAAGTTTTGGAGGGTGAAGACTATAATTTTTCTTTGTTCTATGTGCCCATGGTCTCTATGACTGTATTTTGCATAATCAATTTATATTTGTGAATTTATTGATTTCCCTAAAGCTAACTTTTTTTAAAAACAGCAAAGTCCAATATAATTACCATGATTACCAAGTCTTGATTATAATCTGAGTTTTGCGCAGAATGCTAAGATCAACAGTAGTTGAGATATTTAGGAACCAAATGCAACAATAAATATCAATGGAGAACCCAGGTGTAGATGATTTTTATATATAATTGTCAAAAGGGGAGTCAGTTCAGTTATTGATTGGGGAAAGGAGACAATACTTGGCAGAAAAATAGTGAAAGCAAGTACTCACAACCTAAATCTAAATATCTTATACAAGATTTAAAGTAGAGCCCATGAAAAATACTATAGCATAGATTTTCACTGGATAGTTCTGGAAGCAGTATTAAGATAATATCTTAGAAAGCAAAATTATCAACTAGATTGTACATGGTATTGAATATGGCCCATTAATTTGTTAATTTTCAAAAGATGAAAAATAAAAAAGAAGATAAGGAGAATAAAAACATATCGTCATTTCCATACCTTTGTTTGTTTTTAAAAATTCCTTGTTCAACTAGCGTGAGAAACGACCTCCTTAGAATGGAAGGGAGAATGGGGAGAGACTTAGGATATATATGAGAAAAAAAAACATGGGAGTCTCACATCTTGGGGTCTAAAGATAGCTTTACCACCTAACAGCTATTCTTTTAGAGCAGGCCAAACTTTGCCAGTCTCAGTTTCTCATACTTACCTCACAGGATTATTTTGAAAAATTAAAGGAAATCATGTATGGGAAAATACCTTGTAAAATGTTGATTGTTATACAACTGTAAGGGGTGATTGTTTGACCTTTAGATACATATGAAAATAATAAATATTTTATTAAAAGATAAAGTTGAAAATGAATTAAATTTTCAGGGATTCCATGTTGTTGTTTGCACAACTTTCTCTTCAGTTAGGCTTGGGTAAAGGATCTGACATCTTAAGTGAATCTTCCCAGAACCTGATGTCAGAAGCATAAAGAACTAGAGAGAGTGTCAGCCATTCTCTGTCCCCACAGGAGCAGACTGTTTTAAGGCTGTGCAATGATAGCCAAGCCTTGAAGGCAGAGGCCGTCACACTCCATAGAGCCCAGCACCCTTACCCTATGAAGAACGACTCTGAGGACAAAGGGGCCATCTTTGTTATAGAAAGGGCCACACAAAACTCCATCTTGATTGTGAAAGATGATTTGCTAGCAAAAGAAAAAATTAAATGCAACTGGGTTATTGATGTGTTTTTCAAATGTAACGAATATTTTTATTTTCCTGTTCCGAATGATTTCTCTTTTAAAATAAAAACTTTGCTTCGAAAAATGTATGGGTATTAACCAAATAATTATGTGGAAACCAAGAAGAACTGAAATACTTAATATCAAAAATACTTAGTATGGAGATGGATGACTGTTAAAAAGTGTGATTTGTGAAGTGTTGTTTCTAAGCACACTCATTTCCTTTTAAATTGATGACCTAAGATGAAAAAAAAAATTTATGGTTAACTTTTGGAAAATGGAATATCAGAAAAAAAATTACACTCAAATTTTATTTAAAAACCTGAGAGCAACCACAAAGACATGGAAAGAATGCTCCTAAATACAGATTAACTGGCATATAGAAGGCAATGCATGAAAAGTGACCATCTGTAATATTTTTCATAAGTGAAAGGCTACAGTCACAGAAACAGCTTCAATTGTCAATTTTCTCATTTTTTATTAACTTCCATGGCTTTCCTAGTAAAGACTTTATCCACATGCTAATTAAGCAGAGGTTTGCTTTGCACATCAATTTTTAATACTCACTCCTTGCAGTTAAATGAAACCTGCAGCATGAGGCTTCTTCAGTTAAAAGCAGTCCTGACCTACTTCCATGTGAAATCAATGGAGGTCTTTAATAGACTCATGAGTAGCTGACATTTAAGGAAGCCAGCTCACAATCGGTGTTGGTGTAAAATGTGTGTTTCCCTGGGCTTCAGCTCGTGCGCTCACTCTCTCTCTCATTGTTCAATGAATAGAGAAGGCTATGGGAGCTACTGAGCCCCATAAGTGAAGCCACACCTGAGCTATATGCCCCAGGAGATTGTGAGTTGATGTGTCAGCTACATACGTAATCGCTTCAAATTAACAGGAACATCCCCTCCCCTGCCCTGTCTGGGACTGACGAGGGGAAATAAAGCACCCATTTGCATTCAGATATGTTCCACAAAAATAAGCAAAATTGAATTCACCAGAAAATGGTCTTCAGATACCTATGTTTCAAGGCCTTTGAAAGTTAGAACATATAGTATATGGCAAATCTTTTGAAGACTAGTATGTTAGAAACTCCAATTGTAGGGCATGAAATAGGAATAAAAATCAAAACCAGCTAGACAGACGAGCAGTAGTCATCAGGGCATGGCAGAGCACACTGGGTCTCCATCCAACCAGGGTCCTATTAAGAGCAGGCAAGTTCCTTAATATGCAGACACATAAAGGGTCAGTGGAAAACCTTGACCCTTGACCCTGGAGACTCTTCCTAATACTAAATTCCAAAATACTAAGCTAGAGTGGGGCTAAGTTTGTAAAACTGATGAAAGAGGTAGGGTGAATTCAGCCACATGGCCCATCCATGACAAGGAGAGGAATTCAAAGTCCAGGATACTATTTTGCAGTTAGTGTTGAAGTTGAGAAGATCTATACCTTCAAAAAACATCAGTGTTAGAGGTTTGTCTTACTGCTTCACAATTGTTCATGCCAGCCCTGAAACCCAAATCAGTAAATATGTAAGAATTTTTCTATTATGGTAAAATACATGTGACATAAAATTTATAATTTTAACTATTTTAAGTGTATAGTTCAGTGGCATTAAGTGCATTCATAGTGTTGTGAAAGCATCACCATTGTCCATCTCAAGAACTTTTATCTTTCCAAACTGAAACTTCATCCCATTAAGCAATAACTCCCCATCCCCCCTTTCCACCACTGAACTTTCTGACTCAAATACTTTGACTAGTCTATGTGGTTCACACAAGTAGAATCATACAATATCTGTCCTTCTGTGACTGGCTTATTTCGCTTAGCATAATGTCTTCAAGGTTCATCCCATTGTCACGTATTATAGAATTTCCTTTTTTAAGGTGGAATAATATTTCATTGTATGTGTATACTACATCATATTTATCCGTTATCCATCAAAGAACATTTGGGTTGCTTCCACATGTTCCAATTGGTTATTTGGAGTAATGCACTGTTGAACATGGGTATGCAATTAGCTGTTTGAGACCCTGCTTTCCCCAGAAATAGAATTGCTAGACCTATAATAATTCTGTGTTTAATTTTTTGAGGAACTGCCATACTATTTTCCATAGCGGCTGTACCATTTTCCATTCCTACCAGTAATGCATGCTATTTGATGCTATTAATACATAAATATTTTAACCATGTTTATTCATTCAGTCAGTCCTCCATTGATTCAATGAATGTTTATAGAATATCTACTCTGTGCCAGGCATTATTCCATGTGATAGAATATTTATTTTGAAGTGTCAGAAAATAAAAACTAAGAATTCAGATGAGGATCAGAGATAATTTATAATTGGGAGAGTATTTTCTGAGGGAAGATGTGATAGTCAAAAACATTGTTACAAAGTTGTAGATAATAAAGAAGACAGGAAGTTTCAGAACTGAACATTTTAGAAAACCGTTTTGTTTCTCTTTCTCCTTTACCTCCATTTTGTGTCATTCTGGCTTTCCTGGCCTGTGTCTCAACATTTTCTTGATTTCTGAAGCTCACAAAGGCCATGGGCATCCTGGCACCCACATTAATAGACGGGGTCTGGGGACCCTCAAGAGGTTCTTTCTGCCTGAGGCTCACTCATAGCCTCATCTGAAGAGTCTTATATTGCCCCTGCTGCTCCCTCCTCATTCTCCTCCTATTACTTTTCTCTTTTTTTGTTTTTCTTCCATTTTTCTCTTCCTCTTTTTTGGCCAATGAGTTTAACCCAAAACAATGGATATTAGAACTCTCTGAGGCCTTATTTATTATTTAGATTGATTTTGCCACAAAGAAGTCTGCTACCAGATAATTTATGAAACAAGGCATTACAGTAATAAAATGTATCAGTAACATCAGAAATAGGAAATAACATCTAATCCAGGTCCTGTTTTTTTCATTAAATTCACAAAAAATAAAAAATAAACACTATTCCCGAGGCACTTTGTGATTAAACAGTTCATATATGCATTTTGTATGTGACAACAGGTGGCAGATACCTAACCTATAAGGAAGCTAAAAAGAAAAATTGGGGTGGGGGGGGGAGAGAGAGAGAGAGAGAGAGAGAGAGAGAGAAAGAGAAATGGTATTGCCACATAAAATTTCCAAAACAAGAACTTTTGTACTTTTCCTTCATTGGCTTCAAAGAGTACAAGTGGAGAATAAGAGCAGTGACTCCTTACTCTCTATCCTTAGAGCATAAGTTACAGGTGGGGCTCAATAACTATTTACTGGGCCTTAGAAATAATCACATTTAGTTTCCTCATATCACAGACAAACAGAAATCCAAAGAGGTTTACTTACTTGGCAAAACCATAATATTATGAAGAAGCACAATCTGAAACTGAGCTCAGGTTCTTATAAATATTACTAAGATATCAGTATTTATGTATATTTCTATTGGTTTTACCTAAAGCTTTGATTTTCTTAACTAACTTTGTTTAATATGTCATTTTTGGGGAAAAAAATCAAATCTGGTTAATTGGCTTTCCCCAATGTTCTCTCCCTTTTCAAATTTATATGTATATTTTTTCCCCAGGAAAACTATGAGGCATTTTGTATTTGCCACCAATGATTCCCAAACTCTATTGCTCTCTCTAACGGTATTTATCTAGAGAATCAGTAAGTTGAAATCAGCAAAAAAAATACAGTACTGAGTACATTCAGTTCTATGGCTGAGTTATAGTACCCCAAAGGGTTACTATTCCTGCCTTGTTTTTCTTATGAAATTTTAATAGCTACGACGTCTTTATCCTTCCCAAATATGGCTATTAGTAACTGTGATTCCAACAATGCCAAGTTCTGCATTTACTTTGATAGGAATTAAATATTCTTATTACCCCTTATGATGAAAGAATTATTCTTCTTAGCATTTAGTGTTTGCTTCAGAAACATTTATGAATGTATTTTCAGAATTACATCTTTAGGAAGAATGGAAATAATATTTTTCTTCTCATGCATTAATATTTTTAGGCTTGAATGCCTCTGATTCTTTTAAAGATTGAAGCATTTTTCCATCTGCCTGTTAAAATGATTTGAGTCTTAATTAAAGTTGATCGCACCTGTGCATATATTCAGCTACCCACACACCTCCCACTTAAAAGTGGAAAAGCTTCTCTTTCCTTCAAAAATTAAAACAGGGAACTATGACCCATTTTTTTAAAGTCATAGGTAGAGAAGACAGATAACACTGTGAAGTGTTCAATAGGATGCTTCTTGGCCACATTAGATCAATAACTTTTTATCTCCTGAGGATTATTTGGTGGTTGATGTAAAAGAGTTGGTTATCTTTCCTAAACTGCTGGTTTTCTTTTAATGTATAAGACAGCCTAGCTGAGGAAGCCAAGTAAAAGAATCAAAATTCAATAACAAGTTCTCACCCACCTACTCACTAGTTGCTTGTGCATGTTCTTAGATTTGGCAGCCTGATCTTTCCTTATTTATGAAATTCGGGAATAATCATAAATAGATAAATAAGTAAAGTGGTGGAGATCATTCGCAAACTTGGAGTGGTCAAACATTTTTCTTCTACAACTGTAACTTTTTTTCCAGAGGGATTCTAATAAACATAAATTGTCTCCTATTTATTACTTTTCTCCTCTTTTTACTTTCTCTTCAGGAAAAGATGATAGTTAGAATGCTTTCATCTGAAAATAGGAAAAACTATGGAAATAAAGGACCTAGCCAGTCTATGAAATTAATAATCAAGAGTATATTAAATGTTGCTAAAAAACTTTCCATAGTATAAAGCAGTGTTTCTGAACCCTGGCTTTATTTTACAAATAGGAGCTTTAGAAGTTACCAATGTCAAGGTCCCACCCTTGATAATTCTAATTTAATTGTGGATCAGGCATGGATATTTTTTGAAAGCTTCTCAAGTGTTTCTAACACACAGTCAGGAATAGGAACATGTAATATGCAATTTATTCTGATACTTAGTAGAATGCTAGACTTGAAGATCCTTGGGTCTAAATGCCTCATTTACAGATAAGCAAATGGAGGCTCAGAAGAGGGAAGTGATTTGCCCAAAGCCTCAGAGTTAATTAGGGCTAAGTCTGAACTGGTACCCAGGGGCTCATAACCCAAAGACAATTCTCTACAATGCTGTGTGGCCGGGCCCCCCAAATCAAAGTGTCCAGAGGTATAAACTCTCTACACTTGGTTTTTAAATTGCTGGTATGAATTCATGAACTACAATTATTAGTACCAGTTTTATATTCCCCAACAACATCTAGGCCAGTCCTATAAAAAATGTGGTAATAACCCATGCAGAGAAACTTCAATTTTGAACTGCAAATGCCTAATAATTTCCTATGCATATTAATTCAGTATTATGGATACATAAAAATGTTCTACATTACAAGTCTTCCCAATCTATAAAATGTCTATCAACAGAGTATCGCTTTGATACTCTGTTTTCAGTATTTCCAGTCATTCTCTTTCTCTCCTATTGTACAAAGGGTTATTCTGACATCAATACTTTTAAAAAAATAGATGAAAATAGATGGTAGAGACATCAGTAGAATTCTACATTTTTTTCGTATAGAAAAAAAGTTAATTTAAATTCCTTGCATCTAATAGGTAATTGGCTTACTTTTTCCCCTTGGCTTTTGTATTGAGAGATTTTTCTTATACAGCCAAATCCTCTCAAGTATCTCATAAAAGGGCAACTCAAATTATAGCCATGGTTTCTTTATTTTGTTCATACCATTGTTACTTCTTGGGCTTGGCATTGTTTCTGCTGCATTTTGACTGTTCGATTGCTCACCCTCTTGGCAGCACCTAAAAAATATTTTGTATATAAAACCACCCTTCTTATGTCCTATAGTAAGGTATCATTAGTTAGTTAGAAAATCTCCTTAAAATAGGTCAGTTTTGTAGTTTTAAAAACATTGGGCTTCAGTAGGGGGGACACTTTGCAATCACACATCATTTCTGTAACATATTTAGGCTCACATGAATCTCATTTCACTTTCAACTGAGTATATGATTTTAAATCTTGGCCCTTTCATTTTGTTTTTCATAGAATTTCAGACCTAGAAGGAATCTTAGAGATGGTATATCCCTTATTTGAGAGATGAGTAAACACAGAGACAGAGAAAGTAAGAAAATGTAGCCAGTGTCATGGAGAGACGGCAGAACCATTCCCAGGGTCAAGTTTTCCAAACAATTAAATCCAGAGATCTTTGTATTATGCCAGTCTCTATCCAGCATTACTATGGCTGGGGCAATGGAGAGGAGAAGAAATCTAAAATGACATATGTTTGAGTTCTCATGGCCTCCTTTCTTCCAGAGTATTCTTTTTTAGGTTGTTAACTTTATGTTAATTTGCTGCCTTGTGTCCTACTTAGGAATGACTCTAATGGAAGATCTTCTATAACTTTTGCACATGATTTTGAAATTTGTCAAAAGATAAAGACAACTTAAAACATCCTAAGTTAGAGTTTGTGTCTGACCCAGGTTATAAAGATTTTACAACCCTAAAATCCTATTTGTCCAATAACATAGGATTCTATTTTTCCCTCTAAGAGATTTTTATCAGCTGTTTCTCTATCAAATGTGTGAAGAACTGGATTTAGAGGAAGTGAGATGAGCTTCAGTACTGTCAGGTCTTAAATGGGAAAGAAAGACTAAAAGCACACCATTGCCATTACAGGGGCCTCAGAGAACTGCAGGCATAAATATTTAATGCGGTAAATTATAGGGAGACATTTGCATTTTTATGCACTATTTTGAAGTAAAAAGGATTGTTGAACAATAAAGACACTTTCCATAATTATGTTCCATTTTTTAATATGCAGAGAATTGACTCTGGGTTCAGAATAGTCATTTAATGAATTCTCAATATAACCTTGTCTGGTATTTCTCTCACTAAATCTTGACATCAGATAAAGACCAGACAATGAAGTTGGTTAACAAAAACTGATTATCTTTTCATCAAACAGTTGATAGATTTTGAATTCCAAAAAAAAATGATCTTCATCTGGTAGATAGTTACAAATTCACCTACATTAGATGCAAACAATAAAATTATTCATAAAAAGATACACTACTAAATATTTTGTATTTCTGCATCTTTGTATTTAGGTCTGTACAACACTTTGAAAAGGATGTTTTAGAAGTTGGTGGCATTCTTATGTTGAGGTGGTGACATCTGCATTTCTGTTGTATTTCATGTGCCCAGAGAAAAGTTGGCACTGATAACGTACCTCTGACCTGGGATAAGTCCCCTCACATCTTCCTTCTGATCCCTCTCACACAACTTTCCTGGGTGAATCTTCCTTTAATACTGATGGCATCACCATATCCTGCTCATCAAAAATAAATACAAACTCTGCAGCCTGTCACTCAAAACCCTCCTTAATTTGTTACGTCTTTTCTATGTAAATTCAGGTCTCTTTCTTTCTAATATAAAACCTTCTTTCAGAAACAGGCTGAAGTTATTAGGGAGCCTGAACCATTGTTCCTCTCTACCCTTCTTTTGAAAGTGTTTGCTGTGCAATTTTGTCAGGCTGCATGTTTCTAGGTTTTGACTCACTTATTTCCTATGCGTCTAAGTCTTTGTTCTCCACCAGACAGTGACTTTCTAGAAAGGAGGATCTGATCTGTGTTTTGCATTCTTTTGTATCATTCTTAGTGCTGGGCACAATTCTATGCATGTGAATAAATGTGACTAGAGATGGGGGATGATATCCACAGTTGTGGTCCCATTCCCTAGTCCAAACATCACCCTGGACTGTTCTCTCCCTCCATATTCCAGCCCAGTTCCTGCACTGACCTCTCTTAGTGTCTTCCCTTTTCATTCTTTCTGTTACTGGGTCATTGTAATCCCACTGACTGGAACCGCAACTTCTAAGCTGTGGCTATTCCAATCCACCCTACAGGATGCTGCCTCTACTTCTTGTCACATTTTTGCTCAGAATCCTTTAATAGTCTCCCAATGCCTGCAGGATAAAGTCTGTATGTCACCTCTCCTGCTAGATTGTACATCTGTTAAAATCAGAGAACATCTGGTGCATAATTTTAATTCTTTAGGTCTCCTTGAAAATCATAGGTATTATTTATACTCACAATCCTAATGAACAAACCAAGGATGGGATGGATCAAGAGAGTAAGCTATAATCAACCCAAGTCCCACACTATGCCATATCTACTCTTCTTATGTGGGTCCACCCAATTATTGTGAAAGCACAGATGGAGGCCCTTACTTCTTGTCCTACCTTTCTTATTCACCTTCCTCCCTTGGCTGTTCCTTAGGCCTAGAAGTGCACATAGCAGTTTCAGCATAAGCTTTTGGTAGGAAAAACTCAAGGAAAGAAAATAGTCCAGGACCTGGAAGCCAACTCAAGGCCAATGATGCAGGGGGTTCTTGGGTCCAGGCTACTTAGGGAGAGGTCTGGAAAAAAAGATGGAGGCTCTGGATGGGCACAGGCTCTTAGATTCATAGACTCCTTGCCCCATGATGAGGAGCAACAGGATGAGAATCAGATCAGAAATCTCCAAAGTGTAGAAGTACCCGGGGCAGAGGCCCTTGTTGCCCAGGTCTAGGTGGCACTATCTTTATTAAATATGCCCCAAATAAAAGATGTGAAATTCAATGATATTTAAATGTAAATAGTATCACATTATTTGAGATTTGGAAAGGTCCTTAAACGTGCTCTACTGCTGTGTAATATCCACATTTTAAAAATGAAGAAATGGGATTCCAGGAAGAGAATGTGGTAAAGTGGAGATAATACGGCATGTGAAGTCAGACAATTTGGGAGTCACATCTGAGCTTTCTTGTTCAACAGGCAGGTGTTACTGGATAAATTATGTAACCTCATTGTGCATTGGTGTCTTCATCGGTAAAATGAAAGTTATGTAGTCACATAATAATTACCCAGCAAATATGGATTCTCCTCCATTCATCAAGTTTTTTCTTTTTGTAAATAAAATCTAGAGAGTAGTAGAACTAGATTAAGGTTTCTTATATAGCTGGTGTGTTAGTCTGCTTGAGCTGCCATCACAAAATACTACACACTGGGTGGCTTAAACAGATTATTTACTTTCTCACAGTTCTGAAGTCCAAGATCAAAGTTTTGGCAGATGTGATCTCTCTTGAGGTTTCTCTCCTTGGCTTGCAGATGGCCACCTTCTTGCTGTGTCCTCACATGGCCTTTTCTCTCTGTGTGTGCATCCCTGGTGTCTCTCTCTCTTCTTGTAAGGACACCAGTCATACTGGATTAGGGCTCCATCCTTATGCCCTCACTTAACACTAGTTATAATATTCTTTAAAGGGCCTATCTCCAAATGCATTCACATTGAGGGGTTAGGGCTTCAACATATGAAATTTAGGGGGAGACAATTCTGTATTCAGAGCATTCCAGAATAGTTGGGAATAGTAAGTAGAAGGAAACAGCAAATAAATAGAAATTAATTGGAAATTTCTGTTGCACATAAGGATTTAATTTTTTCTTGAAAACTATGTTACAGTATAGAATTGGATGAATAATCTGAATTCCAGCCTTATCTCTGCCAGCAGTAGGCTGTTGGTAGACTATCCACCCATGGTTTTCAAAGTGCATTCTGTGTAACAGCAAATCCCTTGAGATTGTTCTTGGAATAGGGGGGAAAAAAGTCACCCTAGTGAATAAGATCAGGGAACTCTGCAGATTATATCAAACTTCTAGACATGCAGATTGTACAATAATCCATTCAAGACTTGAAGAAATCTTAAGAGAACAAGACTCCCTGTTTAATTTTGTTTAACCCAGCATTTTCCAAAATTGTTTAATTATAAAGCTGTTTTGTTGAGAGTACCTATAGTTCATCAATAGTTGTAGAGTGTTTATGCCATGTAGAATTTGCCTTTAGCTTATATTAAAAGCTTAATTCATGGACTTGAAGGTTTCAGCAAGCTGGTTGAGTCTGGGGTATGGAAAGGGAGAGAGAGAGAGCAAGACTGAACTGGAAACAAATTCGGAGAATGCGTCGTACATGGAAATGAAATATAGGCTGGGGAGATTATATTATTCCATTATGGAAAATCTGGAATAAACCACCAAAACCCTTAGTTTCCAAGCATTTCCCTTCTTGGATTATATCAAGAACAAAGGAATACTTGTAAGACTAGAGCCTAAATTCCTTCTCTATACTGCAACCAGAGTGATCTTTTATACTTAATTCTGTGTGTGTGTGTGTGTGTGTGTGTTGTCTATCTCTACATAAAACATTAAATGGCTTTTCTTTGCTCTCAGAATAAACAATGTAATTCTTTTCAAAAAGAGGGCCTATATATCTGACCAGCTCTGTGTCTTCACCTGAAGTTAATATCTTTTATCTCTTCTTCTCTCCAGTACAGCTATGCAGAACTTTCCCTCTTCCAACTTGCCATGTGTGTTAACACATAGTTCCCTCTGCCTGCAAAACTCACCTGACCCACCCCACCCTCCCCTTGGCCATTTCTCAAATCACTATTTAATCAAGATTTCTTGACTTCCCTACTAGAAAGAAATCATTTATTATACCTTTTCATAATCTCTATCATCTCTCCTTGTAGCTCTTATCAGAGCTCTAATCCTGTATTAGTTCATGTAATTATTTTCTCCCTACCTTAGATTAGGAGTCCTATTCAGGCAGAGGTCATGGTGTTTTAGTTCACTGTCCTATTCTTCAAGGTCACTGGGTCTGGCATGCAAAATGTTCAGACAGACAAAGGAATATGCATTTTACCATCAGTTGAGCATAATAGGAAAAAATATATTCACTGTATTTTTTTCACTTGTCTTTTTATTAAAAAAAAAAATCAATCCGAGAAATATTTCAGAGTAAATTGCTAAAGCCAGTCTTAGAAAATTCAAATTTTTTGTTTTCTGGCTTATTTCAATATTACTAATAAATATCACTTGGTAATTTATGGTTTAGATTACACAGTACTGTGTGAGATTACTGATACAATATGTGTCTCATCTGAAAACCACGGTGGGCTTCTTTATGACTGTGTACTGAAGTGTCTCAGGAGATGAGTTGTGTATCATATGTGTTATCTAGATTAGCAACTGATTTCCCCCTAGTCTTGTCATATTAACTTTCCTGTTTATATAATCTTCAAATTTTTCTAAAAAGAATATTTTGTTGTTGTTGTTTTTAATAAGGTAAATAATCCTTCTTTAAAAAACCTAAACAAAAGAAAACAAAACAAAGCCTCCCTAGAAAGGCTGTTTGTTCAGAGAGACATGAATGAATTCAAATCATGGTTCCTTCAATTATCCATCTCTGAATGGCTTTAGGAAGTTAACATAACCATGGAGACCCTCAGTTTTCCTTGGTGAGTATCTTAGTTTGGGCTGCTATAACAAAATACCATTGACTGGGTGGCTTAAACCAAAAACATATATTTCCCGTAGTTCTAAAGGCTGGGTAGTCCAAAATCTAGATATCAGTAGATTCACTTCCAAGTGAGGGCTCTCTTCTCGGATTGCAGACAGCTGCCTTCTCTGTGTATTTTTACATGGCAGAGAGAGGATGCTCTGGTGTTTATTCCTCTTCTTATAAAGGCACTTATAAAGGCAGGGGCTCCACCTGCATGACCTCATCTAAACCTAATTACCTCCTAGAAGTTCCACCTTTGGGTCTTACACCCAGTGCATGTAATGCCATCATACTGGGGCTTAGAGCTTCAACATATAAATCTGGGGAGACTCAAACATTCACTCTGTAACAGTGAGCTTTTCGAACCATAGGGCCCTAAATTTTCCTAGCTGAGTTTATTAACCATCAGGACCCTCACTTTTCATTAGTATTAAAACCTGGCAGGGCTATGAAAGGATTAGAACTATCATTTGTAAAGACTCCAGTGCAGCATCCAAGCGTGGCAGCTATTACTACATGGTAACCCAAAGAGCAATGCTGCTGCTGTTGTTATAGGACATTGTTTAGAATTGTCATTGCTGACTTCCTAATAGTAACTAGGAAACATTAATTTTCTCTTTCACAGACAGAGAAAAACATTTAGGGTATTACCTATACTTTTTAAACCAGGACTCCTATTTAGATCAAGTCTCATATCCGGGTGCCAGAAAAAAAGTTGGATTCTGGGTTTGCCAATGATTGTAACAAATCATTAATATTTTTTTAAGAGCTCACTTTTAAAATTTATTTTATAGTTCACTGTGATTTGATTAAGGGAGACTGATAGGAAGGGGAATTAAATTAAATTACATATATTAATAGTCACCTTGAAGAATGTAAATCACTCTGAAATGTAACGATATGTTTTAAAACAGAACTAATGATATTATTGAATCCTTATGAACTATTTTGCTTTTTTCTGGAACTTTGGTATTATAGAGGAATAAAATTTTAGTCTTAAGAGGATCCTTGGAAATATTTTGTTTCAAATCTATAATTTTATCTGACAAAACCAAGGCTCAGTAAGGGTTGTTTCCTCAAGTCCCTGGAGGTTTTAATGAACTTAACTGAGAATGGACTACAGATCATCTGAACCCCATTCCAGAATGTTTTACAGTTTTTTATTTCTGGGAACAATTTTTAATTTATTTTTAATTTTTCCTAAATATATCTAATTTATATCTCAACTATTTTATGTTAAAATGGTTAATATTTTATTTATAATTTTTTAATTTTACTTAGTTATAATTAGTTTTTATTTAAATTTAACAATTGAAGTAGTGTAAAATATTTAACCATGAAACACAGCTTAACTGTTTTGGTGGAAACACATTTTACTCCAACTGTTGCATCACTAAAGATATTATAGGTAGTCCCTGATTTTTTTTTTT
>VBSM01001562.1:61540936-61586675 GCA_008086735.1 Cheirogaleus medius
TATTTATTTTTGTTGCTGCTGTGATTGCCTTTGGGGTCTTCTTCATAAATTTTTGCCTACGCCAATGTCTAGAAGAGTATTTCCAATGTTTTCCAAAAGAATTCTAATAGTTTCACACCTAAGGTTCAAGTCTGTTACCCAGAGTGAGTAGATTTTTGTGAGAAGTGAAAGGTGTGGGTCCTGTTTCAGTCTTCTACATGTGGCTATCCAGTTTTCCCAGCACCATTTATTGAATAAGGATTCTTTTCCCCAGTGTATATTTTTGTCTGCTTTGTTGAAGATTAAGGCTATATGAGGATGGTTTTATATCTGGGTTCTCTGTTCTGTTTCAAGATCAGATTTCAATGTGAGAATTAGATTTTAGAGGAATGGTCAACATTCACTCAGTCTGTCATTCATTCGCTGAAAGCTGGAGCTGTAACTGTGAACACTGAAAAACAGATTCTACATCAAACTTTAACATAGTATGTAAGATTGATCTTTTTCCAGAAAGTTTATGTTACTGAAATCAAGTTTATTTTCAATGAACTTCCAAAAAAAAAAAATCATTGGCATATATGGATATGGATAAATGTGCCCTTATTCCTCTAGATAGATTTCTTTGCACTTTTAATATGTCTTAATTTACATATTATGTATTTCAGTAGTCTGCTCACTTTCAATGGGTCTTTTTTCAATAGCTATTTTGAAGATTTTCATATTTATTTTAATTAGAATGCATATTTGGTTATGATGTAGTTCTTAAATATATATACATGGGAAAATAGATTTATTCCCAAATAAAATGCTCAATAGTACATTTATGATTATCTAGATTTTTCAGCTCTAACTTCTATTTAGGAAGCAGACATTAAGATACATAGGTATGAGTCTGAGTAGTACAATTTCTTCCTTCCTTTTGTTCAAGTTTCTCTAAATATACCTGCCAAAATTCACTGAAGACTAACCTCTGGGGACTTGAAAACAAAGAAAGAAGAAAATAAAAAAAATGTTCCCTTTTGTTTCCAAAGCTATATTGGGCTTTTATTTAGTTGAGGCTTGAGACCTAAGTGACACTCCCTTGATATGTACATAGGAGTGATTTGAATGAGAACAAAGACACAAGAATGTTGGTGGAGGTGCCTTAACCCACAGCTCAGCCTTTCATATTTAAAACGTTGTCTGAACCTGCAAGAACAATATTGGACCCAATGTTTAAGTTTGAGCATTTTTTCCCCCTTTGTTTAGTTCCAATTCCAGTGAGAGAGGATTTTTTTGTGAGTGCGTGACAAGTAAGAAAAAAAATTGGTAACTGCTCAATGATGGCAATGGAAGAAAATACAGAAGTAGATAATAAGGCAAGCACCCCAATGGTTTGTTTAAAATTTGGAAGAGAAGGTAGGGTGAAACAGATGGGTCATTAGGCTTTGAGGCTGTGACATTTGGAAGCTAGAGTAACATTTTCTTTGAAACTGTGAATAAACAGCTTGAGAATAGTCTATGATGTTCTTTTCTGATACTGGTTTTATTCCATTTGTCTCAGGGCAGTGAAAAGCAAGTGTTGATTAAATTGTCTTGCTCTAATTATTATGCTGGAATGTGTTATCTTTAAAATATTTTGACTTCTTATACTTGATTTCAGTATAACTGAAACTTAAGCTTATATATAAGCCCATTTAAAGACCTGAAATCTTGCTGAGATTTTTGTTATGGGACTACCCTTCTTCTGGTTTACATTAATCTCTTTGAGAGCTGTTCATGATGTGTTTACACAACTGCATTGTATCTTTGAGCTAGAAGAGAGTATAGCAATGTGAAAATAAATGAAGACCAAACAAATGAGAATAGTCAAAGGCTATTTATTCAGAGCTTGCATTTGGCAGAGATTCAGGCAGACAGAGGAGTGGAAAAGCTTTACGGTGGAAAAATAAATGTGTTAAATAAAATTTGGCCTAAAGCTGACTCTGTAGTGAACTGCAACCTAACTCTGTATGTAAACAGACTACAACCTAACATTAGATTATATTCTTATAACAAGTAGCTGAATCTTGACCAATCATAGCAGCTGAGAACATGTCCAAATAAGGCAAAGGCTGGACTCTGACAAATCAAGATATTTCTGTACGTCATTTCAATTTTTCTTTCTATAAATACTGTTTTCCCACATTGTTGGGTGGAGCTCTCCGATCCTTTATTGGGTGCTGCCCAATTCATGAATTGTTCCTTTGTTCAAATAAACTCCGCTAAATTTAATTTGTCTAAAGTTATTCTTTTAACAAAAAGAAGGTATCATGTGTGCCTTGATTCGAGGATATTGCTTGGGAAAGAGGTAAGCAGCTAACAAGAAGTGGGTCATCCTTTGTGATTGATTAAAAGTGTATATTTGGCTTTCTCCATGTGATCCTAAGTTGGAATCTGTGCCAAAAACTGGGGAAGCAGCAAGTTATTAATCAAGTGTTGACTGGGGTCAGTAGTTACATGGGCTATTTATTGTTTGGCTTTGGATTGGTTACCAGAGACAGTGATCTGACTTCCTATAATTCTGATTTGTATATGGTGGGTTGGCTTCCTGGGCTAGTACTATAGATAATGGGTTAACTTTCCATTTGTATACTCAGACTCTTAGAGATTATCTAGTCTATATTTAGAAATATTAAATAAATTCCTAAAGGACAAATGGCTATACTTTATTTAAATGAATACTACTTTTTATTTCTGTGTCACTTTATAGTTTTTAAAATAATTTAAAATATAGAATATTATTAGATTGTTAAAATACAATCAGGGAAGTTAGGTCTGGTTGATATTGTCTCCATTTTGTAGGTAAGAAAAAATGAGGAGAAACCAAATGCTCCATCACACGAGTCACCAGCCAGAGCTGCAAAGCTAGAGTCTGTGGGATTCCTGATCCAGGCTGCCTAATATATTACAACCTATTCTGTCTCTACCCCAGAGATTCAGGGAATCAAATTGCAACATTTGTATTATTACACTGCTGAATATTGTTGAGTATTTTAACCTAAATTAAAAACCAAAACAAAACAGATTCTTTGAATCATTTCTGTGATTTTTTTTCTACAGTCTTTCTCAAAATTTTCTTATTTGAATTAAACTTTTAATCTGGTGAATTTTTCAACTTGTGATTGTTAGGTAATCAGATTTTTTAAAATGCTATTAGCTCCATGCTACTTTAATACATTTATTATCACTTGATTCTCTTTTCTGTTGTGAATGTTGTGTTTCCTACACAGACCAGAAAGATGCCTTAGGAGTTGAGAAACCTACTAAATAAGTAAATAAATAAAATTAAATTCCCATTGAGCAATATGCTTGGTGATGAAGGCACCAAATAAAAAAAAAATGTTAAAAAACCCCAAAACTCGGTATCTGCCTTCAAAGAACTCAGAGTCTTTTGGGGGAGAGTAGATACATAGAAATATAAGGCAGTGTCATGCAGAGATGATCATAACCCAGTAGGGATGGTGATATGGGTGGGGAAGGCTTCAGAGGATACTTAAATTGAGTAACCAGGTCTGAGTAGAGTTAGTTAAGCAAAGACAATATATAAGGATATTCAAAGCAGGAGAGGGAGTAGCTGTAGAAAACAGCCTTGTTAGTGTTGGGGATGGAGTTGGGAGGAAGAAGCTACAACCAATTCAGTGGTGTTCCTTGAATACAGTGTTTGTCAGGGAGTGGCAACCTTAGAGAAGAAGGGAAGAGCAAAATAGTGGAGATTTTTGCAGGTCATATTAAGAAGTTTAGACATTATTCTGGGGGTAAAAGGAGGCTTCTGGGAGGATTTTAATCAGTGGTGCCTTATGATCAGATTTGCATTTTAAACAGATCAATTTGGCACTTATAAGGAGCTTGTACTTTAAGGAGTCAAGGACAGAGTCAAAGACAAGTTGCAGTGTTTCAAGGGAGACAATTAGAGCTTGAACCAGAGCAGTTGAAGTAGACATGATACAAAGGGTAAGAGGAGGGAGAGCAAGATATTCAGAAATAAAATCTGCAGCATCTTGTGACTGATGGATTTGGGGAGTAGCAGTGAAAGAAAGGGAGAGACAAGCTTCTAGCTTGGATAGTTGCCAGAATGGGAAGAACTGGTAGTTTAGTAAAACGTGTTATCAGTTCAGCATCTAAAATGTTAAATTTGTGTTACCCATGGGGCCCCCAGATGGACTCATCCAGCAGGCAGTTGAATAATTGAATCTGAAGAAAAGAAGAATGGCCCAGGCATCTGATAAAATATTTAGAAATTACTAATAATCAGACGATGGCTGGCTGAATCCTACAGGATAAAATCACAGGAAGAGTACATAGAAAATGAGAGAACAGTGGCTAAGCTAGTGCCTTGGAGACAACCAGTGTGTGCGGGATGCTTGGAGGAAGAGAAAGTGTGAAGGGCACAGAAAAGGTGTTAGACCTAGAACACAACACAGGAAGGTGGGCCATCCGCGAAGCCAAGAGAATTGAAGACACAAATAAGTGAGTAATCAGAGAGTTGTCTAGTGGCTGAAAAATGTCTTCCAGATTTTCCAACTAAAAGGCACTACGTGATCTTAGCAAAAGCAGCTGGAGTCAAGTGGTTTGGCTGAAAGCGTGTCACAGTGGGTGGTGAAGTGAAAAAGATGAGAAAGTAAAGAGAGGGAGTATAAAGTGCTCTGTGAGACATTTCCTTGAAGATGAGCATAAGGCAAGGATAACTGAAGAAGACTCAAGATTCACTGAGGCACTCTTTTTCCAAAGAAAAAACTGTATTTCCCAGCATTATTAACCCATATACCAAGAAAAAAGGCCTGGTGGAATCTGTCCCTTTTATATTTAAATGGTGTAGTGTCCAATACAAGCCTATGTTTCCAATAATATACTGAAAGTATTTTAGAAAATCACACTTTAATTTTTTAAAGTAATTCGGGATGAACTTGACTTTTATTTAACAGAATGTCGTTCTGGTTAATACACAGAATCAACAGAGGAGCTGAAAGTCCGAAGCCACAGCACGGAGCCATTACCAAAGTTGGACAACAAGGAGAGAGGCCACCATGGGGCATCTTCCTCCAGAGAGCCTGTCAAAGCTCAGGAATGGGATGGAACACCAGGTCCACCTGTGGTCACCAGTAGATTGGGAAGATGCTCTGTGAGCCCCACCTTGTTGGCAGGAAACCACAGTTCAGGTAAGAAGGATGATGACCTTTAGATAGTAATCCCTCCTGTCTCTAGAAACTACTCTCATGCAGTTATCACTTACAATTATCTCTGTCTCTACTCAAAGAAACAACATAAATAGTCCTTCACATAGGTTACATGAAGAAATACAACAGTATATTGTACCACTGCAGGGTACAACTATTCACAGAGATCATAGATGAGTGAATGGTGCTTTTTGGAGTCATGCAAGGCAGCATCCCTGACAACTCAAATAAATTTCTTCAAAAACATTCAGAGTCCTCATCTAAAGCAATTTTAATTTATGAAGTTTGGATAATTTAGAGGTTATGTCTCCTTTGTTTAGAAAAATTAGGAAACTAGTTAAAAATGAACAAAAGTAAAATTGAGGGCAGAAATGTAACAAAGATAATCTGAGGACAGTAGAGAAAGTAGATATTATGAGGCATCTGAAGTGGTGAGCTGAAGACAGTGGTCTTTGGGCATGGTACTTAGTTTCCAAATGTAAATCAAAAGAGATAAAAAATATTAATCTAATACACCTTTAAATTTCATAAGTTGAACTTAAAATCTGTAATGCAATTTGAAATGGTTAATAGATAGCTATTATTAAACATCAATTTTTTAAAAAAGCACGTTTGAGTTGAACTGATGAATCTTCATGCTGGACTCACAGAGAGCTGTCAATTGAAATAAACAACAAATAATCAAGAAACCTCCTGCAGTTTTCAGGTTTCTATTTCTTAAGAGTGTTAGGGCTCTGAAGAAAAGAACAATCTTTTAATGTTCTTTTCAACTCTGATAATCATCTTAGAAAGCAATTTGCATGAATTTAGCCTGTGGTCTCTCAGTCATGTACAAGTTAAAATTGGAACAGGATGTCTGATCTCTGCACTTGGTGAGGGATATTCCTGGAACAGTCCCCAGGCAGGAGTAAAGCAATAGCTTCCCCAGATTTCAAATGTAACTTAAAGCATTGGTGGTGGAGCCATAGCATATATCATGTGCATAATCAACTTTAAAGCATGAGTGAAAATCTGGCAGAAGGAACATGATGTGAATTTAGCAGAAATTTCAAAATGTATTTTTGATAGCAAAGTATAAATTGCTATAGATATACAAGAAGAAAATATTTATGCATTTTGTCAAAAAAAAAAAAAAAAGAAACATAGAAAACAAATAGGTTTTTTTGTGTGTGGTGGTGGAGGGGAGTAACTCCTCCCAAAATGGTTGACATCACTATTCAGTGGGTGCTTATGATTAATTTGGAGGCTTCTTAGTAATTTTTAAAGACTTATATAAGTTTATACCAGTTCCTTTCAAAATATATGAACAATATATGCTCTTATTGTGACCAGAGATGTATTTTGTAAAAACCAGAAGTATTGCCTGTGTACCCAGTTTGTAAAAGCCATTGTTCCAGGAACACAGAGTACAAGGATGAATAGGATATCCTTGCATTTAGGTGCTCAAAGTCTAGTGCAAGACAGTCAAATAGATAATTGCAGTATAATCTGTGTTGCAGTCAGGGTTCTCCAGAGAAACATAACCAATAGGATATTTATAGATATATAGAAAAATCTTTCTTATGAGTGGGGAGTTCACATAATTATGGAGACTTAGAAGTCCTATGATCTGCTATCTGCAAATTGGAGACCCAGAAAAGCCAGTGGTATAGTGCTAGTCCAAGCTCAAAGGCCCCAAACACAAGAGAGCCAATGGTATAAGTTCCAATCTGAGTTCAAAGGTCCAAAAACCAGAGTGCTGATGTCCAAGTGCAGGAGAAGATGGATGTTCCAGTTCAAGAAGAGAGAATGACTTTGCCCTTCTTCCTCTTTTTTGTTCCATTCAGGCCCTCAAAGGATTGGATAATGCCCATTCACATTGGTGAGGGTGATTTTCTTTACTCACTCAGTCTACTGATTTAAATACTAATCTCTTCCAGAAACACCCTCCTAGATAAACCTAGAAATGATGTTTTATCAGCTATCTGGGCATCCCTTAATCCAGTCAAGTTGATGCATCAAATCACATGTGTTATATAAAAATAATATGTGAAACAGAAGATGTCCTAGTCCATTTTGTGGTACTATAACAGAGTACCTAAGGCTGGGTAATTTATAAAGAAAAGGGGTTTATCTAGCTTACAGTTCTGCAACCTGGGAAGTTCAAGAAGCATGGCACTGTTATTTGCTCACTATGAAGTGAGGACATTTGAGCTGGGTCAAAACATGGTGGAAGGTCAGAGAGAAAACAGATACAGTTGAGATGGCCATCCTGGCTTTATAACAACCGACTCTCATCACTGTCTCCAAAACAGCACCAAGCCATTCATGAGGGATCCACCACCTTGATCCAAACACCTCTCAGTGTTCCCCACCTCCCAACACAGCCACATTGAGGATCAAGTTTCAACATGAGTGTTGGTGGGGACAGACCATATCTGAACTGTAGCAGAAGAGAAATCAATTACTTCTTCCTGGGAGAGTATGATTTTGGCAGAAATAACAGGGGCTTTTGGTGGATAAAATATAATTGCTTGAGGAGGTAACACCTGAACTATAGCTTGAAACAAAGAGCTGGTCATCAGGAAGATAAAGAAAGAAACCTGCCTTCTGGATGAAAACCTAAAAGTCTAAAGGATGGAACAAAGCGTGTTTGGTGTGAAGGGTGGGGGAAGATTGACTAAAGAAACTGCAAAGGTAGGTGGTGACCAGATAGCAAAAATCCTGAAGGGCCTTGCTTATTAATTTGCAATGCTTTCAGCTATAAAGTACAAATTACCAACAGCTTAAGCAATAATGGCCTTTGCTCCCGTAGCATCAAGTCTGGAGGTAGGCAGCTCCAGGTATTTTGCAGCTGCTCATGGATTTCATCAGTAACCCAAGAACTTTCTGTGCTCCCAACTCTCCTGCTGCTCTTGATAATTATTTTCATGATCAGGAGCTGACTACACAGTTCTGGGCACCAAGGCTGAGAAGACTCGCCCTTCCATCTAATTGGTCAGAACTGGGAAACACGTTCTTTGGGCCAATCATTAAGTGATGGAGGATGGGATTTCCATGGATTTGTAGAAAGCCTTTCTTTCCCCTAAGTCAATGGGGCCTCTGTCTTCCATCTGGAAATGAAATTGACAATCTGTTAGCAGAGATAAGAGGGGAGTCATGTTGCATAAGCAATGGACAGTGTCTGTCACATCATGGTTAGGTTTTGAGCATTGTGTATAGAGGTGTAGAGCAAGGTTGAAAAGGGAGAGTCAGGAATTAAATTTTGACTGTGTTAAGTTAGAAGTGCTCTGGGACATCCAACTGAGAAGCCAGTAGACTGTTGGAATTGTAGGTCTGGAGCTAAAAAGATTTCATGGGATTCGAGCCTGAGATTAGAGACATTGGAGTGGAAACTGAGATGAAAAGGAAACTAAGATGGGACCCTGGGGAATTGAAACATTTCGAAGTGTGGGCACAGGAAGAAGAATCTGTGAGATACATAGAAATGAAACAATTAGTCCACAATTAAACTTTCACTGAATGCCTAGTAATACAAATTCGTACACATATATATCTTACAGTGTCTTTGACAATCTGACATGAATCTTCTAATAAACCTAGAGTGTAAACTGAATTTATACCATACTTTTGCTGTCCTCTGCTTCAAAATCCTGAAACATCTCTTTTGGTTTATGGAATCTAAAATCTGCTCTCCTGAGTCTTTTAGCTGTTTGTAGAGCAGGAAATTGTCTACTGACCAGAAGAAATGAAACAAATATTTTAGTCCCTCATATTCTTTATCTTGGATCATGAAGGAGGTACACAAATATGGATGAAGAAAGTATTTCTGTTAAATTTTCAAAAGTGAAATTTTGTATCCATATTAAAAGAAATGCAAAATATAGGGTCAAATGGCCAGTCACATGTATACTGTCAGTTCAAGTCAGAGTTTCTTATGTGAAAGTGAAACTTAGATGAGTGTTACTATTACTTGCAACTGTAGTCTACTCTTCCACCACTTTTGAAGGATAAAAAAGAGAAAAGGAAAAATTTTTGTTGCGTCGTTAGCTTTTATTTTTCTGAAGAGAAAGAACCTAAAATACGCCAATTCTGAACTAGAAAATGCCATAGTTCCACTAGCAAACATGTATAACATAAGAGTATCTGAAGTTCATTTGTCTTAGTTATTTTAAACAAACCATGCACTACGTGAAGAATATTTATCAGTGAGATTGTCTTAGTCCCAAATAAGCAAGTAACTATATGAAGAAGGAATTCTGGACTTGCTATTTTAGAACAGAAGGGAATGAGTCAGTTTTAACTGTTTCTTCTTCTTCTCTTTATACTTCCTCATTATTGTGTCCTTGCTGGGCCACTGAACTACTAATCCCCTAACAGAAATACTAGAACTGTAATCTATAACCCTCCTCTCTGAATAACATTCAACTCCACACCTAACACTAGAGAGGAAAGAAGATTCTACCTATAAACTCCTTTCTCCTTCTGTCAACTTTCTGCCTCTGGTTCTCTCTCTCTCTTTCTCTCTCTCTTTCTCTCTCTCTCTCTCTCTTTCTCTTTCTCTTTCTCTGTATATGTGTGTATGTGTCTCTTTTTGTCTCTCTCTCTGTCTGTCTCTCTGTCTCTCTCTATGTCTGTCTCTGTCTGTCTTCACCCCAACACACACATATGCATATAAACTTGTACCAGTCACAGACTATTGCTTTACCAAAAGTAGTTTAGCCACTTGAAATGGTTGTTCTTAACAGCTCTTTTGAGGAATGGAAGAATTGATGAAGTAAAGCAAAAGTGTCAGGAGATCTCAATTCTAATTAACATTGCCACTGGTTGTTCTGGTACTTTATTAAAGTCACTGTTGTTTAGTAAATCAGAGATTCCTCCGAGGGCGATTCTTGAAGGCAGTGGAGAACTGGGACCCAAGTGCTTGCAAAAATAATGGGAAAAAGTGGGGGAAATTATATAAGTAAACACGTTATTAACAAAAACTCAGATCTTAATCACTGAATCAATTAACAGATAGTTTTTAAGCAGCTTGTATCCGACTCTTTTATGGTTTCTGGGGGACATGCAAACACACACACACACCATAAGCTAAGTAAAATACAGTCTCTGCCACTCAAAGATCTACTATACTTCTTTATGACATAGAACTATTGAACATAAATTAGATTTGTGTTGAATATTATTTTCATTATTATCTATTGTTTTTATACATTTAAAATAATTTAGAGCACAACAAATTAGTGCAGGATTGAAAAATGATGGAGAGATTAATGGGAGACATTGTGTTTTAAACCGGGATTATATCAGATCTTCTTAAAAATTATTATGATTAATTGAGTAGGAAGATAGAGAATTTTCCACTGGGATGAAGAAGGTGGAGAAGCATACCTCTCCTGGCTTGGGCCTGCCAGGCCAACCTGATTGAAGAGTTTTTGGAAGCAAACTCAGAAGGCATTGGCTTATAAGCCAAAGGGTGTCACACACACACACGTATGCACACACTCACGTACACAGACACACAGAGTTAATGGTGTGAAACTTAAATTTAAACAAGAATGAAAACCCTATAAGTGGAAGGGCCAACCCTCTTTTAAAAACCCCAGCTTCTATTTGTTGCATCTTCTGTGTTTCTGCTGTTATGAAAGAAGTCTGAGATGAGATGCTAATTGAGATGCCTGCAGGACAAACAGGTAACATCAGCAAGTGAAGCAGGAGAGGTGCACTCCTTCAAAGCAGACATGTTTTGCTTGTGCATGAAGCATGTGGAAAGGTACATTAATCCCTCAAAGGAAAATGTTTTTTTTCCAACTTTTCTTGAAACGTGGAGCCCTTTTGTTCTAAGTTCTATGTTTCCACATTTGTTAGAAGCAAATATTTCTATGAAGAAATATTTTTCCATTACAAGGAAAATCTATTGCAAGATAATGAACCTCAGGACTGAACGATGGAAATGCAAGTGACCTGGAAAACACAGGGGCATCCCAAGGGGACAGAAGCTACCCAGTGCCAGCTGATGCTGCCATAAGCAATGCTCACCCAAGGTTCCCAGATTTAACTGCTATTGTATGAAATCTTTCAATCTTTAAATATAGCTCAATTTTCAGAAAATACTGAGTTGAATGACTCACTTCTTTTAGCTAGGTAAGACCTGAAGGTCACAAATTTGCATGTTCTGGTTTGCAAAATCAAGTGGTGATCATTAGGTAGAGGCGTGGATTTGACCCTGCAGCACAGAGAGGCTGCATTCAGGTGGAAGCAGCAAGTGCCAGCAGATACCTTGCCCTCCTGGCTTTTATTTTCCAGGAGGCACAGCTCCTTGGGAAGGCAATGCTAGGGGCAGGAACAGGGATGAGAAAGAGGCTTGTGGCCATTGATGATCAGGAAGCGGGGAGAAATGTTTTAACTCTGAAAGTGTAACAGAGAGGTCCAGAATGCCATGAATGGTGAGACCCAGCAGCCTAACCCTTCACAGAACCCTGGGAATGTGACTCTAACTCCGACTGGGAGGGAAGATGGGTGGGGTAGAGTTTGTATGGGGCTACCAGTGAGGCTGAACTTTATGCATCATGGTTCCAACCTCCAAAATATGGTATTATGTATTTTAAGGGGCTTCCTGTGCTTCGACTACAGACTCCCCTGTGATAACTAGTGTGAGCTAAAGACTGGGAGGACCATATTATATACTCTGCTCTGCAGAACAGTTCTGGGACTTTTTGTGTCCCATTGAAGGGAAGCATTTACATCACCATGAAGAACTCAGCTCTTCACATCCAAGACGAGTCCTGGGCACACAAGTTCAGAGAAGTGAAAACAGATGTGGATTTAATTTTATTTAAAGAAAACAAAGAAATATGCCATTTCTTGCACACCACATTTGTAGAGTAAGATTTATAAATGCACATGTAAAGTACCGTGTTTCCCCGAAAATAAGACCTACTCATAAAATAAGCCCCGCAGGATTTCTAAGCATTTGCACAATATAAGCCCTATCCCGAAAATAAGACCTACTGATGGGCGTGGCTACGCAGCGTATCTGCACAACCCATGCATTTCGTCAACCCATGCATTTCGTCGTGGAGGGTAAAGAAGATGAGCAGCCCTTCTCACCTGCCCCATGAGAGCTCTATTGCTCAACATGAGAGATTGGTGCTGATGGTTCTAAAGGAAATAGAGTTGCAAGAAATTCAGGATGGAATTCAGGGTTTGGAGAGTTATGATGATGTTCCAGAAGACGATGACTTAACTGTATTTGAATAAATGTAGATTGTTGTACCGTACTTAAAAAAAATAACACATCCCCTGAAAATAAGCCCTAGGGTGTCTTCTTGAGGAAAAATAAATATAAGACCCTGTCTTATTTTCGGGGAAACACAGTATAATATAGTGGTTGAATACCGAGGTTTCGGTAACCTGCAAATATGGATTTAAATCCTAAATTTGTTTTTTATTAGTGATGACATTGGGCATGTCCCTTTATCACCCTGAGCTTCATTCCTAAAATATGGATGATCATAGGTACTATTGAGAATTAAAGGTGAGAATTAAATGAGATAACAAATGTAACACTCTTAGCATAGTGTCTGGAATACAGTGAATTTTAAATATATACTAGTGATCATTATGATGCCAGACACCTTTGCAGATATGTTTGCTGCAGAGCAGAGAGAATCACAGGTCTCAGGTAATGAAGGAAAGTTTCCTATAAGAAGTGGCATTCAAACTGGTCCTTGAACTGAGCAGAATTTGCAAAGAGAAATGAGGTAGCAAGGTTGGTGCAGCTAGGAAAGTCACAGATTGTTGTCAGTGAGAGCTCCAGCTCCAACTTGACATGTCATAAACCCCAAACTATGGTTTATAAGATATTTGCAGCTATAATTCATAATTTGGTCACCACCGTTGAAGACTGGGGAGATCACAAAGATGTCAGGGTATTATTCAAAGACCCAAGAGTGAAGACCTCTGAAGAAAATCTACCACAGCAACAGAAACCTGGGATTCAGGAATGGAACTACAGTTGAATCCAAGAGTATTGTCTTTGAATACTGGATTTTTATCAGTTGATTTATAAGAAAGATCCTTTCCTTTTGAAACTTCTAAAACATATTTCCTGTACTTTACTTGATAATGTTGGGATGACTGGCTAACTTTGCTGATAAACCTCCCAATAGCAGTAACTCAAAGTCATGCATGATCTAGCCCTTCACATCCAAGAATAGTCCCATGCACACAAGTTTAGAGGAGTGAAAAAAGGGAGACCTGCGCAGAAACAGGCAGTAGGACTGGTAATTGAGGAATGGTACTTATGATAATAAGTCCTGGTAAACCATAATAAACATATGTAAGTAAACCAGACCAACAAATTAATATTTTGGTGGCGGTGACTGGAAGAAATTAGAGGACACTGCTGTGACCCACTTTCTCCATTTTAACAGAAAAGATAAAGTAAATCTCACTGTGTAGGTCATTATAAGGATTAAAAATTTAAAATGCATAGAAATGCCTGGTGCAAAGCTGGCTTATAAAAGCTAGTAGCCCAAAGTTTATTCTGTTCCCATTCAATTTTACTGGAAAGATCTTTGTTTCTTTCCTAAGACCAAGACTGAATGTTTCCTTTGGAAAGATCAGCACATTACAAATATGAGATAAGACTTTTCTTTAGTGATGCATAGTCTAACTGGTTATGGGACTATATTAGTGCAACAGCCTGTATTGTATTTATCTGTGCATTTTTCAACAAAGGTTTTAAGCCAGTGTGATGGCCGTGTTTAGATTTCCTAGAGTCTGCATTTGTAGATGGAATTTGGAGAAAGGGTCAGGGCCAGGCTGTCAGACTTGGTTGCTGCATTATACATGGTTATCAGAAAGTCATCTTAATCTCTGACAATGCTTCCATTCTACTTGGAGGCGATGAGTGGGATTGAAAACCATGTTGGCAAGGATGTGTGAATCACAAGAAAATACCGATGACTGCAAATATGCACATTTTCTTTAATAAATATCCAACTGGACATTCATTCATTTCTATTCATTCAGTCATTTATTCCCTCTTTGTTTATTTTCCAACTAAAGTTTATTCAGCATCTACTCTAGGCCATGCAGGGGCTAGGAGTTGGGGGTTGGGGGTTGGGACAGGAATATACGGAAGAACCAGGACTCTAGTTTATCAGGGAAAGCAAAAAAATAAAGCAACATATGCTTCTAAATGTTTTGAGGGGGAAATGCTGGGTGTTATAAGTAAACCAAGTACAGTCACATAATTTGTTCTCCAGATAAAGGGAAAGTAATTCAAACAGGCTTCTTGTAGCATGTGATATTAAATTTGATACTACCATGAGGAGTAGGAACCATGCAAATTAAAGGGGACAGAATGTTCCCTGCAGCTCACTCATGGAAGTATGAATGAAAAATATTTACTTTTAAACCTGAATAGTATTCAGCATTTTACTATATCTATGTAATTTCCAAACTATACCCTCTTCTCTTTCTTCCATTTCTTCATGTGGCCTGGCTCCTTTAGGATATAGGGGTCTCATCTCCTCTTATTCTCCTCTGCCTGTATCTGTGCCCTTGGTGCTGTGCTTCCATAGTTCCTTATCCTGAAGTAAGGTCTACTTCCCACTGCTTGAGTCTGGGTTGGCCTGTGTCTTGTGTGGACCAACAGAAAGAGATGGAATATCTGTCAATTCGGAGTCTCGAGTGGCTTGACAGGATCCAGTGGCTCTTTCCCAGTCTCGCCAGCACCATGTGAACAGAGCTGAGCTACCCTGTTGGAGGCTGAGACACATCTGGGGGAAAGCCCTCAGACATGTGAGGACAGCAGAACCACCTACCCGACCCACAGTGGACTGCAGATGCGCTCGTGAGCCCGGCCAAGACTGGAAAAACCACCAGCTGACCACACACTCATGACCAAAACTAAACGAGTGTCCTTGTGAGTCACCAAGCTCAGGTGTGGCATGACAGTAGACAATTGATACGGACACCATGGGCTGTTTGTATGTTGCTATTTTCCCCCAAATAAAAATTCTTTATTATTATTTCATAACAGTATAGGATAATAACAGATAAGCAGAGCATGCGCATCGACAAAGAAAAAGTTAAAGTAAAAAGTGAAAATCCACCGTTCCACCCTTTCCCTCAGCATCTCACGTTTCGAAGTGTTGTGCTTAACCGTCCTGTTTCCACAGTGTAGGGCCTGTGCATTGGTAAGGACTGCGAGTCCTCCAGTATATTCATTTTTATTATGCCATAAGAACAACAAACCAATCTGGTAGTGGGGTGTTCGCTGTAATTTGGACTCGCGGTGGGAGGTTGACTTCCTGCTTGGCTCCACTTCAGCCTCGAGCAGCTGTGGGCTCCGGCATCTACAACCCTCCAGGCTGCCATTTGGTACAGTCAGCTCGTGCGTGAGAAGACGATTCTTCACATTTGCTCTCCTTCCCAGTTCCAACTGGGTGCTTGGTGGCTTCCTCGGGGACCATTTGCCAGATCCTGCTGCTCGTGGCTCTGCTCACTGTTTTCTCACTTGAGAGTTTAACTCTCCCGTTCTGAATTCTAGCTGTAAACACTTAACAGAACTCTCATTTGGAGAGTCTTGGAGGGTACTGTTAGCTGGATCCCCATTAGACTCGCTTTTATTTCTCTGTGGAAAACTGTGACTTCTGCTGGCTAGAATTTGTGTTCACCAGAGAAATAGTTTTGTTTTTTAGTTTTGTATCTTTCTCCTGATATTGGTAGCATGGCTTTTATTTATTTATTTAGAAACAACCGAAAAAGGAGAACTGGGAGTGAGTTAGCCATTTCAAATAGTCAAAGCGAGTTCTTATAGTTTAAATGTAAATAAACAGGGTATAAAATGCAAAGGGCTAATTACAAGATAATGGACAAGAATTAACCTCACATTCCAAAGCAAAAAGCTAGACCATATAAGCAGAACTTGCAAAGGAGATGATCAAAATGAATATTGCTGTCCTTAACTGAACTCTCATTTCTAGCCTAGGAAAGTGATTAGAGGCTGAGAGGCAGAGACTAGGTATTAGGATTTTAGGTAGACTGTGTGTGTGTGTGTGTGTGTGTGTGTGTGTGTGTATGCACACTTGTGTGTGATGAATCTCCATCCCAACAGGAGGAGGGGTAAGAAGTGTCTCCTCTAGTGCAGGGGCCCCAACCTATGGTGAGTTGTATAATTATTTCATTACATATTACAATGCAATAATAATATAAATAAAGTACACAATACATGTTATGCGCTTGAATTATCCCCAAACTATCCCCTACCTCCCCAGTCCGTGAGAACACCCTAAGGAGAGAGAGCTTCACCGTCAGACACCTGCTACAGCCAGAGAGTGAGACACGCTGGCTCATGCAAGGCCTGTCAAGAACCTTTCCTGTCCTGTAATCTCTCCTTCTCTGTTCTGGTCCTGCCCTGGTGAGAGCAGACTTTGTGGGGACCAATTGGAGGCAGAGGGGGAGAGGCAAAGACGGAGGCCATCTCCTCTGTGTGCCAGGGGTGGCCCAAACTGGGTCAGGGAGAAACATTTCCTTAAAATAATGTTCAAAATTTTGATTAATGTAGTAACTTGGTATTTATTATTTAAACAAGATTCTTTCTAACTTAAAGAAACCAAAGGATTTTTAATTATCAAAGTGAAAAGAAAGATCCTGTGACTTGGCCTAGGGTTTACCCAAAGAGCAAGAAAGAACTAGCCCCCGTCAAACTCCCAGCAGGTTTGAACTGGTTTGTGGATAGAAAAGAATAAAATATGATTGCATATAAGGTCTTGTGTGTGCAAATGAACAGTTAAATACACAAGTTGAAAGAAAACAGAATCTGGTATAATTACAAAATTTACTCTGAGGTTATTTCAAATTATATTTAACCTGAATTGTGAAATTTAAGTTTATCACCTTTATGGATTACCTGTGACCCACATACAATAGTGCCTTATATTTATGTACCATGCATTAGCTTTTAAAATATCTTTATATGTGCCATCTCATCTGTACTTCACAAAAATCTATACATCAATGGGCTGGTATTATTACCTGATTGGGTTTTTTGCCACAAAACTGAGGCTCAAAAGAAATCAAGTCAATTGCCCAGACTGACTGGTAAGCAGTAGATTCAAATAAAGAAACAGACTTCAGGATTCTAATCCCTAGTACGGCTCTCCCCATAATTTAATTAGGTTGGATTTCCCTATTTCTACCTCTGTGCTCCCAAAGTCATTCATTTTTTCACAATTCATTTATTCATCCATTCATTTATTCATCCATTTTATTCAATATAAAATTACCAAGCACTGAGCATGTGTCAGTGGGGGAGATGGCTATTACAGTAATGACAGAAGTAAAAAATGTAATTACAGTCTGTGATGAAAGCCACCAAGTGACAGGGCATTTCCTTTAGAGTGTTTCATGGCATCCAGATGACCTGGGGACTGAGATTTCAAGGTGAATTAGGAGGAAGAGCAATCGAGGAAGAGGACGAGGCAGGTGCCATGACCCTGTGACATGCGGGCCTCATAGAAGAGAGGGGCTAAAAGGAGGCCAGCGAGGAAGCTGAGGGGCTGACAAGGGTGAGACCAAGCGCCCGCATCTGTGAGTCTGGTTTACCTGAAAATGACAGGAAGCCATTTATGGATTTTAAATCCAGGGCTCTTGCGATCATATACACAGAGTCAGCTAATGTATTATCATCCTAAACTGAGGGAAACAGAATTATGAAGATAAACATGCTGCCCCAAATAACCTGCTTTATAAATCCAAAGGAGAAATGTTTTCTCTGCTGCCTAACCCATGAAATTTCTCCATTCTATAACTGAGAGGTGTTTATAACTGATTGCGTTGGCATATCTAAAAATTAATTCTTGAGCACCTGAGCAACCATATTACACATGTGGGTTTTTGTTGATTTTCAAAAATCGGCACCATTATGTATGCTTGACTTTTTTCATTCTAGCCCTTTACTCAGCACACCTGTGAGAACAGCACACTTTGGGGTGATAGAAAGATGACCTGTGTCTCCACGGAGCTTGTTCTTGCCTGTGATCTGTATTGATTTTTATATAGCAAGGAAGCATTATTAATCATGATTCAGTAAAACAGGACACTGATTTCGTTCTTTAGTATTTTGTAGGACTTTCTTTCAACCATTTGTATTCTTATTTCCATTTTTTTCCTATCAAGGTGGCTGGCTAAAGTTATGGGAACAGCCCAGAGTCAAAAAATTTGGTGATATTAACTGATATGTGTGTACATATATTATGCCATGAAGCCACTTATGGGTTTTAAGCTCAGGTCTCATATGATCAGATTTGCAAAGTCAACTAATTATTTATTACCATATTTTTATATATACATATATTCATATACACATATATTTTCCTTTAAACTTGATTTCCACTAAAACACATGCATAGAACATGATATTGTATACTCTACAGATACCTGGAATACTGCTAAAAAATATAACTTGATAGTAATTTCATTCTTGTTAGAGAAATTCTGAATTTCCAACTACTCCCTGTCTGATTCTATTGGGGAAAAATAATTAACCAGGTATAAACAGTTCACATAATGCAGAAGGTGCCTTTACCTTACTTGCCTCTCAATAAAAGATTAATCCGGCCTGAGAACCATGACAGTGTGTTGGCTCCAGTTTTGACTGTAGCACCAGAGTCTTGAATCTTTCCCTCAGGGGATGTGGCTCCACCCTGTGCCCTCTCTGGGTGGAATTTACCTTGATATTGCTCCTAGTAGGCAGAAGGTGGCTTTCTTTGGAAAGGCACTGTGGATACACTGCACCAACAGTATTCACAAAGAATGCCCTTCCTGTTTCTGAGAAAAGCCGTAGAAGAAATTACAAAATAAAAGACCCTTTCTGACTTTATGCTAGACATTTACAAAGACTTATTCTGGAAGCTTTGCCATCTAATCAGAATACTTATCAAATTATATTTTCACTGCCATCTACTGTCCAAGACAGGAACTACAGCCCCCCCCCCACGCACACACACAGATTTTTTTTTTTTTTTTTTTTTTAGAGACGGGGTCTCGCTCTTGGTCAGGCTGGTTTCGAACTCCTGACCTTGAGCTATCCACCCGCCTCGGCCTCCCAGAGTGCTAGGATTACAGGCGTGAGCCACCGCGCCCGGCCCCAGAAAAATTCTTTTAATGAATGTGATATGTACAAAGAATTGGTCTTTTAGATTGATCTCATTCTTTAAATGTGGTTTAAAATAATTCAGTCAATAAATACTTAAAGAATGACCAGGAAAGAGGAGTAACAGCAATGACCTTAATAAACTAGTTCATGATCCATCAAGAGTATTTTTGAGGTCATTTCAATTATTCCAACACACTTCATTTATTAGAATCAAAGAATCAATGAATGAACCTTAAAACTTCCTTTGTCTTATAAATGATGAAAAAGTGCCCTGAGAGTTTCAGTAACTTCTCTCAGGTCTCACAAGCAGATAATAACTTTTCTTGGACTTTACTATAGAGATTTTTCTAGGGCAGCAGTTCCCAACTGGTGATTCCCAAATCCCTTGAAGTTTTCAGAGCTTTTCTCATGTTTCTTGCACTTAAGCATGGTATTCTTCTGTTTCAATTTTTTGTCTGTTTTAAAAATATTCAACTGGCAAATTAATGGTATAAAAGGTTACCTTCGTAAGAGAACTCTTTGGGAAATCAGAATCTATCTAAAGCAATGGTTCCCAAATTCTTTGGCCTCAGGACCCCTTTGGTTCCTAAAATTATTTAAGATGCCAGAGAACTTTATGTGAGTTAAGTCTAACAATATTTATTGTATTAGAAACTAAAATTGAGAATCTAAAAATTATATCTGTTCATTAAAAATAACAAACCCATTCTATATTTCCCCAAACTGTAACAAACGGTGAACAGATTGAACTTGTTTTACATTTGTGAAAATCGCTTTCATGTCTGATTCAATAGAACATAGATTCTTTTATTTATATTCAATCTACTGTAATATGTTGCATTGGTTGAATATATGAAGGAAATCTGGTCTCATACAGATGTGTAGTTAAAAAGGCAGAAATATTTAAGGAGCCCTTTTTATATAGTTGTGGATATTATTCTTAATACCCTTCCAAAACTCAATGAATAGTAGTTTCTTAAATGTTAGTTGCAATGTTAGCTGCATATCAATTAACTCATCATGCTCTGTTACATTACAATCCATTGATCTGTCTTGAACTCTAAAGTGTAATCTTTTAGTCATGGTGATTTATAACATCATGCATTTAGAAAATATCAATGCACTAAGTCATGCAGATCTTCCATATGTTGGCAAATTTTGTTATAAAAACCAATATGTTACATTCATTAATACCATCAATGATCTCCTAAGAAAAACCTTTAAGTATTAGAATGTTCACAGTGATAGATTTTCAAAATTTGGTTTTTCAAAATTTAGTTCTTGCTTGCAAGCTCAAATTTATCATTGTCAACAAATATACTGTCAGTTGTCTTCCTTGAAGCAATATGCTCACTTCACTCATTTTCAAGAAAATATCTGCTAAAAATCCAAGTCTGTATGGCAGTGAAAAATAAATAATTACTAGTATAGTTTGGTGCTACTATTTTGATGTGATAAGGTGACAGCAGATTTATCCATTGCTTTTGGACTTTCAGTGCATTTTTAAATACACAAAAGCTATAAGATCTTACTATTTTTATGAAAATAGTTTTGACCTCATGCTCCATCCCCCAAAGGGTCTTAGAGACTCCAGACCTTCATAGAGTGAACAAGCATAACCATTACTGGAGAGCAGATTGAAATTCTTTACCGTGGAGAATTTGACCATGCACAGTCTTAGATTAGTCTGATTCCTAGCCAGATATTACTTAGTTTATGTCTATAATAGTCAATTGGTTTAAGGCAGAAGCATAAGGAACATGGCCATTGAAATAGAACATGGTAATGAAAACCATTAGTTATAATAAGTGGCCACACTTTCTTTCAAGATGTTTGCTTTTTAACAAACTACAAAAACCAGCAGTAAAAAGAGGAAATGCCATCAGTATTATGTCCAGTTTTGATTTTCACTTATTAGGAGTAAAGAGTTTTCACATCATCATATACAAAATTTAAGCCTGGTACTTCCTTTTTTTAAATTATGTTATTTAGAAGCAAAATATAACATAATTTTAAATAGGTCAAATGATTTTTGTCATGTACTCATTTGTAATGTCAGCTGATAAAAAGGTTTTTTTTTTTTTTGGTCTCTTCATTATATTTTTGATGCCAGAACACAAAATGAAATTTCTATCTCTATGGTAATATGCATTTGATCCTGATACAAATCATGATTATGTCTTTTTGAGTTTATTTTGTGGCCGATGGACTTTCCTTATGTAATGGTTGTACAGATAATTAAGGAGCATGTTTTACTTGTTAAATAGATGAAATATGTTGCTTTTACACTTATACTTTAATTCACTTTTACTGTGAAATAAAGTTTTTTTAAATAAAAGCATATTTTCATATTCAGTGAAAATGATGAAGATCCTAAAGTGTTTTAGAAATGGTATATTACTATAAAAGAGGCTGTCAAATAAAAAAAAACGGTTAATGCTTCATTAACCTATATTGTAAGAAACCAGCTATGCATTGCAGCATCTTGGGCATCCCATGTAGTAAGTAGCATGATTTATAATCTTGCTACTTAAGAAGGTGAGAGACAAGGGATATCCTAGCTCTTCAGATCACCAGAAGGAATATAATGAGTACATTGGATCATAAACTACCACCACATTGCATCCTCATTTTTCTCTGGGTTTTAGATCTTCATAATTCCAGTATTCTCAAGAAGAATTACCAATTACTCTAGCATCAATAGTTTTGTCTAACCTACTGTCCTAGATAACACTAGGTCTTCAGTCTGTGACTATAGGATACTGGGTGTCATTCACAGATAAGGAAGTCTCAGCTGCCTCCTGAGGGGAAAAAAACTCTATGACCAGCTGGAGACAGACAGAATATCTACTCCCAGGATATTCTTGCATCTTGCTGATTTTCTTTCCTTTCTCCGTGGTCACAAAATGATTACAGCAATTATCAGATTTGTCTTATCTTTTCAGCACCATAGCCACAATACCTAAAACTATTAGCTTCTCAGGGATCTATAAAAATATTTAATATTTTAAAAAATTGTAGCGCCAAAATTCCAAAAGAATTGCCACATTAACAGTAATGAATATTTAATTAAATCAGTACAAACTGTGACATTATTTCAACTTAATTAATTGTTAAACTTAGTATTAAAACAATTCCATTACATTTGAAAACAATCTCTAGACTAGATTGTCCTGTAAGAATTCCTGAGTGTATATGATTACTGTCTAGAAATCATAGCCAATCATGAATTAATTGGATTATTCACAGTCCAATAATTTCAACACAAAATTGTAAAAATTCATTCAAATTTTATATGGGAAAAAATTACATTTAGTGTAGGACATGATGGCATTTTACTAGGTTTACTATGATATGGGATGGAAACTTGAAAACAAAGTGTTTGGAACCAATAACAGTTTTAATGTAGCCCTGGCAAAACGACCCCTTATTACTCAGGTGCCAGTTTATCTCAAATAGCACATGTGTTATTTCAAAAACTGCCTTCTCTAGAAAGTAGAGTTTGCAATAAGCATACTTTGTGTATTAAAAAAAAAAAAGGCCACACTGTGACGTCCATGTAACCCTGAATCGCTGATTAGAAACCTTCGGCAGCACGACTGACTTGGGGGAATAATTATATATCTTTGCTAGTACAGCAAAAATATTGTGTATTGAAAAAAACATGGAAAAGATACATCTCCTCAGAATTTGACTGATTTTATTTTTTTGATGCCAGATGAAATTGTTTTTGTTTTTTGTTTTTTTTTGTTTTTGATGAAGATATACTAACTTGTATAGCTATGCAGATCATGGTTAAGAACGATCATTTATCTTTGCTTTCTGAAAACAAATAGAACTACAATACTCAAAATAATAGTAACAGATGCCTGGGAGTTTATCCTGTAATAATACGAGGGACATAATCCTGAACAGAAATTCAGTTCACATTTAGGGGAAGATGAGAAATGATTACCTTAAAAATTAAAAAACAATAACAAATTTTATTCATTAAGGAATAGAAAGAACAAATAAATAACATAATACAATGGCTACCTACTTATAAAAAGATTTTTATGGTGATGATGAATTACTGACTTGGAAACATCTTACCATTATGTGATAATGGTTTACTCCAAGGAGTTAAAGTGAGTGTGTTTCTCCCTCTTTCCCTCACTCTCTTCCTTCCTTCCTTCTTTCCTTTCTTTTTTTCCTTTCTTCTGTTTCCTCCCTCAGTTTCCCTTCTTTCCCCTCTTTCTGAATCTACTGCATGTTTCTTGATTTTCCTTGTTGTCTTACACTTGATCTTTACTGAAATTGCAGAAGTGATGTCAACTTTTACTTCTAGAATGGTATCAAAAGACAGTTTTCAAAGGAAGTGGTTTTTCCTTGGATATAAGAACAGGTACCTTCTAGTTAGTCTGATAATGGAATGAATTTTTCTTGGGGGAGGAAAGCTTATCTTAGATCTCCTTCCAGGCATATGCTTATTGTTTTTTGACCCCCAAAAGCCTTGGCAATTTTTATATTAAAATTCAGGATGAAAATTTATTGTTTCCACTGTCCTGGCTCTGAAGTCTCACTGTGTAAGTCTCAAAGAAGACTGCATTTACATCTGTAAGTGAGCCGGACAATGGCACTTCGATGTCACAGGCTTAGAGAATCTCTAAGAGGCTTGGTTATAATTAGGATCTTTTCCAGGATTTCCAGGACTGTTTCGGAAAATTCTTTTGGTCAAAGAAACCTTGGTGGACTCAACCTCATAAGGATTTGTTTCATCAACCTGTCCTACAAACACCATCAATTCTAAATTTCAAATACATTTAAATTACAAATCCCGTGAAACTGAAAGAAGAGCCAACATGACTGAGATAAACAAAAATTTCACCATTTAAAAATGTCCCTACAATAAGATACCATCAAGCAGCAGTGTTATGGAGTGTGTGTGTGTGTGTGTGTGTGTATCTGCCTATGTATGTGTGTATACATGATGAATTTATGGTAATAATCTCAGTCCACTCCTGCAAGTGGAGTTGTAACCCATATGAGGGATGCTGGGATCAAACATTAGACCACTAGGTGACCCAACTCCAGAGCTAGCTCACAGGGTGGTTGGCTAGTAGTCTAAATTGCCACGTTCAATGGGTAGTTAGTGGTTTATATTGTGGTGACTAAAGGGACTTAATGACCTAGACATGATCTGAACTGGCATCCAATGGGATAAAGAAAGGCCTTTCTAGGTTACAATGAAGTTGGGACTTCGCTGGGATTTTTGGTGAGGTTTAGTCTTACCAACGAGAGAGGTGAGCATTAGAGATATCAATGTTGACATCTGAAAGAAGCTGATTAAGTCAGGGTCTGACTGCAAGCTTAAGCAGGGAAATTAATCCTTAGGTATATTAAGTGATATAAAAAGCCTTTGATTTTGTTAGATAATCTCTTTTCATCAGATAGTATTTTCAACATAAACATGAAAAGAACCCTACAGTAAATAAATATTATTTGCCATCCTTTTCTAGGAAAAAATACTGAATTTTCTCTCTCCTTGTGACTAAATGTGCTAACCTGGTGATGGAATATATGGAAACATTGACTCATTATGAAAACTTGATAACCAGGATTCTGATGGATGCTTTACTTGTTATTTTACGTAATAAGAGATGGTTCCTTAAGATATGCAAGGATTTATGCATCCTGATAAATGAGGTTAATTTATAAGTTACAGTGAAATTTTATCTCTGTCATCATCTGATACACTCATACAAACAGCCTCAGAAAGAATTCACTGATATTTTCAATAATGGGTATGCAGATATTCGAATCACCTGCACAAAATGAAGGGAGGGTTTTCAAACTCCACGTCGCCTCTGAAGAACCCTATAGGGTCATATTACCTGGACTGGGAATCAATGCCTTGTTAAGTAAGGGAGCCTGGCCTTAAAACCAAGCCTTGTATTCTATGTTACCTCATTGCCTCTATTGGCTTTTAGAAGTTGCAGTGACCTTTTCTAGGTTAATATGAGTATCTTCATTGAAAGAAAAGTACATAATAATTGAATGCTTACTATGTAGTCTTTACCAGGCAAAATGCTCACATCCACAGCAACCAGTGCAATGTGAGGGATAAGGCAATTCAGAAGAGAGAAAGAGGAAAGTAAGATCACAGGATGCTTTACAATAGAAGTACAACTTGAACCAAGTCTTAGAAAATAGATAAGATCTGGTTTGATAAAAGCCCATGCATGGCAACAGCTTGAGGTAAAGGATGAGAATAGAACCAAATGTGGGCTCCCAGAGGGGAGACTGAGTTGTATATGTTTTGGGGAGCAGAGCAGTGGAAGATAGGGTGGATTTGATCAGATGGGGCCAGATCATAGGGGGCCTCTGGAAATTAGAAAATGTGTTTAAATCTTTCATGATATTTAATATGGGATAATTGGAAATATTTGAACAAGGTGAGTGGTCTACAAGTAATCTAGGAAATTCAATCTGGCATTCTGTCTGAGTTAGATTTGAGCAGAGAGACTATGGGGATGAGCAAGGAGGTTTCTGAGATGTAAACTGAAGTAAATATAGGAGCCTTCGCCAAGGAAAAAAGAAAATTATCAACAGGACTAACTTTATAGAGAGAGAAAAAGAAAGCTCTGAACTGAAGATTTGCACCCTAAGACTCTAGGAAAATGGAGGTGATATTCTTTGTATAAATAAGAAAATTGGAACAGGGATCCAGGATACAGAGAAGAAGCTATAACTTGGTTTTCACTGTGAGGCAATGCAGGAAGCCCAGTATCTCAGAAGCATTGAGGCTCAAAATCAAACAAGAGCACAGGGAGAATAACAGAGCTGTAGGAACCTGCATGTGACTCTAAGGGAAAAGGCTGTATCTGAAGCCATGAGAATGCTGATGTTCTAAGGGAGAAAGTACAGAGGGAAGAGACAAAGCAAGAGACAATGTGATAAAGCAAAAAGGACAGAGGGGAAAGAGAGGTGAAGCCCTGCCTGTCATAGATGTTTTCCAGAAAGAGAATATAGTCAATTCCATTAAGTGTAAAATGGAGAATAGAGGTAAGGGTCACTGTGCACATACACGTGTGCAAGTGCACGTGTGTACATGTGAGTGTGTGTAGGGGCGTGAGAGCCAACATTCATTAAAAGCCCTTGTTACATGCCAGGTGTTTTTCTCTGAATTTTGCATATAATTTTGTTCTATCTTTTAAACCTATCACTAGTTCAACTCTTCCTTACTATTTTGGATGCTAGGATATTTCACTTATTACCATTTCCTTATAATATACAAGCAATAAAGTGAATGAAAGGAGTACATTCCGGAATACTTTTGACTTCTCAGTAGGCTGGAAAATAAGCCTGTGCATCCAGGATCCTCCCAATTCGAATTTTGCCTCCCACTCAGCACTGCTGGCAGGTGCACATGACTGCAGCTTCTTTAGGGACACGCCTTTCCTGGCTCCCTGGAACACAGTGGATACTCTTGATAAATGATACCAGGCACCCTGTACTTCCTCTTTCTAACATATTTCCTAATTTTCAGCACATGGCTTTAGATTTAATATCTGTTTCTCCTGAGAAAGCATAAATATGAATAACTGGTGTCTTCCTTACCCCCGTATCCTTGGCACCTAGGGCAGTGCTTTGCACGTAGTAGGCCCTTGATAAGTGTTTGTTGAAGGAGTAAATGAGCTCCTCACACCATCCACAAACTACATAGCAATATCCCTTGAAGGCCTGTTCGTTCCTCCAATAAATGCTTTTTTTCCACACTGTAATTCCACCAGGAGGGCTCATCACACCTGCAATTACATAGTCAAATGCATCATTCATTGTTTAGTGTCTGTTACCGGATTGACCGAGAGCTCCCTTAGGGCAAGAGTGGAATTTTGGTCACCGCTCTCTGGCAAGTCCCTGGCACACAGTAGGCCTAAAATACATAGATGCTGAATGTGAAAGATGATTACATTCATTATATTTGAAAAGAACTAAAACTTAAAGAAATAAAAACAAATGTCTAAGGTTATACAGCTAGCAGAATCATATTCAAAATCAGCTCTAAGTCTAAAGCTTGTTATCATCTTTCATTTTTCCCTCACTAAATCAGAAGCACAGAGCAGACTATTCGATTTGCCAAGAAAGATGTTATTAGTTCCCTTAAAGATAGTAATTTTAATATAGAGGTGAGGCATTTTTTCATAGGTGGAAGCAGGGGTGAGAGAGGAAAGGCATTTATGCGTGAGTGTTTGAGTATGGCTTCGTGTTGAATGAGCATGAGCTTATCTCATTCTGTGTGTGTCTGTATCTTATATCTGACAAGGGTGGGGAGAAGATGAGTGGAAGGCAATTGATAGAAGCTCAAGTTGGCAGTGAAAAATTCATGCAGTGCAGACACAGTCAATGTGCAAGTGCACATTTCTCCTAAGTGCAATTCACATAGAAATGACGTAAGGATAGTGCATTGCCACAAATGTGAGCAACACGTTTTCTTTTCTTCCAACAGAATTGGGCACATTCTGGTTACCTGGAGCTGGTGTGTTAGTTCTCAATACCTTACTCGTGTTAATATTTGAAGCTGGTTGTTTGATGAGCTTAACTTTTAAGTCAAGTTTATAAAGAAAGGCTTTTTGAAAAGTATTTGTTTATTTGCTATGTAAATATTTAATATTAACATTGCTAAGCCTCAGGTTTCTAATTTGTAAATCGGGGACATTGATAGCTAACTCTACAGCCCTAAAGAGAGTCATTAGGGTTAGAGATCATTTAAGTGTAATCCCTAACAGAAGCTGTAATGTACCAGGCACTCAAAAACTAACAGCTAACATAAAAGTTTGAGATAAAAGTACAGATGTCAATTTTTCTTTTTATGACTTTTTTCTTTTATCAAATATCTTCAAATATATATTAAAAATCCATGTTCTTTACATTCCATAAATTCTATGCTTCTTGGATAAAAGGAACTCTTTTAATCCCCAAAGAGATTATAATCTCTAAAATATCCTGTCAGTGGCCTAGGCAGCTAATTTGGGCTTCTCATACAGGAGAAGAGGTAGGAGAATGCTTTTTAAATTTGAAAAATAATATTATGAAAGATTGCAAAGGTCTTAGAAGATAGTTATAAAATTTAAAGCAAATCAAGGTAAGTTGAAAAAATGTACATTGAAAACATGGTGATCGTATTCATGGAAGGAAGGAAGGCAGAAAATTTGGAGAGGGTGGATAAGATAATTTAGAACATAGAAGTCTTATAGACCAAAGTTGAAAATGAAGCACCCAAAATAGTCATATCCTTGCTTTTTCCCCTAATGAGGTGTTCTTGCTCCAGTTATTGCTCCATAGAAAGTAACCCTAAGGCGGGTAAAATGTGCAAGAGAACAAGGCCTGTGCATCCATGATTGTTCCTTATTCCCCAGGAGCTGACCTTGCATATATCTGCTTTTAGAGTCAATTGTTATGAAAGTGTTTTATCGCCTCCCAATTATTAGCAAATATGACTCACATTTTGTGTATTTCAAGAACATTTTACAAAACAAATGGGAAGACTGAAAGCCATCTCATCATTGCAGATGTCACTCAGCTAATATGTTATTTTCCCCCCCTTTGTCTCCAGAGCCTAAAGTCAGCTGCAAATTAGGCCGCTCTGCGTCGACGTCAGGTGTGCCTCCTCAGTCGGTCGCTCCTCTCAGGCAAGCCAGCGACCTGCAACAGAGCCAGGTACCATCATCGTTAGCCAATCGTGATTGACTTCCTGTGATGCAACATGCCAAATGCTTCCCACCTCTGTCTGTCCTGTTGCTGTAGACAACTCTCGCATTTGCTTTTATTTTTCTATGTGTGTATAAGGGGGGTGGGGTGAGTTCTGGCAGTCTGTGTTTTCATCCGAAAAAGAATGTCTTTCTTCCTTGTGACTGGTGGTGAAACTTTCTTTGCTGTTTGTTACCAAATCGTTTTTGTCTCTGGTTTCCATCATTCTGTAATATAAATGTAGTAAACTTGTATTCTATGTATTGGCTTAGTGATTATTTTTTTAAATTCTTTCTCTCTTTCATGTTTTGTGTACTTTTATACTGTCTCTGAAAATTTATCAGCACTTGATAAATTTATCTACTTTGTTTTATGTAGATTTCTTTTTAAATGTTTTGTCCACAACACTTGCACAGATGTTATCAATGAATTTGTACGTATCTTTTAGCTCTTCTCCTATTATACTGTAATATTTGTGGCAATTTTACTTTTATTTTTATTTAGCTTGGAGCATGATTGTAAGACACTGTGAATATTGATGTCCTTATAAATATTCATATACCAACTCATTTGGATTGAATATGGCAGCTAGTCTTTATTCTTTCTTAGGCCATAGAGATAAACTAACTGACCAGATAATCTAGATATTTATCAAAAACTGTAGATTACTAAGGCAGCCTTTAAATAAATGACTTTTCTCTCTTATAACAACCATATCAGAAATGTTCTCAGAAAGGGAATGTAAGTGTTCATGCATGGTAAATGAGATCTCTATTATCACGTGGAGAAAAGAGACAAGAAATAAAGGCATAAGCTGAAATATCATTTAATCCTTTACAGTATAATATGTTGCTCTGGTGCTCATTTGGGTGCATGGTTGTGGATGGAGAATTTAGTATGGGGAAAAAAATCACTACACATGAATGTCATGTCTGTAGCTTAACCAATAGTAATTCAATACATTGACTTAATTTGTGAGGCTTAATTGTTGTTACTGTTAAGTATTATGGGTGTTAAATGGAATGATGTCATCCTGGAGTGTTTTCTCTCTGCTTTTCAGCTTTAATCTTTGCATTCATGAAACTCTTCTGAAATAGTAAATTATAAAACTAGCGATGACACCTCCAAGGGAACTGCCCATTACTGATTAGCAAATTACATATTCATCAATTATTTTAAATGTCAAGCTATTTTAAAAACATAATTAAGCAGAATAATTGCATTTTTTTCTAATGAGAGACATTGTGCATCTTAGTAATTTTGTCTGGCTTAAATATGCAAAGGATTTGATTTATGAATATATGAGATATCTACAAACACAAAAAGCGAGGGGCTTCTCTCAAGGGCATCTCAAGTGCCATTTGGAATTTCTTGTGTCTTAATTTAAAATGTTAAATGCCTTTATAACCAAATGTAGCCAGCTCAAACACTTTTTTGGATTTAAAAGAAGTAGAAACAATAGGACACTGAATAAATAAATGAATAATAACACAACCTCACTATGCCACTTTAGCTGATTAATGCTATTCCAGAAATATTATATTTACCAATATTAAAGTTTTAAAACACTGGATACAGAAAGAAGAGAAGTTTAGCTATTTGGGAGGGGATTGCATTAATACTATCATTTTTTTTTCAAGTGTATGTTCCTTGCTATTACATTACCCTCAGTATCTCAGAGAAGTTTTGTGTTCTTTGTTTTGCTTTTTTCATAATTATCTTTATAGCTGTTTCATCCTAAGCCCCTTTAACTCTCAGTGAAAGCAGGTCCCTGAGTATGAACTTCCAGAATAGAGACAAGGGTTTGTGCCTTTGCATTGTCAACTCTTTGCTCACCTGATGGGATGTTCTTCATTCTTCAAAATATAGCAACATGAGAAAGCCCCTGGCGCCACTTATATGCCATAAGTTTGCTTACCTACTGACAAATTCTGACAAACAGCCAAATTGTAGATGGCTGTCAGGCTATAAATTATTAACAGACGAGTGACCTCTGAGTTTCTCTTCTGTGGCTTATGAGCAGTTGTATCATACACTTATTCCTACATTCTGGAGATGAAGGGGTAAGCATAGCTCAGGTGAGCCTTGTTCTGCATTCATGTGACTTAGCATTCAAGTAAAGTTAACAAATACTTATTGAAGGTCTCTGTTAAATCTAATTTCCACACCCTCAACCATAGTCTTGACTGAGACATCTCTTTAAGTTACAACCAGGGTGACACTGTCCTGTGCTGAGGAATGCAAGGCAGTGGAGAAAGACATTTAAACCTGTTTAATCTAAGAATAAGCAGTCGTATACCAGCTAGGATACGAAACACCTAGCATGATTAAACAATCACCCTGGTCATCTTTTAAGCAGTTTTTCCAATTCTGACATTCCTGGTAGTTATTAAAACCCAGACTTCTTAATAGGAGATTAGTAGACTTTTTGCTAGGAAATTATTGGAAAACTATATGATCTATTTTAAACAAACAAAAGCACTCACTACCCCCTAAAACAATTCCAGGGGTGCTTATCTATGGAGGAATCTGGCCTTAGGAAGGCTGTGCCATGTCAGCCACGTTATGGGGTATTAGCTCTCTTACAGAGGGAACTGTGTTTCTTTTCAGATTGTTGTTCACATCCTATCTCTATTCAGTTTTCTGGGACCTGCCTTGTCACTTACCACTTCATGTCATGGTTGGAGCTTTCTAAGAAGTGTTGGAGGTGGAGTTAGGTGGAAGTGCTTGACGTTACTCCAGCAGAGATGCACAGAGGTGGTCAATAGTGACTGCCCACCACCAGAATCTGTGTATGAACAATGGAAGAAGATGTTAGGGTGTCCATAGCTTGATGCAGGTCCAGAGTGTACTTTTGGACATGCTCAGATGTCAAAATTACTTTCCAGATACTTATAAAAAAAGATAAATGATCCAAAGATAGGGATGTGGGATCAGTATGTGTGAAGACTTGTGTGAAGGACTTAGGTGGATTTCTTGACAAGGACTGTGCCTGTTCAGAGGTGATCCTCCCATGCCTAGCACAGTGTGGAACACTCAGTGACCTTTTGTTTACTTACTCAACATGTCCCTCTATAAATGTTTTTCTCTCTATAGCCTTAAAATGTTGTTCTCACATAATCTGCTTTTGTCCCTGTTCTTCAGTCCTTAATATCTCCAGAACAGTGGGATATTTTGACTTATACCACAGCCCCAGTAATGCTTTGCCTTAAAGCTTTGAGAAGACCACTGTGCTCCCTTAGGGTTTGTGAGTTCTGAGCTTTCACTGAACTTTTTAGATAGTTAGGACATTTGCACATAAAACATGTGTAGGAGCCTGGAGAGGGTGAGGGAAGGTGACAACAAGGGGAGGCTGCGTGGAGCAACATTCTAGGGTATGAAATGAGGACATAGGAAGGAAATGTAATTTCATCCAGCACTCTGACTAATGTAGCCTTACAGGCTGCAAGGCTGAGGCCTCATTTAATTTTGCCTTCAATAGGATCAAGTAGAAAAACAAAAACAAAACCTAAGGGCAATACGTGAAATCTCTGTACCTTCTTCTCAGTTTTGCTGTGAACCTAAAACTGCTTTAAAAAGATAAAGTAAAACAACAAAATAAAACACACCATAAAATCTAACAGTAGAGAAACTTGAGCAATATTTTCTCTTTAGAATCCTCAAGCTACCATCAACATGGATAGGTCTTGTTTTGCCAACGCTATGCCTGTTTTAATTGAGCCCCATGTCCCATAGACCTAGAACATGTGTGTTGTGAGGTTTTATGTGATCTGTTGGGTACATTTTCAAGTGCTTCCCATCTAGAGACTGTTTTGTGGTAGACAGGATAAAGCAGTGTTGGGCAGGGGAGAATCACAAAGTATGTGTTTAGGGAACATGTGCCTCCTGACTCAGTGTGACCAACGGGTCCCTTCTCTACCATCCATTGCTCAAGTGTTCAGCAAATGTGTGTGTGTGTGTTTTGAGAGTGTGATATTCCAGGTCCTCCTATCATCCCTGAGCTGAGAAAATGTCCCACATGCCATTTGTACACAGCTGATTTGATTGTGTGCTTACGGTTATCTCATATGATGGAAATGAAAGAAAAGCAGAAACAGAACACTCAGAATCAAACCAGCAAAAGCTGAGCTCACTTAATTAATATGCAGCCTCCCACTACCAAAGAGCATCCTCAAGGCTGTGCAGTAGATCTTACAAATGGCTCTTATTATTTGCTTCCTCCTGTATAAAAGTCAACCTTACATATATTTCCAAATATGGAAAGCCTAATAGGGGGACTTGGAAACCCCCTACTAAGTTCACAATGCAATGTCAGCATCACATTGGAGAAATGTTCACCTGTACTAACTTCAAATTGTAAAATAAAGTGTTATGTTAAGAAAGATTATGTTACAAAGAAATTATTGTTATTTGTTATGAAAATGATATTTACCAAAGAGATTGGCTCTAGCCCTGTGAAATGTGGAATAAATTCATATTACAAATAAGAATGTCAGTGGCTAAATTCATCTATGGCCATGCATTAGGAGACAGTTGCATTAAAATAATGCAAGTGCAAAAAAAAAAGCATTATCTTATTGTGCTCTGTATGTCTCTACATACTTGTCTGATTGGTTTGTAAAAATTAGGCTTTATTTGTTTGTGGAGTTCTCTATGAGCTTTAATTTATGTCATATTTAATGAAGAAAATAAAATTCGTTATTACCTTTAAATACCCACTGAATCCAGTATTATGCAAAATGAAATATTGGAATTATTGGATTTCCACTTTCATTCAAAGAATTCAGATGGCAGTAACTCATTCCTTTCTACAACCAACTGCAGTATAGGCTGAGTAATTTTGACATATTATTTAGCCACTGCATGCTTGTTGACTTTTGTATACCTCAAGTGGCAGAATATTTGGGGGTTGCCTTTTAAAATCCACTGGTTTCATGACCAATCTCACAGTAACTCCATTATTAAGTAGAATGAACAAACTCATTCCCAACCTCAAAAACATGACAGTTTATCCTCTTGGAGTGGGAGGGAGAGTGTAATAAACAAGAGGATGTTTTCCAAGGAGTCTTGACCCAATTGACACATAGGGGTGGGGATTGAGCCATAGACTCTGCTGTTCCCCAGTGCCTGTGTGCGTCCCTTTCTTCAGTGTCAGAGATCAGAGTTGTCAACTTAACTCACCAGGGCTACAAGTAAAAGTGTGAAGTAGCTGAAGTATATACTCCAGCATTCTTTAACATTTGGAAGGGACCAAAAGTTATCCAGGGTTCTTAGATGAAATTAGCATAATGAAAATCATGTGCCATCTCTTGTCATCTCTGATGTGCTTACTGTGTACTGGGACTGTGTCAGAGGTCTGCTCTCTGTAGTCCTATTCCATAGGTACTATTACCCCACATTGCAACCGAGGATACCACCGTTATGGTGACATACCTTGTCCAAGCTTTTGTCATTATTAAATGTCAGAGTCTAGGATTTTAACTACTCAGCTGGATAAAAACCCGAGATTTGGAGGAAGTAAGGATTTATTAGAATCCTGGCTCCACCAGTTAGCTGTGTGACCTTGAATACCTTGCTCAACTTCTCTGGTCTTTATTCGTCTCTGCAAAATGAGGCCGTACTATCTGCCTTGTTTAGTTTTGTTGAGGATTAAGGAGATAAGATATGTATGTAAAATCCTGGACAGACATTACCCTCTAGAATAATATTAATTCTTTCTCCTTTCCCTTATAGTTTTTTCTCTTCTAAAAATTCAACTTTCTTGCTTGCTGGAAATTTCTAAATAGGAGAGTGGTTCCAGTCAGTGGTATTCCAAAGAGGATAGGCACTGGGGGAATGGCTTGATCTACCCCAATATTACCAGCCTTGTATAGAGCTGCTAGTGCATAGTGATTTTAAAAAGGAGACATATTCTTAGTTTTATTACTGATTTTAAATTCTTTATAGACAGTGCATATCCTTGTTGCTTGTACTTGATTTCCCCTCCCCTTGTTTTTGATATACCACTTGGTCTGATTATATTCATTATTTCTTCTCTCACAAATAAGAAACTAGATACTAAGTGATTTACCAAATAATAGGGAGTCTATATCTGGCATTTCTTACCTTGTAGGTCTCATGTGTAGCTTGGAAACAAAGTAACTAGAAACTGGTTACAAGTATCATTTCAGAAATGTCAGCTCACTTGTCCCCTAATACTACTTGCTCTCCTGTATGAATTAAGGTATGAATAAATGTAAGAAAATGTCAAGGCTATATACTAACTTTACTATCTGCTAGGGTCAGGACAAAATATGGGAGACAGAGGATACATTTTTTTTTTTTTTTGCCAACTTCAGCATTTACTTAAAGCTTCCCCAGACTAGTGTTAAATATCACATTTTTTTTATCCACAAGCATGCATATTATAAAAGATACCAATCTAACTACTGAAAAGAATGTCCCATTCTAGTTAGGGCTGGCCAGCTCAGATGGGGAAAGAAGTGTAATGCTAGGTAGACCCATGGCGCCATCTAGCATCTGAAGTGCACTTTGCAGACTGTATTTTTATTTTAATAAAAATAATTGAATCCAACAAAACTGTTTTATGTCAGAGAAGACCCAGAGAAGTGCTGTTTGGGATCATAAGCATGGTGCTTGTAGAAATCTAGGAAAAAATTTTCTGATGATATTTGTTTTGGATCTTTTTCATTACTTTAGTCTTGCGATTCTAGGTTCTCTAACTTTTAAATAGTATACCCCTTTTTAAAAATACTTTTGTGAGAGAGAAATAATGAACCACCGCCAGTGATCTCTGAGTGCTATGCATTATGTATGAATAGATGCAGCTGTTTTCATTAGGATTTATGACATGTTCCATGTATCATAATTCCCTAAATCCAACCTGAGTCTCCAGGAAAGGAGATCATTATCCCTCTTTTGCAGCCTGAAAAGAAAAAGAGTAGAAAAAGCTTGACTGGCTAAATGGAAGAATTCCTTCTTGATTTCCTTTGTTTGCCATTCACATGTTTGAAACAGATAGCTTAAGATTCTTTTCTGAAAAGAGCAGTCTCTCTAACTAGTGGGTAAATTTACCTCCAACTTAAATTACATGTGGATTAGGATACATGTTTACCCTATATTAATGCTGGCTCTGAGTTGCACGACACTTCACTAAGAATAATAAATACATCCACACTGTGAGTGCCTTACTCAAGAAGCACTAGAGAGATTTAGTTTCTCCACCCAGCTCACCTGCAGGACAAATCTTTGTTCTTTATTTTGTGCTGCAAATGAACTTTACCCTTCAGTTTGAAAGCACCTCTCAAAATAAAGCAGATTTCTAAAGTAGCTTTTGTTGGGGGCTTCTTAGGTGCCTGGCACAGTGCTTAAAAGTTACATTACTTAACTTCACAATACACTTATGAAATAATATTACCCCCATTTCCCTGATGAGGAAACTGAGGCTGGAGAGTTTTTGTTACCTGTTGAAGGTCTTATAGTTTGTAAGTGGCCATATGGACAGGAGGTGTGGGCCCAGATCGTTGGACTAAACCCCTGCTGTGTACACAGCTACCTCATATATAGCTTCCTCTCTAAATTTGCTGCATTCCTAAACTTGTCTTCCTTTTCTTCCATTCATCCATTCATTTAATCACTCTTTGATTTTCTGGGTCTTGCCTTTTAACTCTCCTAGATTAAAAGTTCTGTAGGACAGCACAAATTCAACTCAGACTTCAATTAAGCAGGGTGTCACCTAAGAGCAAGATCTCCAAGGATGAGATGGAATCTGGAATGTACCTTTTGGAAGAAAGCTAAATGTCACTTGCTGGCTGTTATCATTCTCTTGTGGACCATGGACTAGTGCTGTGAGAAATCAACCATGCAGGTGTGCACATGCCTGTGAGTATAAACACTCGAGCACATCTAACCCTTTCCACATTCAAAAAAGAAAACACACCCCCTCCCACACATGCACACATGAATACCAGCTTCTAGAATACTGGTGTAGATTTAACCAACAACTCACAAAAGACAATGTATTCACCAAAATTTATCTGGCTTCTGAGGTTCCACAGCAATCTTATGAAGAGTCACTTTAAAGGGGGGGGGCAGGGGAACAACTATACTGTCACTTCAAAGCATTTGTTTTCTAAAGTAAATGCTGCATTAGAGCTAGTTAATAGTCCCTGGTTGTCAGCTATTTTGACAGGGATGGTATTTGGAAGGCTGCATTTAATGACTTCCTTCCTGGAAAATGAGGAAGCTATTTGAAGGACCAAAAGGTGTCAAGAGTAATCCTACCCAACCCAGTCAACTTTGCATATGAAAGGGGTAGAGCCTTTTCAGGAGAAGCCAATGGAGCCAAGGTTGTTTATCATTCAAGGTACAGTCTAGGAAAGAAGGCAATCTGTGCTGTCACTTGTCTGATATAAACCTAAATAATGAAACAAGGTACCCTTGGAGAAGTTGAGCACTTATATCTGATAGTCACTGTCTCCAGGCCTCATGGAATTCCCAAGTATTTTGATTTTTACTTCTATGAGAAATAAGTAACGACCATAAAAGCACATTTTAGACTGGAAGGGTTAAATGTGAATACTTATTTTCAGTCGTTCATTTATTCAGCACATAGGCTCTTTTAAACATTTTGCTGCAGCAAAGAAGTGCAAAGCGTTATCATCGCTCGCCTTTAAGAATGCATGGAGCGCTGGGGGGAGAAGGACAAGCCTAGGACACCCAGCACAGAAGAGAGGGGGAGTGGGACTACTCCGGCAGCTTTATGATTTGCGCTTTCTTCTCTTGAATCCAAACACGTCTCGTAAAATGACTTGTGTGGCTTGATGATGAGCTTGGTGTCTCTCACCCTTTGCCCAGCTTCAGTCTCCACATCCAGCCTCTGTGTTCAGATCCAGTCTGCACACCAACGAGAGTGACCATGTGTTGACTTCCCCTGTGCAAAATTCTGTAAGGGCTGCCCATTGCCTGCAGAACAGAAGATAAACTACTTTGGAGTTCAAGGCCCTGTGTGAGCTAACCTGGGCCTTCCTGTTCAGCTTCCTTATCCACCACCTGCCACCATCTACTTTCTACACTCGTGCCCATCCATACACCCTCCATGGTTCTGTCTCACTTTTAAATACTCCAGGGAAACCTCCCAGAGTTGCCTAAATCTTCATGTCCTTGGAACACCCTCCTGAGTTCTCAGCTCCTGGCACACTATTACTCATCCTTCAAGTCTGGGACCAAGTGTGTTCTCCCACCTGCGAGGCTGTCCCAGCTTTCCCAGACTGATCTCCCTTCTCCGGTCTGACCCTATACTTACCATGCATAACTGTGAAAAACCTTATTTTCATATCAGAGAAGAACATTATCTGAGGGATGTTTGGGGAAAGTCAGGTTAAGTAAATTTTTTACATTCAGTGTTTTTAATTTGCTGATGTGCAGTGGAAGTTGCAAAGATAGGGATATAATATTGCATGCTTCTCAAATATATTTGAAACAGAACTCCTTTTTCATTTTTCCAAGGAACATCGCTGCTTTTAGTTCCAAAAATGCAGCCTATCATTGTTTGCATTGGAAGGTAGGTTCCTCAAGAGCTGGGAATGTGTATTTTCATCTTGGAAACTTCTAGCTGTTTCAATACATATTGAATGAATAAATGAATGCTAAGGGTAGAAACAGGTATGTCACTGTAACACTATTATGATAATTTGCAAATGCATTGGGGTTCATAACTGTGGCTTTGCATGCAGTCATCACTCATCACATATGGCTACATATGACCACAAGTTAATTAGTTTTACCTGCTTGCTGAGAATGGGAGGAAAAAGTTAAAGAAGAGAACTGAAATGCAAGTACCCACAAAGTACCCACAAGAGAGGTAATACAATAGCTGCAATTCACATTAGAAAATAAATCTCTATTAAACTCATACCTAAAAATTGATTTTTTTAAAAAAAAAAGCAGCTTTATCAACAACAGGGAGAAACAGTGCATCATGGGAAACATTCTAGAAAGACATTCTATACTAAATGGTACAAGCGTATATTTCAGACAGAACATAAACTGTGATTGAAGTGAACTAAGACCTTTACAGTCGCTGAGATCAGAAGTAATTATGAAGTCTTCTCCCCAGAAATCATTCAATATAGAATGTTTTTCTTTTAAGACAACACAAAACTTACATGATATCTACAGAAATTCTACTTAACTTTATTTAGGTTTTTCTCTTTACAAAATTTTGCATTAAATTTATCAAAGCTGAGCTCTTCTCTTTTCTCCCTTGTTCTTTCTTTCTTTTTTTCTATTGTTTAGCCCTAACGTTGCTGAGCACGGGCCCTAAACACATGAGAACTTTCCCATTGGGTGATTTAGCAGGTGTTACATACCCATAATATTTCTAAAAATACTTTTGCAGCCAAATTCAAAAACAAAGGCAAAAGGCTTTTTTAAAAAAGTATCAGAACTCTCAGTGACAAATTGCTGTTTGATACTATAGTTTACTGAATTAAAAGAAGGTCTCCCTCCCTGCTGTAATGACTGTCTTCTCAATTTAAGTCACAGAAAGGGGGCTCTTTTAACACAATTTACCAACAATCTGATAAGCTACGTGACGATTTGCTAAAGCTGCCAGAAGAGGGCAGCACTTCATCTTTCCCTACTTCCTTTATAAACAGGGAAGAGTCCTACCTCCAGGTCTCAGCCGGAGTGGTACATTTCAATACCCATCACACAGATTGAAAGAAATGAGGTGAGAAAGTGAGGCCAAGGGTCTGGTCTGGACTAGAACGGATCTTGTCCGTCTTCCCTCCTCATTCTGTCCCTCACGTTCCCCCTCCCTCTTAACTACTCCCAGGGGCTTTGGGTGGAGTGGCTGGATTTGAGAAAACAGGATTCCCTGGAGGATGCTGCTAAGTGCAAACTTTCTAATACTGCTTTGGCAGCTTCACATGCCACAGCTCTGAAAACAGCTGTCTGGGGTCTAGGCAAAAGGGAAGAGTACATAAAAAGAGTATTTGGCCATTTTACCTTTACATTCTCTTTCCAAAGCCTCCATGCTCTAAAATCATCTACTTTACACAAAATCATCCACACTGTGTGTCCCATGTCCCCTATTAGCCTACCTTCTCTTGTACCACCAACCAAATGCTAAGAAACTACCATGTGTCACTGTCATTGACATTTTGCAATAATTAACATTAGTACTTTAGAGTTTACAAATTGTTTTCATATAGTCAGTCAACAAACGCACATCGTCTACCTGCTAAGCACCAGGTGTTTTAATCAGGGGTCCTCAAATTTTTTAAACAGGGGGCCAGTTCACTGTCCCTCAGACCGTTGGAGGGCCGGACTATAGTTAAAAAAAAAAAAACTATGAACAAATTCCTGTGCACACCGCACATATCTTATTTTGAAGTAAATAAACAAAACGGGCAAAAACACCCGGCGGGCCGGATAAATGTCCTTGGCGGGCCGCATGTGGCCCGCAGGCTGTAGTTTGAGGACGCCTGTAAGTAAAGGTGCTTGAGTTTGCAAGATGGTTGATACAAACTCCCTGTGTTCAAAGAAGTTTCAGCCCAGCACACACACACACATACTTGCAATTCAATGTAATTAAGAAGAGTGTACACAGAAGACAGAGAGATTGTGAGTGTTGAGGAGACCACTGAAGGTGGTCAAGTACCAGTTTACAAAAAGAGGAAGTGACATTTGAAGGACATTTTAATGAGAGAGGGTAAAAAGCTGCTACAGGCAGAAGAAGATTCCCAAAGGAGTGAGAAGTCTGAAGCCATACCATTTGTCAGACAAATGCAAGCAATTTAGCATTACAGGAATAACAATTGTTGAGGTGGGAAAAATTAGAGGAAAAACGATCAGAGGATGAAGAGCAAGTGGTAAAGCTCTGGGAGAATGAGGCAGCATGAGCATGATCATTATCCTATTTTGCAAAAGGGGAAACTGATCCATCTACAAAATTCAGAAGAAATTTGCTGAGGAGCTGTCTCCTTATAGTTCAAATTCTGATTCCCTGAGATCATCTCCCTTAAACCTCAGATGACAGGAGGATTGTAGAAAAGCCCTACCCAGAATAATTAGCGTTACAAAAGAGGACATTATTAACCCAAATGAATCTTCAATGAATAGAATACCTAAGAGCATCCATTTGTTTGTTTCACATTTTTTTTCTATTTTGAAAAATTTCCAATGACAGAAAAGTTGAAAGGCTAGTACAATGTGAATACTTTTACACACACACACACACACATACACTTTTTTTTTTATCATGCCACTTTATCTCTGAATGTTTGAACATGTGTCTCCTAAGACCAAGAATATTCTTCTAAACGATCAAACTCAAAAAAGCAGTCAAGTAATTTATAATGATTCAATACGATGGTCTAATAAAAAGCACATTTTCAGATCTCTACAAGTGCCCTGATATTAGGCCTTTCCCTAATCCAGGATCCAATCAAGGATGAAACATTGCATTTAGTTCTCACAGTTAATTTCTTTCTTTTATTCTTTACATCTCCTTTAACCACGAATATTCCCCAACCTTATTAGTCTTTCAAGACACAGACATTTCCAGAGTCCAGAATTGACATTTTTTCCAGAATGTACTTCGGTTTTGAGTTGTCTGTTCCCTTGTGATTAGATTGGAGTTAACCATGTTTAGTAAGAAAACTATATGTGGTGGCCTTCGCAGAGACTCACAGGGCACATGATGGCAGTTTGTTGCAAAACTGGGACTGTTGTTTGAGCACTTGGTTTGGGCTTTTTCTTGTAGATTCCTCCACTCTAAATACCCTGTGTACAAGTAGGCAGGGATCACAGGACCTGCCTTAGAATTTTCCAATGCAGGATCAAATCAACTGATTGAATATATTATATCTCCTGTATTTTCTTAAAAAAAGAGAAAGAAATCTAATTATGTTTTATCAATGTCTAGATACATTTGACCTAATGTTTTCTCATGTGACCATCAGAACGGTCCTGCAAATCATAGTCATCACTCTATGTCTGATGAGAAAACTGAGTAACAAAAGGTCAAGCGAAGTCTCAAGTTCAGAGTCAGAAATGGCAGATCTGGGACTTGAACCTCTCTCTTCTCGGTTTAATACAGTGTTCTGTAGGACTCAGCCACACTCCTATGGGTGTTCCAGAATAAATAAATACTGCACATTTCTTACACCTCTTATCACCACTAGAGGGAGGGAGAGGACCTCCAAAGTTACCATGGCTACATTTGTTCAAACTAGAAATCATTTGACAGTCACAAGTTTAATGCAGGGAAATGTTAATACATGAATGAATAAAGAAAAAAATCATTGTGTCCTAATTGGTGTACCTCCTTACCCGCTCCCCACAATTTTATCTTAAAATAGATTACGCATTAACTTTGGACATAATATAACAAGATTAAGGACAAATATGAATGCCAACAAACTACAGAATGAGTATATGACCCACATTTAATGCACAGTAAGGTTTCGTGCAGGAACATGCAGATAGTTGCTGTTTTACAATATATATTATCTACCTGCGGGCATAAAGCATGTGGTATAGGAACTTATGAAGTGGATATTAATTATTATTATTTTCCCTGATTCTATCTCTTTCTTTTTAGAGGAGAGATCAAAAGTTACAATGGAATGTGAATTTGGCTTTTATTATACTGTGTTGTTTTAAAATTAAAGGCCTCAAAATAAGTTTCTGCACATTACATCATTACCTACCACAAATAAGATGTCATTATGTTTAATTCATCCCTTAAAAACTCATTTCCATGGACACACGTGGGCAAAGCTAATCTTTATATATTTCCATGGACTGTGGATATAAAAAAAACCCTATCTAGAGGTCAAACTATAAGTTTACATTTTTAATTACTCAAAGTAACACAGTACGGTAGTGTCAGCCCTATGAAAACAAGTATCCAGAATGTTCTGGAAAGACCTCAGTTTGTTGCATAACTTGAAAACCATTGAGAATTGCAAAAGTGAATAACAAAAAATTCAAAATTTTATTAATCTTTACATTGTTGAATTGGAGAAAATTCAATGTAGCCTTCAGTTCAGTAGTAGAAAAGGTATAATTATGCTAGACTTCAAAGAGACAAATAAAAGTAAATAGAAAAATGAAAAATTTTTATTTCAGCTTTGTCGAAGCAGTCAAATGACTTGCAAAGGGTGAAAAGGTTAAATAAATAGGTACTATTATTCAAAAGCCTCTAGTTGTTTGAAACCAGTTTGAGCACCTCCTCTGAGTTGGGTTGTCATGAAAGTATACAGAGACTGCAGCAAGTCACCTCACGTGAGGGAAGGATGTAGAGTTCTTCAAATGAAGAAATCTGCTCTGCACTTTCGGGCCCATTAAAACACTTTCTGCTCCAAACAATGGACGTGATATTGGCAGGTCTTTCTTTGGACGGTCTTACAGATAGATCATGACGACTTCCTCTGACCAAATCCACTTCTTACAATTTTGCTATGATTCTGTCTCTATGGCCTTAAGGGTCTACACAGACGTCAAGGAATAAAAAGACAGAACCATCTGTTTCTCTTCTCAACTGAAGAGGCAGGTTTAACTAGAGGAAATGGGTGCATGCTGTTGTATAAAGTATTTTTATTAGACCTGAAAGTAAAAACTTGGAATGTTTTATGGGGAAAGGTCATGGAATCTTTCCTTTGGAGACCTTTAAAACCACAGTCAATTTCCAAATTGGTGAGATGATACTAGTGTGGTTCTGCCTGGGGCAAGGGAAAGGATTTCTAGACGAGTCTTTAGGCCTTTTCAACACAATTCCATAGGACATTCTAAAAAAAAGACCCTTACAAATTAATCATGTTAATTATAATTTGTATACCCTTATATCACCACAAAGGGGTGCTATTGCATTAGTTTATCTCTTTCCTGGGAAAATGCCTTCCATATTTTCCCTAAAATCCTATATAGGCTTTCAGAAATCATTTGGCAGCCTCAAACAGTAACTTGTTGTTTATCATGTTTTTTGAGATGATAGGAGTCTGTATTAAGATAAATACTGCTACAATTTCTTTGACCTGTTTACAGGCACACCTCAGAGATATGGTATCTGTTCTAGACCACCACAATGAAGCAAATATCTCAATAAAGCTATACACAAAAGTATTTTGGTTTTCCAGTGTATATAAAAGTTGCCTACACTATAATCTATTAAATGTACATTGAGAAACAATGTACATACCTTAATTTAACACACTAACTGGCATGTGAGTTGTATTTAACTCATGCTAGTTTTGAGCCCAGGGCCTCGTGAAACTTGTGTAACTCACATGTCTCTTGATCTTGGAAGCCGCGAGAACTATTTTTCAAGTTGCATATAACTCACGCAGAGAAAACAATAAAAATGAACAAATCTTTCATTAAATTAGAAAGGATCATTTTGTTTTTGAAGTTTTTATTCTATTTTTGCAATAAAACACCATGGCCCCAAGTAAAAAAAAAATTTTTCTAAGGTGGCAATGTGTTAAAAATACTTTATTGCTAAAAAATGATAACAATCACCTGAGCCTTCAGCGAGTCGTAATTGTTTTGCCGGTGGAGGCATCTTGCCTCAATGCTGATGGCCCCTGACTGACTGATCAGGGTGGTGGTTGCTGGAGGTTGGGGTGACTGTGGCAATTTCTTTAAACAGGACAAGAATGAAGTTTGTTGCATCGATTGACTCTTCCTTTCATGAAATATTTCTCTGTAGTGTGCAATGCTGTTTGATAGCATTTAACCCACGGTAGAACTTCTGTCAAAATTGGAGTCATTACTCTCAAATCTTGCCACTGTTTTGTCAAATAAGTGTAAGCATTATTCTAAATCCTTTATTGTCAATTTCAACAATGTTCACAGCATCTTCACCAGGAGTAGATTCCATCTCAAAAAACCTCTTTCTTTGCTTATCCATAAGAAGCAACAGCTCACTTATTAAAGTTTGATCATGAGATTGCAGCAATTCAGTCACTTCTTCAGGCTCCATTTCTAATTGTAGTTCTCTTGCTATTTCCACCACATCTGCAGTTGCTTCCTCACTGATGCCTTGAGCCCCTCAAAGTTGCTCATGAGGGATGGAATCGACTTCTTCCAAATTCCTGTTAATGTTGTTATTTTGATCTCCTCTCATAAATGACAAATGTTCTTAATGATATGTAGAATGGTGAATCCGTGCCAGAAGTTTTCAACGTACTTTGTTTGGATCCACCACAGGAATCACTATTTATGGCAGCTATAGCCTTATAAAATTTATTGCTTAAATAATAAGACTTGAAAGTATAAATTAGTCCTTGATCCATGGGCTGCATAGTGGATGATGTGTTAGAAGGTATGAAAACAACATTAATCTCCTTGTACATTTCCATCAGAGTTCTTGTATGACCAGATGCATTGTCAATGAGCAGTAATATGTTGAAGGAAACCTTTTATTCTGGTAAGTAGGTCTCAACAGAAGGCCTAAAATAGTCAATAAATCACTCTATAAACAGATGTGCTGTCATCCAGGCTTTATTGTTCCATTTACAGAGTACAGACAGAGAAGATTGAGTGTAATTCTTGAAGGCCCTAGAATTTTTGTAATGGTAAATGAGCATTGGCTACAACTGAAAGTCATTGGCTGCCTTAGCCCCTAATAAGAGAGTTGCCCTGTCCTTTGAAGCTTTGAAACCAGGCTTTTTTTTTT
>VBSM01001562.1:61586775-61607898 GCA_008086735.1 Cheirogaleus medius
GAATAGGGATTCTTTTCCCCAGTGGATGTTTTTGTCTGCTTTGTCAAAGATTAGTTGGATATATGAGGATGGTTTTATATCAGGGTTCTCAGTTCTGTTTCACTGGTCAATATTCCTATTTTTGTGCCAATACCAAATTGATTTCATTACTACAGCTTTGTAGTATAGTTTGAAATCTGGCTTATTGATACCTCTCATTTTGTTTTTAGTGCCTAGAATTGCTTTTGATATACCGGGTCTTCTTTGGTTCCAAATGAAGCGTAAAATTATTTTTTCTGTATCTGTGAAAAATGATGTTGGGATTTTAATAGGGAAGAACACTTAATAAAATAGGTATAGAAGGGGCATACCTAAAAATGATACAAGCCATATATGACAGACCCACAGCCAATATGATACTGAATGGGGAAAAATTGAAAGCATTCCCACTTAGAACTGGAACTAGGCAAGGTTGCCCAGTATCTCCACTTTTATTCAACATAGTGCTGGAAGTCCTGGCTATAGCAATCAGACATGAAAGTGGAATTAAAGGTATCCAAATGGGGGCAGAAGAGATCAAACTTTCACTGTTTGCTGATGATATGATATTATATTTAGAAAATCCCAAGGATTCAACCAAGAGACTCCTGGAATTGATAAATGAATTTAGTAAAGTCTCAGGATACAAAATCAATACACAGAAATCAGAGGCATTCATATATGCCAACAATAGTCAAATTGAGAACCAAATCTAAGACTCAATATCCTTCACAATAGCAACAAAGAAAATAAAGTACCTAGGAATATACTTAACTAAGGCGGTAAAAGGCCTCTACAGGGAGAACTATGAAATGCTGAGGATGGAAATAGCAGAGGATGTAAACACATGGAAATCTATACCATGCTCATGGGTTGGCAGACTCAACATTGTTAAAATGTCTATACTACCCAAACTGATCTACAGATTTAATGCAATCCCTATTGAAACCAGGCATTGACTTCTCCTTTGTAGCTATGAGAGTCCTGAATGGCATCTTCTTCCAAAAGAAGGCTGTTTCCTCTACATTGAAAGTCTGTTGTATAGTGTAGCCACCTTCATCAATTATCTTAGATAGATCTTTTGAATAACTTGCTGCAACTTCTACATCAACACTTGCTGCTTTACCTTGTACTTTTATGCTATGGAGATGGTTTCTTTCCTTAAATCTTATTAACCAATCTCTGCTAGCTTCAAACTTTTCTTTTGTAGCTTTTTCACTTTACTCAGCCTTCATAGAATTGAAGAGAGCTAGGTCCTTGCTCTATATTAGTCTTGGCTTAAGGGAATGTCGTGGCTGGTTTGATCTATCCAGAACTCTCAAACCTTCTCCACATCAGCAATAATGCTGCTTCACTTTCTTATCATTCATGTGTTCACTGGAGTAGCCCTTTTAATTTCCTTCAAGAACTTTTCCTTTGCCTTCACAGCTTGACTAACTCTTTGGCACAAGAGTCCCAGCTTTCTGCCCATCTCAGCTTTCAACATGTTTTCTTCACTAAGCCTAAGTCACTTCAAGCTTTTGATTTAAGGTGAAAAATATGTCACTCTTTCTTTCACTTGAACACTTAGAAGCCATTGTAGGGTTATTAATTGGCCCAATTTTAATATTGTTGTATCTAAGGAAGTAGAGAGACCCAAGGAGAGGGGAGATGGGTGGTAGTCAGAACACACAAAGCATTTGTGGATTAAGTTCACCGCCTTATTTGGGAGTGGTTTGTGGTGCCCAAAACAATTACAGCAGGAACATGAAAGATCACTGATCACAGGTTACAATAGCAGATACAATAATAAAAGTTTGAAATATTATGAAAATTACCAAAATATGACAAAGAGACATGAAGTGAGCACATGCAGATGGAAAAATGGCACCAGTAGACTTGCTCGACACTGGGCTGTCACAAATCTTTAATTTGTAAAAAAACATAGTATCTGTGAAGCACAATACAATGAGGTATGCCTGTATAACCATTCATTTAGAAAAATAAACATAATCTTTGGATTATTGCTGTGCATCAATGACAAACCACACTATTTTTTAGATAATGATAGGCAATGTGGTTCTTACCTTGACTTCTTGTTAATCAAATTAATGTCTTATGCTGTGGTCATGGAATCTTTTTGGTAATAGAATCCTGGTATTAATGAGTAATTGTTCAGGCCTGCAGGAGAGTCAGAAAGCTAAGTCTTCTTTGAGAAATGATATGTGGTGAAACAAGAATAGTCTGGACTCCAGAAGTAATATGTCCTATCCAGCCTTCCCGATCAGGGAGGATGAAAAGAACAAAACCATCTTTAGCCCTCTGTGTACTCACTACACAGTTCTCTGTTTCACTTTTATCTTGGGTACATGACAAAGCAGGCTGTTTGTCCTGACCTACAAGGACTTGAGAACTGAAGCTCACAAATTAGTCCTATGGTGAGAGGACCCCATTCAGGGTTGAGGAAGTCAGGTGAAGCCATAAAGAGTCTTAGAGTCTTAAATCTCCTGAGTTGGATCTAATAAAGTTTCAGTAAGTAGCTTTCTGCTCTGAGAGCTGCTGGGTAGAGAGAAGAAGCAAAAATAAATGAAAAACTTTCATTTCTTCTAGCAAGACTTTGATGAGAAGATGAGGGAATTGAAGAGAATATAACTTGCAGAGAGCTGGGGCTTTGAATATGTATTAGGTTGTGGTGTTTGGAATTGGGGGTTTAAAACACATTCTGATATGCCATGTTAGGAAGGGCTCTATTTTCTGGTGTTTGCAAGTGAAATGCTTTGGGAAGTTAAGTTAAAAATCGTCTGAGAGTCTATTACTCCCTCTCAGAAGAAGAGTTTATTATACCTTTATCTAGGAGCTTTGTTGGGGGTGCAGGAAGGGTTAGTGCATTTGTAAAAACTGGCAAGAGATATTTGTGTTCATATTTGCCCCCCTGGGACTGGGATTGGTGAGGACATGAGGGGCGCCAGGCCCCGTGGTGCCACAGTGATTAGTGGAGAAACTGGAGACTCGTGGAGTGAGACAGTACAGGGTTCGGGAGAGACAACTGCCCTCAATCCAGAACCACCATCCTGTGACCTTGAGCCCTGACATGTCATTGCTCTGTTGATTTTTCTCCTTTTGCTATGTGAGACCAGGAAGCCCTTTAATACTTGTCATTAGTCAATTGAGAAGTGGAACATATGTTTCATCGCATATCCCAAATCGGATCTATTTGCAGATTCTCCTGGGAGCAGTATGTTGAGAGAGAACAGGAGGCTACATTTGGTCACAGTAGGAGTGTTGGGAAGATTGGTTGATGTTTGTCAAGGGCATGAGGTCACCAGAATTCAGGGCATTTGAAAAGGGGGTATAATTTGGAATTTATATTTCCAATAGCATCCTGATTTTAGAGTAGATCATATAACAGCAAAATCAGGGGCAAAACCTCAGTCTTATGTGTTAACAGGAAATAAGTGATGAGATTCTTAATTTCTGCAGTAAAATGAATGACTAAACATTACTCCTTCTCAAATCATTTGACTAGATATGTTTTTTCCACAACCCATGTAGTCACATTGGTGATTTTTCATAATTCATTGTTTACTAGTGGTGAAAGAGTTTTCATTGCTCTTCTACAAACTTAGAATGAATTAATGGCCATATTTTTGGAGGTCAGGTTCTTTCAGACCTTTTTCTAAAATTTCATAGGAAAGAAGCAACCTTTCCTTTGATATGTAACATTTTATTAAAGAGAGTAAAAATAAAAATAAAGGATTTTTCTTTCTTTTCTGACTGTTATATATGTTTGAATTGTATGACAATGCGTGACACACAAGGTTGGGGGGCGTAGAAGAACCCCAACTGTAATATACTGATTTATGAAATACATTGCCCATGAAATGGTAAGATTGGGTATAAATGTGCAGATATATATTATAGATCTCTGGGTTTAATCCTGGCTCAATTATCCCCTTGCTGAGTTCTATGGACAAATTATTTAACCTCTGTGACACCAATGCCTTATCTGAAAAATGGTAGTAATTAAGATGAGCTGTAATTATGGTCCTAAAGAGTATAGGATAATGGTAATTTATGATAAAAGGGATTGACAACATCATTGGTTTTCTTATCATTGCTCAATCCTCAAAGGACAATTAATACATTATTTTATTCTTATCCCAGCTAAGAGAAAGAGATTAAATATATTGTATGGGAAACTTGGCAAGTGCTGTTCAGGGGGAAATGTAGCTTAACAAGTTATAGACATGATTACAATTGCTTTGGGATGCATGTTCTCACTTTTGAGGAATGCTTTATAAAAGCAAGTACTTTATTTCTTTAAAAAAGGCAGAAAATATTAATAACAGCATATAATTCTAAATCATGGTCCTAGAAAAAATTAAAACTAATAATTGAGACATTTTGTACTAATTATAATATATATGATACAGAGAGTGCTTTGATATTTTTAAAAACATTATCTATAATGTTTATTAAATAATTTGATAATTATGTTGGATTAAAGTAATTTTATTTATCATCTCTAATAGTATAATGTCAAACAATATTAAATATTGCAAACACATTGATAATACATTTTCATTTTCAGAGTGGAGTTCCTAGTGGTTTTAATTTTTTAGAATCTATTTTATTATTGACTTTTATCTTCCTTCTAATTTGAAAGAATATGTTAGCGTGTAGAAAGATGGCAGCTTTTAGAATCAATCAGCCTCGGCTTAAAACTTTCTTCCCTTCATCACCCACCTTTGAAACTTCCGTTTTTCTCACCTTTACTATAAAGATAGTCACAACCATTTTAGTAAATATTGTTCTATGACCATATATGATTAGATGAGATGAGCTATAAGGCAGGAAGCACAATATTTAACATGCTGTGAGTGCTCAGTTTACCTCTGTGCACTTTCCCTGGTGTACTTCTCTCTCGCATGCTCAATGAGTGCTTGGATTCAGCAGTATAGCCACTGACTTGCTCCCATGTGTCAAGCCAAAATGCCAATAGAAGCCCTTACAAGTTGTTTTTATGAAGTTTGACAAAAGAATTCTCTCCCTTGCTAAGCAAAGACATCTCTGAAAGAAATGAAAGTGTTGCTCAAGTTTAGAATTAAGGGAGAAGGTCTTAGTTCTCTAAAGGCCCTGACTTATAAGAGAATATCAGTAGAGTATAAGAGTATGTAGTTGATTCTGGGGCATTATTACATCCAACATGGGAGTGTAATTTCATAAAGTAGATTCTGTCTTACTATGAATACCAAACATGGATGGCACTGCTTCCTGCATTATTCTACTGGCAATAATTTGTATTTTTCCAGAGCCGTAGTGTTCAATTTTCTCAAGAAGTTCTTTTTTTTTAAAAAAAAAATTTTAAATGTTAAGCATAAATCTTGAAATGACAGAAATAGCACCCTATATTTGTATAGCTTTATTATAAGGATATGATATATTTCATTGAATCAGTATACTCTAATGGTGATAGGAACTAGTATTCCTATTTTGTAAGATAGAAAGCTGAGATAGTCCATAACTTCCCCAATGTCCCCTCCCATGCAATTCTACTCCCTGAAAACAAGAAATGGACTACTGACTGTCAAAAGCTTAGGGTTTGTTTTATAATTCTGAACCCATGCATTCATTAAAAAAAGCATATGTAAAGAAGTCATCTCATCACTTATATCGCATGGCATTTCCATAATTATATATTTATCCACTCATAGATATCTTTTTAAAAGTAGTATGTCAATTATTAGCAAATATCATCCTAAGTCATTTCACCCTAGATCTGGCTGTAGCCATATAAAAAAATAAATGGAATACAAGTTTTCCAATAGTAATATACTTCCTTACACTTTGCATGTGTGTGTGTTTTTCAGATTTGTAGTTGTGCAATAGTTAAGTAAGTAACACAACTGCTGCAAAAAGCACAATTCAAAATTTTGGTGATTTTTCTTTAAAAACAATGTTTGTTAGTCACATAAAATCCAACAAGGATGTTCCTGTTTGATGAATGCTCCAGATGTTGGACAAACCTGGGTTCCTCCCAACCTGTACCTCTGGCATTCTTGAGAAACTCTGATGGTTCTGCTGAATCTGCTGCCTCAGGTTAACAAACAAGGGGCAGGGAAAGAAAGAGGATCATATATGAGAGATTTTTATCTGCACATCCTGAGACAGACACGCAGTCAGAATTCAGGCATAAGGCCATGTGTAACTACAAGGGAGTTGGTTCTCAATAAATAATTATTATAGACATAAATGCATCAATCATGATGGCAGCAATGGCGCAAAAGCACAGGGGATGATCCCTGCAGTGTCTAAAATCACAGGGCTCGCTGACTGGTTACTGAATTGAGAGAGAAGCAGTGAAGCTTTATGGAGTAAGACCTGGCTATCCCATTTACTGGAGGTGTGTCTTTGGGCAAAAGATGCAACCCCTTCAAGCCTCAGTTATTTAATCAGTGAAATAGTAAGAGAAAGAAAATGAACACTTTTGGTAACATGCTATTTTTCAGGTACAGTGGTAGATACATAATATAAAATAGTCATAATCTCACTACATTAACACAGCAACCCCAATTATAGGGCCACATAGTATAAGACTTACAAGTAGGGCTTTGGTGTTAGTTTACCTGAGTTCAGATTCCAGTTCCATCCTCTTACTTGCTCAGTCTCTGTGAGCATGATTCCTGTTCGCAGAGACTCAGTTCTTCGTCTGCAAAGTGGGCATCATAAGGCTGGTGAAAGTGTGAGGTTAGCATATATAAAGCATTTGGAGGAGCCTCTGGCACATGGTATGTGCTCACTGTATGTTAGCTGTTGTTTGTGTTGTTTTTAGCATTCCCATCCCCATTATTGCTGCACAGAAATGCCCTGTGGTCCTCATTGTTCTTTGACAGGGCAGGGTATGGTCTTGAGGTTGAACTCTCTTCGGTGGCCAACTTAGAAAACCACTTACATCGATATCATTAGAGAAAGTTCATTATATTAATATATTTGCCATGAGAAAGATATTCCTCGAAAAAGAAGATTATTAAAGTATATAGGCTCTCTGTTAATTCCCACTGTGGTCCCAGACATAGCCATGGGAAATTGTAGGGTATTTTGTGAGCAATTTATGAATTATCTTACCACAGTGTAGCAGATGCATTTAAAATTATCTCTGTTTGGGTAGGTGTGGAGAGCTAGGGGAAAAGGCAGTTGGAATGGGGAAGAAGAGATGAAAGCAGGAGGGGAATAGAATTTTTTTGGCTGCTTCAACTGCGATTGTACCCTTCTGGTAGCTACAAATTACCACAAAACACCCATATCCTCTGGCTTCCCCTTTGTCCTAATTTTCATTTTCCCCCTCACTTGTATTTGATTTCTGAGTGGTTAGAGGTCTGAGTCTGAGTAAGAACTGGGGGAAAGAGCAAGAGGATTGTCATAGCAGTTTTTATGAAAGCATGGCTTTGTGAAATTGTGTTGGTCACTTCTTCAGGCTCTTCAAAACCGTGCCCAAACAGCTATCAGAAAGGATTTCTCATATTTTCATAAGTAGTAGGCATTTTGCATCTTTGAAATGAGAACTAACAGTCTCAATTGAGAGAAACCATCTTTCAGTTTGAATCAGAAATGGTGTGGGCTGCCACAGCTGGACAGAACCCAGGGTTCGTATGAGTTGAGGCAATGAGATCAAGAAGGCAGATGTGACCCGAAGGTCCACATGTTTCAATGGCAGCCAAAGTTTTGTAGACTTAATGCTCTCGAAAATAAAAGCCATTGACATTTCTAGGCAGATAAATGACATGATGAAAGCAGTTCTCTAGGAACAAAACTGGTGTAGTAATAGTCATGTTCCCCCTATTCTGCTCCGGTACTACTCCCAGCGTTATCCCTCTGTCGGCTTGCTTTCCGTTCTTCGAAGCATCCAACTGAAGGATATCATGATGGGAAATGCTATGTGGCTTGTGCCCTAGAGTAGCATAATACAGCAGAGGCACAGGGACACAATACTGAAATAATTTCTTCTTGTGGAAAATCTTAGCTTTGATTCTACTTCTGAACATAAGCTGGTCTATAGATGAGAATGATCTCGAAGACTATACTTTCAGGGATCATTTCTATAGTCTGTTAGATGAGAATGATCTCATGGCCTATGGGTGATGATCCTTTGAAAGGTAGGTCCTGACAGGCCTAAGATGGCAGAGCTATTTTATAAGCAGTAACTTCAATCACTTTCAGGCTGAAGGATTGTACGTATGCTTATCAGAACCATAGAAGCTTCACAAATGTTAATTTAGAAAAGATATTTTGAAGCTAGCTGGCATTCTCAATGGTAAAAACATTAATCACCATTTAATAACAATTTTATTCCAGTATTTATACTTGAGTAAACTACATCAAATAATCCCAATGAGAAGTAGGTTAACAGCAAATAAAAGCCTTTAATTTTGGAAATTAGATTTCAAAACTTTCAGTTGAGACTCGAATGGAAGCCTCTGCTTGATTTCTCTGTCCAGTGCCTCTTACACACCACATGTCCCTTCCAGATAGCAGGGATGTGGACCATGCCACCTCATTTTTGGATGATTTGAAGAATGTCTTCTTGGGAAGTAAGTAAACAACATGAGAAGCAGGAGAGAATCCATGGGAGAGAGAGAGACAGAAGATATAAAGGCTGCAAGGAAGGGAGCTATCTTTTGAACTCTTGGCTTGGTGGATTACAGACTATATGTAGATTGCTTGCTGTTAAGCCGATTTTTGGTTTTTCATAAAAGGTGTTCATTTTTTTCCTGCCTTTCCAGACTGACTTTATAACAATTTGGATGAACCTCTTTTGAGGAAGTCCAATAATGGTAGGAGTCTAATTAGTTTATAAGCAAAATTACAAGTGTAACTTTAATTATTTGGGGAGTTATGGCTGGTTTTGAGTTGGGAAGAAAGGCCTCAGGCTTCAGGTCAATGTGGCTCAGATTTGAAATCACAGAATAAAAGGAAAATTACTTAGATGATGCGGTCAGGAAGACGCAAACCCCAATGCCTGTGGCTGCCTAGGAAGCATTGGAAATGAGTACTTTCTCATTCTGACAGAAACAAGAGTATAGCAAGTATATGTTCCTGCTCTATGGAAAGTTTTATTACCAGGGAAATGAAAATGGCATTTGGCACTTTGCCCCAGCGTGGAAATCACCACTGGGATGAGATGCAACTGGAAAGACAAGCCTGTTTAAAGAGGGCAGAGAAAATTCTGCTCAAGCTCATTGTTGCTGCGTTTCTCTGATTTTTCAAGAGAAGCCCAAATCCAGTCTCTCTCTTGGCCTCACCATTGCCTTTTCTCCACCCACATCCCACCTTTATCTTCCTTTCTCTTTAGATGTAATCTCCTGATTTGCTTTTTCCACCTCGGCTGAAAAATCTTAAATATTGTGCAGTTTATACAAAACGCAACTGTGAGCCTGATGCAGCTTTGCATTCCTCAGTTTGGACCCTCTGGTCCTTTCTAGACTGAGGCCCAGACAAGTGACATGACTTGTCCAGAGCTAGTAAAATAGCAAACTGGCTCCAGAAGCAAATGATTGTGATTGCCAGTGTGTTTCTCCTTTTATAACATACTGTGCCCGTATTGCACAGTGCATTGCAGTGGAGAAAAAGTATTTTGTAGGTACTTCCCTAGCTCTATTCAAGGTTACAAGAATGAAAAACGGTTTTTAGCTGTTTCAGCAATTATTACAAAAGTCTGTTTCTTGAGGATTAGCATATTCTGCTTGCCTATGAACTTCCCTCTCTTTTACTAGATAAAGCAAATGTTTACTGAGATGTGGCTTTCCCTCATTTATCTGTGGTCAAGTCTATATGTACTATTAAAAACCAATATTTCACAAAATTAAACTTTAAATTAAATTAATGCTAATGCAAGTGATTAAGAGAATATACTTAGTGAAAAACATCAATGCCTTTGGTATAATTGAATTTTATCTTGTAATATTGCTTGCTCCTTCAGGGAATATCTCTTTGAAACCTTCTACTTATAAACTTCTTATTCATTTAAAAACATACAAATTAACTCTGAAACCTGCTCAGAGGTTTTTTCCTTTATTGCAAACAATTACCTTAATCAATGAATGGCTGAAAATGTATATGTAGTCATGACTAGATTTAATTGCTGAAAAATATACTGTGTCTTTTTTATTGGAAAACAATATATCACATTTTTTCTATAGGCATTTTTACTATCAAAAGGCAAAGATGTTATAATCATAAAATAGTAAAAAGTCAAATCAAGAATCATATATTGGTTTTTAAGCTTATCCCATGGTTTTGTCTGTGGACACAGACATAATATTTTTTATATTTTAACATTAATCAGCTTTCTTCTGAAAAGCCTCATTTTGCATGGTAATATATGAATATATTACATCATGTAACACTCATGCTTACATTAGATGTCCTTCACAACTTTATACAAGTTTTAATGGAGAAATACTTTAAACCAATTTCAGAAACTTAAGAATTAAATTATAAATCACCTCTTTCTCGTGCAATATTGTCATTTCTCAAAATCATTGCATTTTTCTGAAACTTTACACAGAAAAATACACTTATTATACCTGTATGTATGCTCTGTGTACATGTATAAAGGGGCAAATACCATGTCATTCACACCTGGATAGATGGTGCATTATTGGATAGATAGGTTTTCATTACATATTTGATCATAGTCTTTCACTGAGAGCATGTGCTGAATCATATACACTTGCCAATTTACACTTAGCATTTGTTCCTAAGAGATACGAAGTTAGTATCCTATTCTGCTTTTGCATTTACTTGTCATCTTGTAATGCAGTCAACAGACACTAACATCTCATCATACTCGTGGATACACTTAGAGAAGTATAAATATGTATGGAAGGATTACTGTACTATATTTGTTTGCTACCATGAAACTGAGGAAAAGAGAGTTTGTTGAAATGATCTGCAGTATGGCTGATGAAACAAACAAACAAAAAAATACCTTCAGAGTGACATCCTTTGGTGCAGTATCCAGAGCAGGTAATATATTTTCAATACACAAGTATTACTTACAGTGAGTAAGGGATTTGGAGGTGAGATGAGATGGATGTATTCTCATGTAACAAGAAAGGAATCATTGCTCTTATTGTTATTTTAATTGTTATTATTTACCACTTGGAAATGTCCTCTGTCAGGATGCTCCAACCAGTAAATATTTCAATAACAACTTCCTTAAGAAGGAAGCCAGGAGAAAGGGAAAGTGAAGAGCAGAGAACTACCTTTGCCATTCAACCTTGGGATAGGAAAAACAATCCATTGAAATATTCTGGGTCCTTATGAGTGTATCCTTGTGGGTTAGAGGTAAGGAAGCTAAACAGTAGGTGGAGGGTCCAGTGTGGGGGAAGGAAGATTATTGTGTTTTGCTCTATTTATAATCCCTTTTCACACCCAGGAAGGAATCTGTCTCCAGAGACTGCTAAATCATCATCTTTAACCTCTTCTAAACTTAATTTTATTATATGAAAAATGGTAGTCGCAGGGTTATTGAGAGGCTAAAATGAAATGAAGCAGACAGGATTCATATAGTGTCTTGCCCACTGTGAGGAGACACTACAGTTATTGTGCCCATGAGACCTTGAAAATAACAAAGTCAATGAAGGCAATGGTAGTGATGACAATAATAACAAATAATAAGGGCAAAGTCTCATCTCCTTAATCAAAGTTTTGATTGTTTATAAATCTTCTAATCTTTCAGCAGCAAACTCTACAGCCTTTCTTGAATCTAGCACACTTTGCATGTCATGGGCTATATGAAGTTAAAGTACCATAATAATTGTGTGTGTGCGTATGTGTGTGTTATGCCAATGTGGATATAAGTGCACAGACTTTAGTATTTGGCATATTTAGTCTTGAATTGTAATTCCAAATCAGACTTCTGTTAGACATTCGATGCTTTACATGTTACTTAATCTATTCAAGCCTCATTTTATCATCTAAAATATAGCAATAAGGGATACTTCAGAATTATTAAACTTAAAGGGGAATTGATATATGCTCAGAGCCCATACAGTACTTGGAACATGCTTATGTGCAATAAATTATGGTAGTTGGTATTATTACTTTGTTGATGTTGATATGATTATTTCTTGGATTGTAACAATTCTTCACTCCAAAGTCATATTATCAAAGATGTATATAAATTGCAAACTTATTTCAGAAATTTTATGGTATCATTGAAGAATATTTTGAGATCATTTCTTCAGATCAATCAAAAATCTCAAAATATAGAATTTCATTAGCTTTAGATCACCACTTTTTCTTGAATGACATTATTTATTGACATATATTATTTAGCAGAACTTTTGTAATTTTAAATTTTTAAATCAAATAACAAGAGACTTACAGAACAATTCAATAATCTAATCATAAATATATGATATATGCATAAAATGCTTATAAATACATGCATACATATATAAATGTATCCAGGATGGATAGATTATACTTGCAATAATTTGCTAAGGCAAAAATACCTATCTGATTTCTCCTCTCTGAATGTCAGTTGATTCTTTACTCATGTGCAGTGTGCCCAGTATGTAGGGAAAGATAATGGGAAGGGTGAGACCCTGAAGGAATGTTTCTGTACCATCTTGACTTAGTATAACCTCTTACCATCTTTTGCTAGAGTTTCTGTATTTCTCAAAGTGTGACACTCAGACTACCTTCCATCAGAATAACCTGGGAAGCCTAATAAAAGTATAACTGCCTGAAAGCCACCTTACCCAGACCTACAATCAGAATCTCTACCAGTGGTGCCTAACAATTTGCATTTTAATAAATTGCCAATGGAGGTTAGATGCTTACTAAAGCTTAGGAAGCATTGGTTTTTGTCCCTTAACTTCAACCCAATGGCCAGATTGATGCCCAGAGTTTGCAAAAGGGTTGTTCTTGGCTATAGAACACCAAAAGTATGATTCACATGGCATTGAGGACTGAATTTCGGGTTAGATGCCTCCTGGGGTTTATAAATCACAGGAAATATTTTGAACCTTGTACAATTTGGTATATTGTTGGATTCGATTGAACCTAAGTAGAATGAAATCATTCATTAAATGAAAGATTTCAAAAGCACCTTTCCTGAAAATATGTCAGAGAACATTACACTTAGAGTCATCCATTTGCTTTTTTATTTATTCATTTTTATGAACATTTATTGCATACTTCTATTGCAGGCTAAGGTTATGAAGATTAACAGTAGAGCCCCTGTCTTCAAAGAGTTCACAGGCTACTGGGGGGAGAGAAGCGTTTATTTTTATGAGTGTCCACTTTTTAGTTGATGCCAAATTAGTACATTCAATTCTCTCAGGAAACCTGAGGTTTTATTATTTTCATCCTACAGATAAACGAACAAGGTCTCAGAAAGGTTAGGTAACTTGTCCCAGATCTCACAACTAATAAGTGGTAGCACCAGGTCCTCTTATCCCTTTAACCATTTTATACTGTCCCCTAAGAAAATAAAATTTAAAAAAAACACATGCACAAATAGTATAGTTATTATTAAAGAGGGATGTGCATTGTATTAGAGAAGCTTGAAATAAGCTATAATTGTTGAAACCAACCTCCATCTCTGAAAGTGACTTGTGACAGTATGTCTTTAGTAAAGGACATCACTAGAAAATTGAAGGGTAAAAATGTGTTTTCCTCATTTTATAGGCAGAGAAAATGAGGAATAGATATATAACTTGAAACTCTATTTTTCTTTATAACCATGCTACTGTAAGGCTTATTCTTTTATAATTATTAAATCTTCTTGGTGAATGAGTTTTGTATAATTGATGATATAAGCAAGCTCAGATACATAAAAACAAATAGCATAAGTGACTTAAAATGTCAACATGTAGTGTTTTTCATTATGTGCCTAGAAGTTGATCAGAGGTTATATATCAAGGGGGATCTTCAGATCTAGAAAAAGAGGAGAAGTTAATGTGCACCCATGATTGTGCATTCAAAAGCAACTCTGAAATCAACGTGGTTCTCATTTTATCAACATATCTATATCTCAAAACTAAATTCAGAGATGGGAAATAAACACTGTAATTCCAGTACAAAGCCTCAGGTATAGACTTGCCTAATAATTCCTTCATAAAACATACATTCTGCATCAACATTGCTGATAAATAAGGGAGAATTATAAGGGAATTATTAAAGAAACACTTGATGAGTATATCAGAATTAAAGGCAAAAAAATAGGAAAAAAACTATGGAAAAAACCTAAAGCTATACCAAAGATGCCTATTATTTCAAATAATATAATCAATATCGAAAAGCTTGGTACATTTTACATATAATCTTTAATTCTTATAATATCTCAGGCAAGAAAGCAAGATAAATTGTACAGCATCACAGAATTGAGGTTGAAAGCCCAGGATAAAATTCTGGTCAATGGAATTGAAAAATCCCTACAGTTTTTGGTATTGTACATTTATATTATCTGTTCAAATAGCTTCATTTTGGCCTTCAATTAAAGGGGGAAAAATCACTTAGGGAAAAATAATCTTCCTAGCATTGAATTTATACTTTTTTGAAGTTGCATAAATATTGTTTACAAGTAAATTATAAAGCCACATGGATTATTTGACTGTACCTTTTAAATATTTAGCATAAAAATATTATGATGTTGGGTCACCTCTATGTGTTTTCAAAGTATCAGTTGCTTTATAAAAGATATGTGGATCCAGCAATGCTTATCCAGAGAAAAAGACTTTTTTTCTGTGTGATGATCACTTACAATAGTTGTTATTTGCTAACCAAGAAAGCAATTTTATTAGTGAATATGCTAACAAGTGCAGATAATTATAACCCTTCCTTCTCTATGTTATATAAATTTCAAAAGGTTTATTGAAGGCTAATGTTGTTGCTTAAACTGTGTAAAGTTGACCCCTAACTTCCAAAATATACGTTGAAAAAAAGAAAAGTATAATTCACTAAAATTAGGAGAAAATTCTCAAAATAAACATTTATATTTAGTTTGAGTCACCACAGTGATACATCACAGGCAACTAAGTAACTCTGCAGGGTTATTAAAATAAGGGACTGACCTAGTCTTAAATCTCTTATCTACACAATTTAAACCAATTTACCTACTTTATCTCTTTTAATTCCATCATTTTGCTTTTCTTATAATGATGGAATCATAAAATGTGTAGTTGACATGTCCAAATAATTTATCTAAAGTAATTGCCAGAACTGCCTTTAAATCTAGTTCTCATCATTTCTGGTTTATCTAATGGGCCAAACTTAACATGAAAAATATTGTAAGCCCATGTGAATCAATACTCTTGATTTTGTTTTATAGCCCTTTTTATAGCACCAATACTGACATTATTCTTTTTGGTCTGCTATCAGACAGTTCTAATAGATGCTTATATTAAGGGTCAATCGATTGCTTATTTGAAGGCATATTTAGGAAAGAGTATGATGATAGGACAACAGTAGTTTGATCCAATAACCACCTACTATGGTGAAGATAAGTGGAAATTTAACAAGCTTTTATACATTTAACTTATCTGTTAAAAATTATTTTTCCCACTTTTTACAGGTCTAGCATACTATTTATTTGACCTTCTTAGATACTATATTCATAATAATAAACTGGTTAGTTATTATTTTATTAATTAGTTCTATTTTTGATCTTACATGATAGTTCAGGGATTAGCAAAAATTTTTTTTTTCTGTAAAAGGCCAGGTTGTAAGTATCTTTGGGTTTGTGAGCCATATGGTCTCTGTCCCAGCTACTCAGTTGTACTTTATAGACAACACATCGACAAATGGGTACATCTGTGTGCTGAAAAACTTCATTTATATATACTGCTATTGCATTTTATATAATTTCTATGTGCTACAAAATACTCTTCCTTGGATTTTTTTTTCAGCTACTTAAAAATGTAAAAAAAAAAAAATCTTGCTCTTGGACTGTACATAAACAGGCAGTGGGCTGTAAATGGCCGGTGAGTTGCAGTTGGCTAATCCCTGTCCTTTATCTTGAAGATATGTGTGAAAAAGCCCTGACAGGCATTCATTTTTTTCTGTCTGTTTTATTCATAAAGAACTAACCTATTTTCCCGCTAAATGGAAGGGGAAGAACATTTTCAGTGAGAGCAATAACACACCTGACTGAGCTCATGACTCGGGATAGGGTGAGTAGGGTGAGCACAGCTGCAGGTACCTCGCTGCCTCCCCTTGTCTCTAACGAAGTTGCATCCCCTTCTTGAATGACACCCACTGGCCTTCATGCCTTGTCTTCCTTGTTGCCTCACCAATGCCATCCCTGGTCTCCTGGGGAAACTTTCTGTGGAGTAAAGAGAAAATCCAGAGAACTTTGATGACTTCAACTTCCTTTCCATGAGGTTAAAGCTTACATTCCTCATGCAGGAAATGATAATTTCTCATAAAATGGGCAACCCAGGTTGAATAAGTGGACAAAGAGAGAGCAACAGAGTATTGATAATTTTCTCCCAGGTCATCTGAAAATTAGTGTCAATTGCTGTGCCTATCAGTTAAGAAATTCAATTTTAGTCTCAAGATTTAGTCTCAAGACTCACAGCTGAACATAATTCCAAGGTTAACAAGGCACTTGATTGATATTGCGTTCTGTGTCCTAAGTCTTTGATAAATTATTATTTTTCACATGCTAACTAATAAGACACAAAACTCAAAATCAGTAGTGAAATGCATGCTTTTATCAGTTTTATTTTGGCATCATTTTTAATATTGAAATACTCCAAGTGTTTATTTCAGAGTATTTTTTTTCTTCATGATTCATGTATTTTGGAAAATTGAATATTTTAAATAAATATTATGGAGATTTATTATTGTACTGCATTGATATTTCTTTGTTTTTTGAATAAAATATACCCTTAATCTCCAGAAGTACTTAATTTTATTTTCTTGAGAAAGTAATTATTGAAGTGAGCTAAAGGCTCCTTCTCATTTGTGTTACTCCTGATGCATTAAAGCATCATTAGGTGAGATCATATGCTTGAGTTCATTGCCTCCTACAACCCTGTGAAATATAAAGTGTGTACTAATATATATAATATATGCATAAATTATCTACAACATGCATAAAAATATATATGTGAGGTATATATAAATATACATACTATGTATATAATAGTTATGCACCACCAATATTTATCAATATACAGTATATAGGAAGTTCAGAGATATACATGACTTTTCAGGGTCGCACAACCACAAGGATCTCAATAAAATTAATTTGCTTTTATTATTATACCATGTTGCTTCCTTTAAAATAATGAAATATACAGTTAAAACTAGCATTTGGAAAGAATATGGTCTTTTCACTTCATTTTTAAATACATATACTTTTTAAATTTTAGAAGAGTTTTAAATTTACAGAAAAGTTACAAAGAGTGCCCAGAGGGTTCTGGTATATCCACACTATTGTATCATCTATTGTCAGGTGTGGTTTTGGGAGGTGTTGTCCTGGTTCTTTGGCTTCTTGCTTGGAAGAATTGCAAGCAGGGCCAGTGCGACAGAGTGATGACAGACAGGAAGTACTTCCACACAAGCAGCTTTTATTGCAAAGCAAAAGTAAGTTTGAGAGAGAGAGGAACAGGTCTGTCACCATGAATGGAGATGACCCTGAGTTTAAAGACAGAGTATAGAAAGTATAGTCCACTCTCAAAGTCAATAGAGAGCAGACTGCTCCAAGGAGGAACAGCATCATCCCAAGTTAGGGTCTGTCCTTTATGCTAATCCCTAATAATATGTTAAGCTGGGGGTGGAATATTCATGTCTTTCAGGGAGGTGGGTGGAGATTCCTGGAATTATGTACCCTCTCATTTTCTGTCCTTGTATAGCTGGCTCCAGCACTGTCATGGCTCTAGGGGGTGTGAGTTTTACTATGTTAATAAGGAAAAGGTTAGCTTAGGTCATAAGCTCCTAGCTTCTTCGCATGCTCCCAGTAGGAAAACATCCCTAACCTCAAATTCTTCTTGTTGTGGTTTCTTTTTTCTGTTTTTATTGATCCTGACTCTTGGCCCTTGACCACATCCCCCTGTCCCCTGCTCTGCAACCTGCATGTCTTAACTGCCTGCCCTGCCTCCTGCGTACCCTCATCCCTACCTAGCACTATTCTTAATTTCTTACATCACTATGGTTCATTTGTCACAACTAATGAATCACTATTATTACATTGTTATCAAATAAAGTCCATACTTTTTTATGATTCCCCTACTTTTTATCCAATGTCCTTTTTCTGCTCCAGAGTCCCTTCCAAGACAGCAAATAAATTACTTTTAGTCATTTGGTCTCCTTGGCCTTCTCTAGGCTATGACAATTTCTCAGACTTTCCTCACTTGGGATGACCTTGACTACTTTGAGGAGTACTAGCCATGTATTTTGCAGAATGTCTCTCAATTTGGGTTTGTCTGGTGTTTTTCACATGATTAGAGTGGAGTTACTGGTTTTGGAGAGGAAAATGGCAGAGGTAAAATGCTGCCATGTCGTCACATTATAACAGTATATACCACCAGTACGTCTTAGCACTGTTGATCGTCTGATGGAGGTGGTGTTTGCCAGGTTATCTGTCCATGAGGGCTGCTATAACAAAATATTATTTACTTGTAAACAACAGCTTGTAAACAACAGAAAGTTACTTCTCACAGTTCTAGAAGTGGCAAGTCCAAGATCGTGGTGCCAGCATGGTTAGATTCTGGTAAGGGCTCTCTTCGGGGTTGCAGACTGCCAACTTCTTTCTGTATCCTCATATGGAAGAAGGGGCAAAAGAGATGTCTTGGTCCTCTTCTGTAAGGACACTAATCCCACTCCCTTCCCATCAGCTTGCAGAGGTTCCACCTCTTCATACCATCACCTTGGAGGTTAGGATTCCATCATGTGACTTTTGGAGAGACAAACATTCAGACCATAGCACCAGGTTTCTCTGCTATAAAGTGACTCCTTTTCCCCGTTTTCATATTGTACTCTTTGGAAAGAAGGCACTGTGTGTAGCCCACACATAAGTGGTGGAGGTTTAAGTTTCATCTCCTTGACAGGAATCTTCACTTGATTTTATTTCCATGAACTTGTTATCTCAGAATATTGCCTCTGCTGAATTCTGTCATTATAAAAACCTTGTCCAAGAGATATGTGCTCATAGTCATTGGACAATTATCTCCCAATGTACACTTACCTATCTGTGTATATATTTTTCTTTTTTCATGATATGTACAGTGTAATAAATGCATTTGGATTGAAGATAAAAAATGAGTCCACTAAATTAAATAACTAAACTAGAAGAGTTTATTTACTGGGCTAGGTTTCAAGTTAGTTGTAACAATCAATTCCCAGAGTTCTTTCAACTTCAGGGTGACGTTGGATGGGATTTTACAGCTATATTGTAACAAAATATGAAGAATTTTGTGATAAAATAAACAAATAGAAAAATGATGAAATCTTTTATGGGGAATATTCTTAACACAATTCATATAATTGCTAAACATGCTATTTATTATGTTCAAAATAATGAATGACAGCATAATGTCATATTATCAGAGTAAAAATAATATTTGGAAACATTTTGGGGAGACTCAACCATAGAAATAGCCATAGTAGGAACACTGGAGTTCAATTTTGGGAATTAAAAAGAATATGCATCCAAACACATGCTACTTAAAAGTAAATATAGGAAGCAGGTTTATCTTCCCAAGAAAGAATTATATTCTATAATACATTCATTAATTATTTTCTTGGGTATTTTAAATGAGAAAAAATATTTGCAGATTGAACATAAGAAGATTCTATACTAGATTCCACATATTTGTTAACATTTTAAAATGTATGTTTTATTTTGAATTAGCTATCTTCCAACAACCTGTATTTGAATGATCTTCTAATAAATATCTAGCCCTCTTTAATGTATTGGGTAATGCTTTTTCATGGAATTTCATGTATTGGGCAATGCTTTCTCACTGACTATATATCTCATCTCCAAAAGAGGGGAATTAAATATTATAGAGTCAGTTTGAAAAAAAAAGTGATTTTCTTCTATTAATATTGCAAACCATTTTATCTATCAAGTGAACATATAATTATTTTAAAGTAAAAAAATGTAAATAATTCAAAAATCCATGCTTTATAACCGTCTTTTTTTTGTAGAGACAGGGTCGCACTGTTTTGCCCAGGTTGGTCTTGAATTCCTGGGCTCAAGTGTTCCTCCTGCCTCAGCCTCCCAAAGTGCTGGAATTACAGGTGTGAGCCACTGTGCCTGGCCTTTAACTCTTTCCTCTTACCCTTTTAGTCTTTAGATTTTTGAGAAATTAACTATTCTTAGTAAATTCACCTACCCATACAGCATACATTTCTGTTTGACACAAAAATACATAATTTTTATAGATAATACAGTGCAGTCTATACATGTATGAAATGTTACAACTATGAAATATATTGGTGACCCTCTTGTCAAAGCAATACAGGAAAATTATTTTGTAGTCACACATACTGATTTATACCACAAAATAAATTAAGTAATATATGACTTATTGTTTGTGTGAACAAATAAATAAAATAAAAATATAGAAGTGATGCTGTAAGTAATATTTTGCCTTAAAGAAGTTAGGAGGCTTTGCAATTACACTGAAAAATGTAAAACTCAGGAGAGTTTACTAAGATTATCTGGATAATTTTTGAGCACCAACAAAAACTGTTCTATGATGGTAGCTTCTATTCAATTCATAAAAGTTTTATTGAGAGCTTAGGACACTGTTCAACATATCAGGACTACTGAGATGAATGAGATTTGGGGCCTGTGCCCTGGGAATTCTGGCTTATAAATTCGATTATGACAATTTTAAGTTACTCAATAAATTTATGCTTGTATTTCCACCAAAATAAATTTACTGTATCTTTATTACATACATTATCACATTATAAAAATACATTTTAAAACATGTAAATCTTTTGAAAAATTTCAAAATTGCCACTTTCACATTCCCCTGTTGAACACAAACCTATTCATTAGATTAATTCATGAAACGCCTAGAATTCTACTTAAAAAGTGAATGTCATCAAGGTGATATTGGCTTCGTAGAATGAGTTAGGAAGGATACCATCCTTCTC
>VBSM01001562.1:61607998-61618422 GCA_008086735.1 Cheirogaleus medius
CTTTGGGGGGTATCTATTGACCTGTTCACTGTGGATGGCAGGTCTGAGAATTTCTTGTAGGGCTGTTATAGTCTTTGCAAATTCCTTCAGCGATTGCTTATCTGAGAAGGACTTTATTTCACCTTCATAGATGAAACTTAATTTTGCCAGATAGAGAATTCTAGGTTGGGCTTTATTCTGTTTTAGCATATTAAGGATAGGTACCCATTCCCTCCTGGCTTGTAAGGTTTCAGATGAGAAGTCTGCTGTTAGTCTGATAGGCTTTCCTTTATAGGTTATTTGTTGTTTTCGCCTTGCTGTACGAAGGATTGCTTCTTTTACATTTACTTTGGTCAGCTTAATAATCACATGACGAGGTGATTTCCTATTCACATTGAGTCTCCCTGGAGTTCTGTGTGCTTCTTGTAATTGGATATCAAGATTTCTGGCCAGGCCTGGCATATTTTCCTCCAGTATGCCATAAAATAAGATCTCATTGCTATCCTTGTGTGACAGACTTAACATGGTAGTTTTGTTCCAAAGAACAGTAACTGGTAGACATGGTACCACATGTACCTAGGAGTGGTACTTACCTGTCCAGTAATGTGTGTGTGTGTGTGTTTGTGTGTGTGTATCAATATATATTCCTCACTGCATTTCCTCCTGGTAATCCAACTGACCTGATAAGTCTGTTTCTCTAAATTTTTGGAAGTAACCAGGATCTGTATCAGTGTGATTATAGAGGCCAGTGATTCTAACTTAGACATTTGCTGAAGCATCAAAAACTGTAGCAAAAACTTTTTTACAGAAGAATCACTTAAGCATTTATATTCCAAGCATATGATGTCCACTGAAAATCATTTTGATAGGAAAAATTATTAAAAATACTAATTCTACTACACACTATTTATAAACAAACCCAAGTGTTTCTAAATTATTTAAATAATGAAAATATTCATTAATATCGTTAAAACATATTACATTCATATTAGACTTTCCTGAAAAGTAATTCCAATAACTGAATTTAGAAATATGGGGACCTATAAAACAATGGAGTCAACATAAAAGTAATAAGTAAATATTTGGCAAATTTCATAAAAAGATAAAATATAAAGGTTTTATTTTCATATCATGAATTTTTAGAACATATTAGAAAAATATTCATATCCAAATTATTGTTACATATCATGATGTCTACTGATTTATATGCAAAGTTTATTTATAATTTCCATGCTTTTATTTTTGCTTTGTAAGAATTATTATATTTCTTAATTCATTTAAAGAATTTTTAAAGGAGATATAAAGCAGCTGAAATTGTTCTAAGCAACTACTAGCATAGTGAAAAAAAATATGCCTTCATTCCACCTTTTTTTTCCTTCTGTATTCACTTTTTCTTTTTTGCTAGGTGGCATGCATGCAGTGGTTTCATGGAGACCATACAATGCTTGAGATGATTGAGAAAAAGCGTTGCTTGTGCAAAGAAATAAAAGATAGACAGAAAACGGAAAAGGGCCTTTGCAAACAGGATAGCATGCCTATCCTACCCAGCTGGAAGAAGAATGCAGGTGCAAAGAAGTACAGCCCTCCACCCTATTCTAAACAGCAAACGGTGTTCTGGGATACTGCCATATGAGTGTGCGCGGGATGGCATGAGCGCCACAGTACTCACTGCGAAGAGGGAGGTCGACTCGGTCATGTGATAATTAACTGTTACGTATCTTCTCTGTTGGAGTGGAATGCCAGGGGAAGCTGTGCCTACCCATGGCAAGTTCAAGATAAAATGAATATGTCCTTGCAATGAAGGCACACTTATTTATCCTGGATTATTTTGAATCCAGAAGATATTGAAATGTACATATTTTACTAGTTTATGGGTGACACCTGAAATAATACACATTATACGTATATAAATGACAGAAATATCAAGAGTTTACTATATGATATAATTTCGGTATTAACTGGTTTGCTATCTCTTTTATATGTATTCCCTTGATGCCTTTTATTATTCATTTTTGCGTTTAAAATGTTGTTTTCCCTTGCCCATATTTGGCTTCTGTACAAGAGCTCACAGCTATAAATCATGTTCAACCACATAATATATGATCTGGTGCTAGTAATGTAGAAGTTGAATATCATATTTGTTAAGAGCATCTGTTACTTTTTAAGTTTTTAAGGATTTGACAGGAAATGAATGCAAATGTGATGCTTAATTTGGACTTCCAAGCTACATTGACACCAATATTTTTGCTACATTGGCTTTATAAGAATTTCTCCTCAATATCCTCTTGTTTATACTAAGCAGTGGTGAGTCAGACTCCACAGAAAGTTATTAGGATATATTTGGACATCCCAGCAGAAAACATTTTCTTTCGAAATGACTTTAGGGACATGTGTCCTTGCATCATTGATCTGATTGCAGGAGACCAGGGTTCACTGTGACAATGGAAGGAACAAGGAATCAAAAGCTGATGAGTGTGACGACTTTCAGGAAAGTGGGATCAGTGGCATCGTAGCCACCATAGTCACTATTTTTAAGTAACTTTTCACGTGTATGCTTGCTTCCCCTAGAAAATGAGAAATAAACATTAAACTACACCAGTTTGCATCATTTAGTACACTAAATGCCAATCTTTCTCAAAATTTAGGTTCATTAATAAAAAAGTATTTCTTGTCAATTTTTTTAAACTAGTTATCACCACATTTTTGGGTCATAATCTTCTGCGCATGATCATCTCTCCCATTCTTACTGATTATGACACCATGACCAAAGAATTATGACCACTTCTTATTTTATTTTGTTTTAAGGAAGAAACAGGATATAGAGGGGATGGGGGATAGGGTGGATTCAATTTTATGTGGTGGTAAAATTTAAGTTAAAAAAAATCATATATATCTTTTAAGAGTAACTTGTTAATTGAATATAAATATTGCCACGGATGAATAAAAAAGAAACTATTACATATATTTTGTATATTTAAATTACTACTATTTATGCTTCCAAAAATTGACAGTATGTGGTTCTTTGTTAACAATCAATTTAGTATTATATTTCTGAGAGGAAAAGTGTGTGTTTGAAGTTACTGTCATAGTGGTTTTCCTTGTAAGGGTATTGACAGCAATAGTTCCATGCTGCTCAATAAAGCCAAATATATAACAGGAGTTAGAGAATTTTTGTAATCTATATTGCTAAAAACCTAGTAATGCTTTATTGGTAATGGTTTCTTTCAAAAGCCTTTCCAATGTTATAACATAATTTTTTAATGTTTTGTAATTAATGTATATTTTGATGTCCAGTCAGAATTCTGGAAGAATAAGGACAAAGGTAAGTGGGAGCGTGTGTAGGGTGTGTGTGTGTGTGTGTGTGTGAATGAATGCTCACCGGGAGAATTGTATACATGAAATTCTTATCGAAGTTTTAGGTTTTGCGTGTACAATTGAGGTGGTAAGAAGGTAGACTCGCAAGTGCAGGATATCACAGAAGGCTCTTCAGTAGCTTGAATAAATCCTGCTGCCATGTTTCACACCAGCTATAGGTTATGTTTCAAAACCAACAACCAATGGAGCACAAATCCAGGAGTGATGAAAATGTGCTAAGATAAAATCAGAATGGAAATCAAAGGCGTTTGTGATCCAAGTTGTTATCCTGATTTAAGTTATTATGACCACATATACTTAAGCCACTCAATCAGACATGACATCAGTTCTCAGCTTTTTTATGAAATTGGTACATATATATTCGGGCTCAGTGTGTAATGACTACTCTTCCCCTAAAATTTATATTTAGGCAACATCTTTCTGTGGGGAGATGCAGGTGTGTTTTTCGGATGTCAATCTTTCCCACATCCCTCTGAATTAGGCAGAAAATATCTTTTTTAATGCTGGCCACTTGTCAAGAAGGAAACAGAGGTACTATAATAAAATGATTTGTACTGGATTCAGCCATTCCCATCTGTTCTGTCAAACTCATGCTATTGCCAGGTCTCATACACTCCTTTTTGAAATGTGTTATTTTCTGAGGAGGTAACTTGCTTGAAAATTTGAACTTGGGCAACCATTTCCATTTATTTCTACTAATTTCTCCTTAAGAGGGAGGTAACTGAAAGATCTGGAAAAGTAGCTTCCCTGAGTTTTGACTCAAGAACTGTTATTCTGTGCCTATACAATTGTCCGCTGGGGCAACAGTCGTTCTATAATCGATTTCCTCTTTGTGTAGTGTTTCTACATGAGGAGAAAAAGAGATCATTATTGTATAGAGGAAAATAAGTGGACTCTGGCAGTGATCAATCAGGACACTTCAATAGATGAATTTGGTCAGGAGATAACCTCCAGCCAGGACACTATGCCATGATAAAGCTCATATTTCTAGCAGTGCCAAAGAACAAATCATATCATGGCATGGTTATCAGGTTGCAAGAGCTCATACCTATGAAAAATGGTCTTTTCACAGCAAATTTTATAGAAACAGAATTTTATTGGCTGTCAGTAAGATGCTTTTATCTGTGAAACACTTCTTAGCAGAGAAGAAATAAATTTCTTTAGAGTTTATGGAAGGAAAAAATAAAATCCTACATTTCTTTTCCCATTCACAGAAGCCAGCATCCCTTGAGGTATAACGGTAGCCCTTCAGCTAGACACTGCAGACATGTCCCTTGTCTCTATGCTACTGAAGCATAAAGTGACAAATTTGTGTAAATGAATGTTAATGCCCACTCATATAAAATAATTAGAAATGTAAAACAAAACATTAAGAGATTAAAATTTGTCATTTTAAAGAATATACACATCCAAATACATGGCAATTGTCTGGAGACAACTGGATACAACTTTATTTTTCAAAGTAGTGACAATATTTCAAAATAGTGACAAGGTTTCTTTTACTATTTCTAAAAAACAGAAAAGATGATTTTTCTTATTACACTTTGGCATAAGTCTTGTCTATACATGGAATTTAGTTTGATTCATTTGAGTGAGTTTAGTAAATAAGTCAATAAAACTGAACATTTTATTGTTTTAAATAATTAAGTAAAACAATGCACATACAAATGCAATTTTAATGTCATTACGTATTAAGACGGCTCAGTTTTCTAATGTAGAAAAGAGCTTGTGAGATATGCTTACATGTGAAATTAAGAAAAGATTCTATGATTTAAGCAGTAAGTAATCTGAGAGAATTTACTCTTGCGAAAGAATAGAAGTAGATAGTATAGCAATTCACAATTCATTGTGTCCCAAACTTAAATGGAAATAAAAGAAAAATGTTACCTGTACTATTCATGATTATCTCACTGTATCTTCCATCCATGTGAAATATATAATTGTATAATGTGGACAATTTGTCATTAATCTATTATTTATTTAACAGTTCATTATTGACTAACTTACGTATCAGTCATGTTTAAAAATTTCTGAAGCACTTGGCATTAAACATTGAAAAAGATGCGGTCCCTGCCTTCAAGGAGCTTAATTATACAATCATCAATATTTTCAAAATAAAACCAATAGTTTTTAAGAATATGTACAATTTCATGTGTGTTCAACATCTCTTATGTGTTTATATAAGGCATTCTCTTTTTTTCAAGTGTACAGTCAAAATAAAATACTAAAACATACTAAATTTAATATCTAGGTATGAAATATGTTTATGTGTAAGCCTCTATATGTACACATATGATATGTACTGCTGTCTTTGTAAATCAGTAAAAGGATAACACGTTTTGCCATGTTGGACTTGAACATTATGGCTTGGGGTTTGGATGATTTAAAACCCTTTGATATTTGGGTCAATTACATTGCAGCAAAATGTGTGTAACATAGAAAAATGTGTAACTACATTTCACTTTAAATGTTTTAAAGTTTCAAATTTGAGGGAAAACATTTTTAAAGAAATATTGTTGGATCTATCTCAGTCAAATATGTGAAAATCCTTTCGAAGTATTCAATTGTTCCCAAATATAACTGGGTTTGCCCACCCTAAAAGCATCTACATTTACACATGTATACAGCCACATACAGTATACATACTGTATATAATATATATGAAGATGTTTAGTATGCACTTCTTCTGTTTGGAATTCATTAAGTTGACATTTATAGTGTAGCAATTTGTGTAAAGTGCACTGTGATTATAAAAAGCAAAGCACAGTAAAGTCACAGGTCTTGTTATCTTGCACTAAAAATGTGTTTACGTATTTAGCAATTGTATGTTTACTTTCTTGCTCTTTTCAAACAATTGAAACAAATAGCTATGAGAAAATGATATAAAATAATATGTTTTTTAGTGGATAATGGCACTACATTTTTTGAAAGACAGGGTTTTTAAAGAAAACCATTTAACATCCATTCCAATATAACATGTTTACCATATCTAAAAATATGAATGTCATATTGCATTTTTCATAATTCATTAGAAATGTCAGGTATGTGCCTGAAAAATTGTGCAAATAAGCATTAGATAACAGATTTCTCTACTCATGTGTTACTAGCCATTTCTATATGCATAATAATATAAACACTGATGTTTTAATGTCTCTTAATTTTTGTACTTGATTTTTTTAGGTAACATGTAATTATAAATGTACTTTGATACTACTGAAGTAACCAGATGTTGTTTGAAAACAATTTGTTTTCTTTAGTGCATTGGCAATATTTTACAATACTTTTGTGATTATTTATTTGTGCTCCTGTGTAATTATAATAAAAGCAATAGTTTAAATTAGTTGATTTTGTTGTTGCTGGTTTTTATTCATCAACAAACACAATTAATAAGAACTTTTCAAAGAAAAGTGCACACATTTTCAACTTCTAGAGTTGGCTATGAGATTGCGTGTGTTGTGGAAGACTGATGCTGGTGAGTACTAAGGGGCTGGGCTTCTTAATTTAGTTATGTGACCCCGAATTGTCCTTAACCATTATTTGCCTTCTGCCTCAAGAGAACCTTGACCTTTCTCTTTCTTTTGTATGTGCCTAATTCCAGTTAAATGACTCAGAGTGTACCTAAGGTGTGCTGGGAGCATTAAAGAAAAATTAAAAATCTGGCAATCCTAGACCTGTGTATGCAGAGAAGATATTTATTGGAAGGGTACTTAGCACATTCATTTATTCAGTTATACTTTTAAAATTAACCTGGCTTTAATAGGGAGTGAGTCAGTATGTTTAATGTTGCTGAGATATCAATAAATGAAATGTTGAGCACCTGAAATACATAAGACAAGATTCTGGAACTCTGTGAGCTTACACAAAAAGTGCATCTGAAATAATAAAGGGTCTTCTGATCGTCTCTAATGGCTACTTCATCAACCACTTATCTCTTCTCCCCTATATCCAATCTCAATGTAATTAATTATAATTTCATAATCCCTCACCAATTCTTTTCATGTTCATTTTTTAAAAGGAATCCGATTTATTGTCACTGTTTTGTCCCACCCCTCCAGTTACTCAAAGGCTCCTTGTGCTACTCTGTCTCTTGGTTGAGCAAGAAATAACCTATCCTCCCTCTCCTTGGCACCATCAACACTCCAAGCTTCCATCCATCTCAGCCCATGACAAGAAGTACCCTCATATTTGCAATTGCTGGTCTCTTCCATATCTCATCCCTCATTAAAACTCACTTTTTTCCAGCTTTGCAATCTCAGAGTCTAATTAAATTATGTTGACTCTAAAATGTGAGTGACTGATAAAACAATGTTCATCCTCCTATCACAATTTGTATTTGAGAAAATTCTTATTAACATGCATGAGTGAATATCTGTTAGAGGAATGTTAAGCAATGTGACAGACCAGGAGATTGGAAGAAGAGAATTTTAGAGAAAACTTTGCATAACATCACCTCAAATCATGTCTTCTAGAGAGCAGTGGTTCTCAAACTTTGCTGCATGGAAAAATCACATGGGCAATTCTTAAAAGCCCCCTATGTCCAAAAGTCATCCTGGGATAGTACACATGCATTAGTGGTTTTTAAAAATCTCCCAGATGAGTCCAAAATGCAGCTAATTTTGAGAATTCGAACAGTGATTCTCAAACTTTAAGGTCCATGTTTATCACCTGTGGATCTTGTTAACACACAGGTCCTCATTCAGAAGAGTCTGAGATTTGGCATTGATAGCAAGGTCTCAGGAGATGCTGATGCTGCATGTCCATAAGCCACCTTTTCAGCAGCAAATCCTGTGCAACTCTTTTCCCTGCCTGTTTAGGGAGCTCTGATAGCCGTATTCTAGATCACTGCTACTCAAAGTGTCCTTCACAGATGGAGAGTATGGCATCTTCTGGGGACTTGTTAAAAATGCACAACCTTGTGCTTCATCCCAGATGGATCCCAGGGGCTGAGGCTCATGAATCTATTTTAGCAAACCATCCAGATGTTTCTTGTGCCCAGCAAAGTTTGAGAAGGATTGCCTTGGTCCAGTGTCATTTTCAACCATGGCAGCATATTACATTCGTCTCGGGATATTTTTATTGAGCACTGATGTCTGGGTCCCACTCTCCTGATTTTATCAGCCTGGAGTCAGAGATGGGCTATTCTTTCTTCTTTCCTCCTCCTTTTTCTCTTTTCTTCTTTCTTCCCTAGAATATCCCAGGAGATTAAAATATGAAGCTGATACTGAGAAAGCTATTTTAGACAATCAACTCTGTCCTATACATTGGAAATTGTGTCATTTCCCCCAGAAATAACATTTTATCCACAGGGCCAAATACAAGAATGCATATATTCATGTCTCTCCTCATCAAAATTACTTACAGGTACTTCATGGCAAAGAGTACTATGAGAAGAAAATCCCAGTTTTTGGTTAAATCAATTTCCTGTGATTGGGCACCCAGTTGCCATTTGAGGAGGAGGACATTTCATGAGAGCAGGTTTACAATATCTTAAAATTATTCTAAATATTACTTATAGATTAGTGTCAAGTGATCTTAATTGTATTAGAATTCTGCAGATTTCCCCCCACTTGGAATTGATGTACACCCCTCCAAGACTCCCCAACTCCCACCCCAGCACACGCTATTGTGCTTGAGTCTTCATTACAATGCCATCTGCCTTATAATAGTTGTTTCTTTGGGCATTTATATTCTATACTTATATGGCAAGTTCCAGAAAGAGGAGCTAGGCTTGTTTGTTGTAAATCTTGCATTCCCCAAAGTGCCTAGCCGATGGCTCCACACATGAAAGTACTAGAAAATGTTTATTGACTTAATTTATATATTTATTCAACAAATATTCACTAAATTCCCCCTATACACCAAACACATAAGATCCCCCAAATATCTATATGAAAAAGCAAAATAATAGAAACATGAAATTCAGAGTAGATACAAATAGCTAATAAATGCAAAAGTATAGTAAAATCAATAATCAGAAAATACAAATTAAAAAGCACTAATAGATACTTTTAGCTCATTGAATTCTGCAAATAAAATGTTTGAGAGAGCACATCTAATATTTGGCTATGGTATGAGTCAATGTGTATTCTCATGACTATTTCTAATAGTATAAATTGTGATGGCTTTGTAAATATTTGTCAAAATGGACTCTATGCAAAATCTGCCTGTGGGTGCAAAAATGTATGATATGAATATAATTTAGTGAATTGCCACTATTTTGAATGCATAAATAATTGGAAGCAATACCAATCCCATTATTAGGGAAATGGTTGAACTTAAAAAAATTGTACATCAATGCTATTTTTATGAGTTGAGAAATGCTTGAGAATGTCGTAGTACTAAAGAAATCCAAAATGTCAGTGGCTTGAAACACAAGGTGATTTCTTGCTGACATAGGGCCCCCTCAAGTCACCTAGGGGCTCTGCCTTGAGTTGTCACCCAGAGTCCAGTCAGATGGTGCCACCCCCAACCTGGAACATTATACCATGTCGCTAGCAGAAGACAGGGTGTGGTGGCTTGCAGACAGCTCTTAAAGCTTCCACTTGAAAATTATATGTGTCTCTCCCACTCATATTTCATTCACAGAGAAATACCTAACCTCAAGGGCACTGCAAATTAAATCTACCTTGTGCCTCTAAGGAGTACTAGAAACTAAGGAACCATAATACTACACTAGGGAGTAAAAAAATATTATACCTAGAAATAATGATGCAGATAAATATGTTCATGTTTTAATTAAAAAGTCATCTAGCTCTACAGGATATTTAAATTCCATTGCTATTTTGAAAACATATATTTATATATGTGCATATGTATTCATGTAAATGAATAGATGAAGTTTTGAAATCATAAAACAAACTGTTAAAGCGAAGATGACTATGGCACATTGTCGGTTGGGAGTAGTGATGGGGTACTTTGACTTATACTTCATAAACTGTAATATGCTTTGCAAAATGTAAATGTAGGAATACATCAATATATTAATATTATTTGCTTGATTTAAAGACAGATTTAAAGAAAGTCACCACACTGTTTTAAAACTTCTTCTCCCACTTCTTTTTTTTTTTTTT
>VBSM01001562.1:61618522-61635615 GCA_008086735.1 Cheirogaleus medius
CCCCCGTCCAATGTATGGTCGTTTACTTGCTTCTTTCTTCTAATATCTTCTAAAGGCTTTCTATTCTGCAGAGACGCTCTATCTGGCAGTGTTTCTCGTCCGCCATCTTGCTCCGCCGAATATCTCTCTTCTCCCACTTCTTCATATTGGAAAAAATACTGTCAAGAGGTTTACTGGAACAATAAACAATTGCTATCTATACCTTGTATGTCCCAAGGAATATTTGTGTGCATTGGAGTTGGCAAGGGTCTGTGAGCTGTTCTCAGATGAATGAGTCATCAGACTTTTATCAGACCAAAATATATTTTACTAGGAAACTTTTGCCCATGGTCTCTTCCCTGTGGTCTTCCACCTCTTTAAAGAAAGGAGATATTTAGGAAAAAATATTCTGGTCCCTATTCCTCAGTAGTCATCACTTCCTATACACACGTGCATCCACACACAGGGTTGTTAATGGTCCTAAGCTAATTTGGCCTTTCTCAACTATTAAACTGCTTTAACAGGCATTAGTAACTTCCTGTAGTAAGAGGCAGGTGAAAGCTCTTTGCTCACGCCCTGGCTATTCAAAGCAAGCCTCCAAAATTCAGCCATACTTACCAATGGCTAGTAGCATGCAGACTCAATGTAGTCATGCAACCAGTTGAGTAAACTCATTGAAGGCTCAACTCTGCCTTTTACGTATAATGAGGAACAGCTGGCATGAAAAGTGAGCTAGTGTGAGGTAAGACAATATTCAAGGACAGGTGTTGACTCCAGTGATACAATCTACAAAGCCTATGTGGCTAGACACAAGGTTAGAGACAAAAGTCATCCTTAAGCCTAGGGCACATTTTGAAAATCTTAGTCTGGGCTGGGTGGATTCTGAGATTGAGTTCATGCAATGGTGGAGTTGCTGGGTAATGCTCACGATTTGACATTACTCCATTCTCCAGGGAAAGAATGTTTCTAAAACCATTCTGCTAATTTAACAACTCTCTGATGCTGAGTGGAGATAAAGGTTGTAAATGCACTTGTAGTGGCCACCTTCTGATTAAAGTCTGTGTAATCTCCTCATGGACTGTGTATGCTTCATTAAGGTAAATCCAATATTAATTAACCATCACTAGGATATAGATTTAAACAAACAGAAACAAAGATACTACTAATTATGCCAAAGTGTTTGAAAATATTAATAAATTATATTCACTATGACTGCTGGCTTGTCAGGGGTGAGGCAGTATCAGTGGACCACCCAAGCAAGCCATAAGGGTTGCAAATTATTTATAGAGGATTTTTAAACAATTATTTAAACAACCAGTCTACTTTTTATTATCATCATGTGTTGGGAGTAGGGGGTGTCTAAAAGATGCCAATGATAAAATCTTTCTTTCCTGAAAAACTCTTCTCTTGGTCTAAGTTCTAAACAACTGTTATAGTCATTATTAATTTTTAATAATATACAATATATAAATAACAAATCAATCGTTTTTATTACTCATTTTAATAAACATTGTATTTTATTTGGAAGTTGATTAAAAGAATCCTCAATTATACAATTGGCTGTCAATATACATGTACTTAGCTACAAACGTTTCTTTTGAGAATAAATGTATAGTGGTTCAGAATCATTTGAGTTACTTTGGGCATGGTGTGTACCTCCAGCCCTTGGGGTACTGCTACTCTTGTGTTTAAACAGTTGATCCAAGGTAAATAATTCTTGCCATTGATTGTAAAGACAAAGAAAGAGAAGATGAGTTATTTCAGTTTGTCATTTTAATCTACATGATAAATAAAGTTTATATTGTGTTTAAAGTATAAAACAATGAAATGATATGAATTGCAAGGGGGGATATTTGATAAGGGAAAATTTTGATTTGCACATGAAATATTTTACTGCATGTAAATAATACCTTATATTCACATAAATAAAATTTATATACATTCTATATACATAAAAAATATTTATTCTTAATTGTTATTTTTTTCCTAAAGAAAACGTAAAATGTTACAATAACAGTATAATTTAATAGTTGCCTAACTTGTACCTTTTGCAGATATTAGGTTTTTTAAATATGCACTGACATTAATAAGTTAATGGACAATTATCTATTAAGCTCATATAGGACTGTTCCCTAAAGATCGAAGTTTATACTGTTAGTTCAATATAAAAACTACTGAATAGTTTGTGTTTTTCTTTTTATGCTGAAAAATTATTTTATTTTGTTTTTATCAGCATGATTATATATTCAAAGTTCAATAAGAGAAATTATTGCTGCATTTCTTTTCTTGCTATAATATTGTTAGTTTCATTTCATAGCTATTACTAAAAACGATTTTTCCTATTTAAGAGTGGTATTAAAATGAACCATTCTAGATAAAAATATATTAGATACTGGCTATAACAAACATATAGACATACAAACATACATTTACATACTCACATTCTGGATTTTTCTCTGCCCTTTAAACTTATTTCCAACAAAAGTGCTCCAGCATCACACAGCCCACTGCCCCTGCGACCTTCCCAAGGTGTTCTCTCTAATGTCCCCTTCCCATGAGACTAACCAATGGTAGAAAAGGGAAAGAGGAAAAAATAAGTTGATGGTGGGTTCATCACCTGTTACAGATATGGAAAACTTTATCCTTTTTGGTTCAATCTTTCCATCTTTTGAACCAGGAAAAGAACACAAAGAACCCTTAAGGAAATGTTGTCTAAAATAGAACTCTTTGGCTTTGTCTAATCAGCCTTCAATGCAGGTTTGCTTAGCATCTCAGCAGAGTAACAAATGTAGAAAGGCAGTCGCATTTGGGGCCAAATTAACATCCATGAATCTTCACCATCTCTTCTCTTTCGTGGCTAATGCCAGACTGTTGGATCAGGTTCTGCTCTGGGCGGGACACAAGGTACTATCTTTTCTTCTATCCGTGGAAACTCAAAGTGACTGTTCTTACCATATACTAAGTCCTCCTGTGGATAGATACATTCTCAATTTAAGTCTTACAACACTCCCGGAAGTTGTTATTTTATTTTTATGTCCATTTCACAAATAAGAAAACACATTGTTCAGAGTGGTGGAATAATTTCCTTGAGGCCACTCATCCAGTTAGTAGAAGAGCCAAGGATTTGCATTTAAATCTGGCTGTCAAACACTTTCTACTTTGCTGTTTCCTGTACTGAATATTAATTTTAGTAAATGTTAAATTGCACCAAACATTACTTTAAAATTATGAAAATGTTAATTTTTACAGGGTAAACACTTGGGAATGAAACTGTATAGTCAGGGCTCTCCAGAACTCTGTTATATATTTATATATTGACATGTATATGAGATTTATTAAAAGGAATTAGAGGTGGGCAACCCCAAGTTCTACAGGATGAGGTGGCAAGCTGGAGACCCAGGGGAGACAATCGTGTAGTTCTAATCCAAAGGCCAGCAGGCTTGAGACCCAGGAAGAGCTAATGTTTCCATTCAGTCCAAGGCAGGAACAAAATGAGTATCTCAGCTTCACGTGGCCAGGGAGGAGGAATTCTCTCTTATTCAGGAAAGAGTTGGCCTTTTTGTTCAATTCAGGCCTTCAGCTGATTGAGGCCCAGCTGCCTTAAGGAGGACAATCTGCTTTACTCAGTATTGGATTTAAGTGTTAAATATCCAAAAACACCCTCACAGAGACACCCGGAATCATGCAAAATAATGTTTTACCAAATGTCTGCCCCAGCCAGGCATTGCCCAGTCAAGTTGATACATACAATTAGCCATCATAGAAACCTCATAGTGCGATGAACTTGCTTCTGCTAGGGCCAGTTACTTTAACATTAACTTTGTAAAAATTAGATTGTGGAAATGTATATTAAGCCATCACTCTTATCCTCTCAAAATTAATTGTATGGAACTATATTTTTATCTCATGATAAATCTGTGTGCAGTTTTATGTATCTTGTTCTCTGTGCAGTGATTAACCCTATTCTTAAATAAATGGTGAAAAGCTTCAAGAACCTTTTTTGAAATTCCTCTGGGTGACATTAAACACTAAGGAAGCTAATTGATTCTTTAAATTTTCACTTAAGTGAGTGTGTTTTTACCCACTTGCTGTCTGATTATCAAATACATGTTTATCAAAATAGATTTGTCCTCTTACTTTTAAAAATGTCTTTGAATTTTCAGAGAATAAATGGCCTTTATAATTTTTTCTTCATGAGCTTTTATAAGTCACATTAGGAAACCTTGCTCATTGTCTAGTTAACTTTTCATCTTGTATTACAGAAGAATAGGAAAATCTCTCAAAATGTAATTCTAAGGGAATTGGATTTGATATCTTGCATCCAGAAAACACTTTTGTTCAATGATCATTGCTCATGAAAACTGTCAGAAATTCTTATGAATGCATTTAGTTAAAAATCATCAATGCAATAATTTTATGGTACTTAATATTTTTTCAAGTGGAATTATATTTATTAAACCTGATTAGTAGTCCAATGGACCCATGAAGCTTGAAACAAAGTGGTATCAGATTCATCAATCAAAACATTAAAGGGTTAGAGTGTTTTGCAAGATTATGTGGCCAGCACTTTTCCTGCATTTAGATCTCAGTGGTTCAGAGTTGTAAGAATCTATTCTATTTTAAAAGCCCTCGGGATTCTCTAAGAATTTATTGTAAAGAAAAAAAAAGCTATTGTGTGCAGCAATAGTAAATTACATTTTTGATATTTTGAAAGCATAAAACTGAGGCATTTTGAAAACTCGTCTTTCTCTTCATTTCAAAAATTTATGAAATTCCTGCAAATAACTACTTTCTTATTTCTAGAAAAGTCTTAAAACTTTAATGAGAAGTGTTAGAACGTCGATTTAAATATAACCACAGCTCCTACTTAGCATGTTTAAATGCTCTTCCAATAAGAGAAGAAAGCAAAAAGGAGAAAACAAAACAAAACTAAACAAAACAAAACCCTGACATATGCAGACCACCTGAGGCTGGAGCCCTAATCTGAGCAGCCTTGAAATGCTTCTAGTGCACAGGAGTCAGCAGCACGTGGGAACCCAGCCGCCCAGGTGGCAGAAATGCTTCCTCTTGAGTCATCCTCTAAAAGCCCATTTTCTCCAGCCTGAGGGGCTGAGACAAAAGGGCATGAACAAAACAGGCCTTCCGATGCCCACAATATGCGGGAGACATGAGACTAAAATTCAGAGACATGGGTGTCTTTGACTGTTTTAGTCTCCAGACATCTTGAGATGGGGTTGAAATTTAAAATAATTCTATTTTGGAAACTAAACCAGGGAGATTTATCAATTCGGATCAGGTTCAATTTCAAAAATTTTTGATTGGCCAGCTTTGCTTTAGGAAATATGTAGGCTTAGCATCTGGTAAAACTCACTCACTGATACAAGCTATTCCATATAACTATTTTCCAGCTCCATTGGAATTGAGATTCAGGCATTTCTGGAGTGTGGTAGTTAGATCACCAGGGATTTATCTGAAGGGTCCGTTTTCAGGAGAGGTTTGGTCTAAAGGATCTTCTGCATGCAGAGTAGGGTTGTTAGAAAAGCAAAAGAAAACAAAGGAAGCTAAATATGGAACGACTGTCCTAAAAGAGACATTGCAAAGAATCATTGAGAATGGATCTTTCCAGCAGCAGAAGACATAAAAGTGCTCTGAACTGGGGGGAAAGGGGGAAAGTTCAGGGGAAAAAAAATGATATATAGTAAATCACTAATATTCATCTTTTATAAAGGGGCTTGTGCCTTTCACTGTCCCCTAAAGCATAAATTCTTGAGTGTGGTGGTTAGGGGCGCCTGTGTGCCTGGTTGAGATCCCATCATCTCGCACGTGGTCCATTGCAGCAGCCTCCTCCAGGCCTCCTTCCTCTGCCTGGGCCACTGCCTCTAACTCACCCTCCACACTTCCTCCAAAAGACCTTTATAACCTGACTGGATCCTTCTTCCCTGCTGAAGTTTTCCATATTTCTCATTTGCCTAGGGAGAAAGTTTCTACTTCTTGGTAAAACAACAAATCTATTCTGTCCCCTACCCTTAATAGATTGTGAGTAAGCCATGCCAAACTTTTGCATATTTATCCAAATAATCTATTGAGATGATCTTTCCTTTCTGTAGGATTGAACCTCATCCAACATATTTCAGGACATGCTCATTGAATGAATGAATGAATAAATAAATAAATGAATCAATGAGATTATAAAATCATAATAACCCTGTTGTTTTTCTTGATTCTAGAAATAGCATTTTTTTACTCCTGAAAATATATTTAAAAAATCATATATAGTCTTCTGTGCTATATAAGTCTGATATGATGAGAAAATAAAAACCAATCTTTTCCCACATGTTTGGGGCTCTGATTGGAATAGAGTGTTACCCAGAGTTGATCTTAAATACATATTTGTTGAATGAGTTAATACATGAATGGCTAACTGGATGAATGAATTAATATGTGTTCGTTCTGAACTCCAGAACTTCTATTAAACAAAGTTAATTGAATTTAACTGCCAGCTGTATTTGAGTTTTCTCGTTTTAGAATTAAAAACCTTAATCCCTAGTATAGTTAAATGTCTAGGTATTCTTAAAATAGATGATATTTAAATGTAAAATTGGAGCCAAAAATCATGTGTTCAATGTTTTATCTATTATAATTCACTGTGTAAAAGCTCTTACTCTATTAAAAGCATTCAACCCCAAACATTAGTCTTCTTTTCAGCCTTCATTTGTTCTTGCTGTGGTAATGATACGGAGAATCCCAGCTCACCAGGAGTTGTAAAGGGCCTTCGTCACATCGTGTCTGAGAGCGGATGCCGTGAAGGCAGATATTTTTAAAGCAGAGCAGACCAGGGCCCAGGAAGTTTAAAGCAGGTGTATGATTAATGTGCGATGGTGAATGGTAATGGCTGGGATCCAACAACAGCAGGGCAAGGAGAGACGCTCAGCGGGAACACCTGACTGTATGTAAAAGGCAGATAAGAAAAAGCCTCAGTAAATTGTTTGGGCTGTAAAATACCATAGCCAACCTGGAGAACTGTACCAACGCTTGGTAGATATGAACTAGCTTCTGGGTTTATTTCTCCTTATTCTTTTAATATTGAAACTATTTTAGTGGTAATGCACTGAAGATTAGAGGGGCACTTCTGTTGCTTTCTGCTTGAGGTTGAAGGTGTTGGGAGCCTCTGAATGAAGCTGGCATGAAAAGCAGCTTGGACTTCAGAAAAGCATATGTGTTCATCTCATTTCAATTACAGGGTTTATGTCTCCCATTTAGTTATAAGAAGATACCATAAAAATTTAACTGCCCGAATGCAGAACACTGTGACGAACCTTATTCTTACTCCTTATATTACTTCTTGGATTTTGACAGCACAGGCTCTGGGTATAATTTCTAAGTCAACTAAACACCACCACCACTGAAAAGAGAGTAGGTAAATCAGTCAGTGATAATCAATAGGAGTAATGAATGAATTAATCAGATTATGAAGTCACAAAAGAACTTAAAATTTGTTTCTTGTTTCCCAGGTAGAGATGACAGTTAAAATAATAGTTCTATTCCTTAGACCATGGGTTTATGTAAACTTTGAAGCAAGCCTATGAGTTGGTTTGACCTTAACAATTGTGTCACTGGTTCTTCAAGATAAAACAGCTTAAGTTTCTATAGGTCTCTCTCAGATTCTTTAAACTGGGCATGATTTTGACTTTACCCTTGACAACTAACTAGTCTACACTTTAAATTCATTGTAGTAATCATATTTCATGTATTCTGTGTGTGTGTGTGTGTGTGATTCTTTATGTACTTTTTCCCCTAGAAGCTGTTCTGCTTTATGAAGAAGGGACCACCCATGTTCTATCCATTGTAATCTACCAGCACATAGCATGGTGCCTGATACAACTGGTGCTTAATTCATGGGTGCTGGATAAAAGAGTGATGATGTAAATTGGAAGGCTGAATGTTTGACAGAACAAGTCAAAAGAGAACAGAGCAAGATGAATTGCTGGTGATTGCAAAAAAGGTTTTGGATAAGACTCAAAGCAACGACTAGCTAAAGTTTTCCAGAAATGAAATAAAATTCTTTGTAAGCTGTTGAGTTCCCATTCACCTAGTAAGAACTCTATACTTGGATCCCAGTAGCAGGCAAGGAGCAATGGATTTCCCAGTGCATATAAAGCCTTTTACAACATGACCTTCCACTGTCCCTTGGGCTTCTCCTGAACTCTCAGTTTTCTCTAGATGCTCCAGTCTGCTTGTATTTTCCACCGTGTCCTTCCTGATTCTACACACTTCTTTGGTCAGAGTGCTCCCTCTCCCTGGAACACTTATCTCCTATTTGCAGGTAATCTCATTATTATTCTCTAAATTTTAGTTATAAAAACCTTGGACAGCCCCTCTGTACCTTGTGTCTTGTGCACTCACTCTTTCTTTATAGCTACTCCCTACACCTGATTATCTGACTACATTTTATGTATGCGTTTTCCTGTTTCCCAAAGACCAGGAATCTGTGGAAGTCAGAGACCATTTCTTACATCTCCCTGAAGCCCCAGCACAAAGAGTAGACCTGATGCTCATCAGGATATCAGCAAACATTGGTAGAATGAATGAATAAAGGAAAATTGGCCTAAGCTTTAAAAATTGCCTTCCCAATTAGGATGATTAATTTGTCAACTTGACCGGGTTATGGGGGTACCCAGATATTTGGTCAAACATTATTCTGAGGGTTTCTGCAAGGGTATTTTTGTATATTTAACATTTAAATCAATGCACAAAGTAAAGCAAATTGTCCTCCCTAAGGTGGTGGTTCTCATCTAATCAGCTGAAGGCCTGAATAGAAAAAAATAAAAAGGTTGACTCTTCCCTGAATAAGAGGGAATTTCTCCTGCCTTTGTGCAGGGAGATCAATTTATTACTTTCCTTCAGACTTGAATGGAAACATCAGCTCTTTCTGGGTCTTAAGCCTGCTGGCATTTGGACTGAAACCACACCGTCAACTCTCCTGGGTCTCCAGCTTGCCAACTGCAAATCTTGGGAGGGCTCAGCCTCCATAATCATGTGAGCCAATTCTTCATAATAAATCTTTTTCTCTGGAGAATGCTAATATAATAATACTTGTTAGTCAAAGCAAAATAACTTAGAACCTTTGTCTCTTTGTTCTAATACCTCTCAATATCTTCTTTTTTGTTAGGATATGGAGACCTAGGTGACTGAGGTTTTAAGATATGCAGTTTTGATTGACTAGTATTTATGTTCTTTTTAAAAAAATACCTGTACTACTTCTTGGGTCTTCCTTCTAACAATAAGCTTGAAGCAATTTTTAAATTAAAAACATACACATGCAGAGAAGGAATATGTTACACTTCTAAATTTTATACAAAATCTTCAACAAAAATTTAATAATTCTTTGTATTTATGTATAACCTATTGCCCTATCAATTATTTTCCATTAATTCAAATGTATTGCTTAGTTGAGCTTTGGAGATTTGAGAAATTAGTCCTGTACTTTCAGTGGTCAATCATTATTAAAGAATTTCATAAAACTTTAAATGCTTTATAGCCACTTGAGTATAGGTTTACAGCTGTATAAAACAGTAAATGTCCATGATAGTCTAAAAAAAGGAAGAAAGAAAAATGTTTTATATAAATAATTAAAATATTAAGGCCCATTTTTGGGGTATAAAAGTACAATAAAGCTCCAGTTATTTAGAATTTAGATTGTAGTATCATAGAAGAAATGCTTTAAAATTAGAGATGGTATTAATGATTATGATAATGACTGAAAATAAAAATAAAATATCATGATATACCCTGGAAATTAAGTCACAGTTAAAGCTGCTAATTATACTAAATATGCTATGGGTTAGAAAATTAGCCAGCCAACGGACTTTAACATTGGTAGCATGAGCGATCTTTCAAAAATATTAGTAAGAGCATGTCATTTTATGGCTTGAAAATCACCAATGACCTCTTGCCTTTGGTGTAAAATCTAATTTCTTTTTTTCATCCACAAATCCCTATGTGCTCTAGCCCCTGCCCATCTATTCCTGGTCGTGAAGTTGCGTCCTGGTGACCACCTTTCTGTCAAGTTTCTTTCTTTTTCAGTGTGTTTGTATTTGCTCTTTCCTCTTGTTCAAGTGCGTTTTAGAAAATCTTGTTTGTTCTTATCTTTCAGATGTGAGCTCAGAAGTCACCTTTATGGCCTCTCAGAATCCTATCTGATATGTCACCCTTCCCTTCTGCCCCAAGAAACACTCTATACATCATTGTGTTTATTTCCTTAAATGCAGCTATCAGAAATATTTTTTTTCATTTATTTCTCTGAATCTCCATCTTATAATTCAAACTCCATAGGCACAAGGATTCTGTCTGTCTTGTTCACTGCTACAGTCCGAGTTCCTAGGAATGATCTGACAAGTAGTAAGAGAGAAGCTAGAGTAAAAGACTGGGTTCTACACAAATCGGGACATCATCAAGACCTTCCAGAAAAATCCTTGAAGCTGCCACTAGAGAATTATTGCAGAGTAATCAACTTTGTTTTTCCTTTTGCTCTAATACCATTACCAAATTTCACTCAAGGAATTTTACCCTTGAATTCTCTAATGTTTTAAGTTGGGTATCTATTTCTTAATTTATAAACTTGGAAATTATGTGAGGATAGAGTATATAGGTATTTTGCTCTGATCACGGATTCAAGATTTCATCCAGGAAAATTTTCATCCTACAATAAGCAGATTGTTTATCATAGAAGTGGATTAAGTCACTTTAATAGCCAATATTCTTCAATAGATGATGCAGTAAACACAACCCAATGTATGCTTATCCATACTTTTAAGATACATATTTAAGTGGATATTTAATAATTGAGGATGGGTTCATGACATAAATTAGGAAAAACAATCCTAAGTGTCAGGATTAAGTTTTAAGAAAGTTCAAAGATACGTTTCTTTTATAAGGAGACTGTGATAAAAATCACTATTACTGGGAACAAGAAGTTTAATTTTTTACAAAAATAACTTGAGTTGTGCTGCAATTTGTAGGTTGTCAGAACAAAGACACTGTCTGTAGACGCTTGAGAACAAATGCTTTCTTGAAGTCACTGGATACACATTACATGATGCTGTTTATACTTGACTCTTAGAACATCAAAAGATTTAAGTCATACTTCAAAAACCAGATGAGGCAGATGTGGCAAAAATCCAGTTTTGAGTGTGCTTTTGGCAGATTTCCAAAGGAAGCATGAACACCCCACACCTGGCCTCAGGTATAGGATTGCTGTTGCTTGGAGAGCACTTGAGATGGCTCCTTGCAGAGACTCCCATTATCATTAGTGAATCAGTATCATGATTTGATTTTTAGGGGTGCTGGGGAAATGTTTCCTGATGTTACACTCTGTAAATCACCCTTAGTTTATAAAGAAAACAAACTCTCAATTTATACTAAGAAAAAATACAATATACATATAATTCTAGTACTTCTTTCTTTAATAAATTTATTGAATGCCCACTAAGTACTTGGAGGAGCTACCTGAAAGATTAATAACGTATAGTTATTTGAGCAACTAACAACTTAGTAAATGGGATAAATATGTCTGTTTGCAATTATAATTATAATGTGTATTTATTGAGGCATGAATCCTGTAGGGTACTAAACTCAAAGTGACTTTTCAGAAGCAGAGACATAGATATAAAAGCTTTTAAAGCCATTTTAGGAGGCTTGACTATTTCAAAAACGCACAATGCCTTTTCTGAATCCTTCGCACCAGGAAGTTAGGTTAGATGATACATTTCATCTCCCTCCTCTTAAAAAACGGATACTCATTGTATCCTTCAAATATGGAGTATCAAAGGTTGAAGAGAATGGCTCTTTACTTCAGGTGTGGCCTTGACAGTTTGCCATGTGGAGGGAGTCAGAAATCTCTCCTGGGTCATTTTTTAGCTTTCTTCTTTCACTGCGTGGGTCCCAAGGCAGGCTCTGATTTTATACTTTCCAGTGCTGCCCTCAAAATGGTCACTTTCTTCTATGGGGTCCATCATCTCCATCTCCGTGCCTGGTCTGACATGACATGTTCCATTACATCCTGCAGCCTTGGATCTCAATGAGGAGAAGAGATAAAGAAATACCAGTTTACTGAATTTCCTCAGTTTCAAGATTGACTGGTCCTAAGAAAAAGCATGGGGAAACATTTTGCTTAAATAATTCGTCTCCTTCCCCTGTGTTGTCTGCTGTTAGAGGCAATGTAAAATGGTCCCTTCCATAAACGGGGCACTACCATGGTTAACCAGGAAACAAGCGGGTCCTTTGCTCCCAGAGGGTTTAGCTGGGCATGAGAGAAACAGACCTTTCAATCCATGTATGAGCCCTTGACAGGTTTAAACAGAAGGCTGATACGGACTTGTTATTCTGATTGTTTTGATAGGCATTTGGCAGTACATGGAAGATGAATTGAGGAAGACAATCTTGAAGTCGGGGAAAGCCAGACACAGCAATTTCACCGTGGCAGGACAGCCTCCTTTGGAGAGGAGTGAGCTGTCCGAATATCATGGGAATGAGTGTGGCTTTGAAGAGCACAGTCTGCTGATTTATTGTTTTCATTCAACAAATGGTGTGAAAAGTTAACCTTGACAAAATCTCATTGACCTTTGGTGATGCACATTATAGGAAAAGAGAAGTAAGAGAGTCATGATTAGAAAGATCTTCAGAAAGTTGATACAAGAGGCTGTAGGACATATAGATAGGGTGATGCAGAGGCATTTGGATGTACAGACCTGAAGTTTAGGAAAGGAAGCTCCGGTTTAGATGTAACTGGTCAATAGTTAATCTTCTCATGAGATCGTGTATGCAGGGTGAATGAAGGCAGTGGGAGAAAAATGAGATGGCAGACTTGCGACATGAATATAAAGAAAGGGAACCCACCTGAGAAAAGAAGGAGGAGGGAATCAAAGAAAAGTCTTCAATGCTTAGCGAGGTTTCTGAAATCACTCTCTGCTGCAAGCGACTTTTGAGGTTTGTTCTAGACTCCATGGCTAGGTGCTGCATTACAGCTTGGATCCTCTCCTCCAAAAAGAATACTGAATTATTTCCATGGGGGATAAGCATCCTGCTTCCTATTGCTTGGTGTAACTTTTACTGACTTAAAGTCATTTAGACAATGAGTTATGCTGTGTCCATAAGACTGAATGTTTAGTTATCATATATTATATATCATATATAGTGTATATACACATTATATATGTATGTATGTGTATATTATTATATGAGTGTGTATATGTATAATTTTCTTGGCTGACCTGTGAAATAATTTGAGATAAAATTTACTTGTGATATTCTTTTAAATACAATTTTGATTCCTGTCCAGCACCCATAAAGAAACGTTGGTGGTTTCAAAGTTCTAAACCATGGAGACCAAGTGCAATAATCTGCTAACAGGTAGATAAAATAACCATATGACACAAGCCTGACTCTGGGATTGACTTGCAAAGCTTCACTGACTAACTCACATCCCTTGGTATAATTCCCTCTCTTGTGACTAAAACACATCCCTTTGGGAATACTCTCTATTATTTCGAACAGGAAATGTGTGTTAGTCCATTTTGCACAGCTGTAAGGAAAAGCTGAGGCTGAGTAATTTATAAAGAGAGGACACTTATTTGGCTCATGGGTCTGCAGACTGTACAGAAAGCATCAGGCCAGCATCTGTTTCTGGTGAGGGCTCCAGGGAACTTCCAAAGAAGGCTAAAGGTGAAAGGGGAGCAGGTGTGTCACATGAGGAGAGAGGGAGCAAGAAAAGGGGAAGAAGGGGCCAGGCTCCTTTATACGACCGACTCTTAGGTGAAATAACAAGGTGAGCCCTCACCCATTGTCACAGGAGGGCATTAATCTATTCATGGGGGATCCACTCCCATGACTCAAACACCTCCCCCCAGGCCCTACCTCCAACACAGGGGATAGAATTTCAACATGGTATTTGGAGGAGCCAAACCGTATCAGAAAGTTCTTCTAATCAGGTGTGACAGCATTTTAAATCAAATAATATTTAACATGCAATAAAACCCAAACCAATGCCCTTAAACTCAACCACAAAGGGTGTCAAATTCTAAATTTATTATAAGAGCAGCTTTTTAAAATGCCTAAAATGATCAAAATTCCTTAATTTTCAGTGTAGGTAGTCACCTGTGGTGCTGGGACCTCCGATGAGACCCCAGTTCTTGCATATTCTATAATATTCTGGCACGAGAAAATGTCTGGAGTATTCTAAGTGGAATATAAAGTTGTTGATGTGATTCCCGAAATAACTCCCTAATTATGGAAGGGAGGGGTTACCTATTGCTCAATAAAATGGTGTTGCCGGTAAAATTTGGAGCATGATTAATCAGTACTGTCTTTCATGTTCAGGCAATACATGTCAGCCTCACAAGATCTACTTATTCTGTTCTACTTCTCCCTGAGTTCTGTTTCTAGGCCTGTGGTCTGAGTACGTAACTGTAGGGAAACCAGTGGCAGCGACCTGTGGTCCACAGGAAGCATCTCTTGGCAGTCTCAATCTTTCCCTGTGGCCTCTGTCTCCTCTGTGAGGTCCTGCCTCTTTTTAACCAGCATCTAGCACAGTGCCAGGCACTTTCCTGGTCTCTGCTAGGGCTGCTGCTCCATGGGAGGATGGGATGCTTTGGATCTTGACATGAAGAAGGAAAAGGGGCCAAGACCTCACTCCTGACTTTGATGCAAGGGGTCTAAACGGCAATCAGGCATTTACAGAGCGAGGGTTAAGCTCTTGTTCATATAGTTCTGTCCTTCTTTGGGTATCTCCTGCCCTTGCTCTGCACTGCATCATAGAAAAAATGTTTTCAATTGCCTTAGCCAGGATAGGTTGAGGGTCTGTGTTAAGTAGAGAAAGGGATAAAACCCACCACCACACTACGAAACCAGGACAATTACCTCTTGTCCCTTGATTCCTGAGGTCTCCTCTGCTTGGTGGGAGACAGAGGTCTGCAACAAGAGTTGCCTGAGATTTGTTGAGAAAAGGTTATGATTATTTTATCAGATATGAAGATCAGGGACATAGCATTCCTTTTGGTTTAGCCGAAATGGTTTTGTTTCTGTTTGAGTGTGTGTATGTATGTATTCCTATATGCAAATGCATACATGATAATATATCTGTGCATACATATATATATATATATAAGCAAATATATGTATGTATTTATCTATCATGCAAAGGTAGGCCCAGAAGCTTGGGGTTCAGAGCTAAATTGGTCTGTATCGTTATGTATTGGTAGCAAGGACAGTTGGGAGCAACTCATCAGCTGGTATGAGAAGACTGAGCCAGAGAAGGACTCCTAGGAGAGAGGAGAAAGCCCAGAACATGTCAGGATATCAGAGAATGAGGGGAAAGATAGCTCATGAGAATTTCTCTGTGATGGAGTTGGCCAATATATTTAATAATTTTGATATCAAGTATTCAATGTGCTCCTTGTTTGTGCTGAGGCATAGCAACAACTTCCACCCCCTCACACTCTTAGTAAGAAGTTTCACGTGCAAGCACAGCAGGAAGAGGATGCCAGCTGGAGCCCCGCAGCAGTGAAGACTGACTGGACAGTGGTGAAGAGGGCAGTAGGTACCCCTGGGGGTGGGATGTGGGCTGGGTGGAGGCTGGACACTGACTCACAATTGGAGGGTCATACATGTGGCAGACCCTGTCCAGGTAGCCCAGTGGTTCTCAACAGGGGGTGATTTTTGCTCCCCAGGGCGCATTTGGCAATGCGTGGGGACATGTTTGGTTATCACAAGGCGGGAGGGGGCTACTGGCATCTAGAGGCCAGAGATGCTGCTCAACATCCTGCAATGCACAGGCCAGTCCCCACAACAAAGAGTCATCCAGCTCCAATGTCAATAGTGCTGAGGTTGAGAAAGCCTAGGTTAGACACATTCATTTTCAATTACAGCAGGATACAATTTAAATTCCTGGCATTTGATATAGAACTTTTAAAAGTGTCCCTTCTTCATGTTCTAAAAGATCCTACATCCTGTGGTTTGAGAAACTCTTTCTTTTGTATTTTCCCCACTCAGTTTTCCCTTTTTAAACTTCACTCCCTTCCCCCTCCAAACAGTGAAGGGGCTGGTTAATGTATAACTAAGACTCCGAGGTGGAAAGACGACTATATTTTAGATTGCAAAAAAAGGACTTATTAACATTGAGGATTATTAACATTGATGAAAAATTGTTAAATAGTCTGGCACTTCTGTCTCAGATTTATTGCATGAGTTTGACCTTTTCACACACTTAATGCATTCTTCATTCACGTTCTTCTTGCCTTGATTTCCCTATGTGGACATTTCAGAAGGACTCATGCCCAGGGGAAACGCATCTCTGGAAGACACAATTTATAGAGCAGGTAGTAGTGGCAGTCATGGGCTAAACAGTAAAAGTTCCCTTGTCTTTAGTTCTCTGATGTAAATAGAGGCACATTTTTGTCACCCTAGTTCCCTGTCAATACTTGTGACTGTATCATTTCATTCTTTGGAAATTTTAAAGGTTAAAATTGATATTAAAGAATATGGAGTCTGTGTTATGATTTTAAATATAGGACATTGGGAAAATCAGGTCGTCCTCAGAGGTATGTAAAAGAGCAAACGGTTCAGACGTTTGCATCTGCTCATCTTGAAATATATTAAATATTATTAAATATATTAATATTAATGCAATCACAATCTAATACCTGCCCCTTGACATGTGTTGCTCCAGATCAGCAGAAATTCTGCCAAGTAATTCATGGGATGGAGCAGAAGGAGAATATGAGTCATTATAATATAGGCGCAAACTTTAGTCAGGCAAACTGATGGGATTGCTGCCAAAGAACAAAACCCTGCATTTGGGCCACCCTGGTAGATTTCTCCAATGAACCCAGCCAGACATGTGGTACTTAGTGACCAGATTCCTTGGTTCTGAATTACCAGCACCTATTATCTCGTTGTTTCAAAGAAGGACGGTTTGAGTGAAAATATTATTTCAAAGCAAATAATAGAAGGATGAAGAAAATGGCACTGATTTCTCTGACAGTATTTACCTTGTGTATTAGAAATACAAAAAGGGGGCCGGGCGCAGTGGCTCACGCCTGTAATCCTAGCACTCTGGGAGG
>VBSM01001562.1:61650972-61665536 GCA_008086735.1 Cheirogaleus medius
CGCAACCTCCTCTCGTGGAGTCTCCCGTAGTCTCCGGCACTCCTCCTTCCGACCGCCATCCGATGTATGGTCGTTTACTTGCTTCTTACTTCTAATATCTTCTAGAAGCTTTCTTTTCTGCAGAGACGCTCTATCTGGCAGTGTTTCTCGTCCGCCATCTTGCTCCGCCCCCCTTGATTATAATTTTTCTTCATAGAAGTCAAGTGCAGTTTTTACATTTATTCCTATGTATTGTCATGTAATTTTCTTTCTTGTTCTGGTGTATTTAGACTACAGTAGCCTCAAAGCATCATGTAGAAACTTTTACTATAATTTTTTAGATCTCAGTTTCTGAGTTAATATACTTAGTACATGGCACATTGTCATCATTGATCTGTGAATCTCTCCTCTGTTATGCTATTATTGTTTTTAACCCCAACTCTATGTACCTTATTTTTGGTGGTTATACTGATTTTCTAATAATTTCAATTATAAATTACTTTGGTATGAACACAATTAATTTATATATATTTTGTATATTTATTTTACATAATAATAACAGATTTTTCTTAGGTTTTCTATGCAGATAATCTTCATCTCTAAATAGTGGCCATTTTGTCACTTCCATTCTGATACTTATAAGATTTATTTCTTTTCCTTCTTCTATTGAATTGGCTAGTTTACACTGGTTTGATGAATACTAAAACCAGCAAAAGTAGACATCCTTGTCTTGTTCTTGTTTCATTAATAGTTTAGATGGAGTTTTAACATTAAGATATTAAGTTTTATGGATTGCTTTTACTGTGTCTTTTGAAATAGCCATGAGATTTTTCTTCTTTGATTTGTTAATATGTTTGCTTTCATTATTCACTTCCTTAGTGTTTTACCATCTTTGCTTTCCTGGCATAAACTGATTTTGTTTATAGTAGACCATTATTTTAATACATGTGGTTTTGTTTTCCTAATACATATTTCTTTACATTTTTAATACATATATTCAAGAGATTGGCCTATACTTTCTTTCTTGTTATAAAAATCACATAAAATTGTGTGCTAATTGTTCACTATTTTTAATACCTTCTTAACAATGGCTTTAGTTAATTATAGTTCATGGCCCATTATCATCATTATTTTGTATTTTTTTATTATTAGTATTAATTTTGTTACCACTCATACCCATTCCTCTCTGTATTAGTGCATGCTAGGCTAAGTTGCTGTAACAGCAAGACCCCCCAAAATGTGTAGCTGTAGTAAGGTAGAACAATTATTTCAGGTGACCTCTGTGGGTTAAGATTGCTCTTAGAGATTGATAAACACACATATGCACGCAAATATAATGTGTAACATATGTGTATACATAATCTTTCCCCTCTTATAACAAGAGTAGATATTTTCTGGATATATTTCCATGTATTGTATGTGAGCTTTACTCATAATTTTTCTGACTTAAGTCCCTGTATGCTACACTAAACTGCTGCTATGATTGCAGAGAAAAAATGGCCTAAAATGAGTAATAAATTCTTTGGGCACATTGGTGTGTTGCAACAAGAATTATCTTGACACCCACGACTCTTGTCATCTTAATGATTCTGGGCATTTATCCAAAACTCTTTTGCCCTCTCTTGTCTTGGGAGGTTAAAAGACAAGTTCACTGAAAATACACTGAGTTTTTGTGCATCTTCAGGGAAAATGCTCATAAAATTGTGATTCTTGAGTAACATATATGAACACTGTTTGATATTCCTACCTCTACGTATTATAAAAGGTGACAATAGTTCAATAAAACAATACGTTTTTCTTTGAAGACAATATAGTTCAACAGACCAAACAGATTTAGCCATAGCTTACAAGAACAGAACAGTTGTGTGAGTCAAGGAACTTTGCTAAGTTTTAGAGCTTTTGGTTGGGTGTAACCATTGCCTTAGGCAGATAATTTGGAAAATTAATTTATTTATATATTATGATTTAGATAATTAGCCATATAATTTTAACTTTAAAGTGAATTAAAATATAACAATTATAAAAAGGAGGAGTAAAATTGTAAAATATTTTATTAGTATTTTGGAAAATAGAAATAATAGTGGTAAGATGCTAACAGGGAACAGAAATGATTACTAGTTGTTAGAGGCATCATAAAATTATTTACTATTTGTATAGAGTATTTTGGAAATATCAGTGAAAATATTAATGGATGTTATTTAATACAAGATCTTATTGGGAATTAACTCTACAATATGTATTTGCACCAACGTACAAAGGGGTATATAAGGTCAATATCCATCAATGGGAAACTTTAAAAATTCTATGCAGTACATGAATAGAAAGCAATGCTATGAAATAGGAAAAAAAAATAAGGTAGACTTTTGTGTCAGTTTTCTAGGTTGTGTAACAAATTACTAAAAATTGAGCAGTTTACTACAATATACATTTATTATCTCACAATTTCTGTGGGTTGGGACTCCAGGAACCTCTTAGGGCTTCCCAGGGTTCCGTAAAGCTGCAATGAAGTTTTGGCTGGGGTGTGCTTTCATATAGAAGCTCAACAGGGGAAAATCTGCATCAATAATTACCCAGGCTGTTGGCAGAATTATAAATACTTCGTTTCTTTGTGTTGCTGAGTAGTATTTCATGATACACTGTACCACACTTCGTTTTACCACTTACCCATGGAAGGACATCTGAATTGTTTCTGGTTTTGGAGTATTATTAATAAAGCTCTTATAAACTTTTGTATACAGTTTGCGTGTGAGCATAACTCTTCATGTCTCTGGGAAACTACCCAGGAATGCAATTAATGCATCTTATGATGGTCGCATATTTAGTTTTACAAGACACTGCCAAATTGTTTTCCAAAGTGGATCTTCCTACCATGAATGTAGAAATGACCTATTAATACTTTCTTCATATCTTCACTAGCATTTGATTTTGACACTTTTTTTTAAGCCATTCTGATCTGAGTGTAGTTATACATCATTTGGTTTTCATTTGTTTTTTTCCCCAATGGTTAATGATGTTAAATAACTTTCCATGTGCTTGTTTGCCATCTGTTTATCTACTTCAATGACATGTCTTTTTATGTCTCTTTCCCATGTTCCAATTGGATCATTTGCTTATTTATTATTGTATTATGAAAGGTCTTTATTTATTCAAGATCTAGTTCTTTGTAGGATACGTGGTTTGCAAATATTTTCTTCCGATATAGAGCTTGACTTTTCAACTTCTCACCAAGTTCTTTAACAGAGAAAAAGGTTTTGATTTTGATAAAATCCAATTTAACAATATTTCCTTTTGTAATCTTTGGTTTCTGTGTCAAGTCTGAGAACCATTTGCTTGGCCCTGGGTCATAAAAACTTTCTCCTGTCTTCTTGGTATTGGCATCTATTTATTGATTATAGTGTTTCCTTCAATTTGAAGTATTCCTGTTTATTTGCATGATGAGTGGTTTTAAATTGAAACCTGAGCATTCTTACTATCTTCTGAGACTCTGGATCTTATATAAATCTGTTTTAATTAGTTTTTTCTGTCTTTTTTTCTGGCAGAGGATGCAGGGGTGCTGCCTCATTACCTCTAGGTGCACATAAAAATCCAGGTTGCGCAGATGGCCTAGTTGACACAAAGGTGGGGCTCATCATTACTGCTGGGCAGGGTGGAAAGGATATAGTGCCCACATGTTGTCTCCATTGCCACTACAGGGGAGGTGGCCTCATTATCACTGGGGAGCAGTGGAAAATCCTGACTCTCCAGTGGGCCTCTTCTGACAACAACCCAGCGAGGAGGCCCAGGAGGGATGACTTGGTACTTCCTGATGGAGGTGGAATTTTAGGTTCACTGTGTGATCTCCACCGATACCCCAGAAAGGCGGGAGTGCTCTCAGTCCTAGCTGACAGAAATGAAAGTATTAGCTCTTTATTTGGCCTTTTATGACACCACCCTGGCAGGGGTGTGTGATGAGCTTCATGATAGCCTTCTGGGAGTGGAAGCCATGGCTTCCCACTCAGCTTTTGCTGCCATGAATGGGGATTAGGGGAGGAGAGGGATCAGAGCTTTCTCTGTGGTATTTGGCTGGAGTAGAGGAGTTGTTTTCTGAAAGTTTTCTGTCTTGCTAAGCTGCCTCTTTCCTGGTTTTCTGGCTAGAAAGAGAAGGCTGTTGTCGGGCTTCCTTTTTGTCTGCTCTTGTTGGCATTTCTGGGTTACCTGCCTCTTCCCCCTTCGAACGTGCAGCACATGAGACTAAAAGAAAATCCGGGGAACTCACGACCATGCCATTACCTGGGTCCCATGATCTCTAGCTGGCCTTCTCCTCTTTGTCTTTCAGAGTCTTCTTGTGTTTATTCTATATGTAAGGTCCAGTGCTCGCTTTGGCAGCACATATACTATATGTAAGGTCCAGAGTTTAACTACACTTAGTGGGAGAATTAGGAAACATATATATCTACTCTACCTTCCTGAAGCAGAAGCCGAAATATTTTTTTAAAAATACCTTTATATCTTACCTTATTTCACTAAGATTTGAGACAGTATGCAAAATAATAATAGCAAGATTGAAAGTTTTGACAGCATAGATTCAAGTGGATTGCTTTTTGCACAATTTTTAAGGAAGACAGAAAACTCTCACTACCTCCATGACCTCTTTTCCTGTGGTCCCATCCTTAGGGATTATTCCCTATTCTACTACAGCATACTACTTGGGGAATTTGGCATTTGTTATTTTATAAATAATTAAAATATATATGCTATTGAAATATTCACACACAAATATTACATATATGTATGAATATATAAAATATATTTTTATATAAATATTCAGGTTTATCTTTATATAAAATATATTATATAAATATGTATCTATAAAAGATACATATTTTCCCTTTTTAAATTATAGCTTAATCATTAAGAACAAGGCTTTCCAAAAGACATGGACTATCACATTGATATGCTTAGATAAAACTGTGCTATATATTGAACACATCAGTCCTCAGCGTTACTAGGTGGTTGCCTGGTAGTAAATTTAATGACCTCATGCCACAAAAAGCCTCCTCAGTTTACCCTGGTGTGCTAAACAAGTATTTTTTTGTGCACTATGATGTGTAAATGTTTAGGAATTCTTGACCTGGATAAAAAAGAGATGGCAGATTGTCCTGAAGACAATAAACAAATATTGTATACAAATGTTCCTCAATAGTAGATACTACCAAATACTTTCCACAGTGGTTGTGTAATTTTTTTTCTTTTACCAGAAACCTAAGAGGGTTCTAGTTCCTCCACACTCTCATCAACATTTGTTATCATCCATATTTTAATCTTAGTTATTCTAGAGCTTGTATGTTAATATCCCACTACGGGTTTAATTTTTATTTCTCAATTTACTGATGAGTTTGAACCCTTTTCACATGTTTTCTGGCAGTGTGGCTATCCCTTGTGGCAAAGTACTTATTTATTTATTTTTCATTTTTCTATTGGTATGTTTATCTTTTTATAATTGATTTTAGCAGTTAAATGTACCAGATATGTACATCTTGCAACTACTGATCTTTTTTCATTTCTTTATCTGCATGCCCAGATTTTCATCTTTAGGCTTTCTTCTTTTCAAATATATGCATTTAAGGATATAAGTTTTCCTTTTATTACACCATTAGTAATCTCATAAGTTTTGATATGCTGTGTTCTCATTACCATTTAGTTAAAAATTTTTCTAATTTGTATTTAATTTCCTCTTTCATCCATTGGTTAATTAAAAGTGCATTACTTAGTTACCAACATTTGATCATTTCCCAGCTATTTTTGTTTGCTTGTTTTATTTCTAAGGTAACTTTTATTAGGATCAGAGAATGCATTCCACATGATTTCACTCCTTTCAATTTTGTTGCTTTATGAGGCTTGCTTTATAGCTCAGTATGTGGTCTTTTCCTAGATCTACTTAACCCTGTTCTGGATAGATCGCCATGCTCATTTCTTCACTTATTGACTGCTTTCTCAAAGCACTGAAGATGCAATGGCAAGCATAAAGCAAATATCATTTTAAAGTTTGCTAGACTGTGAAACATGAAGATAGCCAGGATAAGACTCTATATGTAATTACAAATAATTTAAAAAAAAACCAACAAATTCTCACCTTATCTTGAGGACAATAAGGTACATTACTTTCTAATTTTACTTATTTATTTAGGTGTCTGTCATAAGAGATCACTTTATTCTTTTCTACAGTACAAACGGTCAGGCAGGGAAGGTATTATTTATTATCACAGTCTCACATATGACAAAAGGGGGATTCAGAGCCTTTTCCAAGGAGAATACGTCTCACCTTCCTATGTCATAAGGTCAGTGTCAAGATGAAATGGGACACCATGGGTGAGATTGCTTGTATAATCGCAGGCTCTGTAATGCAAATGTGGTGTGATGTCCTCACAAGTACTTAAAAAATAGCTCAGGTACTATTTAAAACTGTAATGCTCATTACCAATTACCACTCCTTTTGGCGTTAACTCCAAAATGTAGAGGCACTAATCCTTACTGATAACCTTTTTCCCAAATGTGATTGCTTTGTGAGAATTTTGAAGCCAAACTAAAACTAAACTATTTACATGGTATATTTTCCCAAAGATTTTGAAAAGCTAAGGTTTGGGTCTTCAGCCTAATTTTGTCATGAATTTCCCTCCATTCTTGGTAGAGGAAGAAACCAAATCACCCTCCGAGGGTAGAGACTCCTTGGTGGTTGTATACTTTAATCTTGACCTACACTTCCTCTTCCTTTCGAAAATAAACTCTAAGCATTGTTCCCTGGATATAATTGTACATGATCTTTCCAGAAAAAGAACAACTCTGTTTTGAAAAAACTTAGTAAGTACTATTGAAACCTGTGTGATTGAAGGTTGGTTAGACTTTAAGTGGCTAAACCGGAAATTCCACAAGACCATGACATTCTTTCATTCTAGCCAAGTAACTCACACTGAGGGAAGAATCCTTTCTAGCTCTAAAACATTCAGACTAAGATATTTCATTGAATTTAGAATTTTTTTAAATGACTTTAAAGTCCTCTTATTTTAAGGATTGGCATCTAAGTTAATGCCACTGTAAACATTGGACTTGTGCTGTTTTGTTTTCCTTCTGAAATGATGTATTTATTTGAGCATAACTGGAAAAGCCAGAATGAGCCAATATTAATTTTATGGCATTCAGCTAATCTAAATGGGCAAATACCCTCTTTAAATGCAAGGCTTTGGTCCATCATCTCTAACATAGTGGGCATGTTCTGGAATTTAAAGAACCTTTGTTTACGAGAGGAAAATAATGGCCTCAGTGCCCTGCAATTGATTTTCAGAGCCCAGTACTGAAACAAGTAGTACAGTATTCCATTACTGCAGCCAGTTGCAGGAATCAATCTAAATAAAAGTGTTTTCTTTGCAGACTTTAATCAATAAAAACAAATTTGCAAACCTCTTACATAGTGAGGAGAAAAGTGCCAATAATTGTATGAGTTTGAGAAGGCTTTTGTTATTTTAAAGTGTTCTCAGGTGGGAGTGTGGCTTAGGATCCTCACTTCCCGAGGTGGAGTTAGGAAGATTGCCTGAGGCCAGGAGTTTGAGGTCAGCCTGAGCAAGAGCAAGATCTATCTCTACAAAACCAGAAAAAATTAGCCGGGTATGGTGATGTGCACCCATAGTCCAAGCTACTCAGGAGGCTAAGGAAGGAGGATGGCTTGAGCCTAGGAGTTTGAGGTTGCAGTGAGCTATGATGATGCCACTGCACTCTAGTATGGGCAACAGAGCAGATCCTGTCTCAAAAACAAAAACAAAAACAAAGTTATCAGATGTTTAATTTTTAAAGTAAAACTCTGAAACTATATTTCTTTACCAAATAATGTTATATGCAGATGCTTTAGATTAAAAATACATAATTTATCCAAAGTATACTTCATATTGTAATACAAAGCTGTCATAGTTTTACAAAATATAACGTTTGAACTGAAACCATGCAAAAGACATGCAAATATTAATATTTAGGTTTAGCAAAATACAAAGTTCCTGATGACTAGATTCAGAAGAATCTTCCTTCTAGTTATCCTTGTCTATGTCTACTGACCAAAAAACATGTGCAGAGAGTTGTTAGTCAGCACCAGGAAATATGCATGTGCCTGCCTGCCTGTTTTTCTTTCTTCTATGAATATTTATTGAAAGCCTCGTCTGGGCCAGGCAATGTGCTAAAAGCTGGTGATGTAAAGATGAGTAAGATAGGCTTCTGCTAGAGCATACGAGGAAGTGTACCTAGAAACAGTACGTGCCAATATTCTTTTTTATGTTATATGTTATGTGCTATGCTATCCAGGGTTTTGGACAAAGTGCTACAGAGCATAAAGGGATAGAATAATTTCAGAGATATGAATAAAAAAATGACTTCATAGAAGAGGCATAATTTAAGCAGGGCATTGAAAAGAGAGTAGATATCTGAAAAGGAAGAGAGGAGCTGTAAATATTAAAAGCACATGCTAACTCTTAATTCAGAATAAAAATGGAAGTTAAATTTTAACAGGCACTAAGATGAACCATGAGCTTCTTTCAAATGGTATCTATTCATCTTCCGACCCATCTCAAGAGTCTCCTGTGCCTGACAACCCCCGTTGAAAGTGTACAGCAGGAAAAAGTCACTGCAGGTAATATGAGAGTATTATGTCCTTCAGATACATGGGAGATAGAAAATAGTTTAGAACCACTAGTTGGTGCACAACTACTATTGATATTTCTTAAACTGTTTAGAGTCAGCTAGCTATACTCCAGTGTCTATATGTAATGACTAACATCAAGCAAGTGCACCTGTCCCAAGAATAAAACAGCTACACAAGGGTTTCTCCAGCAGTGTGTGGGTGAAACTTTTCATTGTGCATATAAGGACAGTGACTTGTTTGGCTTAACACATATACATCTGATACAGTAGCTCATCAGAGTCATCCAGCATTCTGGCATATATTAATAAAGAAAAAAAGATTCCTAGTTACTTACAAGATTTACTGAATCATAACAACTGGGTATAAAAGCAGTTAATCTAAATTTTAATCAGCTTGTCAGGCGTTTGTGCCTGCTGAAGTTTGAGATTGAATGAGCTAAGCTTTTTTCGTGTTTGTTTTTGAGACAGAGTCTTGCTCTGTTGTCCTGGGTAGAATGCAGTGGTGTCATCATAGCTTACTGCAACCTAAGACTCCTGGGCTCAAGCGATCCTTCTGCCTCAGCCTCCTAAGCAGCTGGGACTACAGGCATGCACCACCATGCCTGGCTAATTTTTTCTAATTTTGGTAGAGACAGGGTCTTGCTTTTGCTCAGCCTGGTCTCAAACTCCTGACCTCAAGTGATCCTCCCACCTCAGCCTCCCAGAGTGCTAGGATCATGCGTGAGCCACCGCACCCAGCCGAATGAGCTAAGTTCTGAACACGTTGAATTCAATGCTCCTTCACCACTGAACTTTGCCCTTCATTTGAAGCAAACTGATTAAGGTAAAGTTAAGTCAGTGTTGGCATTTATTTCAGTCCCAGTTCTACTATCAAATTCCCTGAACCTCAGTTTATTCATCTTTAAATCTAATTCAGTGATTTTTGAACTAGATTTTTAATTCACTCAATTATTTATGCTTTCATCCAGATAAATATTTTTCTGGTACCTACTGTGTGGTGAGCATTGTTGTATGGGAACCACAGATAACATATTTTCAGGGAAAATCATGGTTTTAAAGTGTAAGCTTTGTAAGATGAAGTGTACTATAACATAGGCGCTGTATGTATATTGGGCGGGTACTCTCAAAAAGGCTATTATTCTCGGTGAAGCTACTCTTCACCTCTGAGTAAGCTCTGAGAATTAAATTTTCTCTGTGCTGAAAGCTCTGTCTAGGTAGATTTATAATAATCGCCCTTTGGTGCTTTGGGGGAATTCTCACTCTCAAAGAAACTTAATGGATACAAGAGGGTTTATTACTTAATTCTTGAGGGCACAGAAGTCAATTCCTTGAATTAACTTTTAGTATAGTGCAGATAGTTAAAAAGCAAAATTCCCTTTTGGGGCTTAGAATGATGAACTTTAGGACCGATTGTAAACCCTTAGGGAATCAGGGGGAATCCATGGTATAATAGAAGCTCGTGAAATTCTGAAGGTAAGGCAGAAGATCGTGCTGATTTAGGATGCTTAAGAGACCCTTTAGGCATTTTCTCGATCCAGCGATGGAGGTTTAGTTTCTCCCTTCCTGGGCTGAGCGCCCACGATGACATTTTGGATGATCACAGGATGTGCGTGCCATAAAGTAAAGGTGAGTGCACTTCTAGCCTTGTAGGAAGTAAAATAAGAAAAAGCACATTATAGAAATCTTCATCCAGTAACTGAACTTGAGATATTCTATTTGCTTTAATTATAATATCAGTATTATTCATGTAACTATGAGATCTCTATAAACATTAACTCTAGGTAAACATTGCAACTAATGTCATGAGAGGGTCGAAACGAACTATATGGAGAATAGAAGATTAAAAGATGTTTTGCTCAAATACGAAAGTTCATTTTTTGTTAGGGCTCACAGAGACCTATTTTGGCTTGTACTTTCCCTCAAGGATAAAGCTTCATTTTAACAGAGGCTTTTGTTCAACTGCAGACCACAAGGTTCTTTGAGGGGTCCCTGTTCAACTTTGCTTCTCCTAGGTCCCAGGCCGTTGCTTTCTCTCCTACCACTTGAAGTCTTTGCTCCTAGTTCTTCCTTTTACTCCAGTTACTTAATTGAAAGCACTCACCATTCTCACATCTTCTTTCCCTCCTTGTGCTTTCTGCGTGAATACGTGCATTGATCTTAGCGGCTTCAGCTCTCACCTTGATGCTGATACTGCATCCTGAGACTACACATTCAGTCCTCTCAGAGAATGTCGTCCTCTTGCTTCTTCTACCTTTGAGGCTTCCTATCATCCTAAATAGGTCATTTCCCATCTCAATCTGTGGGGAAGCTTTCTCCAACCCACACAAGTCCAGCAAATGACTCCTTTCTTGGTGCTGCCTGAGTCCTTTCCACTAAGCTCTTCCATACACATGTCATAATCCAGGGCAAATCTCTCTCTCCCCTCCCCTAGATGGGGAGGACAGCATCGATCTGTTTTGTATTTTGCCATGCATACTAGACAGCAATAAATGATTGGTCATTAAGAATTGAACAACAAGTTCTAGTATGAACAACATGGTGGTGTCAGCTGAGGCAGAACTCTAATTCTACCAAAATGCATATAAAAATGCTGGAAATACTGGGAAAAATAGCTCTGGAGATTCTAAATATGCACAAATGAAGAAGAAAGCTTAATTTTATGAGTTGGCAGATACCAAAGTGGCTTACTGAGGGGCTGAACCACTAGAGGCCCTTACTTCTAGGACCTGAAGAAGAGTTACAACCTTGAGCTAAAGGGAAGGCTAGAAAATAGAACTGAGGACTCTTCCTAAAATGAGGGTCTTGGAAAGACTGCTTCTACTGAACAGCTAAGCCTATACCATAAGTTGTCATGGAGACCAAATTTACATTAAATGACCATTTTAATTTAAATCTTAGGAATTGTTAAATTTGTTTTGGATAGCTGAAATCCATGGGATACCTTTCAGAAGCAAATACCAAACCATTTATAGGGCTAATTGAATAATGCTGGTTTTGGGGACTCTCATATATAAATCAATAACTTCTAACATAATCTCATGAACACAAATTATAAAGAAACTAATCACCATGAGGAAAAGTTAGTAGGCAAAACATATAAAAGGACTACAAAAATAAAAATAATAAGGTCATATGAATTATAAGATAAAATGTTTATAATTATTAAAGATTTAAATAAGAAATAGAAAACACAGAAATTATATGAGTTTAAGAAAGAAAGGTAAATTAAAAAGGACCAAATGGATCTTAAGAAAATTAAAAACAAATGTAATTAAATTAAAATCTCAACGGACATGTTTGGTGGAGTAAGACTTGGCTGAGGGTAACATCTGTGACCTTGACCATAAAGCTGAGGAAAGTATCCAGATACAGAGCAGAGAAATAAAGACTATTTAAAAGACTTGAACTTAGCACCCAGAAGGAAAAGAGAGAGCATGAGGAAAACTAAATTTAAAAATCCACTGGATAAAAATGTTTAGAATTGATGACAGACTTGGATGCTTAGAATTCAAAGAAAATAATAAAAATAAGATACCTAAGCAATAAAATAGAAAACAAAGAAATACTAGAAGATCTATGATAGTTAATTTATGTGTCAACCTGACTAGGTTGTGGGACAACCAGATAGCTGGTAAAACATTATATCTGGGTGTGTCTGTGAGGGGGTTTCTAGACGAGATTAGCATTTCAATTGGTAGACTGAGGAAAGATCACCATCACCAGTGTGGGTGGTCATCTTCTAATCCATTGAGAGCCTCAAGAGAACAAAAACACAGAGGGAGGGCCAATGCCCTCTGTCCTTTTGAGCTGGAGCATTCATCTTCTTCTGACCTGGAAGATCAGACCTCTTGATTCTTGGGCCTTTGGACTTGGAATGAATTATACCAGCTGTTTTCCTGGTTCGCCAGTTCAGAGACACCAAATTATGGGACTTCTTGGTCTCTATAATCTCATGAGCCAAACCATCATATATATCTCCTATTGCTTCTATTTCTCTGCAGAACTTTGACTAATATAGACCCTAAGAGATGTTAGAGACTAATAAAATAATAAACTCCTGCCCAAAGTGATTCATTACTGCAAAATAGAGGGCACAAAAACAGCAATGGGAATGAATGTGAATAGATACAAAACACTGTGGACATATACAATAAATTTGAAAACTTAGAGATGACATGGAGATATTTGAGAAAAAAGTAAGTTTCCCACAAGTGACTAAAAAAATAATAGAAAAACTTAATTAACACATTGCCTTTATGTTTCCATTGAATATAATAAAATGTGACTCCCACCTCACAGCTGCATATAAAATTAAAATAGTTTAATGGCCTAAGTAGAAAGTAGAATTTTTGAATTACAGAATAAAATATAGAGAATATTTTTAAGACAATAATGTAAAGAAAGACTTCTTAAATAAAACATAGAAGTCACAAATAATATACAAAAATATATCCACTTTTTGCATATATTCTTTCTGATAGTACTTATATAGTATTTTATAAATCTAGGGGGCAGCATTGAGAAATAATTGGAAAAGAGGTGCTTAAACAAATTTAGCAACTTTTTTTTGACTTCTGCTGATTATGGGTTCCAGTCTTGCTCTTCCTAAAGTAGATTCCAAAATGACAGCATCCCTGAAGGGCTGAGGATTTGAGCCATGATCAATCAGTGTTTCTTACTTTAGGGTAGAGGTTACTTTAGTTTCTACAGGCACTTGGGAATGGGGGTTGGGTGCCTTTTTAGTTGTCCCTGACTTTAGGGGTGGTGGGTACAGCACAGTTCAGAACAAGAAAGAACTGTCTTGCTCAGTGCTCTTAGATAGAATCAGAGATCATTTTAATTAAAAACAACTAGGTGGCAAATACTGCTTCAATACAAATTCCTTCTTTGATGATATTGTTGCCCAGGGGCATCTTTCTTGACACAAAAATGTGGGATGCCCACCAATAAGAGCAGCAACTGGCCCTTCAACCTGAAAACTGAGCCAGGGAGTAAGCAAACCAGAACGATGATCAGGAGGTTTAGTAGATCTTGCTAGGTAAAACGCTCTGTAACCGGGGAGGTTTAAAAAACATCATGAGGATTTTGGGGTGTTTATCATCTGTCAATGCTTGGTTTCAACAAAAATGCTTTTTCTTGGGGTCTGTGAGTATTGGTTTGGCATCAATAATATCATACAGGTGATGGGCAGCCCTCTGAGTGCCAGTGACACACGAGGCTCGTACCAGAGTTTAACTAGGGCCTTTCTGGCCACAAAGTTTGCATTCTTTGCCTTCTCCGACAGAGTTTTAGTGATGGTTAATTTTCTGTGTCAGCTTGACTGGACTAAGAGATGCCCAGATAGCTGGAACAATATTATTTCAGGATGTTATTGTGAAGGTGTTTCTGGAAGAGATTAGCCTGCCCTCATGAGTGTGGGCAGGCAACATCCACTTCAATGAGGGCCAGAGAGAATAAAAACACAGAAGCAAGGTGAATTTCTCTCTCCTGAGCTGGTGCATACATCTTCTCCTGCTCCTGGCCACTGGAGACCCTGGTTCTTGGGCCTCAGGCTCTAGGACTTTTACCAGTACTCCCCCTACTACTGGGTTCTCAGGCCTTTAGTCTTGGACTTGGAGTTACTTCATCAGCTTCCCTTGTTCTCAGACTTCTGGACTCAGCCTGAATTTTACGATGGGTATTCGTGGCTCTCTTGCTTGCATATTGTAGGACTTCTTAGCTTTTATAATTGGGTAAGCCAATTCCCATAATAAGTCTTTCTTTCCTTCTTCCTTTTCTCCTTTCCTTCCTTCCTCCCTCCCTTCCTTCCTTCCTGCCTTTTCTTCCTTCATTCATTCATTTCTCCCTCCCTCCCTCCCTCTCTCCTCCCTCTCTCTCCTTCCTTCCTTCCTTCCTTTCTTCTTTCTTTCTTTCTTTCTTTCTTTCTT
>VBSM01001562.1:61665546-61686781 GCA_008086735.1 Cheirogaleus medius
CTCTCTCTCTCTCTCTCTCTCTCTCTCTCTCTCTCTCTTTTTCTTTTCTTTCTTCCAGAGAAACTTGACTAATACATGTGTTACCCTCATTTATCAATTGAGGAAGCTGAGCGTCAGGGAGTTTAGATACTATAGACTGAATGTTTATATGCCCCCAAATTTACGTTGAAACCTAATCCCCAATGTTAAGATACTGGAGTCTTTGGGATGTGATTAATTACAAGGGATTAGTACCCTTATAAAAGAGACCCCAGATAACTTCCTCACTCCTTCTACCATGAGAAGACAGAGCAAGAAGATGCATCTATGAACAAGGAAGCAGGCCCTCACCAGACATGGAATCTCCTGGTGCCTTGAGCTTGGACTCTAAGCCTCTAGAACTGTGAGAAATAAATGTTTGCTGTTAAAGCCCCTCAGTCTATGGTATTTTTGTTACAGCAGCCCAAAAGGCTAAGAGATTAGGTAACATCTAGTGATGGCATAAATTTTAACCACTTTTACTCCAGACTTTGTGTGTGTGGGGAGGGGCCAAAGGGAGGGTATATGTGTGTGTGTGTGTGTGTGTGTGAGAGAGAGAGAGAGAGAAAGAGAGAGATAGAGAGAGAGAAAGAGAGAGAGAGAAAGGGAGAGAGAGCATAAGCATGAGAGAGAGACAGAAGAAAAAGATTTGCAACTTTGGGTTTGAAATTTTTTTTCATTGGAAGAGTTACTAGAATATTATTTTTGTTTTTCCTACACTTTAAATTTTAACTAAAGTTAAAAGAAATGAAACGTGTTCATACTTTACAGTAGTATAGAAATGAATCACCTTTTCTTCAGTGAGCCAGGAGGAGCTATTGGCTAACTGCCAATTCAATAGCAAAACCATGTAAAGGGACCAGGGCAATGACACTGTGTCTAATTTTGGGGTAGACTGTTAACCCAAAGTTAAGATGATCAGCTACATGTAGTTTTTGTTTTGCTGTAGAGTCAATCAAGGACTGCAGTTTCTCAGAAAGTCAAATACCCATATTTGTTCTTCACAATTTTTTTTTTAATTTGAAAAGTCTGCAACTGTGGTTCACAGGGATTTATTCACTCAAACTATTTTTTTTTCTATTTTGGGATTCCAATGAAATGATTCAGAGTACATTCGGACACAAAAGCTGAATCTGCCTTTAGTAAACTACATCCCCTGTCAATAATAGATCAATAATAATAGATCAATGATAGACCAGATCATCTGGCTGTTTCCTGTTACATAATCCTTGTCTGTGGTGAGATAATATCTTCAGAATAACATTTGTTTCTCCAGGTTTGCGGTGTAGTTGAAAAATCACATTCCCGTAAATTTATATTTTGACTGGCTGGCTTCATGGTGAAGTCAGGTTAAAAAAACTGTGGAAAACTGTGGGTGGCTCCTTTCTGACATTACAGTGGGGGAAAGTGTTCAGTTCCTCACACTACAGTGACATGTTCCTTTTCATGTCATCATTTCTTCTTTATTATAAATACATAGAGTTTAATTTGATTGCCTTTGCGCATTGTTTCTCTATTGGTTAGCATCTTTGACTTTGGCAATGCTATGTGTATTTGTGGGGAGGCTAGAAATTAAGTTGAATAAGCAGATATTTTTTTTTAATTGTAAATTTTCTAAATAATTTCAAGGCCATTATTTCATATTAATTGTACCTAATGAGAATGTTGCTGGCAATTGCTTATTCCTTGATATCTTAATAAGAGATATCAATGGGTGAGTCCTGAACATTCAAAGGTCCTATTTATCTGTTTTCCATATCATCAGTTTCCAATAAACTTCATGACAATGTATTTGCATAATAAACTTAAATATCTTAAGCTTTGAATTTCTTTAATTAATACTTTTTGTTTCATATTTAATTTATGAGATACCTGTAAGAACTAACAAGGTTACTGATTTTTACTTTACGATTTTATAATGTATCACTTACTCCTATAAACCCTATAAACTTTGCTGTACAAATTAGAATTGTGAACAACGTAAGTTCTTACAAAACTGAATTAAAATGCTTAGGTTTGGGATTGAAACACTCCACTTTTAAGTTAACCGACATTGGATATTTACAATACCTAAAATAACAATTTGTCTTTTTCCCTAAATGCAACCAGGAGAGTGTTATAACGTTTTTAAATGGATGGCTGGAGGGCTCATTCCCTGCAGTGGAGACTGCTCAATGCATTTCTACCTTCTAGACCTACTTTGATTCTCTCTGTAACAGAATCCTGGTTTTAGTTGACACATCACTGCCGAAAATGAAAGCCCATATGTCATAGCTTCCAGCATATGGTAGATATGGCATGTGGCTAATATACAGACATAAGATGTAGGAATAATATTTTTGATGGGACAATTTGCAAACGGAGAAACAATTCCACCCTTTGCTTTCTTTCTCCAGCCTATATCTTGAAATGCAAATGTGATAGATGCAGCAATTGCAGCTACCTTGCACCATGAGGCAAGAGCAAAGCTGGTGATAAGCTACCCAGGGCCTTCACTGAACTTCCAGAACAACACAAGATTACCCACCACTGTACTTCTTTCATAAGAAAGAGAAATAAAGTTCCATCTTTTTTAGGGTGGTCATTTCAATATTTTAAAGTTGTATGAACACAAAACTAGTGCTAAGTAACAAGCCCTGTATTACTACAATAATAAATAATGATACTACAATAACATTTATTCAATTCTTATTATATGTCAGATAATATGCTAAACACCATACTAACTAATTTGATCCTTATAGCAAACTTACAAGGTAGATAATATTATTTCCTTTTTAATAGATAAGAAAACTGAAGCTCAGAAGATTGAAGTAGGAGGCAGAGGATGCATACTCCAAATATAGAAAATTTGACTATCAGTTCCTACCGTTAGGCCATGTGCCACCATTGGAAAATCAGTGTTGATTCCTTAGAAGTTGGTGATCAGACTTTCCAGGCATATTGGAGCATCCTATGGTCTCCTGCCATTCTCATGACCCCTGCCACATTCATATATATATATATATATATATATATATGCAGATTGAAGAAAATGAACATATTTTCTGCCCCTACGATAGACATATGATAAATATTCTCCTTTCATTTTAACCATGGTCCTATGGGGGAACACAATGAAGCACAAGAGTTAAGAGTATAGTTTTTGGAATCATATGGTTAAGCCCAGGAAACCCACGTACTAGGTTTGTGACCTTGGGCAAATTAGATGATTTTTGTGTCTCAGTTTCCTCATCTGTATAAGAGGGGGAATGTATTATAAGGTTGTTGAAGCATTAAAATACTTAATCCCTGAAAAGTGCTTAGAACAGAGCCCAGTGCATAGTAACTGGTCAATGCAATTGTGCTACTAATATCCCTCTTATATTACAAATAAGAGGCCTGAGGCCTGGATAAGTCACTGAAGCAGCTGTTGTGGACTGAGTTCTCTTAGAAACCAACTGTGAGACAGAGATTCATGTGCAGAAATTTTCATATCATTTCAGTATGCGGTTGCCCTCCCAGTCTCTCTGGAGTTTCGCCTTGATCGGCACTTAGGATCATGCCCTGCTGCATTTGCATGTTCCATACTTGAGCTCACTCTGAACCACCCATATCCCCTCTTCAAGGTCAGACTGGGCAGCTGGGTGGATTTCCTTTATCTCTTTGCTGAAGCAAGTTCAGGAGGTAATTATAAAGAACTGTATTTCTAGTTAAGACTACTTCCAGTTTCCTCTTATCCCTTTCAGCCCTACTTTATGCTTGTCCCAGCATGTCTCAGACCAGAGGTTCTCCCTTTTACTGTAGGAGCTAGAAGGATAACTCAAAATGGGGTTGGTTCTTTGTACTTAATCTGGCCTTGCTAGATGCTGCCATGTATAACCCGTGTCTACTAAAAGTGGTATGTCACTGTGATGTTGCCATGAGTGTTCAACATTGAATGTTTCCCAGCATGACTAGATGTAAGTGCATTAGGGACACTAGAGACAGGAAGAGGTATGAGACATAATACAGACCCTTCAATAGCCATGTCATCTAGCAGAAAAGATAGCATATCACATAGGGTAATTGTTATCAGTATATGAAGCATTGCTATGCTTTGGCCAGTAACATCCATAGTCAACAAGAGGAGGGCAGCTCACTATCTCTGCTTTGATTCAGGAAGACCTCATGGGATAGAAAAGACCTGAGTGGGGCTTTGAAAGTATAGGAAATAAATAAGAAGAGGGCTATTTGTTGAGCAATTATTTCCAGGGGACTATTTTAGGCTTTATGGAGATTTGAAAAACATAGTAAGGTGCTTGGTTTTGGGAACTTCCAATGTAATTGTAGAAATAGGAATTAACACATGAGAACTATTAGCGAATGATAAATGGAATACACATGTGGAACTGATTTAACCTGTTGCAGAAGTGTAGAGGAGAAAGAAAGAAAAGAGGCCTGAAGAGTTTGTAAAAGTACTTATCATGACAGTAGGAATTAAACCATATCTTCAAAAACAGGCCATGTTTGGGTAATGGAGAACTACTAGAAGGGGTGAATAATTGGCTATGAAAGAGATACTCATATTAGGGTGGCCACATGTCTTGGTTGTCTGGAAGGGTCACTTAATTATTAATAGCACCAACTTTCACTTTTCAATGTGTCTCAGTGTAGATGATCAATTAGGTGGTTACTGTCTTTTGAGAGACTTTTCTATAATACCTTTCAATGAACATTTCATTAATATATCTACTAGCGATCTCTACCTTCATAGATGCCTACTTTTTCTTGTTTTAGGCATTTAAAAAGTTCGCTCATTTGGTAGTATTTCAAATATAACTTTTCAAGTGAAAATGAAATGTACAGCACATGCTATTTGTCTTTGGCCCACAAGACTCTATTGCATGCATTATGTATAATCCTGTTTCCTTTGGAGGGTGATGGAGTGGAGGAAACTTGTTTCTGTGGTTCTGATTTCACTCTATTTTCCCCTATGGATTTGTTACCTTACAAGATAGCAGACGGCTTTCAATTCCATTACTTGGAGTTCCAAACTCCAAAAAATGAGCTTGAAGTAAAAGGTGTTCATTATAAGAGTGGCTTCCAAAGGTATTTCTTTCTTGGAAAATATGTTTCTTTGTCACATGGCAAACCTGTTAAGCATAGCTTATAGTTTTATATCTGCTAAAACATGATAGAAATTAATGGGGGCTGATGGTCAAAGGGTTGATATTTTTTTGTGGTGAGTTGAACACTTCTAGAAATATGCAGTTTTTACAATTGTGGGAAATCCACAGATTTAATTTCTGTTTCAGATTGAGGGGTACAGTAAATGAGTAATGATATCCAAGAAAATAGACAATTATGAATTCATGTAATTTGGTTTGGAATATAATGTGTTCTATTCCAAGCCTCATGACTTACAGGAAACTGAAATAACAGCTATGCCTTCTGGAAGGGGGGAAAAAAACCTTTTTATCCACATCTTTGAAAATACTAAATTTCTCATTCTGTTTTCCCCTCATGTAAAGTGCTCCACTCCCAAACTACAAAAATATGTTTGTTATATGGTGAGATTCCTACCCAGTTTGAAGCTCAGATAAATATAAATAAAACCAAATTTCAGACCTAGCTAAACAAAACTGTTTTATTAATATTATTCTGTCTGATTCTCTTTCTTTGTCTTTCCGTCTTCTTTCTCATCTGGTGAATTTGGCTGTGGATCTCATGAGTGCTGGCTCCTTCTTGAGCTGTCTGGCAGTCACACCATCATCATTTCTACTCCCAGCTGGAAGCCTGAGAAATAAGCCTTACTTTGACCCTCTGGTTTTTAAACACAAACATAACTGTAGAGCAAAAACAAACCAACAGAAAAGGCAGAGCCTGGGCAATTTTCGGTGGGAAATATCATTAGGTTTGTACCTTAATGGTAGATATTTCAGTCCTTAAACAAGATGAACTCCAGAAATATTAAGAACTGACACTGGATTGGCCCTTTTAAAATTGATTTTTTGTGAGTTTGGGAGGTGAAAACAGGGAAAATATTTCAAATCCATAATCTCTATCTGTGTTGTCCAATATGGTAGCCGCTAGGCATATCTATTTATTTAAATTTAAGTTAATAAAATTAAATAAAATTAAAAATTAATTTGTTTAGTTGTGCTAGCCACATTTTAAGTGTTCAATAGCCACAGTGGCTAGTGGCTACCATAATGGGCAAAGAAAAATAAAACAATTTTATTATTGCAGAAAGCCATGCCATTTAGTAGGTAGCACTGATCTTATGACCTCCAATCAAAATATGTAATAAAGTTTTCATTTTATTCAGTGGGACTCTTACATGTTTACTTGGAATAAAGAATAACATGGAAGACTAACCAATGGAATGCTAATTTGAGAAAAGAAACCTCTTTGGTAGGCAAAAAGAAAGTAGAACTATATGGTAACAAAAATAAGTTTGTTACTAACACCACAGTTCATAATGAAGAAGGCTTTAACTCTCTCTTTCCTATAAATTCTACAAATATTCAGTCCCAAGATTCTTGAAGCATCATACACTTTTGATTTAATTGAAGAAAAAATGAAAATTACAAAATGTTAAAACTCAATGCCTTAAAGAAGCTTTTATTTATATAACCATTACATTTAAATAAAAACATATTATTTACGGCCAATAGTATATTTTAATATAACAATAAGCACTATCTTAGTCCATTTGGGCTGCTATTAGAGAATACCATAGACCAGGTAGCATATTAAGACCAGACATTTATTTCTCACAATTCTTGGGACTAAGAAGTATAAGATCAAGGTGCCATTGGATTCCATGTCTGGTCCAGTGGGCTGGTGGAACTGGAGGGCAGTGTATCAAGGCAAAGTGGATGGTTCTCAAGCCTTAGATTTTATGGACTTTTCCTTGTAGTGTGGACTTACTTGAGATCTGTTACGCCTTTCTTCTTTCCTATTTCTCTGTTTTGAAATGGAAATGTCTGTACTATACCTGTTCCACCATTATATTTTGGATGCACCTAACTTGTTTAGTTTCACGGGTTCACAGCTAAAGAGGAATTTGCCTCAAGATGAATCATACCTTGAGTCTCATGATATGGATGATATTTAGATGATATTTAGATGAGACTTTGGATTTTTTACTTTGAAGTTGATTCTGGAAAAAGTATTGGAGCTGTTGGGATGTAATGAACATATTTTCCATGTGAAAAGGGGATAAAATTTGAAGGGACAGGGATGAACTGCCGGAGACTGAATTTTGTGTCTTTCCAAAATTCATGTTAAAATCTTAACCCCCAATTTGATGGTATTTGAAGGTGGGGCCTTTGGTAGGTGATTAGGTCATGAGAGCTTCACTCTTTTAAATGCAATTCATGTCCTTATAAAAGAAACTCCAGAGAACTTCCTTGGCCTTTCCACAAAGTGAGGCCTCAGTGAGAAGATGGCCTTCTGTGAACCAGGAAGTGAGCTCTCAACAGACACTGAATCTGCCAGCAGCCTGATCTTGGACTTCCCAGCCTCCAGAACTGTGAGAAACAAATTTCTGTTGTTTATAAGCCACCCAGTCTATGATACTGTGTTACAGCAGCCAGAACAAAACTCTTAAAAAAGCCAAAAGTGAATAGGTATAATTTGTGGCACCCTTTAGGATTTTATATGTAGCTCCTGGTAGTTTATCTTCCCTTCGTTCATTTTCTGCAGACCAAAACTTTTAATAACATCTATTCAGACAAATTTTGTGAGAATAAATATTAAGGAAAATGTAAGAGACTGTTTATGCCAGATATTTCTATTCTAATGCAAATTCTTATGCCTTATTTTAGTTAACAATATGAACATAGTGCATGTAACAGAGAAAAGTCTTATTAAAACAAACCAAAGTTGGAAATCAAATAGGTAAGTTAAGATGAAATCACAATGTTTTTTTCATATTCTGTAATAATCCATATATCTTCAATACCATGTGGATATATACTAATATAACTAAAAACTATTTTCAAAAATTTTTCTTAAAATTAAAAAATGAATATTAAACATTTTTGAATTGAACACTTATGTTTTAACTTAATAATCCACTTTTAACAAATATTTATTAAGCTCCTACTATGAGCTTGGAACTATGCTAGGGATTGAGAGTAGAGGGATGAATGAGAGCGGCCAGGTCCCTGCTCACCTAGACCTGCCGACCTGCATTCTAGGGGTGGAAACAGACAATAAACATGGGAATGTTCCATTTCAATAGTACTCTGTGTGATGAAGACACAAAAAGAATAAATACAATGGAGAATAAGTGGAGTGTTGTAGACAGTAATGAATTGAGCAGTCAGAGAAATCTTCTTGTTGATTGACAGAATTTTAAGATGGAGTAAAGCAATGTAGGACACCTTGGGAAAGAATTTTACATGTGCTAAAATGCTCTATGGCTAGCACATTAAAAAAAAAAAAGCAAAAAAAAAAAAAAAGTCACACTCGAAGAAAAGATCCTAATGGCATTTATTTCATTTATTCAACAACTACTGAGAGTATATAATATTATATGCTGTGGACTAGAGGCTGGAAACACAATGTAAGCAGAACAGTCTACTCATTCGCCTCTGAGGGCAGCCTTTGAGAATGATAGACCCTTAGGAATGGAGAGTGTGGTTCAGTGAAAAGTATCATCTTTGAAAAAATAGCAGTCAGATTTTGAAAACAAACACACACAAAAATAACAAAAGTGAGAGAGAGGAAGTCTTAAAATTATATGACACTCAAAGGCCTTCCTCTTTGGTTAGACATTTTAGTTTGATCACCTGCTCCAACAATCTTTATGATTGGTGGTACCACATTTATAGCTCCAAGATGAAAAATTTAAAAAAAGTCTCCTCTTTAATTAAATGTTTGCAAAAGTTATGAATGGTCAGTAAAGAAATGGAGATACAGCCAAACGCAGATTTTGTTTTTGTTCATCATTCCTCCACCTGCTCTTTAAAGGCTACAGTTTGTTTCCCACTAATTGTATCAGGCATGGAGTTGGCAAGCTTATCTGCCAGACTTTCTCTATTGTGGTCTAGGTCAGCTTCACCCCATGGGAGAAAAGACGGATTTGGTTCATTGAATCAAAGACCTAAAAAAGTCACTGAGGAAGTTTTCCTATAATCTTGAAGTTTGTTTTGTAAACAAGTCCTCTTTAATCATGGCTTTCAAGCTATTCTGTGTCACTTCAAAGTACTTCCACACCAGCCCCAAGTCACATTTTTGGTACATAGGCAAGGAATGGGTCTGGCACAAGCAGCCTTCATTATGACTAGACACTCTTGTTAGTTTTTGGTTTTGTTTTTAATATAAAGCCTAGGAAGCTACAGAAAATACCCTGAACAATTATTAATATCATCTTTCAAGAAGAATTAATCTAATAAATCCATTCATTTTAACAACTACCTTTACAAACCAGCTGAGGACAGGATCCTGTACGTCAAAGAGAGATACCCAATGAAGAACAAGTGATATTTCTCCTAGAGAATCTGCAACTTCTCAAGGAAGTGTGAAAGCCCAGGAGATCAGAGACTGAGGATGAGAACTCTTAATGCTGATGGCAAGATAACGGGTTTCCATTTTCCAGAGAATGCAACACCATCCATTTCCATTTCTACCATCATGAGCCAGCAGAGGTAGGTTTCTAAAATTACGGATTGTATGAAATATAATGTCCATAATGATGGTAGCAACAGATTCTGATGCACAGTATTTTGTGGGCCAGGTACTTGTCTGAGCTCTTTATGTATGTCTTAATAACAATTTTAATCCTCACAGTATTGCTACTCTTATAACTCCCATTTTCTTGAAGGGGAAACAGAGGCAAAGAGAGTTTAAGACATGTAAGATTGCATAGCAGGTGAGTGGTAGAAAGGAGGTTTAATCCTACTTCTTTGACCTTGGAGATCACACTCTTAACACAGTTGCCTTTCATAAAGGACTGTTGAAGAAGCCTACTCTCCAGAAAGGAGACACTACTTGTATGTATATTCATTAATTTATGATATCATGTCATACATTCAGTCAATATTGAACCGAGTACCTAATACTGCTGTGGGGGCTTCTATAATATATGCTCCTTGACTAAAACAAACAAAAACTGAGGCAAAGACCCATTCAAGTGAAAATCTACAATGATTGCTCATAATTCCCTGCACAGATGTGGGTGAGGAGGCATGAATGCCAAAATGTAAATTACTAACGTAGTCTCTCAATAAGCAGAAAGCAAGACTTTGTTTTCCAGGGTGACGATCTCCTAAGCATTTTGCAAGGTTCTCATGAATTTCCTGAAGAAAAAAACATGCATTTCCTGAAGAAAAAAACAATGCCAACTTGGAATTCTCTGAAAATTAAAGAGCTCAGGGAACATGGTTTACATACATGTGAGTTGGAACGTGGAACCTGTGGACTCCCCAGAGAGTAGCTGCTCTTTAAGGACAGAAATGCGTTGGCATCATGATGAGGTGAAACTAGAGAACAAACCCGAGTGTATTAGCTTCCTGTGGCCACTCTTAACAAAATACCACAAACTGAATGGCTTAAAATGACAGAAACTTTTTCTCTCACGGTTCAGAGGCCAGAAGTCCACATTCAAAGTTTGAGCGGGGCCAGGCTCCTGCTGGAGTCCCTAGGGGGAGATCCATCCATTCTTTGCTTCTTCCAGCTTCTGGTGGTTGGTGGTGTTATTTGATGTGTGGTCGCATTACTTTAATCTCTGGCTCTGTGGTTCCACTGCCTCCTTCCCTTCTTTCTGTGTCGTCTTCTTTCCTGACTGTTACAAATCTCTCTGCCTTTCCCTTGTACAGACATTTGCAATTTCATTTAGGACTCAGATAATCATGGATGATCTCCTCATCTCAAGATCCTCAACCCTTTTTCCAAATTAACGTAATATTAACAGGTTCTGGAAATTAGGATGCAGACTTACCTTTCTGGGGGCCACTCTTCCACCCACTACACCAAGTAATGGCAAGACCATCCAAAGGGGACCTTCCCTGGGAAGTTCTTTTTGTGAAAGAGCTGGTGTCACAAACCTCTCCTTCACCTTCACCACAAGCCCAGGAAAGGTGCTAACCGTGAAACTGTGTTTGTTATATCTGGATGAGTGCACGTAGCATTGGAGTGATGGTACCCGGTTTGATGGAGTCAGTAAGGTCTTAAACTGCAATACTATGTGAGTTGCAGTTCTACCAACTTTTCCTGTTCAGTCTTACACCATGATAGGTGTTGGGGTATAAAAATGAATAGAATCAGGATGCCGCCCTTGAATTGATTAGCATGTTGGGAATGTGGCATTAGATTAATTCAGGGAATATACTGAAGGTTTGGCATATTCTAAGATTCTGTATTTCTCTTACAGTGTTTCTTATCCTATCAGACTGTGAGTTCCTTGTCCTTGTCAATTCTGAATTACCAGTCTATCATGGACCTGGAAATACTTGGTGCTGTGAGTCCTAAAGGCAAGTGTGTTGTCTGGATGAGTGAATGTTTGCCATTGTGATAGTTCTTCTACCTGGAAGTCAGAATGTGGCCAGTCCACCTGTCAGAACATAGCTCAGAAGAAAGAATTGAATTAAAAAAGTCTCTTAGCATCAGACTTAGATATGATATCTGAGTATCATTATTTGCCTAATTTCCCACTGCTAGGCAAGCTCCCCAACCATTAATCCTTAGTTATTATTATTTCCATGCAATTCTAATAATCCTGATTTAGCAGTTTTCTGAATAAATGAGAAACAGAAAATTAAAGTGGACACATAGAGAGCAATAAAAAATTGCATGTATAAGCTTGACAGAAAATGATTAGAATGAGGATTTATACTTTGCATAATGTTAGCCGAGGATTTGGTTGTTAAATAAGAACTACATTTTCATAAAAAGCCTAGTTTACTTATCTTTGTGATTAATTATTTAATAAACTCTTGTTATAGTTCAGCAGATAGATACTGAAAGGTACATTCTGAGTTTGTATAATCTCAGTTTTTAGAGGGCCTTATTTGGGGAGTGGAAAGAACACAAAACTGAAGTGAGAAAGCCCAAGCTCTAGGTCTGACTCCCTCAACTGCTGCCCCCTTTGTTGTGGACAAGTTCCTTTAGTTCTCTGAGTCTCAGACGCTCACTTCTGGAATGACCATAATAACTATACATGGAGCTTTTGAGATAGTGTAAGTGAAAAACCTTGAAAACATTGTGAGATCACAGAGGAGTGTTAGCCATTTCTCTCTATATCCTGAGCACCACTTTGGGTTAATAAGTCCTGCGTCTGATCCTAAGTATGTCTTGTGGCAGAGTCTACTTGGATTGAGGTTGATGAGCAAATGGGGAAAGCATCAGAGTGATTTGTGCATCTCCGGGTAATGCAGACTTCCATCATCCAGGATCTAAGGATCCAAACCAGCTTGATGTACCAAAGGGTGGTACTCACTTCTGGATGACTCAGTGCCTGTTTTGTCTTTGGCATATATGCAGATGCTCTTCAAGGAATGATGTCATGAAGGGTCCCATGTGGATTCATTCTTGGCTTCCAGAGAGGGTGTCCTTTCTCTTTGCTCTTTCAAGACAGCCCATTCACTTGTATCGCTGAAAATTATCCCCCAGTTTATGCTGTTTATTTTCTTTATACATTCGCATCTACTCTACCTACTTTTTGAAATAGATTTGGGGCAGCCAAGGTATACTTTTGGGGAAACAGAAGCAAAATAATTTCTAATGTGAACCACCTCTGAGCATTATGCTGTTGTAGCTTGAGTGTATTAATCTTTAGGACATAAAAGCAAAACCTGTCTTATTAATTGCCTGCCAAGATGAAGAGACAGTGTGAAATATTCCGTATTAGTTTCCTATCAGTTCAACTAAATATTTTAATGAATACCTTTATTGTGTTTGTATCCCCAGGCTTTTTAAAGGTAGGGGCATATTGAAAAAAATAATAATAAGAGAAAGTAATCTTGTGAATCTGATTATCTGTCCATGGGTGGTGGAGGTGGACTGTCACAAAGGTCACCCTTACTGAGAGAGGTGGGATCCCACCTGGCCTGGGCACAGCCAGCCCCTTGTCCTGAGGCTAAGTAACCTGCAATGTCAGGACCCTCCTGCTGCTTATTCTCTCAGAGAAATTTGCTATACACAATCACATCAAAGGGCCTTTTGCTTCTGAGTATCTTTGAGAGCTGTCGGAAGATTAACATTGTCTGTCATAGAGACCTTCTTCACTATTTTTCCTTCCCTTCCTCCCTTCTTTCCTCCCTCCCTCCCTTCTTTCCTCCCTCCCTTCCTTCCTTCCTCCCTCCCTCCCTCCCTTCCCTCCTTCCTTCTTTCCTTCCTTCCTTGTAAGAATAAGTGGCACATACTAAGCTCACCATCTAGCATTCTTATTCTATTTAGGATAATCAAGCCATATATTCTTAAATTTCTGGAATGGCAAAAGATAAATTTATACACAAGAAAGAAGTTTTATGTAATATGACAACAGATGCCTTTTTTCCTGGGGGATTGTACACAGAAAAAACAACTTTGTAAACACTTAAGCGAATGTAGTCAATGCCGATATTTAAAGCAGAGTTTGAAAGATGATGGACTCAACGGCAAATTTGAGCTGAAGATATATTTTATTTGAACTTTAAGGAGTTTATGAATTTGAACCCAAACTGGGAAATTTATAGATTCAGTGTGCAAATCATATATTTCAGCTCCTCATGTAAATATTAGACATGGGAGGACTAGGCCCACATTAGAATGGCATGGCTATAAATTCTCTTTCCTCCCCAAATTTGACTACAGCCTGTGATACTCATACGATGTGGGCATAAGATCTTAGTTATGGTCACCTCACTAATCAGCATTTGAGGTCCCCATATAAACTGTTCAATGAACACGAATGACAAAATATGTATATCTGATGGCCTTTCAACTGCTGATGTTTTTTTCTAAGGCACTCACAACGTGGATCCCTAGGTAACAGCGTCATAAAGAGGAAGCTCTATTACCACTATATTATAAATCAATCTCTTGTATTTAGCCACAAGAAAGCATAGGTAAAACATTCTTTTCCTAGTACATGGTACAGTTGACCATTATTATTAATTACGCCAGGCTGTTGAACTGTATAAAACCAAAACTAAACTCCTAATCAGTGGTCTTATTTCATTTTCCTCAGTGTTGCCCAGAGTATAATTTAAAAGTTAAACCATGGGGTCCATTTGCTGGTGGTTTATCCCTGACATCTAGTGGAAGTGTTACTTTATAAGCTCACTGACACTAAGAACAGTAGTAAATCCTCATTCTGACACACTGGAAGAGTATCTACAGCCTTAACCTAACACCACCAAGTATTTTATTACTAGTTTATATACACATTGGCCTGGCCACTGCATCCAGACCTCAGAAGCCCAAATATCTTGAGATGGTGAGAACAGGTAAATTCCTGGTCCTGCAGGACATATTACACATCTTTTATATAAATATATTTCCTATGCTTTGATATTAATCATTGCTCTTGTGTTCTCTTCAAATCCTCAGTGGTCATGACATGCTTTGTCCATAGTTTCTTCCAATTGACTTCCCTGCAATTTGTCCTCAATAATTCCCGGCTACAGTAATACTTACGGCACCCTTAGTAATGCCCAAGTACTTCCGTCAATCCTACATTTTTTCAGTGATCTCTATATACTTTTGTTAGTGTTTCATTGTTATTTATTTTACTTTTAAACTCATACCTAAAATATTCTGTATAATGAATTTGTAATACCATTCAAAGCAAAATAGCAAACACTTCTTTCACTACAGAAATTTTCTTGTCTTACTGCTCACCCACCAAAACCCATCCACAACCACTTTTATTTAAGCCTATTTAGGTTTAATTGATATATATTAAACTGCATGCACTTTGTGCAATTTGTTAAGTTTTAACATATATACACACACACATATGCACACCCATGATACCATCATCACAATCAAGATGAGACAATAGTTATCAGCTGAGAGCATGTGTGGTATTGTAACACCCATTGACCAAGACAGTGTAACATAAACATTAAAATATAATGAGAAGATAAATAGAATGCATAATGTAGATTCCCTTAAGCTCTCTCAATGATGGAAAGCACAAGATAATACACACACACACACACAGGAAAATATGTATACATATATTTATATATATATACACATATATACATATTAATACATACATGTATATATAAAAATATAGAATGATGAGTATATATATTTAAGAAAAATCATTCAAAGACAAATAATAAAGCAATATTGCCTAAGGCAGCATTAAAAAGGTATATTCATACTGATATAATACACAGGTAATACACTCCAGAAGAGGTAAATTTCACCAAGAAATGCACTGTCATTCCAAAGATCAAAACTTAACGTTCCTAACTCTATTACAATAAGCATATTATATCTCCTGAAAAACACACAAAACTATAAGCACTCTGATGAGGAGACCATGAACGTGCATGAATAATGAACAAAGAGATACTTTTAATATAAAAGGTGGGAAAGATGCTAGCAATTTCTTGGCTTCAAAAGAGGAAAAAGATGTCAACTAAAATGGAAGGAAAAACTTGCTGAGTAAAAAGCATTCTAGGACCCAGTTTGACTTTTAATTAAATGCTCATAATTTATCCATTGTTATCTAAAAAGAGTAGTGCCTGCAACTTCTAATTTCTAGAGCCTATTTTGCTCAACTCTTACGATAGAAACTACATTTCCTTATAGTAGAGCTGAATCCGAGAGCTTACTTAAGTAAGATAAGTATTTGCTTTAATCATTTCTTAAGTACATCTATCAAAATTATTGAAATACCTCTTCCCACTGTTAATGATTTCCAGAAAGGATTTTATTTTCATTAAAATAATAGTATGGAAAGTGTTATTTAAATGTCTTACAGTATGTTATTTTAGCTTCTACTTTAGCACCTCCTTATCTGTTTGCCAAAAATATAAAATGATTATTTTGTTTTTACTGTCAAGTGGAAAAAAAGTACTCTAAATGCCCCCAGTAAGAACGGTTTACAATGATTCATTTTAAGTAGCTATTCTGAGGCCCATGCTTTTTCATTAGCATGTAATAGGCTAGCACCTAGAGACAAAATACACTCCACATATTCTATAATATACACATATTCAGCTTTCTGTAGGATTTCTTTCTCTCTCTCTCTCTCTCTGAAAAACAATAGATGAAGCCAAACTGGACAGATACATACGTGTATGGGATTTGGCCATGAAACCACCATGGTTCATAATAATATAATCTATGAAAGTTTAGTAGAAATAAATTCTTTTCTTATAGGTTAAAGAGTAGTCTAATGTTAATATCTGTCATGTCAGTAATTACAGGTACAAGTATTTTTTTTTTTTACAATTGGATGTGTTTTTAAATTTTTAACATGTGTTTATGGCCAAAAAGATGAATCAACAGTGAATGTTCCATGTGAGCTGGGAAGAATGTGTATTATATTGTTGTTGAATGAGTATTCTGTGTTAACTACATCAAAATAATTAATTGATAGTGCTGTTCGGATCATCTCTATCCTTAATAATTTTTCCACCTCCTTGGCCTGCATCTTATATTTAGATTTATGATTCATTTTGAACTAATTTTTGTGAAAGATGTAAGATCTGTGTTTAGATCCATTTGTTTGCATTTGATTTTCCAGTTGTTCAGTGCCATTTGTTCAAAAGACTATCCTTTCTCCATTGAACCTTTGAATTGCCTTTGTTCCTCTTTCAAATATCAGTTGACTGTATTTCTGTGGACCTATTTCTGGGCTCTCTGTTCTATTCCCTTCATGTATTTGTCTATTCTTTTGACAGTGCCACTCTGTCTTCATTATGGTAACTTTACAGTGATTCTTGAAGTCAAATAATGTCAGTCCTCTGACTTTGTTCTTATCTTTTATATTGTTTTGGCTATTTTGGATATTTTGACTTTCTGTAGAAACTTTAGAATAAGATTGTTGATATCCACAAAATAACTGCTAGGATTTTGATTGAGATTTCATTGAATCTAGAGATCAAGTTGTAAAGAACTGACATTTTGATAACATTGGAGTCTTTATATTAATGTTCATGGACTGTCTCTCCATTTATTTAAATTTTCTTTGATTTCTTTGATCAGAATTTTGTAGTTTTACTGGTAGATATCTTGTACATGTTTTGTTAGATTTATACCTAAGTATAAATAAGTAATGGTATTGTTTCACTTCAAATTCCAATTGTTTGTTCATGGTATATATGAAAATAATTGACTTTCACATATTAGCTTTGTATCTTGCAACCTGACTATAATCATTTAGTGCCATGATTTTTGTTTTTCTTATTGATTCTTGAGGATACGCTACACAGATAGTCATACTATCTATGAATAAGGACAGTTTCATTTTTTCTTTCCTAATTTTCTGCATACATTTTTGTATTAGGGTTCTCCAGAGAACAAAAGCAATAGGATATATAGATATAGATATATTAATAGATACAGATAAAGATATAGATTAAATAAGGAATTGGCTCTCAGGTCATCTTAGTTTGTGCTGCTATGACAAACTACAATAAACTGATTAGCTTATAAACAACAGAACTTTATTTCCCAAAGCTCTGCAAGCTGAGAATTCCAAGTCAAGGTGCCAGCAGATTCAGTGTCTGGTGAGGGCCCTCTTTCTAGTTCATAGATGGCACTGCCTGGCTTTGTGAAGGATTCAACAAGCTTCCATGGGCTTCCTTTAGAAGAGCACTAAACCCATTCCTGAGAGCTCTGCCCTCATGACCTAAGCATCAAAACCCCCCCAAAACCCCACCTCCCAAAGGCCCTACTTCCTAATGCCATCATCTTGGGGATCAGGATTCCAACAGGGGGAACACAAACATTCAGACCACAGCACATGATTATGGAGTCTGGCAAGTCCCAAGTTCTGCAGTGTGAGTCAACAAGCTGCAGATCTAAGAGACTCAGGAGAACTGATGGTATAGTTCCCATCTGAAGAAGAGCTGATGTTTCAATTAGAGTCTAAAGACAAGAAAAAGCCCATATCCCAGTTTGAAGGCTATCAGGCAGGAAGAATTCTATGTTAGGAGAGAATCAGCATTTTATTTCTATTCAGGCCTTCAACTGATTGAATGAGGCCCACCCACATTATGGAAGGTAATCTGCTTTTCTTAATCTTCCAATTTAAATGTTAATCTAATCCAAAAACACTCTCACAGAGGTACAGGTAATATTTGACCAATTGCCTGGGTGCCCGTGTCCCAGTTAAGTTGACACATAAAATTAACTATCATATGCTTACTTACCCCCCCTTTTTTTTTTTTGCACTATTTAGGCCTTCCAGTACAATGTTGAATAGAAGTGGTGAGAGAGAACATCTTTGCCTTGTTCGCGATCTTAGAATGAACGTGGCCAGTTTCTCACCATTAAGTATAATGTCATTTATAGGCTTTTTATAGATGTTCTTTATCATTTGAGAAAGTTCCCTTCTATTCTTGTTTACTATAGGGTTTTTGGTTTTGGTTTTGGTTTTCATGAATGAGTGTTGGATTTTGTCAAATTCTTTTCCCACATCTATTGATATGATCGTATAATTTTTCTTCTTTAACATGTTGACGTGATAGATTACAATGATAAATTTTTGAATGCTGAACCAGCCTTGCATACATAAAATAAATTCTACCTCACTTGTTTGTGGTGTATAATTCTTTTTACTATATTTGCTTATTTTTTGAGAATTTTTGCATCTCTGTTTATAAGAGATATTGGCCTGCATTTTTCTTTCTTGTAACATATTCGGTTTTGGTATTATGGGTTCTGTCAGTTTTTGCTTCATGTATTTTGATGCTCTTCCTTTAGGTATATACACATTTAGGGTTATATGTCTTCTTGGAGAATTCAACCCTTTATCCATAAGTAATGTCTCTTTTTATCGCAGATAATCTTTGTTCAGAAGTTTCCTTTGTCTAAAATTACCATAGCCATTCCACTTTCTTTTTATTAGTTTTATCATGATATATCTTTCTCCATCCTTTAACCGTTAATTTTTTGAATCTTTATAATTAAAGTGGGTTTCTTGTAGACAACATATAGTTATATCTTATTAATTAACTTTCAGAGTAATTTTAGTATTTTAAAAAATATTAGTCATATATAAACTAGTGGATTTTTAACCTTCTGAAAAGTAGGAGATTTTTAACTTTCTGAAAAGTAGTTGTAGCCAAAAACCAGGTAAGAATTACTTTGGTTAATAGAGTACATTTGGAAGTGCTGAAAGACCCCTTTGATCTTTTATAATTCACATTTACTTTTTCTGATGTTCATTTTCAATTCCTCTTGTGGTATTTGATTTTCTATAATTAGTTTTTAATATGCTCCTAAGGATATTGGGGAAGAAATCAGAATTATAATTGCTTCTGACTGACATCAAATTAAAATAATTTATTGAAATAATTTCCTTTGAGGTTATAGTAGAAATGTAGATAGTATTATAATACATAATTTTATTAATTATCTCTTATCTTTAAAGCTGATCAGATGTTAGTATAATTTAATGGGTTTTGGCAACAGATTTATAATCAGTAGGCAATGTTTCAAATTCTCAATATGCCACATACCAGCTATTTGACTTTTGGCACATTACTTAAACTCTCTGAGTTGCAAATATCAATTAATATAAGAATCAGAAACATAAATCATAATGTCAGAGGAATATAGTTTCTTGACCATGCTTTACAATTTATTAGCTGTACAAATTAGTTATTTCAGTTATTTCCTGAGTCTATTTTCTCATTTGTTAAACAGGATGTTGTAAATTAGTTATAGTGGTTTTTCTGAAAATTAAGTAATGTTGTACTATACTTATTAATAGAATATAAGTTAAAATGTGCCCCAAAGTGCTTAACACATTTAGTTTGTAAATAAATTATAAAATTGTTCTTAATTCTGAAATTAGAAATCAGCAGGATTGATATAATTTTTAAAATTCTCTCAGTCTTTTATAATTTTATGTTTTAATATTTTAAAATATTAAATATTAACAATATAAAACGAATCTCTTAATTCTTTAGATCTACAGAAAGGAAGAAGAGTGGCAGTAATAATGAATATGTAGCTAAATAAAACAAATTTTGCTTTGCATTTTTTCATCTCTTGAAATGATAATTGACTGTTTAAAGCAAATATAATAACAATGTTATGGGTTTTATAACATAGTAAAAGGAGAAGAAGAAAATGGAAGTATGCCATTGTAAAGTGCCACATTATACATTAAATGGCACTATGTTATTTAAATATAGACTGTAATAAGTTAAACATGTATATTGTAAACTTAGAGCAACTACAAAATAAACAAAAAACAAAAACAGAAAAAGTTACTGCCAATAAACTAAAGCAGCAGGGATAAACTCACAAATACTCAATTCATATGAAAGAAGCAGAGACAGAGGGGATAAAATGACAAAGAATATATAGAACAAATAGAAAACATAGTGATCATATTGGTAATTACAATAAATGTAAAAAGTCCAAGTATTCCAATGAAAAGATAGGGGTTGTTCACATTGGATAAACTAGCAAGATCTAATTTTATGCTATGTGAAAGAATTCAGACACAAAATATTATACTATGATTCACTTATATATTTACATGAAGTTATACAAAGAGTAAAATTTTAGTGACAGAAAACATGTTAATGTTTTCCAGAGGATAGGGGTGAAGGGAATAGATTGAGGGAACTTTTTGTGGTGATAGAATCCTCTATATCCGGACTGTGAGAGAGATCATAAAACTACTTAATACGTACATTTGCTAAGACTCCCCAAACTGTGAACTTGAAATAGGCAAATTTTACTGTATGAAATTTATAACTAATAAACTTTATTGAAAAGAATTTATGACCATTCATGTTTGGAAACTAGGAATGATTTCAAGAGGCCTTAATTTCTGTTAGATTCTTTCAGTTGTCAGATTTTTATACTTTGCCATGGATTGTGCAGAGGAAGGAGCGAGTTATCAAATTGTTCAGCTTATGTAGGCGTTCAACAAATTATTTTTAATAAGTGTGATGACTCAAAGGAGGCAAATTTGAGATGGGGGTGGAAGTTAGTCACCACTAGCCAATGTATTTTTTAAACCTAAAATGCCTCAGTCATTTGTCCTTTGGGGTACTTATTTTACTTTTTTTTAATTTAATTTTATTTTTTTTATTTCAGCATATTATGGGGGTACAAA
>VBSM01001562.1:61689560-61757626 GCA_008086735.1 Cheirogaleus medius
AACAATATCTGTACCCCCATTATATGATGAAATAAAAGCAAAAAAAAAAAATTTCAAATGAATTCTAAGAAAAACCAAAAAAAATCTATGAGACTAAATGTTTGTGAAAACATTCTATCTTTCTTAACTCAATATGATCTCAAATTAGACCAGAATCTCAAAAAGAAATAAAATGATAATCTCTAGGTATATTATATGATCAAAAAATGGAGTTATGGTAAAGAGAGAACAGATTAACTGATCTTTATCTTGTTTCTCTGAGGTAGGAAAAAAAGGTATCATTTATATATTATTAAAAGGATGGAAGGAACAAAAACACCCACCCAAATGCAGTGTCTTCATAATCCAAATTTGATAGATGAGGTGAAGGGGTATGTGTTTGTGTTTTTAACTTACTAATTTAAAACTTTTATATCTACACACATTTATATAAAATGACTGATTCTTATTTTCTAAAATTCCCATTAACTTCATTTTTGCTATATTTTCCTTTTGTTCTTTCATATAGACCACAGGAGAAAAGTATAGGGTTGAGTAGTCAGACATTCGGTTGGTTTCCCAGGGCTTAAAACTACAGAAATTTATCTCTCCTTGTTCTGGAGGCAAGAAGTTCCACCTGCAGGGTTGGGTCCCTCTGGAGGTTCAGTGGGAGCATTTGTTCCTGCCTCTCTGCTACCTTCTGGGACTGCTGGGAGTTCTCGGTGTTCCTGGACATCACTCTAGTGTCTGTCTCTGTCTTCACGCTGCATTCTCCACTGTGTGTGCCATGCCTCTTCTCTTCTTATAAGGATACCACTCATATTGGATTAGGGCCCATCCTAATCCAGTGTGACCTCATCTCAACTTGATTCTATCTATAAAGACCTTATTTCCAAGTAATGTCACATTCATAAGTTTCAGGGGTTAGGACTTCAACATATCATTGTGGGGGGCACAATTCAACCCACAAAAACTATTTATAGAACATATATATATATATATATATATATATAAATCTCGTTTCTTCATCTTTCTTTCTTCACAAAATGATACCTCATGGAAATCCCTCAAAGGCAATTGTTACAATTCTAACATATTTATTAATGTCTGTATAATATTCCGTGGTATGGGTTCTTGATTCACTCTATTTTTAGGTTTTCATTACTACCAACCAAGATCTCAGAAGTACCATAGTTTTCTCAATGGGTTCATTGTATCTATGTCATAGATTCCTAGATGTGGGATCAAAGGGTGTATGTGTTTTAAAACTCTCTAGGTGTTACCAGATTGGTTTCCAAAAAGCTACAACAGTTTCTCTTTTCCCTAGCTGTAAACAAGCATTACTCTTTCCTTTCAATACAATGGATGTGAAGGGATATATTTTTCCTATAATTTAGTCCCTCACTGGTGGGTTTGACCACATTTTCATACTTTTTTGGCCATTTGGATTTGGTTTGTATTGTGATGTATTCCTTTTCCCTATCAATTCACATGAACTTGTTGGATTGTAAATGTAGTTAATCTTCATTAGCATCTATGTTATACATATTTCCTTCAAACCTACCATTTGCTAATTGATTGGCTACACAGTTTTATAATTTTATATAGTCAAGTATGAACTATCTTTGCTTTCATAGGTCCAGAATTGACCATTTTGATTGAGAAGCTTTCCCCAGGAGTAGCTGATTCCTCTACTTCTGGGAGCCAGCAATTGTCATGGCCACTGCTAGCTGTCTTCCAGCATCCCTGCTCTGCTTTTCATGGTGATAGAACCCCTGGATTTGTGCTACACCAATGACTCCTCAGACAAGAGAGCACTGGACAACCTCCCTTGTAGTCTGGTGTGTCCATCTTACTCAGCTCTGCTATATGAGATGGGACAAGGATTCTATCCTCAGTAAAAATTGATTTGCCTCTGTGATTCAGTCTTTTTAAGAAAATAAAATATTAATATCTGTCCCATTATTTTTCCAGCATACTATTTAATGATTCGTTAATAACTCTGTATTTATTCAGGCACCCAGTAATTATTTTTCTGAGGCAGTGCTAACAGAAGGCCAAAGAAGTTCAAATAATAACTTTGTAAATATGAATTATAGGCTCAACATTAAGTTTGACATTTTCAGTGGTGGGTATGAGAATCCCTGAGGCAGCAGGGACAACTAAGTGTTTAACACCTGTTTGGCTTATTTAATAACAACATATTCTGTACTTAGCAAGAACAGCAGCTCTTACCTTAAACTCTCTCAGCAAACATATCTTCATGCATGCTAAAAGCATCATTTGACCTAAAAAATGTATTTTATTGCCTTAAATAGTAATCATCGTTAATGTCAATCCTGAAATATTTGACTTAATAAAAGTTTAGTGGAAAGATAAATTTGGCTTGGTCATTATTTTATTTTTCCTTATCATTTGCTAGCATGTCTTTCTCATCATAATACTTAAAGGTTGGCTTTTTCCAAACACCTTCTCATCTTCCTTTACATTTCCAGTTAGGATAACTGTCCCTTTTCACTCTTTCTGTGATCCATATTTGAACTTGTTTTGCTCCTGTAAAAGAAGAAATGTTTTCCCCATTCTTATGGCATTCCAGTATCAGCCCATAGAAGAGAGGCATTCTGTCACTCTCTCAACTTTCTCAGAAATGCTGGAGAAAAACCTTTTACCCGAACGAGTAGAGTAGCTTAATCATGACCACCACCAAGGCAAGACTGGATTAACGTCTCTTCCTTCCTCTGCAGCTGCTCTGCTCATGGCCAGGTTGGAGGGGCTGTTTACTCTCCCCTCCTCATGACACACTGGAGTCAAGGCTGAGAACCTGGCTTGTCAAGGCAGGCAGAGAGACCACACTAGGATACTCCCTACCTTCTTGCAGCTGGGTCTGTGCACCAGAGGCTTGGTAAAGAAAGAAGTGAGGACATAAAGGGGAATGAGAGATAACAAAAATGTGTAGAATCAGTGGATCAAAGATTCAGGGTGGTAGATGGATTTTCAGGGTTTAGGGACCAGAAAGAGTAAGATGGAAAAATAGGAAATGTTGGTTGGAGGATGTGTTGCTTAAAATGAAGATGGCATAGGCCGGGATGCAGTTCATGTAATGACAAAGTCTGTGGAATGACTGTGATAAGCTGAGGCAGGGGTGGACAAAACTCACTGAGCGAAACCTGAGTGGAAAAGATGTAGGAACGACTTTCTATGTGGATATTTAAAATGACCAAGTGTTATGACAGGAGCGATGGTTTAGAGAATAATAATGAACCTGAATCTAAAATCTTTAAGGAATGGAAGTTAACGGAGGTAGTAGATGATTGCAATCAGCAGGGCTGACAGTGGTATAGATTCGTGGTAGGAGGTTCAAACTTGGGATTGTAAGAGATGACAGAGGGCAAAATAGTTAGCAGTAAAGAGAAGAGCTCCCCTACCTCCAGGTAAACAGGGGGCGGGGGGGAGTGTCAGAGAGAAAAAAATACTTGTCCATTGGAGAGGTAAAGAGGTTATAGTTACAATAAAGTAAAAGGAACATTTTGGAAAAAAGATTGAGGATATAGAGACTTTGCTAAGGATCTGGGTATGCATACCGTTTCATACTCCATTCATGCTCAGTTAATTATGGGATTAATTATCATGTCTTTTTATTACAACATACATTATCCAATATAATTATTGCTGTGTGAAGTTGGTTGAATGTTGTCACCCCCCAAATACATGTCAGGCACCTCTGAATACAACCTTGTTAGGAAATATGGTCTTTGCAAATGTCATTAAGGATATTGAGACGAAATCATCCAAAGAGACACACAGAGGAGAGAGAAACACAGGGAAGAGGGTTATGTGACAATGTAGGCTGAAATGGAAGTGATGCAGCTACAAGCCAAGGAAAGCCAAGGGTTGCTGGAGTCACCAGAAGCTAGGAAAGTGACATGGGACAGATTCTTTCTCAGCGCCTCCAGAGGGAACCAAAGTTCAAGAAGACTTTGGATTTCTGTCCTCTTTGAACTGTGAGAGGATACATTGCTGCTGAGGATACATTGCTCCAGTTTGTGGTCCTTCATTACTGTAGTCCTAGGAAATTAATACACTGTGTAATAAAATTTCATGGTTTAAAACAACATTCTCTCTCATTCTCGCTCTCCTCTCACTCCCTCGTTCTCAGGTGTTTGGCCTGGCTGAGCAGTTCTGCTGATCTCGGATAATTTGTTGTTTTCAGTTTGGCTTGATCATTGCAGCTGCTTTAGGACAGCCTCAGCCAGGATGAAGTGCATTTGCTTTATGTGATCTCTCATCCCCCAGTAAAATTTTAAAAGCTTGTTCTCATGGTGGGGGTCCAAGAGACAGTGGGGAAATGTGAGTGCATTTTCAAGCCTCAGTCTGCATCACATACTCTAAATCCAAAGCAAGTCAGGTAACCAAGACCAGAATTAGAGGGGAGGGCGCTACCCATGGGTGTGGACTCAGGGAAGTGTGAAAATTCAGCTATAGCTCAATCACTTTACAAAGAATGAGTCACCATTGATAGTGTTTGGTTACATTTTTTTTCCCCAACTGCCATGATATATATTTGATATTCAGACTACTTGTGCAGATTTTAATATTTGTTAAATAATTCTTTCTTGGTTTCAGTTTGTGGGGAGGAGGGAGTTAAGGTAGTTAGTGTGCAATCTACTCATTCTCTTTACTGGGAACATACCCGGAGGAAAGAAAGAAGGCAAATGACCCCATCCAATTGCCTTATCAATGTGACAACTAAACTTCCAGATAAATAGACTAATAATGTTCTCTGCTAAGAGAGTCCATATCTATGGAATGTTCTTAATAGACCATCCCTGGTTAAGCATTGTTTATAGTAAATAAGCATGCAATGTATGTATTTATGAGGCATGGCTCCCTGGAAAATGTCATGTAAATTTGGGTATAAAATGAATGTGTTTCATAAACTAAATGTTCCCCACAGTGGGAGGTGATGACCTCCACTTAGAGACTCTGGGTGAGAGAGTGTGTGTCTGATGTAGGAAGGAAGGACAGGGAGAGATGCCCTCAATGTCACAAACATCCCTCTGCTCCTCTGAACCTCTCTGTTGATAATATCCTTAATTATTAATACAAGATATCCTTGATTACCTATGTTAGTAAGGATTGATACCCTGTGAAATCTCTGATACCTGTGAGTATGATTTGGCCACTCAGTCCTTCCTAGTTAAGCCAGTCTATTAGCTTAAATAATATATTAGTCCCATTTTTAAAATGCTTGAGAAGCATAATATCCTCTAGTTTATCACTTTCAACTAGTACAAAATAAAACTAATCTCATTTCAATTTAAGATGAATTTCCTACTACCCTGTTCACTTGGTCATATTTCACATTTAGGTGGAATAATAAATGTTTATAGAAGCTTTAATCTTCCAAACATAACAATATATACTCATTTATCCTTTGCACAGATAATTATTTAGCGCCTACACTGTATTTCTCAAACTATTGTAACCATTGGGTTTTTCCCCACAATCTGTTATAGTCTGATTAACTTTTTTAAATGCAATGAACATACTCCTTAGTATTGCAACACCATCACCTTGCTGTTAAAGTTTCTAAATGCCGATGCTCAATTTCTATACTTTTGTTGCAGATCAGTAGTAATATACAGAAATTACACTTTGAGTAGCACTGCAGAGGGAGATATAAAACAGTAACACAGAAGGCTGTAAATATTATTCCACTAAAGAATTTATCAAGTAAATAAATAATTATAGTAAAATATAATATCAATACCACAGGATACTATGAAACCTAAATATTATAAGATAAGTAGGTCTATATTGTACTGACAGAAAATAATTTTATAAGCATGGATAAAGTCTGCAAGTCAAAATCCAGAATTGGTAATAATGGTTTCCTCCAAGAATGGAGACTAATTGGTGCTGGTGGAGGGGGAGGCATCTTGGTAACAATTCCTTCCTGTTTTAACCTATATATCCTTTATTTTTTCCTTTTAATAATGTGCATCTAGTGCATCTATTACCTATTCAAGTTAATTGATTTTAAAACTAGAATATAATAAAATAATAGAGGCATAAAGGTCCAGATAACGCATAGTGAAATAATATATATTGTTTAAAATCTCCTCAAATATTAATAAATTTAATAACGGTATTAGTCTTAATGCATTTAATCTTCCCTCTGCTTATGTATCTTACACCTAACCTGCTCCCCCTGTACCACACACCATCGCAGACGCACACACACAAACACACACATATATATGATGTATATAATATATGCTATTTACTCTAGTTTTTCTGCCATTGATTTCATTTATTCAGTTTTAAAAAGGTGGTTCACATTAGATGTTCTAAGTACTTGTGAGCTAAAAATTTTCCTTAATTCCTTTGGAGCAAAATACATCCATTTAAATAAACGATCAAAAGACCCAGATGTGATAAGATTTGAGCATGGCTGTTTTTTCTGTTTCAATCTGATGGCCTACTCATGTGTGAATTACATGAGAAGGCCAACTTGCATGTGGATGAAAGCAATAGTTTTTCAAAAGGAAATTCTATGCTCATTATTCAACTTTCCCTGTTATGAAAGCTTTCATATATTTGAGCATATTTTTCCTGAATATTATATCCTGATGAACCAAGTAACATTAGTAATGAAGAAATCATAAGAAGACTTCCAATGTCATATTTTGGGTGATGTTATAATGAAGATTCATAAGAAAGAACTTGGCCCAATCATATACTGATGCCATTTCTGGAAATCTGAAAATAGATAAGAATTGCAAGAGTGTTAAAACAAGGGAAGGCACTGGACATTGTTGCAGTTCTTTACCTTTCATCGTTGACTAAATTAATTAACTGACTAATTCAACAAATAATCCTGGAACTGAACTTCTGTCTCTAAGATGATGCAATGTGCTGTGTTTGGGAGTACAATCACACAGACAAGATTCGGTCTATGTCTTAAATATTTGGTATTCAGGAGCAGAGATATGTAAGGGGGACAAATAATAATAACAAAAGGTAAAATATATTATAAACCATAGAATATGTACCGAAAACTCTACAAAAAATATAGAGTGAGGAAATATCAACTGGGTTTAGAGCACCAAGGTGAATTTCACAAGGGAGACAATCCAAACAGCAAAACCAGATTGTCAAGGGAAGGCACCCAACTCCATCTTCTTCAGAGACACCAGCAATACATTGTGTTGAGGTTTTCCATGCAGAGTCACCAGTTCCTTAATGGAAGGAGGTTGATCTCAGTTGAGATGCCCTCAGACAACTACATTAGCACCATTACAGGGTTATTAGGTGTTGAGCAGTCTGGTCTAGCTACAGGCTCCTTTGGGTGATTCAGCTCATGTCTTGGAAGGTGAGCTCTCTTCGATTTTCTGAACATAGACACAGGAAGGAAGCAGCTTTGTACTGAAAGTTGGGTTAAAAGTTTATGATCTGCAACTACCACTAAATGTCATCTTTTCATATCTGGGAGAAAAAGCTCTTAATTATAAAATCTTTTTTGGAAACTGTGAATGGCATTGCAAAAGCTTACAAAGATGAGGTTTGGAATTAGCCGTGCTTAAGTTCAAACCTCTAGTCTGAAATTTATTAGCTGTGAGGCCTTCGATAATTACTTTACCCTCTACACCCTTGATTCTTCACTTGAAAAATGAACATTAGGTAACATTTGATATGTATATGTCTGGCGCAGAGTAAGTATTGAATAAAATTTACTTATTATAATGATAATAGCATAATTATTATCTAGTTGTCAAGCATGAATACTTCATATTTAAGGCCAGGAGTATAGTTCCCCCTGCCTAGAAATATCTCTACTAATTTTTCACTTACCCAGGTTCACCCCATTTTTATGATCCTATTTTAAGTCCAACCTTACACTTCCTACAATGCTTAGAATAGTTATAGTCTTCAAATTAATGCTTATTTGGTCAAATGCAGATTAATGTTCACCGGTCAAGTGAGAGAGCTAGTAAGTAGTTAAAGACCATGCTAAAATTAACCTGTATCAGTTATTTCTGGAATATAATTTGAATATGGTAGAGACACAATTAATATGATTGAAAAAATAGTTAGGGTGCCTAAGTTCAAATTATGGCTCCATCACTTACCTGTGTGTGACTTAGCGCAATTTATTTTACCTCCCCAAAACTCATTTTTATCATCTGTAAAAAAGATATGTTAAGAATACTATTTCATAGGTAGGGTTATACTTCTTGATCTACAATCAGTTTTTTCAACTTCCGAATGTGTTTGTGACATCAGTGACCATAGTACCGCCTTTATCCATACCCATGAATTGTACTGCAAACATGCATGGAGACCAGTTTCTTCTAGAACAGTGATTTAATTACAGTAGATTCTCACTGAATATTTTAAGCTTTCTTTATCTTATCTGAAGAACATTTACTTATTTAAATATTACTTGATATTTACTAGCTCTGGAGTCAGCTGGCCTGGATTTAAATTTTGGCTCTACCATTCACTAGCACATGACTCTCACCGTTTTATTCAAAAGATAGGTGATTCCAGAGAGGTATCTGATGATGGGTTTTCTCAAGAATTTCTGAACAATATTGATGACACACATGTCAATGGTATATTAAAATTTGCCATTTCTCTTTCCAAGGGAGTGGAGATTAGGTATGTTAAGAAGAGAGGAGTGTTATTGATAGATAAACAGCATAATCAATCTAACAGTGAACTAGGAATTTGAATGCTTAGATATATAAAGCTAAGTTTCATCCAATTAAACATGCGTGGCTGCATGCCTCAACAGAGTTTTCTCATCACAACCATCACCCCAGAGTAATACTGATTACCAGGCACTCCTTTTAAAACAATATGAATTCGTTCTTCCATGTAATTTTCATGAGAGTATGGCTAAAGATGATATTGACATTTAAATTTTCTTTAATATACTTCTTGAAAACCAACTGATTTCTCCAACTTTGAGCCCATATATACCTACCACCACCATCTCTAGTCGTAATAACGACCCTAAAAAAGTACTAGTGGAAATTAAATAGAAAGTAAAGGTGAGTTTTCAGAAACCCCATCAAGGCTATTTATCTGCACCTACTAGACTGCATCAGATTTATGTTGCTAGTTAACTAGTCAACTATAAGGATGATAGGCTTATCTTATAGAGATTGTAATTTTAATATATGTATTCAATCATTTATTTAGTTACCCATTAACTTAACATTTACTGAGTGGTTATCACAGCCCAGGCACTGTATCATATGATAGCAAATAAATAAATAAATAAATAAGTAAATAAATAAACTAATACTGTATTCTGTTTTTCTCTACTTTAAAGTTATTTCTGTAGCTGATGTGGACTTTCATTAGAGAAGTTCCACATATGAAAAAAATAGGGATGGAAAATATTAATATGTGATCTACTTTTTGTTTATTACACATTAATACATGAATAGATGCGTTTACTACCAGGAATGCACTACCATGTGCATTCTCTAGAGTTTTTGTTGTGTTTACACACACTCTTGTATTCCCATATGTATAATATAAAATATAGGTTTGTGTATATATATGTATATACATATGTATAGTTTTAAGGGTTTGTGCATTTGTTTTAAACATAAATCCACTCAGGCTATAATTCTTCAATTTGTTTTCTCTATAGGTATATTTTAGGGATGCTCCCATGTTGGTGTATTTAGCTCTAGTTTTTCTTTTAGCTGAAATACGGAAGATTAGTCAAGGGATCTGTGCTTTAAAGTTAATCACTAACATTAACCCATAAAATCGATGTCACAATAACCAATTTATAAAAGATAAAATGAGGCTATAAAGTTGATGAAATATTTCCCTATTTCTAAAAGTACTGAGTATGGGAGTCTGGTTAGGTCCTTTTGTGTCATATTTTTGGTTGTTTATTTCTTAAATTCCCTTTAGTATCTCATTTGTCAGAATTGGAAAGAGATAAATAAATATTATAACCTGTGCATGTGTAAACTAAGGTGGTCCTGGTCAAAAGTAGCAATACTACTTCAATAAGAATGCTCAACTTTTGGATGCATAGCTTTTAAACAGCCTTGAGTTGATCAACTTTGGTTCATTTCAGGTATGTTTTTTACTTTAAAAAGTTTTGAATTTGTTATCAAACAATACAGAGAACTACGATTAGGGTTCTTATGAGGGGGAGGAGTGGGGTAAAAATTAAATAAGAGGAAACAAAATTTAAAGAACATTGTCTAAGTTTGGGGTTCCCTGAAAGTAGGTACTAAAGCACATATTTGGATCCAGGTAGTTTATTTGGGTGAAAATTCCAAAAAGTGGTAGTGAGGAATTAGAGAAAGTGAGAGTCAGAAAAGATAAACTCAATACCTAGTGGCTTCTGGTCACCTATGGGCCAATCTTTCTGTTGGCCCTTTGAGTTAATAATGTAGAAATTTCTTCAGAGTTTTCCTGCCATAATGGAAAGAGGCTTGAGCATTTACCTACAAAGTGTCACCCCCCTACTGTTAGAAATTGCACCCAGGGGTATTGATTTTCCCATCCTCTACTTCTGTGTGTGTCTGTAGTTGGTTGAGTGGCCTTTCCAAGTGTCAGAAAGAACAAAGTCGAGAACCCTTCAGGAGGAAGCTGCAAAGTGCAGAGAAGTATTCACCACTGCTGCACTAAAATCAGGTGGGCAGAGGAGATACGGTTTAGCGTGTTGCAAGCATCAGCTTCAGGCTTGTTACCCGTTAAACAGCAAACAGGCAGGCCTTGGCTAGAATTACCAACCAACGGGAAACTCTCTGGGGATCTCCTCTCTCTCAACTGATAAACTCTCTACTACTGCTCCCAATATGCCACTCTAGACTAACTTCCACACAAACATTATAATGCACATTTGGTGCATCAACAAAAATGTTAAAGTGGTGTTAATTGATAAGCTATATTTCACTGGCACAATTAAATTTTAACCAACAGTCTTCAAAAAAGGGGAAGATTCATAGAAATTGGTAAATAGAACAGTATTGGAAGGCTAGTTTTTATTCTGCCTTGTAATGGGGAACCTGGAAATGAGAAAGATACATGAATATGCTCATGGAAAATGTCTTCACTAATTTATTAATTTGTATTTTCATTTATTCCACACTGATTTATAGAGGGCCTTCTTCGTGCCAGGCACTACTTAAGATATTACAGACATTGCGAAATACAGCTTAGAACAAGCTCAAAAAAAACTTCTTCTAGAAGAGGTATGATGAATATGTAACAAATAAATTAACGGGATAGTTACTGATCCTTATAAGTGTTATGAAGGAAAACAGCAAGGTGACGAGTTACTGGATAGGATGGCATAGCTAGAGGGGCTTTAGAAATGGCTGTAAGAAATGGCCTCTTTAAAGATATAATATATAAACTGAGTTTCTTAGAATAGAAAACCAGGCCATCATGTTGCAAAACTCTGGAGAAGCCACTCACATCATAGTCTAAGTGAGTATTGCCCCTGGAGTTTTATTATATACAATGTATAGGCACATATGAGAGCCTTGGTGGGAAAGGGAAAGACTTGGGAAGGACCATTCTGGGCACAAAGAATAGCAAATGTGAAGCTTATTATCTGGAAAATGATAAGTTTAAGGCTAGTGACTAATATCTATGGGGGGGATGGGTTGAAATAGACAGAAAGGGATAAGAAGAAGATGAGAGAACAGAAAAAAGACAAGGAGGAGAAATAAGGGGAGAAAGAGAAGAAGGAAGAGAAAATAGTAGAGGAGAAAATTAAACAAGTGATAATATAGAGAAGGGAAGAGTAGCAATGCTGTTTAAATAATAAAATTAAAGATCACATTCATTTAGAAAAAAATATTAGGAGGCAGAAAATTTAAAAATGGTAGAACTTATCAGTGCATCAGAGAGGAAGATACCTGAGAAATCTTGGAGGTAGAGTGGGTACACTTGCAGATATGTAAAGAACTGTAATCTGGAAGGACAACGGATGAAGGGTTAGAAAATTTTTATTTTACTTACTGACACTTTAAAGCCACGCTCATCCAGTAATCCTCATGGAGACAAGTCTGAACAGTCTTATAGGATCTGTAAAGAAGATCCCAATCTCCTGCACTACATTTTATTTATACCGAGTAACCCCAGGAGACAGATTTTCCTAGCATATTTTTATGTTGACTTAATTTCAAATATGTCTAAAAAAACTGAAGCAGTTATATAGCTAGACAGGCACAAACAGGTTTTGCTCTGCTACCCACATTATCTGTAAGATTGTCATTCTCTTTTTGTCTTTCTGCTTGGCATTCACAATGTACGGTCCCAATTATTTAGTTGTGAAGAAATTCCTGTGTTATTTTGGAGTGAGTTATAATCAGTTATGAAATTTGACATGCATGTAATTTAATGTCCAAAGACATTAGAGCTCTTGGATATGTTTTCTATTTGTAGTGGTGAGTGGGACAAGATGAGGATTTAATTTTGTTCTCACCCATCTAAAAGGTGTCACTCTTTGTTCTTGCATTATAATTTTTTTTTCTTCTCTCTTAAATGTCTCTGTGGGTGAATCTTTTTAAAAATTAACTTTGTCTGAATTCTGACCTGTTATCTCACTTGTGCCTCATGTTTGGTTTAGTGAACAGAATGCTAGATTGGGAAGCACCCACTGCAGCATGCCTAAGAGTGCAATATATGAAAGCAGATCTCGCCAAGATTCGCTGAACTTGACAATGGCTTTGTTGGTCAAGGAAAAGTATAACATCCAGATCAAGTGTCTAGTATGTTAAAAATTATGATGTGCGAAGAGAGGATTGCCTGACCCCCCCGTATGCCGTTCGTGCCACAGAATAGCTAGTGTATCTCAGTGCCTTGCACATACCTGGTGCTCTGTAAAGTTCAGTACAAGGACCCCAGACTGCTCCCTAAAGGAGCACTTACGGGTGGAAAGCACCTTGGTGTTATGTTCTATTATTGTTTGGCTACATCAGAACATAGAGCTTCAGATTCCATAGAATCCCGTATTCATACTACCGACTTTTTCCTTTTTATTCATTCCATTCAATCATTTACTAAACAATGTTTTTTTGTGCACATACTTTGTATCAGGCACTACGAAATTGAACATAGACAGGTACACTCCTCTGAGATTCCCTCTGAGCAGTGTGAGACTCCACCAAATCAGCCTGTTCCAAAGGTTGCCCCATCGTGATCTCAAATCTTTAACAGTATTATAGTCCTAAGGGTCCCATGAGAGGGTTAGATGTGATTCTTTACTCCTTGTAACATAGGAAATCAAATGTACAAATGTGCAAAATCTCATGAGACCAAAGCATCTGGGAAGCCTGAATACCTGAGGTTAGATGGCGTGACAATACTCAATAGGTGGAAAATATTAAGCATGTCTTGGCAAAGTGATTTGATTTTTCACATAATTTTGATTTGTTAACTATTTGATATGAATACTCACTCTAGTTTGAAATGTCAATCTTTGAATAAAGAATGATCTCTATGCTGACACCTTCAGAAAATAACGGGTGATCTGGCCACTTGTTTTGAAATCTAAAATGTGCAGTACTTGCTGCTGAAAGTGAACTGTGTAGAGGCTTCACTTGGTCGGGGATGCTGCTTATATATGTGTCAGTCAGAATTTCACCTGACTCAGGTTCGAACTTTGTTGTGCCATACGATGTACCTATAACTATAGCTGCGTCTATGTATTTATCAATCTTAATAAAATTACATATTTTCCTAATGGAATAAACTACATGACTTAAGACTGCTTATAAAAATAAAAGCATTCATTGAAAATTATATGCGTACATATGTATGTGTATACATACATACGAACACATTTGCAAACACACATGCACACACACACACAAACACACACACACTGGGATTTAGGTTTCCACCTACACCAGGGCTTTAGGTAATGGGTCAGTGATCCTCTCTGGTTTTTTGACTTCAGCTTCTGGACTTCTTTGTACCCCCACTTCCTTCCACAATTGTGTAAGTTCTAACCTTTATAATGAGTCGATTATTTCCATAGTATCCATAATGGCTGGGCTTTTATGATTGAATCCTGATTGATAAGTGAGTGGGGTGAATGGAATGATGATAAACTTATTTTTTAAATGGATCACTTGGGCTGCTGTCTGGAGGATGTATAAAAAGGAATACAACTAGAATCTAGATGATCATTTAGGGGCTATAGCAAGGACACAAGGACATGGAAGGAAGTGGACAGGCTCAATGAGTATCTTAGAGATAGAAGTGACAGGGCTTGATGAAATGTTAAAATACTTTATGAGATTCCTAGAAAAAAAAAGAAAAAAAATGAAAAGAAAACAAAAAAAATACAAGATTCCTCATGCTATCTGGATTTCTGTATCTCTTACAAAATAGAAAGTTCTGACAATATTGGCCAATCACGATCTGAGTGGTAGTATCCCCTTTGCTGGAACAAGTGACCCCTAGTTTTCAAAGTCCTATTATACATTTCTCATTTTATCCCTTGATAGCATATGTCTGGTTTCTCTTTGTTGTAAGCTGCTATGGTTTGAATGTGCCCCCCAAAGTTCATGTCTTAGAAACCTAATGTTCAGTCAGTAGCGTAGGGAGATGGGGTCTAATGGGTGGTGTCGAGGCCTTGAGGGGTCCACCCTCATGAATGGGTGAATACCGATTATAAAAAGGCCGGAGGCCATGAGTTTGATCTCTTCTCGTCTTCTCTTAGCCTCTCGACTTCTGCCACGGGATAATGCAGCAAGAAGGCCCTTGGCAAAAGCTGACACCTTGGTATTGAACTTTCCAGATTCCAGAACTGTGAGGAATAAATTTATTTTTAAAATAAATTACCCAGTTTGTGTTATTCTGTTATAGTAACACAAAGTGGACTAAGCCATGAGGTCTTTGTGAGGTGCCTAATAAACAATAGCCCTTTTCTGTGATATTACTATTGTTAAGAATTTTTATAGAAGAATAGGAAGAATCTTGGGCTTTGATCTAGAATTGCTGAGTGCAATAAATGTGCAACAATTAATGCACCAGTCACAGTGGGCCTTTTTGAATCTCCCAACCTAGAACAATGAGAAATGAAAGCATCTAATCTGCCACCCGTCCGAGCTGCTGTGAGGATCAGACGGGGGCAATCTCCTTCTTCTCTGGCTCTGATGCCTTGTAGCGCTCACGCCTAACTTGATTCAACCTTCTATTTTAACACCTTGTGTTGTTTGTGTGTTTTTCTTCTCTACGAGGTTTCTAATTCCTTGATGACTGGAAATGTGCCTGATGCATCTTTGTACCTCCCACGACTTGAATGTAGAGATTTGCATGTGGCGGCACTAGGTAAGAAATTAAGTTTAAGCAATGTGTGTGAGATATCTTATGAATTGTAAATGGATCCTCACATATGAAAATTGAGCACATCTCTGGGTCACTGCGTCCTGATTCTCTGACTGCTACACTGCGATAGGATCAATGCAGATATGTCCACCTTCCATTTGAATCTCCAGACAGGCCCTGATCGTAGGAGATGATCTTATCAGCAATTTTTGAGAAATACCACTCAGAGGGACTTAAACGCTAAGGCCCGGAGAAGCCGGCAGGTGAGGAAAGGCAAGTGCGGCTTAATTAGCGTGCCACTCTGTTCCTCTCTGATGCTTCTGGTGGGCTCTGCTTTCTGCTGTTCCATTGTTCTTAAACTGGATCACCCAGTTATGAAATTATGTTCATAAATGCTCTAATAATCTTAAGCTTCACAAGTGCTCACTATAAGAGAGAAAGAGAACATTTATGGCCCATGATTCCCCTCAAATGTCCTGAAATCTGTGCTGATTGGACACAGAATGTTTGGCTAAGGCCGACATAGCCACACATATAGCAGCAGGATGAGCTACGCTGCCCTGGGTGATGCTCCTCAGGGAAGTTGTAGGCTTTTTGGATGTGACAGTTCTCTGTTAAGTGTAACTGTTTGCATTTTGGCTTGCTGCTACTCAATATCAGTGGCGCCCTCTAGTCACCGAGACGGGTGCAAACGTCTCCCTCCGATTGGCTCCGAGGCGAGGGTGTCAATGACGGTTAAGACTACTGAGGGTTCTTTCCTGAAGCTGGTGTGGAATCAAATGCTGCTCCATGTTGAAGAGACAGTGGAACAGCCCCTGGGATTGAGTCACAGCGTTCCACACACTGTCAGGTGGCCCGAAGCCACAGCGAGACTGGTGGCATTTCCATTGCTTAGGATCACAGCACAGGGACCAGGAAATGCTTCTCTCCTCCCCATCGCAGTGAGAATAAGAATGTCCGCCATTTACTGCCATTATGCTAGGTGCCGTATGACACTTACCTCATGTAATATTCACAACAACCCTGTGTTCAGCATTAGTATCCCCTTACGGAGGAGAAAGCGGAGACTCAGAGTGTCTTAGTGAATTACGCAGGACCTCAGCTGATAAGGGGCTACACCAGGCATTGGCAAATATTTTCTTTAAAGGTCCAGTTAATAACTATTTTAGGCTCTGTGGATGATTTAGGCTCAGTTTCTGTAGTAACCACTGTCACTGTCGTGTAAAAGCAGCCACATACAGTATGTAAACAATGGGCAAGCTATGTTCCAATAAAACTTATTTATAGCCACTACAATTTCAGGTTATTAACACAGTGGAATCTTGTAGTTCTTCATGACTCTGAACCATTGGCTCCGTCATCTGCCTGAATTCAAGGCTCTAGCGGTCACCAGGGCATGGCCTGTGAAATAGTGGACCTCATATAATGCCACAAATCCCACTAGTGGCGGCAGCTCTTTGTTTTGCTACAGTTGTCCATAATTTTGTTTTCTTAAAAAAAAAAGGCATTTTTAAGGCCCGATATGGGCCTATTAATTTTACCAGTGTCTGCTTTTTATTTTGAGCACGGACATTACAAAGCTGGATCTGAGAAGCGAGTGTTCGATGGCTTTCTTTCCCTCTGTAAGCACGATGCCGTCCTGTCGAAGGCAGTCGGGAACCCACACCTGTCACTCGGCACCAGCTGAACTCGCTCATCAGCGATTCCTCCTGGACCACGTTCAGGACCAGCCCGAGGCAGAGGCAAGCGAGGCAGCTGCCCGGGGGAGAATCAGCACAAACTTGAACAGGTGCCTGGAGGCCTGAATACCTCAAATATTTAAGATGGGAACCTTGCCCGAAAGTAATTTTAAACACACACATTTATCTTTTGGTTTTGCCTTCAAGCCCGTTTTGTAAAAAGCATTCGAGTTTCCTTCTGCAGGTTCCCTGTTCATTTTAGAAAGTTTCATGTATTTTTCTTTTTCTACATGGTAAGTCAATATATTGTCTCACACTTAGGGCAATGATCTGTTTTATATATCCAGCTTGTTAGAGTATGAGTGAATAAAAACACAAAGTCTCCAAACTGAGAAAAAACTCAGCCTGCTCCTTACAAAAAACTTCCAGCATAAAAATGGAAGATGCACGACAGCTTTACCTTTAATTTTAATTTAGTTCTGAATTCAAATTGTAGAAAGAGGAGTCATTGGCAAGAATTAAGGAGCCTACTGGCTTCAAGACATGGCCATATGGAAGCCATTTGTAAGCATTTGTGAGCAGTGGCTGTGCTGGACAACCCTTTTTCTCCTGAAAGCAACTCAAGGTGAGATGTGGGTGCCTAAGATGTGTGGTAATCACATATGGCCACTCCCTTCACCCTCGGCTCCATGGAGTGGGGTCAGCCTCCAAAGCAAGTGGCTCTGGGAGTTATTTCTCATGGTCTCTGGCAGGAACAGGGCTGCTGGAAGAATGTCATTCAAATGTCTTTCTTTGTGTTTTTTTTATTGCTGTTCTTTGTCGTAGATGTTTTTTAGTTTATTTTTGTTTTTCTGATTAGTGGTCCTGATTTTAGCCATGGTAGTTCACGTTTTTAATCTCAAAGGAAAAAAGTACTAATTTGGCACATCAATAACCTAAGGATTTGTCAATGTCTTTGTTTTTCCATTTGTACAATTTGGATTTTAGTTTACACAGTTCTCTGGCTCACTTATATTGCTTCATTCTTTGGAAATGCTATCATTATTATCCCATGCCTATTAATGAAGATGTATTTGCTAGCACATGGTGCCAATGGAAATTTTACACATAGTGGGAAAACCATTTGCTCACATTTCATGACATTATACCTTTTGAATTCCTCCCACTTTCCAGACGTGCTATGGTCACTGGATACACAGTTTAGCATAGATAAGACACATTTTCCCACCCTGACGCAGCCACCACTTTAATGAGAGATAGGCAAAATAAGAAATATTCAGATATGTTTTAGAATACAATATATATGTTATTGCATTAAAATGTCATTAAATACTAACTCTAATAATGTTAAATGTGCCACTCTTCCCAAATACATACGTGATTTGGAATCGCAAGTATGGGGACAGGGTCCAGCTGACACTGGAGTGTGGCAGTATTTGGAGGAGAGTTGCTGGGCAGATCTGTGCTGGGAGGATAGTCATAAGGACTAGGAGCATCAGAAAATATCACATACATCCTGACAGTGGTCACTAACTGTAGATACTGTTCTTGTTTTTCAACTGAAGCTCAGAGAGGTTAAGTGACCCAGGGGATCTGACCACTGAGGGGTTTGGCTAAGACCTGGAGAGCTACCCTTGGGTACGTGGTGGTGAAGATCACAATTTCTAATCTCACCTCTCAGGTCCAGCCTCTGCCACTTGCCAGGCTTGTGGTCTCGGCATGTTGCTTATGCCTCGAGTGTCTCGGTTTCTTCAATGGGTGGGGAACGCCTTGAGGCCGCTTGTGGCCTTCTAGTTCCTTAAGTGCAGGCTTTTAACTGAATCCACATTTTACTGAATAAATCTTTTTATTAAAAGGGGTGGTGCAGAGAAAGATGCCTCCTTGGTGCTTAAAACGAACAATCTTTGAAATCAGAAGGGCTCAGATTCTCCACCCATTAGCTGCTTAGAACTGTGCCTGGGATATAACTAGTATCATATAAGTGTTTGCTAAATGAAATAAAATTTAAAATATGAGTGCCAGTTCTGTCTGATTCCAGAAGCTGCTGGCTATCTACCGTCCTGTGCTGATTTGGGGGAGGCAGCTACAAGTACTAGGTTTATTCCCCTTGTCTTCTCTCTCCCATCAGCCGTAACTTTCTAAGGTCAGAAGAGGGAAGTCAGAGGTTGGCTGGAAGTGAGAAAACACGAATCCTCCATCCTGTCTGGGTTTTTTTTCAGGGAAAATCAGACAAGCATATTATTACTGCAGGGCCCTCATGAAAAAGAAAAAACAAACATGTAAGTAAATAAACAACAACTAAAACCCTTTCCTCCGGTCTGTAAACTCATTATATTTCATTAGAGGAATGATTTCTTTCATCTTCCAATGTCTGTTTTTAGATAAAACAGTTGAGCTCATATAAATATTTTGAGCCTTCTTCCCAGAGGATATATTAATCAAGGTATCACCGCAGGGTAGAAGTTGAATCATTTAGCATCTTTAGTCAAGAACTGAATAAACGCATGGTTATTCATTCTATTTTAAATACACTTATTTAAGAATACAAAATTTCTAACCATTAGTGACATAGTAATATTACTGTGATGGCTTTGGATACATCTAGAATTATTTTACACCATAGGGCACAATTATATATTTGGTTACAAAAATTCTAAAGGGAAATAGACTTATTTATCAACTGAACATGAGAACCGTCAAATAAATAGCAGTTTGCTCTGCTTAGTTATTTGTAACTTCTACTAAGCTAAATAAATCTACTTAGCAACTATCTCCTTCAAGCATAAAAATGCTATTTTCTAGATTAAGACAACAAAAATGTGTTTGTTTATCCACACTCCAGAGGCTGAATAAATCTTATAATTAATTCTTCACTAATAGCCTGATTGATACCATTCCTTAGGTGTCATTTAAATCAATCTGTAAAAATGGCCATGCAACAAAATTCAAGTTGATATTTTGTCAAATGATGTTAAATATTCGAGAACTGAAAAAGTAACTTATGCTGACCGTATTTTTTCTAAAAGTCTATTTTATGTTGGCTTCAAGAAAACTGGAACAGATTAAATTTAAAAAAACTTAAAAAATATACATATAAATATATTTTTCAGGGAACAACTCAAGTTTCTAGCTTTACTTTTATAAATGGAGTAAACTGATTTTAAATTTTGCCATTTCTCTGTTATTTGTCGTTTCTGGAAAAGTTTAATTTCTCTAGCCTTTACACTGTCCAACTGCTTGGTTGGGAATACCAAGCCCTTCACTTACAAAGCTTTGCTACTTTAGCGTAGTCCTCTGTGCAATGGAGAATAATTGTATCTGTCCCATGGAGTTGTGAGAATTAAGTAGAATTCTATATGCAAAGCTCTTAGAAAAGTTCTTGGTACATATTAAATACTAAAATATGTAGATATTGTTAATAAGAAAATAATGTATATTAAAGTATCTACCCAGGCATAAGAAATTTTTGTTTCTCTTTCTCTGTTTTGTTTTTTGTTTTTTGGTTTTTTTGGTAATTTCTTGTTTCTAAACTCTACTTCCAAGAAGATACTATGCATTTTAAAAAATTCCGATATATAACAGTCATATACTTCAAAAAAGTAGGTTAGTTAATTGATGCATGCATTCAGCAAATATCAGCAACTTCTCTCTGACAAAGACTATGCTTATGTTCAGGATATACAAAAAGGCTAATACATGGACTGTATGTCTGAGTACAAAAATTTCACGTCTTGGAGAGAGATGGGTTACAAAACGGTTTTACTGCTTCACCATTCACAATAAAATATTATAATGGGAGTATTAGATAAACGGTGGTAGAACACAGAGACTGGTGAGTTTTTAAGCCAATGGCAAATGTTTCTTAAGCACATTGTCAATGTCATTTAATTGCCATGTGTATTTGTTGCTTATTTATATCTACTTTTATAAGGTCTAGGATTTTTGTTCCCTACCCTTGTAGTACTAACAATTTGGTTGTTGAAATAACTGTAAACAAATAGTAAAATTGTTTAGCATTGAGAGTAAAATAATAATGCAAACCAACAATATAAGTAATGTCAAATTGCAGTGACATAGGATTTCAAAGAAGGGAAAAGTCAATAAGAGTGGAATTTTCTAGAAAGGCCTTGTGGTAGAAGAAAGGGCTTAGCTGGTCCTTGACAAATAAATAAGACTTAAATACTTAGAGACCACAAAAGGGGAGGCTTTTTTTAGGCTTGTGTAAAGTTTTTAGGCTTACAAAGGCACAGATATGAGAAAGAGCAAATGGTGTGCTATGGCCGACAAGTGCTACTTCTTGGCTACACAAAGGAAAGTTTTATGGGAGAATCAAAAAATAGGATAATGGATTTTGAAGTTCATTGAGTACAATACAAAGGGACTTTTCTCCTGTAAGTATGAGAGAGAGTTATAATACCCTGGACATATTAGATATTCAATAAATAATTCAAAATAAAGAATGTATACATGCTTATATTTATGCTTTCACAAAGTACACTTTGAAAATGGAAAGTACTAAAGCAGGGACCCAGTTAGGAATTTAACTAATAATCCAATAGGAAATATTGAACAATTAAAAGTACTTAATGCATATGCAGTTAGAAAAACCATACTCAACATAGTATGAAAACCACAGTATTTCAATATGGCCAAATTATAGATGACAAGTTTAAAAATATTAGTACCATGAATGGTAGCAACCACTGATTGTTTTTCTTAGATCTCCGATAAGTATTATGGAAGCAATAGGAACACATAAAAACTTCTTTTTTGATTTTTAGTTACTGCATTCAGTTTGCTAATAGCATTAAGAGAAAATATGCCAATAGGGAACTGATTTTACTCAGAATCCCATTGTTATGATATTCAACTGTTTTCATTTTCTTCTATTTCCTGTAAAGTTTTTATCCATGTGTATGCAATTCCTCTTTTTAAAAGGCTTACTTGCTAAATATCTATAATTTTGTAGTCTTTATTTTCATTAAATTTATCGCATATATTTTTTATGTTGCTTCAGTATTCACAATTACAATTGCAATGGTTGGGTAATATTTTTTTGACTTGATGTCTCCTAATTTAGGATCTTTCTATTTTTGGATTTTTAGGTTATTTTCATTTTTTCACTGGTAATGCTGTAATTAATAATTTTATGCATATAGTTGTGTTCTTCCTTTGAAATATTTCCTTAGGATAAATTCTCAGGAGAGATATTACTGGGTCAAAAGGTATAACGATTTTTATAGCTTTTCAGAGAAGTTGCCAAATTGCCTTTTGAAAGGATTTTACTACATCAATTTATAATACCCCAGGTACCTCTCTTGATAATAATACATGTATTTCCACTTACTTACTATCCCTTACTTACTATCCCTTACTATCCATTTCAGAATCTTCTATTCAAGCTGTGGATCATGCGGATTATTCTTATTTCATGTCTACTCTCCCAAAGTAATCATGACTTCTTTTGTTGCTTTAATACTGTGAAGGAACTCCTGCTCCTGCTTATGAAACCCTGAAGAATCATTAATGTATAGATTTTTTCTCGCAGATAGCAGTGGATAAGCAGGGTTTTTGCCTTATTGAGGGAGATTTTTCAAGATACTTTGCAAAGAGAAGAATAATGGATTAAGGCAGAATCAGTGAAACCAAGTATTTGTTTAATTAACTATTAGTAGGTTCTCCTACATTTCCAAAGATATTGAAATTGAATTTAGTATTTTATATTTTCAATCAATTATTTATAGATATGTGATTACTTATGATTTTGTCCACTCCCTCCAGTTCAGGAAGGCATTAATGTTTTAGCATTCACTCTCCAAATACTTCAGACACAAAGATGGTAAGAGCTTTTGAATGGAGCAAGAGTTGATCTCAGATTCTAACTCTACAACTTAAAAACTACATGACCAGGGAAGTAATCTGACTTCTCTGAGCCTCAAACTTCTCATTAATTAAATGAAAGTGGTGCTAACTCCCACTTTATCATACTGTGAAGACTGCATAAGATAACACATGTGCAGTGCTTCGAACATGGTATGCCTCCAATAAATATTAACTTTTTGGAGACATAGCACAGATTAACTGTGTTTTAACTACTAAACCATTTAAAATATATCAAGAAGTCATGTTAGGAAAATCTAGCATTCAAATACACTGAGATTATTTCTAAAGCATTTTTGAGCCATGGGTTTATTTGAACATTTGTTGAAATCAGTCAATCCTCTCTCCCTGGAACACTTTGCATCCTGTTCTTCCAGGTTCTAGAGCTAAGTCCACTGATCTCAGGTTAAAGCCCCTACTCTTGTATATCTCATTTCCCATATGGAGGAGCTAAGCCTCCAAGAACTTAAATGGTCTGTTCAATGTTGCATAAATATCTAAAAACATAAATAACTATACTTGGTTCTTTTTTCTAACAATTTATATTCAGTAATGTCTGGTAGCAGCTGGGATTCTTAATTATTAACTATCCTAAAATGATAGTTTTATGTAAAAATGTGATAAAAACTGTACAACAAAAAGTCACTTTATGAAAGAAATGTAAAATAGAAAGTCACTATGGTCATTTCAATTGCTTCTTTGCTACCAATATTAAGTATCCCACCCACTAGTTAATATAGAAACTTTACTGAATTATGTTTTCTAATTCATATTTTATAATACATCATTTCTAGCCTTGTTTATAGACCAGGAAGTTTCAGCATATTTAACTGTGTGCTATTGGTCTCAAGAATTACTAACTCAGAGGCAAGTCACAAAAGATAATCATTTTCACTGGTGCTTATATATTTGTAGTGTCTGGTTATATGCAAGGATGTGTACATTCTAATGTTTCAAAATTTGAAAGAAAAAAACACACAACTAGTCTTTGCTTAAAAATCAGATAATGAGGAGCACATATAAAGGAACATGGCTGATCCACAAGCATGCAAAAGATGCACTTCCCAAAAATCTCACCAGACTAGCAAAGCAGCAGTGCATAACCCTGAAAAAGTTTGAAACCCTGTCTCTGCAGTGTGGGGAAGGTGGTATGTGACACAAGAAAGTAGATTTTCTATGACAAAACAAAACAAAACAAAAACAATAGTTTTTAAAAGGCAAAAAAGGAAAACTGGACTAATGCAATCTCCAAGAGCATCACGGAAACATTAAATAGTGGGAAAAATTACTTCCATGTATGCATGTATGAGGCCAAGTATCTAGTTAGAATATGGAAAATTATGAGAGACCACTACTTTCATCCTAATAGCCTAACAGTGTGGACAAATTTCAAACTCATACATTTGTACAATCCTGTGACAGAGCAAAGGATGCAATAAAACTCAAGTTAATTAAATTATAAAAAATGAATCTCTTTTCTTATAGGAGCAAAGAGACTCAGCCACCCTCATTCATGAGAGGTGGAAGAATTCCTTCATCAGAGAAAAGAGACAAACTTAATTTTTAACAAACATTTAATGGCTGCTTATGGATGGTGTATCAGATGAGAATTACTGGGAGCCCTGCACTCACTGACACTTAGTTCTTTCTCATGGGTCTTCCACAACTGTAAGGGCTGGTGTGTGGGACACTGGGGGTAAGGGAGGACAAGGGAGACAAATCCCTCTTAGACCCATGGGGTCTCCTTAAATTCAGGGCAATTATTCTCTGAATGAGGGTGGAGGGGAGAACAGAGGAACTCATCTGGGCTTCCCCAGACCCTCAACTACCTCTAAGGCTTGGGCAGAAAAAGAGAATTGAGAGAAAGCAATTTGAGACACTCTGACTTTCATCTACCAAATGCAGGAAAACGATAAAGGACAGCTGAGAAAAATATCATTCATAAGTTATGAGCACTCGGTGATTGTAAGGCAGTCCCTCTATAAGGATTGTAGCAAAATACTAGTGGAAGAATTTGGAGAGGAAAAAGAACTCTCCAGTGACCAATAAAGCAGGCTTTCTGGTTGTAAAGCACACAGAGATCTCTGAGATCTTGTCAGTGCTTAGCGCTTAAGCCTTGCTCAAGAGGACATCCTGACCCGGTCCACAAACATGTGAGTCTAGTGATGAACTTAATCAAACTAAAGCTGTAATAAACTCCTCAACCCAGCTCAAATAATCATCCATTTGGCCTGATTGAAAAAATAAAGTGTCACTTTTTCTGGAGACAAATGTTTTGACATGCCATAAAATAATTAAAATAAATGAGAAAATGTGAAATATGGTTAAGAAGGGAAACAGTCAACTAAAGTAGATCCAGAGATTATGCAGAGGTTGGAATTATAAGACAGGAACTGTAAAATAAATATCACAAAATATGTCAAGTGATGTTGTAAAAATGATGGACACAGTATTCATGAAAAAATAAGAAAACCTAATGGAAATAGTAGAAATACAAAATGCAAAGTAAAAAATAAAACATGTATTAAATAGGCTTAACAGCAGAGTAGATACAATCTAATATTGGTCAATAAATTATGCCTAACTGAAATCCAAGAAGGAAGAAGAGTGAAGATGATTTAAAAACATGTCCACAAAATCTTTGACATTCCCCCATCAATAGGAGACTTTGTGGTTTCCTTGGCAAGTGGGATGTGGTTAAAATAACACTTTCTGACTTCTGAAACTAGGTTAGGGAATGCCACGATGGCACTTCTGCTCATCTCTGTAGGGTTACTCACACTTGGAACCCAGCCACTGTGCTCTGAGGAAGCTCGGGCCAAACAGGGGACACGTGCAGGTGCCTGGCTGCTGGTCCCTGCTACAGGCCCAGATGACAACCTGCACCCACTAGCAGATTCATAAGTGAGGAAGCCCTAAGACGACTCTAGGCTGATTATAATCAAATGAGACATATTTAGTATGACCTTTGAAGAAACTTCGTGGTTTCAGAGCCCCCATGGATCTGATCGGGGTCTTTACTGAGACATTACCGCAACCCAGCTCCTCTCTGTGCCCACTCCTGTTCCTTCCCTTCCCTTCCACAAGAAAAGATCCCCAAAGCAGTCCCTGATAAAACTTGTGCTTGTTAATCTTTATCCTAGAGTCAACTTCCCAGGGAATCTAGCCCGTGAAAGACCCTAATCTTAAACTCTATTTGTCAATTTATAGGCAAAAATAAATGAATAAATAAATAAATAAAGCCAATAAAAGTATAAGAATATCCAGAAGAGCATATTAATATTTACCTATCTAGTGATGAGAGAAACTTTCTTAATCAAGACTAGAAACCCAGAAGATATGTACACACGCATGCAAGCAAATGGATGTATAGTAACATAGTTAAATTCCTTCCATAGAAAAATTACTTTTGCTTATTCATTTTTATCTTTTCATATCTCTTTAAATCTGTTCCACATGGGCTTTTGGCATGTCACTTACTAAGTGCTCAATAAATATCTGTTTAAATAATGAATTAATGAATTGGAAAAGATAGAAAAATTAATTCTATTAACAAACATTTGTTTTTGGGAAAATATTTTTGATGCAGAGAATTCAATTTATGATATCCAAAGACTCTCACTCTTTTACTAAAGGAAACAACCCAATAAAAAATGTGTAAATACAAAAGAGCAAACTTAAACAGACCATAGACATATGAAAAGATGCTAATGCTCAATAAAATCCAAGGAAATGTAAACAATAATAAAATTAAGTTTTTATACCCATTGCAGTAATTTAAACACAGAAAAAGCAAAAAAACTCCTATTACTGGTAAAAACTTTGAATTGTTAGAGATTTCCATACAACATTCTTGATATTCTATTATTATGGATTAAAAATAATAGATATTCCTTTGAACAAGTAATTTTATCTTGGGATTTTATTTGACAGATAAAATGTACCAGAACAAAGAAACACAGGAATCTAAAGCAGTAATGTTATTGTGGTCAAACAAAATAAATAAATAAAACAAGAAAAGAAAGAAAAAAAAAAAAGCAGGACTGTCCTAATGCCCTTCGGTAGGAAAATGATTTAATACGTTGAAAAAGTTGTAGTGAATTCTTATAACTGTATGTTTCCTTGGCATCTGTTTTGAAACTAGGTTTAACTTTCCCATACCAGAAGCAGGGCTCATTCACCCATGGCAGTTTCCATTTCTCCACCTCCTCCTGGTTCCTCAGTGTGATCTATCTGCCTTATAGCACTGACTGCTGGTCACCAGTTCTCTATGGTGCAGCTGCCCAGATTCAACCTACTTGACTGGCCTCATTATTCCCCACACCCACATGGTCAGTGTAGATATGCCACAGTGACCCCAATCAGTCACAGTGTGAGGCCACTGAACATGTGCCTGCTTGCTTTAAACTCTCCAGTTACACCTCCCTGCAGGAAACCTGCTTGGGTAACACCCTAGACCTTGATAAAGACCTTGGCTCATAGGTCCATCTCTTGTTGGCTCCTCACCTGTTGGCTGAGTGTTTATGTCCCAGCCAGCTCCCCGGTTCATTTTGGCCCTGAAAAGCACACTACCCTCTTCTCGCTGGGATCTGTATGTAATAAACTGCTCCTGTTGTTTCATTTGCTTTGTTGAGCTCCCTCCTTTGTGTCTCATCTGATTGACACACTCAAACCTAACCTTTTTCAAGGTCAAGGTTCTCCTAGACAGTGGCTATCTTGGTAGGAATAAACTGGACGCAGACCAGACAAGAGCCACATGGGTATTTGCCAATACAAAGAAGGAGAGGTGGTGAGAGCAATCCAACTAGATAAAGACAATAAGGGAGCTTGATGCCTGTAAAAAAAAATCACCCAAGTAGAAGATGCTACTTTTTTTTATATCACTATATGCTACTGATAATTCTAAACAATCTCATTGATAGTGTACTTCTCCCCACCAGTCTAGATCCCTCTTGCCACTCCCCTGCCCTTGGCAGTCCTCTGTGAACCAACAAACTTGGAGAGATTTTTCACAAAGAACTGTGGAGTGAGAAAAGAAAAGTGCAAAATGTGTCCATCCTATTATCTATTTTTCTTTAAAATCATCATCAAAATCCTGTATCCATATGCATATTTATACAAACATATAAATGAATATTTATTCATACTACATATATATATTCATACATATAATGAAAATGATTATCTGAGCAGCAGAAAAGGGATGAATGGCTACTTCCTCTGTTAACATGGGCTAGCGGGGACTGCGTGAGAGGGAGTGGCAAGGGAGGACAAGGTAAGACAGGAGGTAAAGCAAAGTTGTACTTTAAATACCACATTAAAATGTATGTAGTGACTACATCTATACAGTTATAGACATATCAAGGTGGAAATGTAAATCACTGTTAATAATTTCAAAAGATTTTAAAATTGTTTTTAAACAGAAAATAACAAAGTTTAGCACTTGTAAGCTGCAAATTTGGGATCTGTACTTCAAATGTTTGTGTTGTATGATGATATGAGGATCTGAACTCCTATGTGAAAGGATAGGCGAAAAGCCCAGGCTTGGGCAATAGCTGATAAACCCACAGCCACTCCTAAAATCCCAGATTTCAGAAGCTCTCACCACTAGTTTAATTTGCAAGTTGAGAACTGACTCTTTTAGTACAACATAAATGCATAGATACAGCAGTCACCTACACCACTCAGGTGCAGATTAGTCTTCAGACTAAAGACTAGCTTTTATGATACCATTTTCTTTGGGATGAACTTAAATAAATGGTTAACAAAGAGTTCCAATGATTTTGACTTCATCCTGTCCTAGCTTCGTTTGCTAGTTTATTTAATTAACCAGAAAATTGTGATAAAAATGACTTGAAGTTTTTACTGTAAGCTTTATAAACACAGAAACTCAGCTTTCACTAGTTCCAAGAAAGCAGAGCTGGGTGGGTGTTGGGGGTTATACTTTGTACCTGACACAGAGCAAACATTTTAATTGTATCTAATCAGAAACAGATTTTGTTTTGAATTCCAATGTCAAATCCAGCAGTTCACATTGAGAAATCTGCACAGAGGCACCATAGATTTCTCTATTAGTCATTCAGCCTGCTTTGCTCATGTCACCGTGACCTTGCAAAGAACATTGTGTCCTTAACAGACTTTAAAATGAGGTTCTAGGCGAATCTAATAAAGTACATTGTGGCTATAACTTTATCCATGTAAAGGACTGTGAGTTTGCTAAAGTCTTTTTTTCTTTTTTTTCTGTATCTGGATTAAGGTACATGTTAGGAGTTGAGGGCCCTATTGTTCGTGTCAACATCACTAGATTTATAGCATCGGCAACTTATTACAAATAAATAGGAACAGGTTGATATCTTTTAAACAGTTCTTTTAATTTTAGGCAGAAAGACAATATAAAAAAAATCAAATAGAGTGTGGGCAAGCAAGGCTTTTGTTTGCAGTTCTACTTTAGTTGTTAGGTAGCATTGGATTCTCTCCAACAAACGAAATAAATATTACTTTTCATAGAGCATCACATTCAATCTCTGCAATCAAAGGGAGTTTCTATGAAACAGATTATTGTCTTTTTCTCATTCAAGAAATAAACATTGAGTTTGAAAAATATTTCATTCCAAGTTTTGGACACTTTCTGGTAATGGAGAGACCAATAAAACACAAGCCACAAGCTGAGTCTCAAGATGTTGCAGGTTCAAATAGAATACAATGTGAAAGGCAACCTAATTAATTTTATATAAGAAATCACATAAGCATAGAAAATGATATTAATAAATAACACAATTTTGGTTAAATTATTTATATATCTTTGTGTAAGGAGTTCCAAGATGAGGATCATGGCCACATATTGCTCTAATTAAATACTTAAATCTCAAGCCATGGAACCATCTACAAGGTCTTTGAGGTTATCAAGCAGCGGGACACATATGAGCGAGGCATGATTGAGATCATGCTCTTCTTCCAAATTCTACACTTTAACAAATACAAGTTCATTAAGTCAAGTGCCATCTTGTATTTAGAGAAATTAAACTTGTATTTCTCAGACATGGAAGTTTTATTACGAATTTGTATCTATTTACTTTGGAATAGTGTATGTCACTTTGGAATCTAATTTCTTGTTCACATATGAAAAATGGATTATTCAACACAAGATGACATTCTGACCGGGGCCTTTCTTTCCAACTCTGTGTTATTAGATGATGATGAATAAAGGCAGTAAAATATTTCCTGAAATTGTAGGCAAATAGCCTAGAACTTCCGATGACTACTTAATAAAGAATTTTGGCTTGCAGATTTTCTTAGCAAGCTGCTTATGAAAATATTGAAGTTGCAGATTTGAGGGATGTTTCACTTGTTTTTATCCTTTCTTTTAAATTCAATACTCATGGTATTAAAGAACAAAAGGCCAGGATGACTTATTTGTGACTTATCTTCACATCCATTTCCCTTAATAGTTAATAATTATAGAGCTCCATATGAAGCTTTATTTGGATACAGAAAAAAGTATTGTAGGCCCCAAAGAGCCGTTGGAAACACTAATTTTAGGGGATGAACTTTAATGCTTAGACATATTTGAAAAAAAAGAGTAATTCTGTTCAGTTTGATACTCTGACTTTTTAACTGTGAAAGATAGCCATAAACTTTAGTCCTGACCCCAAATGGAAAATTTTAATGAAATTAGTCAGTTAAGAATTTATTTAGACAAATAAATAAATACCAATAATTTTCTGGGAGAGAACTAGATATGGTTTATTTCCTTCCTGTTCAACTAAATGCAGATTACCTAACATTTATTGGTATAACAACTAACATTTATTGCAGGTCTTATTATGTGCTGGGAACTCCATTAAGCTCTTTGTATGCACTGTCTCATTTAAGCCTCACAACAAACCTATGTAGTGTACATTTCTATTAATTAAAAGAAAGCTACCTGCTCTAACACAGAAACCACATCAGTACCTTCAAACACAAGACTTTTTTTTCCTCACCCCACATAAAGTACAATTAGTCACCGCTGGGAGCAGGGCAAGCTATCTTCTCTGTAGTCATTGAAGGACTCAGGCTGAAGGAGGCACAGGCACGTACAGTTATGTGGCTTCCAGTGATCACTCTAGGAAACATAATCCACAAATGGAGGAAGAGAGAGTAGAGAAACTAACGGGGTAATTTCATTTGCCAGGCTTGGAAGTGGCATATATTGTAAGACTCAGTCACATCGCTGTAGCTTCCTGCACAGGAGGCTGAGAAGGGTTGCCCAGCCCTGCACTCAAGAGCAATGGGAAAACTAGTAGGTGTGGTGCATAGCTAGCCAGTCTGTAACCCAGTACAAGTGTATATTCTACTTTACTGCTAAAGAAAGTAAGGCATGAAGATGTTTCAACTCTATCATATGATATCATAAGGCACATCTATTAAATACTATGTGTTTGTGAACAGTTTAGTTTATTACCTGGTTATATCATTAATATGTTGTATTCTCAATTTAAAAGTCTATGCTTCCTGACATAACACTTAGTTTGCATATAACAGATGCTTCCTAAATGGTTAAGAAGGTTTTCAAATAAATATTAATTTTGTTTAGCAGTAGTTTAAATCCTTTAAGTAGCCAGATACATTGAAGAACTAAGGGTATAATAAGACTAAATAGGCAAAATGTTCTTGGTGGAATAATGGACTCTATTCAGTAAGTCTAAACTGCCTGAAACTATGGAACTGGTAGAAGAAAAATCAGAAGGCAATGTAAAGCAACTGGATGATAAAAGAAGTCCAACATATTAATACATCCAGAGCTGCACATAATACCTTTCCTCTGTATCCTAAGTACCTAAGAAATTTCTAAGAACCCAACCAGCCAATGGGCTGTGAACAGCCCCCCAGCCCACCATACTCTCTTCCCTGACAGTTTGGATCTTGACCTAAGCAAAACAGGAATGATAATTAAAAAAAAAAAATGGATGGAGCTGTTCTTCTCAAAATTGAAGACCTTAAGAGTGTATCCATTAATTTTTGCTACCAGTATTTGGAGTGAGATCCAATTTTTTGTTCACTCTGAGCTTTCAAGCTTTAAACTTCATAAGGCAGTTTCCTTCAAATATAAATATTCCAAGTTATGGAAAACAGGAGAGGTATATTCTCAGCAGGTCTTCTGGGCAGCATCTAAGCACATTTTTGTAAGTGCAAAATCTCTAGGCCTTTTATTCTATTTTTAAAAAAGTTAGTAGGTTTTCATATTCAGCTCTATGAAATAGCCGTGATTCGTTTTTGTTTTTATTATTGCTATTTTCTTTAAAAGAAGTAACTGAACTATAATCTAGAGTTTAGTGTCTTGGATCAGAGTGTGCTGATTGTGGGTGGGGCTCCTCAATGTTTCACCACTGAGTTAGTTCCACCCTCTTACATGTCTCAGTTTCCCTGTTTGGGGTCTAGTACCTCTGATAGGGCTCAAAATGCCAAGTGATGAGCTCTTACAAGCATTTCCTGGACTAGCCTTCTTTTAATTAATTTGTTGGGCAGTTCCCTATATGGACCCTTGTGCCATGGGGGAATCACCCCAGGCAACTCCCACTCAGGACCCCGTCACCCAGGGCTGCCTTTTAGCTGGGAGGAGTAAAATGCCCTTTCTATTAGAAGCTGAGGAACTCAGTCTCTCATTTATCCACAGACAAGACAGTTCAGTTTCCTCTTTCGCAAATGCACAGAAAAACCAATTGAGATTAATTGTAGGGTGAAAAGATAATGGAAAAGATCCTTCAGAATGTACCTCCAAATCTAAATTAGGTTCCCAAACACCAGTTCCTAGGAAAAGAACCAGCTCAGAGTAAACCAAAACTATCAACTTGTCTGGAGCTCAGGAAGACTCACCAGTTCTGCCAAAGGAGAAGCTCAGAGTCAGAGGGCCCAAAATGGCCATGCCAATATCTGGCACAGAGTTTGGGCTAGCCTCTGGGGATTCTGAGTCTTTTCTGAGATACATGAGCACCAATCTTGTCAGTGGAAAAGAAGCCAAACTCTGTAAAATAATTTTAAAGAGATTTATTTTGAGCCAAATTTGAGGACCATGACCTGGAGCCATGCCCAAGAAGGCTTGAGCAAGTTGACTCCCTATGGTTGGGTTATAGTTTTGTTTTGTATATTTCAGGGAGATAGGGGGTACAGGTAAAGTCATAAATCAATACATGGAAGGCATACATTGGTTTGGCCCAAAAAAGTGGGCCATCTCGAAGCAGGGGCTTATAGGTTATAGGTGGGTTTAAAGATTCTTTGACTTGTAATTGTTTAAAGACATGAAACTTTGTCTAAAGGTTTGGAATGTTTTAAGATAAGGAGGTCTGTTAATTAGAGACAAGCCACCAGACATATATTTGTTGTATAAATTGAGGACCTGCAAGTTTGTGTTGCATACCCTTAGGCCTGTTAATGGGTTACAAAGGATATTTTTAAAAAGGGAGGGGGCATGATGAGACATGTCTGACCTCCCTCCTTGTGGCAAGCAATTTAGTTTTAGGATATCCCCTTGGCCAAGAGGGGGTCCATTCAGTCAGCTGGGGGGGGGGCTTAAGATTTTATTTTAGTTCACAAGAGGAAATCTTAGCTATATACACATATAACTTGTACACAAAATACATGAAGAATTCTTAAGCTCAGCAATTAGAAGACGCACAACTTGATTTTTATATTGGACAATATAGCTGAACAGCTACTTTATCAAAGAAGATATACAGATGACAAAAAGTGCACAAAATGCTCAATATTATTTGTCATTAGGAAGATTAAAAATTAAAACAACAATCAAATATTGATACAAACCTATTGGGATGGTTTAACCCCAAAGTTTAATAATAACAATCACTGACAAGGATGCAGAACAGTAGGAATTCGTGTTTATTTTTGGTACAATGCAAAGTGGTACAGCCACTTTGGAAGATAGTTTGGCAGTTTGTTACACAGAAAACATAATTTCACTACATGATCCAGCATCGTGCTCCTAGGTATTTACCCAACTGATTTGAAAACTTATGCCCATACAAAATCTTGCACACAAATGTTTATACCAGTTTTATTCAAGATGTTTTTCAATATGTTTTCAAGATGTTGTTCAATAAACAAACTGTTACACAACTATACAATGGAATATTATTCAATTATAAAAAGAAATGAGCTACCAAGTCATACAGAAATATAGATGAATCTTAAAAGCATATTGCTAGGCTGAAGAAGTCATCCTTAAAAGACTGTATACTGCATGATTCCATTTTTATGAAATTATGGAAAATGTAAAATTATAGAACCAGTGAAAATGTCAGTGGCTGCCAGGGATTTGGGGAGAAGGAAGGGCTGAATAGATGAGGCATAATGGGCTTTTTAGATCAGTGAAACTGTTCTGTATACCATAATGTGGGCACCTGGCACTATGTATTTGTCAAAAAACATAAAACTTTTCAGTAAAAAGAATTAACCTTAACACATACATATTTAAAATATCATTTAGCAGATTGGGGCATGGCAGGATGGAAGGCAGACTATGACAAAAGTATGGAATGCTATAACAAGTGTATTAAATAATCTCTGAAGAGGTGGGGGGAAGTTCTAAGTAACATTGAAAATGAATAGCGACTATAAAACAAAAGCAAAAGATACTATGCATAAGCATTTTACTTTATTTGGAAAAATTATTTCTCATGGGGATATTAGTTAACAATTTTGAAACCAATGTGCATGTATACAGGAACTGAGCAATTAACTAAATGAATGGCACTGAGAGTTAGGCTTCTTATGCTGGATTAGGAAGTTACAGATGAGCAAGAGAAGGAAGCTATAATGATTCATGTGGTAATGAATTTGAGTTGGAAACATCATTATAAATATGTGTTTAACTGAATATAAAAACAGATGTATCAATATAGAAATATATATTATTATTATTTCAGTCTGGTGAAATTTCTATATATAGAAATATATATTATATATTCTCTAAATATATAAAAATAGAAAAATATATATGTAAGTACATGGATTAGTATACACATATTTCTTTGCTCTTTCACCTAAGAGATTCTAAAAGCAACTACATCCCAGTATCAATAAGCACTCTAGTGCCCATATTTTGGTTTCTAATACCATTTTCCAACTAAAAGGAACCAGGGAATCTTTGAAAAATCATTGATTCTATGGTTGTGTTAGAAAATATACAAGATGAGCCTAGAGCATGTTGCAGTGCCAGAAAAAGTGATGAGGTGTACATATATGTGTGTGCGTATATATATATATATGTTAATATATATTTACTTATTTCTATATGATAAGATATGACAAAGGGACATAGAAGCCAACTGATAGAGCTCCCAGTGGCTTCCAGCTGGAATAATTTTTGCAATAATATAAAGTAATATTTAATTATAACTGAAATAAAAAATAAATAGCCAGGAGTATAGATTTTTACAAATAAATTATTGAATAAACAAATTAATAAAGGAATATAAACAAATTTCCCAAACAGATGAATTCCAAATAATTTATGTAGGCTCTCTGTCCTCAAGAAGGTTCCTCACTTAACACCTTACTCCTTAAGTGCAGGCTGCACACAGTGACTTCTTTCCTAAGAGTACAGTATGGAAACAAGATTAAAAAGTGTTATGATTTGAATGTGTCCTCCAAAGTTTATGTGTTTGAAACTTGATTCCCAATGTGAAAGTATTAAGAAGTGAGATCTTTGAGACATGATTAGGCCATGAAGGTTCTGCTCTTATGAATGGATTAATGCCATTACTACAGGAAGGGGTTCCTTATAAAAGGACATGTGCAACCCCCTTCTGTCTCTCTCTTCCTCTCTTTCCTTCCCCCTTCTCTCACCCTCTCTTTCTCTTCTGTCTTTTGCCATGGGGTGATGCAACAAGAAGGCACTTTCTAGATGCTGGTACCTAGGTTTTGGACTTCCCAGCCTCCAGAACTGGGAGCCAATAGATTTATTTTCATTATAAATTACCCAGTCTGTGGTATTCTGTTATAGCAGCTCACAACAGACTAAGATAAGAAGTAACTTTATGGTTGACAAATCTGACCAACTCTCCCTCAGTCGGTGATCAAGATTAACTCAACAGTGATAAGTCAAGTTGATAGTATGTAACAATATTTTATCTTTACAGTCTTATTTTTTAAAACAATGCAGCCTAAACATTGAATAAAAAAAAAGGCAGGCAAATTCCAACTTAAGAACTTCCTACAAAATACCTAAAATTACTCTTCAAAATTGTCAAGGTCATCAAAAACAAGGACAGTCCTAGGAACTGTCTGGTAAAGGAGACTCTAAAGAGGCATGAAGACCACATATTATCTTGTGAATGGGATGCATAACAGAAAAATGACATAAGGTAAAAAACTAGGAAAAGATGAATATAATATGGACTTTAGTTAATCATAATGTATCAATATTGGTTTATCATCTGTGAAAATATAATAGCCTAAGATGTTAATAAGAAGAAAAACTGGGTATGGGGTATGTGGGGCCTCTATACTCTCTTCACAAATTTTCTGTATACTAAAGCTATTTTTAAAGTTTTATTAAAAATACTCTTCCAAAAATTTAAATATATGAACCTTTAAAAAGTGCTGATGTGGCCTGTGGGAAGCTTGATATTATCGGCAGCACATAATCAAGACTCTCATCTTTATCTTTACATTGTATATTGATATTTTGTTTGTTGTTTTCCATCAGCATGCGAGTTAGGACCCCTCGTTCTTTCACCATCTCATTTGCTTGTGCAAACTTTGCCGTCGTCACCTTTCAACTTGTATTTATAACTAATGGAAAAATAAACTGAAACCCCTGAACCAAAAATTTCTAAGTAGGAAAGAAAGGAGAAATAGGAAAAAAAAAATAAAGGAAATCTGTTAATGTTAAGGTATCTAAGTGGTAATCAATTCCCTAGGTGTTAATCGATTTCCTAGGTAGTAATATTTCTCAGGTGGAACAATTTGAAAATCAAATATCCAACAAGAGGTAAAGTTTACCACTTAATGTTATAAATATTGTTATAAAAATATTTTTAAAATATTGATATTATTAACCATGTTGGATTAGTGCATTGATAGCTGTCTACAACTGCCTTCTCAGTATCTATGCTGTGAGATCACTATGTTTGTGAAAAAGTTCTTAATCAGAAGAAACCCTATTTGATATTTTCGAAAAAGACCATATTGTCTTGGCAGTAACTAGGATGGATTCACTGCAACAAAGTGAACTATGCATCATCCAATTTAAAAATCCAATTTTTAAAGTTTAATAATACATTCATAGATTAGAAGTACTATGATAGAAGCCTCTGAAGATGGTAACTATACTGTAGTCAGTCTGATTGTTTTAGTCTTATTAATGAATTTAAGGTCAAGAACAAGAAAACATGGAGCTTAGTTTGAAACCAGTAAAAATAAATAGCACATGGCTAAGATTCACCACCTGCAGGAAGAAGTCCCCTTATGCAATGATGTGTATATCTGTTGCTAAGGAGATGGGGAACAACCAAGTTCAGTCTTCATGATGAAAGCACATAATCCAGAGTACAATGAAACAAAAGGAAGCTGCAACTGAATCAACCCAATTGTCTCACACAATTTAGAGTTAGGAGGTAGCATTGGTTTTGAACATATGGCACTGATGCTATTTGATCATTTTTGACCAAAAATTGTCAATGTTATGCAGCTCAACTGAATGTATTCAATCTTCTAGAGTGGTGGTGTCAAAAGGGCAAGAAGGTTAGTGTTTTCCTAATTTTCTCAGGGAAGCAGATACTCTGGAAATAGCACCTAGTTCCCTAGCAATATTCCTGGGTGAAAGAAGACTGTACACTAGGATACCATACAACCTACTGGAGCCGGAATTCCATAAAATTCCACCTCCTTTGTAACTTGGTGCTCAGTGGTTATATTTGGATCTATAATTTGGCCTCCTCAGGAAACTTGCATGTATATAACCTAAACATTTGTATCCCCACAATATGCTGAGATAAAAATATATAAGTAATAAAAAATAAAAATAAATAGAAATGGCTTGGGAAGATATTGCCTCTGGTTTTCCAGGCAGACGTGACTCCTATGTCAAAATGCTAACTTGGAATACTGGATTATTTGCTGGTTTCTTGGAATTTGGTTACATGGGTCAATGCTTCTGGGGATAACACATTAAATGCATATTGAGAATCCCTATATTCAAGCAACTGTGTTGAGTAATAAGAATAAAAAATCTGTAGGCTTGTCAAGCCCAAGGGGCTCATAAGTCAGACGGGTAAATGAATGTATGCACAAAGCCCAGAGCGCTATGGGAGTTTAGAAAAAAAAGGCGATTCCTTGTGAATCTTGGAACTGGAGACAATTTCCCAGAAAAGATGAGAGTTGTGCTAGGCTTTAAACAGAGACTTAACACGTGGAGAATTGGTAATGGAATCGGTAAAAGAGAGACTGTGCAGAGCAATATTGCATAACAAGAAAGTATATGATGTGTTTCGGGGAAGGGTATACTTTTGGTATGGGGATGTCTTAAGATATATAGCCAGGGGATAGAAAGGTAGATTTTTAGACAGCAGATGAAGTGTCTTAAAAACCTTGTTTCCTATTTCTGTAGATCTACTGATCTGCCACCTTTTCTGTCTCCGGACAGCATCCATGAGTAACATTCTCCCACCAGGGATATCTCTCATTATGGACGATGACTTTCCTTGTGGGAAAAGAGAGTATACTGGGATGAGGAAATAGTATTACAACCATATCCTATCAAGGTTCACCAGGAGCACTGCCAGAGCTAAACGAAGGTTGGTCTCTTTATCTGGCCGCAGCGATGGTGAAACAGGAGGCCTATGCAGTGGCATTAAGGAGCGACATTTTAAGAACATTGGATTTATGTCCAGTGATGTTAAGGAGGCGTCAGGGAAGCCAGAGTCAGTTCTGAATAGAGCACCGTCAGGTCAAATAACAGGGGCTGGTTCGTGACTGGGCATCTTAGTACATGCATCGCTTTAGTCAGGGGGATCAAAGTGGGGCTCGTGTTGTGATGGAAAAGAAGAGGCAACCACTCATGATGATCAGAAGAGGAGATTGTGTCGTCTTGTTTGTGGTGCCAGCATGGCCTTGCGGTGTCCTACTTTGAGCACCATTTATGCCCTGATGGGATTATTGCAATCCGGTTGTCAGCAAGGCCTGTCCTTACTCTGCTGATTATCAGTAGGGGTGATTGCACTCTTCATTTCATTGTGTCCTCGGTCACCAACATTCTCCTTGGTTGAGTATCTGCTGAAGACACATCAAAGTGTTTATTTTTTAAATAAGAAAATGATATACCTTAATCATATAAAAATAAAAGCTGTGGTAACTTTGAAAAGATGTATTGAAACAGTATTCTCTGGAAGCATGTAAAATAGTTAGGAAGTTATTTTTAAGAATCTAGATAAAAATTATGGGAGTCTTAGTTTAGATACTGAGATTAGAAAGAATGAAAAAAAGTCAAGAGACACTTTCACAGTAGAATTTATGACTGAACCAGCCTCCTGGATGCAGGAGGAGTTCTAAAAGAATTTTTCAGTGAGCATGTTGAATATGCATATGTAATTAAGCAGCTCTTTGAAAACACTCATTGTGCTGCATGCTTTTGTGGATACTTAGTGGTTATTATACAATAATCAGAAGATGAACAAAATTTTCTTTGCCTTTGTGCAGTTCACTGTCAAGAGAGTTGTGCAGATATCTCAAAGATACAGGGAAAACTAGTGTTATGGAGAAGAATTATCTAAAACCATAGGAGAGTGGGGAATTAAAACTTTCCCCAAATAAGTAACCTGGAATTTGGGACTTGAAGTATAAATAGAGGAGAGAATGGAGGATACGGCTACATCATGAAATGTAAATCAAATCACTAACGGTACTGAGATACAAATATGAATGTGTCAATGTAAAGAGCAAATCTTTAAGTAACCAGGAATGCTATTTTAGAGTGGATACATGGAGTTGGAGATGAGAGGAGGCTCATCTCCAGGGGGGAACAGTTTAGGATCTTGGAAAAACCGGTTAGGATGTATGTCCCTGCCAAGGAAATGTAACTGTGATGACACGACAAAGGCGATGAGCAAAAGTGGTCTATCGTACAGATTAATTAGGGATTTTTATATTATAATATCAATTAATAAAGCTAAATTGACCATGGGAAAAAAACCGACGACAGTCATCTCATTTATAGTCTATGTATGCACGACACCTCTACTCTCCTGGGCACATCAAACCCCCTTCTATTCATTTACAAAGACCTCCACTGAAATAGATTACACCTTTTCATTTAAAATTCACTTCCAAGGTTAACAATCTTCACTATCAGGATTATTTTGTTGTTGTTTTTCTTTTAGCAGAAAGGCAGCTGCTTTCTTCTCAGGCTTGCTGGTTCTTGCATCCTAGTAACTGGGATGCTGTGATCATTGTTCCTTGAAGTCACAATCTCCACCACAGACTCAGGGACACAGGAGGCAGACAGTTTAATTTTTCTTAAATAAATTAAGAAAGTCTATTTTTTTTGCTGCATATCACTGCATGCTTTTTCTTTACATATCTGTGTTCCTTCTGTTTAGATTTTCTAAAAGGCTTCTTCTTAGGTTCTCAGTAAACAGACTAATAAATAAAACCCCTATGTCTTGGTGTGCTACCTGTAGAGCTGGAGAAAAATTCACCCACGGTTATTTTGAAATCCTGAATAAAAGACAAACACATCACCAATGCCCTGGTAGTACTCATTGCCCTAAAACGATGACAGATAAGGACACGTTAATAATCAAAACCAGATGTGGTGCTCAGCTGGAAGAAATACAGCAGGCACCTGACATTCACTTAGAAAGGTCACAGTATTCAGAATATTCCAACAAAGACAGCTCAAGCCGTCTTCCATGGTCTTCCTTGGTGGTGAAGCCATTCAGGGGGCTGAGCATAGGGAGTTTCAGTGACTTATTCTGTGGCATTTGAAACATCATGGTGTTTCTTACCCTTCCTATTATCAACCCTCCCTCCCTCCACACCTTCTGGGGCACTTCTTCCACCTGCTGGTTCTTGAAATCACACCTCTATCTTTCAGAGCTAATCTAGTTAGAACGCCCTGTAACCTCGTTCCTCAACCTCCATCATTTGCATCTCCAGAACTTCTAGTATTTCAGACAACTGCTATTGTGAAAAGAATTTCCTTTTCTAGTTTTCTTACAGTTTTCTAGCTAATCACTTTAATTATTTATTATTTCTCCCAGATTCATCAGGAAAAGCTTCCTACCAGACATTTAATATTTTATTAACATTTTGTTTTGAGGTACTTGTAGGTTTACATGTAGATTAATGTAACACAGTCCCTCATTTACTATAGTTTCACTTAACAATTTTTTTAACTTACAATGGTGCAAAAGCAATATGCTTCCATACAATGTTCAATAAATTACATGAGACAGTCAACACTCTGTTATAAAATAGGCTTTGTGTTAGATAATCTTGTCTCTCCATAGGCTAATGTAAACGTTCTGAGCACGTTTAAGGTAAGCTTGGCTAAGCTATGATGTTCAGTAAATTAGATGTATTAAATGATTTTTTGAGTTACAGTATTTTCAACTTACGATGGGTTTAATTAGGATATAATACCATCGTAAGTCAAGGAGCTTCTGCGCAGAAAAATCCCTGTGCCCTTCACTGAGTTTTTGCAATGGTAACTGTTTTTATTCAGATTTCACCAGTTTTACATGAACTTATTTGTGTGTGTGTGTGTGTGTGTGTAATTTTATCACATATGGAGATCTGTGTAATTACCACCACTGCCAAGATTTAAGATTTCAAATTTTTTAAGCTATCTGTGATCATCCCGACAAGTTAGTTCATCAAAGGAGATAGGAAAATTTATTAGTGTTAACCACTTGAACGGATAGAGAGAGAGGAAAACAAATGAAGTGACGAAAGCACCTGCTTGCTGGGGAGTGAATCAGAGACTGGATTAGAGCTGTCTGAGTAAAGGGCCACTAAGCCTTGTGGGTTGAGCCGTCCTTATGACTTCCCCTTCCTGTGAGAGGCCACAATGTGAAAAGGGCTATTCCTTGGTTTGCAGGAGACTCCCAACTTTTCAATACAATGCAATTTATTTTTTTTATTTGGTCTGGACCTTTCTTTATTAGCACACTGAACAAAATTAACTACTTGTTAAAATTAACTACCAGCAAATATATGTCTTTCATACTTGCTAAGAACATTAGCTCTCTGTTCACTAATTTCTCCTTCAAACATTTTAGCATCACAGACTAAAGTCAGGGAGATTGGAGTTTGAAACTCTAGTCTGCAAGTATGTATTAGTGCGCTAGTGTCTACCTTTTGGACTCCCAGGCTGCTCATCTGTAAGATTGTGCTAATTTAATAATTATTTTAATTCATGAAAAAATGTAAGAAAACGCCTAGTATATGTCTTGTGTGTAGAAATCCTCAGTAAACATTTGTTCCCTTTCTTTCATCTTATACACACACACACAGAAGAGATGAGTCATCGTACAGGGAAATATGTTTGGGAACAGGCCTGCAAAGGCAGAAATAAATCAAATAGAATTTGATCTAGTAGAATTTGTACTGCCATGGCCCTCGATCAAGACGGTTCATCAGGATGAACCACACAGTCTGCACACACATCACCCCCACCCCCTTCTGGCCCTGCGAATAGCCATCGCTCTCCTGATTGCACCACGCTGTGGGACTTCCTTGCAGCCCCTCAAATTTTCCAGGCAGATTCTTGCCTCAGGAATTTGCACTTTTTCCTTCTCTAATTGAATGCTCTCTCCATGGGGTAGGCTAATGTAATTCACCCTCTTCAGAGCTTTGCTCAAATGGTTACTTTTCTGGCTACGCTTTTCTTGGGCACACTACTTAAAATTACAAAGCACCTCCCAACCTCTACCACCCTTGGACATGCTCATAGTGGGGAATCATTTCCCATAAATCTCATTGCAATTTGACACACTGCTTATCTGTATGCCTTATTTCCTCGCCTGAGCTCCAACTACAATGTCAGCTCTATAGGTTTAGTAGAAGCTCCATAAAATATTGACTGACCAAATGAATGAATTACAGTTCTCTGATAAGAGAACACTAAACGGCTGAACAGTAAAATATGAAGAAGTTACAGGCTGGGAAGATGTTTATCAGTGTAACTGACAAAGTAGCTCAGTGCCCATAGCTTCCCCAGCAGGAGATATGGATAGCTTCTGGAGATTATTCCCTCTGCCCATATGGATAGACTCACTCTCGAGCCTGATACAGTCATCCTTCACTTTCCCTCTTAGGGTGACCAATTCATTCAGGTTTGGCAGGGATTTTCTCAGTTTTGTCACTGGAAGTCCTTCATCCAAACCCATATCCCATGAACTTCCTCAGAGCCAGGATAACTGGGATGGTCGCTCACCTTACATCCAACCCATCAACAAATCCATCAGTATCACTTCATATAAATGCCTCCAGAATCTCCACACTTGGGTCCATCTCCTGACTTCTATCCTAGTTCTACCTACCAGCACTTTTCACATAGGGTCTTAAACAGCCTCCTACCTGTTCTAGGCAGAGCCACCCTGAATGTCCTCTAATCTCTTGCACCACCCAGCACAAAACTATATTCAAGTATGCTCCTTCTCCTGCTGAAAACTTTTCAATGAATTTCTATCGCTCTCAGGATAATCGAAGTTAACATGGCCTTGTAGGATCCGGTCCCCAACTTCTTCTGCAGCCTCATCCTATCCCAGTCTTTCCCCTCTAGCTGAGCAGAGCTGTGCTCAGGCAGGCCCTCATCCTTAGCATGCTCCCTTCTACCACTGGGCCTTGTACCCTTCTACCACTGGGCCTTGCACTCGTAGCGCCCTGCTTGTGGAATGTTCTCTTCCTCTGCTTACCTTTACCTCTTCTTACCTTTCAGACCTGCTTCAAGCATCCCTAACTCAGGAGAATATGGCAGGTCTCCCTGACTTGGTCAGATCATCCAAATATAAAGCCATGTATATTTTTATAGCAGCTATTGTCACAGTCACAACTTATCTAGTTTTTTTTTGTGTGTGTGTGTGATTATTTGACTAATATTTTTCTCCTCCACTAGTTTTTAAGCTCTGCTACTGAATTTATATGCCTTTATCCATCTCCCCTTTTGACACACAGTAGGCTCTTGAAAAATATTTTTGAATGAATAAATGAAATGAGAAAGCAAGAACACCAGAGCAATTTGCATAAAATGCAAAGCCCCATAATCACACAAATAGAAAAAATATCTCCGGGTGTAAGTCAGTCACTTCAGGCATTTAGCAGAAGGTATATTGGCAAAAATAACATCTTTCAGCAGTAAAATTGACAGATGTGATGGTAGTGAGGAGGTAAAGAATGACAATTATCTACTATTAGCAAAATTGTGTACAGGGAAAACTGCTTATCATAAACAGGGTAAAGTAAACAGCAGCTAAATTACAAAGAAAGAAAGAGAGAGAGAGAGGAAGGGAGGGAAAGAGAGATAGAGACAGACTTTGATTTTCTGGATAGTAGATGGAAATCCATTTTCTCAGTCACATCTTATTAACAAATTAACCAGTTTCTGAATGAGAGTAATTTTAAATGATCATAACACACCCTCTTATATAGTCTCCTCCCCTTGAGCTTGGAGGAGACTTGTCACTTGCTTCTGACCAATAGATTACAGCAAAAGTGAAAGAGGATTTTGCAGATTTAATTAGAGCCTCTCATCTGTTGATATTCAGTTAATCAAAAGGGAGATTACATTGGGTGAACTCAACCTAATCAGATGAGCCCTTTAAAAGAGGGTCTAGAGGTTGCAATATGGAAGCAGTGAGAGTCTCCTGCTGGACTTATAGAAATAAACCTCTCTGTGAACTGCTTATGGAGGGAGCCACGTGGCAGGTAACGAGGTGTCTTCTAGCTACTAGTAGTCTCAGTCCTACAACTACAAAGAACTACACTAACCAGCATAGGGATTCATTATTGAACTCTATGAAATTGTCATTATTTTTGTGTCAAAAATTGTCAAACATCCAAAAGTTCATATGGTTGAACCAGTGTGCACAGTGAATTCTAAATGCTATGGTAGGTGGTTTGTATTAGTTATTCATTATGGCATCACAGATTACAGCAAACTTCGTGGCTTAGCTGAGCAAGCACGCTTTTATTACAACACTGTGTCTTGAGGTTAGAAGTCCAGGCACAGCTCAGCTGGGTTCTCTGGTCAGGGTCTCACAGACTGAGATCAAGGTACGGACTGGCCTGAGTTTCTCACCTGGCCCTCTGCCTTCTCTCATGAATCTGTATTTGATTACTATCCTAGTCATTTTAACATTTAATTTTCTTTGTTAGCTATTAGAGAACCACTTTAGGTAAATATATGACTTAAAAGGACTTTATCTGATTATAATGGATGATATTATATTATGTAACCTACATAAGCCAGGTAAATAGCATCTGTTAATGAAAAATGCCTTAAGATGTATTCCAGTAGAAGTGAATTATTTGCCAATTAATGGCATTGGATATTTAATAAAAATTCTGGGAAAACTAATTGAATCATTTCATAAAATATATGAATCCCTCTGGGTAAAAGAACTAACTATAATAATATCTTTAGTATTATCTAGAAGACATTCTGATACATAAATCTCAACATTTTTTCTCTCTCCTACCTTATAGTGTTGCATAAAAATTCAAATTTACCATATTTTACAGATGGTTAAAAAACTAAATTGAAGGCTATCTGCCCCAAATCATGTGCTTCACTGGTCCCTTGCACAGAGGCAATGTGTTTTTATATAAACACATTCCATGAACACAGCTAAATCAAAGAGTATGTGAATAAGGGAGTAAATAAGAAAAGCTGTCTTAGTGGTTGCTTAAGCATCTGACAGAACAAGATCAATAATCACGGTGTTTCAAGTTAATTTTTTTTAGAAATATTCTTTGGCATTATATATAAAACATGTAAAAAGAAACTGATTGCTTAGTAAAGATAGCTATATCTCAACTATAGAAGTAATTTAGTTTTGATTTCTTTTTAGGCAAGTATTCAGAAAGACATTCAAATGTAAAACCAATTTAATTGTAAAAAAAAATAAAAAATGCATGCTAGAGTATTGTGGAAAATAGGAATCATTAGTTTTATGTGGAAGCATAGAATTTTCTCTTGTTCCTGAAAAATACACTAAAAAGAGATTCTTCATTTCAGTTCATTTTGATTCATTTCATCTTCTTCCCTCCTCCCTCTCTCCCTCCCTTCCCTCCCTCTCTCCCTTCCTCCCTTCTTTCCTTCCCTCCCTCCCTCCTTTCCTTCCTTCCTTCCTTCCTTCTTCTTTTCTCCTCCCTTCCTTCTTCTCTCCCTCTCTCCTTCTTTTCTTCCCTTTATTTCACCACAAATATTTGTCCAGCCTCTACTATGTGCCAGGATCCTGGAGGAATAGTGAAGAAAAGAGACAGGATTCTCCATTGGGGAAGACAATTAAAAAAAAATAAGATATATTTTGGCTGGATATAGGTGTATGCATTGAAAGGTCTTTTCTTTCAAATATTGAAAACCATCATTTCACTTCCTTCTGGACCTTGAGATTTCTGAACTATTATCAGATGAATTGTTTTCCTCCTGAAGGTAAGGTGTCATTTTTCTCTGCCTGCTTTTATTCTTTTAATTTTTTTTATTTCAAATCAACACATTCTCAGGTGAAAGAAAACAGAGAGAATTCCTCACTAGCACACCTAGCCCTCTCCTCCAAAAAGTGACTAAACGAAGTTCTCAATATAGCAAGAAAATAATTTAAAAAATGAAATTGAAACATCAGGGCAAAGTAAAGAACACAGAAGTCAACTAAATAAAAATGAAAAGCTAAATACCAAAGAAAACCAATAAAATATAATATGTCTTTTTAAATAAATAATATGAAGAAAAGCTTAAGCAGTTAAGGGGGCTGGGATGATAGGGGTTGCTATTTTAGATCCTGAAAGAGACACCTGTTGGAACATTCTGGCGGTCAAGGGAAGGGCACACCCAGTACAGGAAGGCAAGCTCCCTCTCTGGCCTACACTAGGGGTGGTGACATTTTCTCCCTTCCCAGCCTTTCAGGCTGCCCTTTGCTCATTCTAATTAGAGTAAAAAGTGTTGAATCTGCAGAGGACACAAAGCAGTCCTGTGCCACAGTTGAGGTGGTTCTAAGAGTGTCTCCTTGACTAGTTGTACTCCAATTACAGCAAAATATTTACAAAGTGTCCTCATGGAGCCAGGGTAAAGGAGAGGTTGCAGGGGTAGTGCTAAAAAGTGCACCTTTTACGCTCGCCAGCAGGAGTGCCTGAGGAGAGGGCCAGTTACAGGAGAGCACTGGAGAGGACACTGGAAAACTCAGGCTAGAGAAAGAAAGGCGAAAGGATCTCAGAGGCTAGATTCCCATACTTTGTCCTGGAGCCCACTAGTGACAATAGTTTTTTAATCTCTGCAAATGAGCATAGATTACTGGTCCCACTATATATGAAGCCTTAAATTGGTGCACACATGAATTCCTGTTAATGGAATTTATCTAACTGGGGGGGGGGGAGGTCCAGTACTAGCCATATTTTGAAAACTTGTTAAGCTTGGAAAAAGCACCTGGTTTTAGCTACAGGAAATGTATTTCTTTTTCTATGATTTATACACTCTGTGCTGTTGGACAACTTATTGTTTTGATTTTAAATTACTAAACATTTCAATGTTCACGGCTCCTACGTCTTCATGGTGGAATGTGCCTTTTATAAGTATAGGCAAACCTTTTGGTGATTGAATATTTTCTCTCTCTAATTTTTACCATGGCTCTTTTATTTTATTTCACTTTTTCTTTTCTATGTCTTATTTATTTCATCATTATTTGTATTTTTGGACCATTTGGATTAGCAGTATTTCTTATAAATAGTAACTGGGAATTTTGCTTTATTATTGAATTTTAGTGTTTTTAACTTTTCATAAAGTGTAAAACCAAATGGTTATGCAGTAATATTTTTAAATCAAATTCACCTTGTCACTTTTCTTTTTAATTTCATTCATTTTTCCATTGTTTCCATGTCATTTGCTTTTTGGCTTTGTTCTATTTCTACATAACTCAAATTCTAACTTTTGCTTTATTATGGTGTTACTCAAATTTAATTTATCATTTTATCTTCAGTAGTGAAGACAGTATGACTTTTTGTGTGAAATAGACTATTTTTCTATTAGATTCTTGTAGAAATTTTGTTTCATACTAAAAAAACACAACAGAATATCCTTAGATGTTGCTGAATTCCTAAATAGTAGAAGTATAATATTAGCTATTTGAACTTTAATCTTTAAGAGTGAGCAATTTTTATTTAATGATTTTTATTTAACATATGAGGTGTGGCGATCTTTGATTTAAATATGAATATGATAATATAAATTCCCATTAAAATTTTGCCTTCTTTTTATTGCTCCTTTTACATAGTCTACTTTATTTTATTTTATTTTTATTTTTAGAGTCAGAGTGTCACTATGTTGCCCAGAATGGAGTTTAGTGGCTATTCATAGGTGTAATAACAGTACACTATAGCCTCGAACTCCTGGGCTCAGGTGATCTTCCTGCCTTAGCCTCCTGAGTAGCTGGGACTACAGACACATACCACCACACCCGGCCACATAGTTTATTTTATAATGCACACAAATAGTATTTTTTATCAATTCTTTACAATTTTTTATTGTCCTAGAAATTGTTAGAAGAGGTGTCTCTCTTTTTTTTATCTTAAAATTTGCCTTGTTTTCCATGTGGTTCCTTAGGAATGTGTTTTATTCTTCATATGCTTCTCAAACCTTTATATTTAATTTACATGACTTTTGGATCATCGGTAAAAGGCAACAGGAAACAAGCATTAAAGAAATGATGAATTCTATGTAGGTGCTGGTGGATATGTTCTTTTTCTCTTGACAGCTCAAAGTCACGAAGACAATTTTCTGAGGTTAAAAAAATGGGTCCATTTAAAACTGGGATTGCGTTCATCATTGGTGTCAGAGTTGGCAATGGAATGTGACAGGCAGCTGTTAACTCTGGCAACTTGTCATGTACCAGCTGTTTTGTCACAATCCAAAGGACCCACAGGCAAATTCCGAGCTGAAACAAATAAATGATAAAAAAAAATACAATCATATAAAAATAACAGCAAAACCCAGACGACCTTCAAGTTTCAGTAATCAATAAATAAGGGGAATCTTCATGGGAAAGTCGGCAGCGCAGAAGAGAGGGAACAAAGAACAAAACCAAACACTGGGATTCTTCACGACAGCCTCTAGATTTTATTTTGACAAAACTCTTAAGCTAATAAATATTTTGTTCTTTTAAAATTCCAAACACAATGCTAGAATACAACAAAATTATTTCAAGGATATCCCTTAAAATACAATTTCCAAAGAGATATACCTAAATTATCATTATTATAGTGTGGGGTCTCTACTCTTTAAGAACTGTATGATTATCACATAGAAAACTGGACAGAATTTCAGGTCATCTTCTCGGACATCACACTTTCAACACAACTCATATTGCAGTGCAAGTTGTATCACTTCATGGAATGTGAAGAAGGTTTTCTAGTGCTTCCCCTTACTTCCCCTTGAAACTAACGGACTCAGCATCATTTGGTAGGGCACTCACCACTAGTTTATCTCCAATTCACCTGGCTTAGAGCGGAGGTGATACTAAGCAGTTATAGGCAAAAGAGACAAGGAGTATAGATTGGGTACCTGTCACACATGGAAGAAATTACCACTTGCAATGGGCTTCATGGAACCCAGCGACCACTGTTTGGTTCTGTGACAGGCCAGGACAGCCTTTTGTAAGACATTGGTCTTTGTGGGGTCACCTCTACTTTGTCGGCGTTGTCAGCGTGAACATAAGTCTGTTAGGGCGGTCAGAGTGGTAATCCTAGGACAGAGTAAGCGAGGTCAGGCTTCTTCCTTTGGACACCCTAGATCCAAGAACAGATGGGTGTGGGACACTTAGTGAAGGAAGAAGGAGCATGAGACAAAGGCTAAGAGACAAGATCCGGAGTGAACGCTCGAGCTCTGGAGTGAGATAAACCTGGGTTTGAATTCTGCGTCCTCCGCTACTATCTGTGTGGCTACGGGCAAGTTATTTCAACACAAGCTGTGCTTGTCCATAATGGGAAGAGAGTATACCCCCTCTTAATGTTATTATGAGGGATAAACTATATCATATTCATAGGAGTATTAATAGATTTATGACTAGCACTTTAATAAATATTCCTTATTTTAGCAGTTTCTGTTTTTGACTATCATCATCATCACCTGGAGTTTTGTATCATAGCTTCACATTTCACAAAATCTGCTTCAATTTTTATTTCATCCACAAAATACCTTCTGATCTCCTTCCTTGACCAAGTATGACATCCTCCATCTCAAAACTCATCCCTATCTACCTACACTTGCCTTGTCTGCAAAGACTGCCAACTCACGGAGTGCAGAGATCAGATTTTATCTGTCTGCCCCCATCATATTTGACATGGTGCTTTTATATATTAAGAGCTCAATATCAGAGCTCAATATTGTTGTGGAATCGAATTGCTTACAGGTCTGGATGCAACATGTGACGGGTTTAGTGTTTTTTCATAAAGTTGCAAAAACCACTACAGTCATGTGCCACATAGTGACATTTCATTCAGTATCAAGCTGCAGATATGACAGTGGTCCTGTAAGATTATAATGGAGCAGAAAAATTCCTGTCACCTAGTAATGTTGTAGTGCAACACATTACTTGTATGTTTGTGGTGTAAACAAACCTACTGCACTGACAATCATATAAAAGTCTAGCATATACAACTATGTATAGTACATAAAGCTTGATAATGACAATAAATGGCTATGTTACTGGTTTATGTATCTACTATGCTATACTTTTGTTTTAGAGTGTGCAGTAGTGTACAGAAATGTCCTAGGCCTTCACACTCACTCACCGCTCACCCACTGACTCACCCAGAGCAACTTCCAGTCCTGCAAGCTCCATTCATGGTAAGTGCCCTATACAGGTGTACCAAGTTTTATCTTTTATATTGTATTTTTACTGTATCTTTTCTATGTTTAGATATGTTTAGATACACAAATACTTACCATTGGGCTACGATTGCCTACAGTATTCAGTACAGTATGTCCTGTACAGATTTGTGGCCCAGGAGCACTAGGCTATACCACACAGCCCAGGTGTATAGTAGGCTATACTATCTAGGTCTGTATGACTACACCCTATGATGTTCACACAACTATGGAATTGTCTAAGGATGCATTTCTCAGAACATATCCCCAGTGTTAAGAAATACATGATTGTACAGTTGATTCTTAACACATGTTTGAACTGTGTGGATCCACCTATACATGAACTTCTCTTCTGCCACCCCTAAGACAGCAAGACCAACCCCTCCTCTGCCTTCTCCTTTTCAGCCAACTCAAAATGAAGACAACAAGGATGAAGACCTTTCTGATGATCCAATTCTACTAAATGAATAGCAAATATATTTTCTCTTCTTTCTGATTTTTTAAATAACTTTTCTCTTGCTTAGTTTATCATAAGAATACAGTATATAATTATGGTATATAATATATATAAATACAAGATAATGGTTAATTGGCTGTTTATGTTATTGGTAAAGCTTTTGGTAAACAGCAGGCTATTAGTAGTTAAGTCTTTGTGGGGGAGACAACAGTTATATGAGGATTTTCAACTGTTCAAGGAGTCAGTGCCCTAACCCCAGCACTGTTCAGAAGTCAACTCTTCTTGTAAATTGAAGTCTTTCATTACAAATTCAAAACATTGTTTATGGAGCCATAAATATGTCATTTGGGCTTAGTTTTTTTTTTTTAATTAGTATGATAGAGCTGTTCCCTTGTAATCTCAGAATCCTGAATCTAACTTTTCCTCTAGAAAACTGAAAACTCCAGCTTGAGCAAGAGCAAGACCCCCTCTCTACAAAAAACAGAAAAATTAGCCAAGCATGGTGGCACACACCTATAGTCCCAGCTACTCAGGAGGCTGAGACAGGAGGATCCCTTGAGCCCAGGAGCTTGAGGTTGCATTGAGCTAGACTGATGCCATGGCACTCTAGCTTGGGCAACAGAGTGAGATCTTGCCTCAAAATTAATTAATTAATTAATTTAAAGAAAGAGGAAGAAAACTGAAAACTTTCCTTTTCTCATTGCAAATTGTTTGATTATGAAGTTGAGAGTAAGTTACAGTAAAATATGCTTGAAGGAGACATCACAGAGTAACTCTTTAGGCACCCTGTGAGAAAAACCAAAACAAACAGAAGAGAAAAAATTATTGAACCCATCCTTGATAACTGAGAAATCTATTGAGTACTTAGAATGGTAAAAGGTCCAGGAAACTTGTTTTTCCCTTTGTTCACGATCTTATGTTTTCGAGGATTTGGAGGATGTTTGCCATCCATTCATTAGGAATAAGCCTGCTCTAAAAATTCAAGTATGACTTGGAGGACCCATCTGGGCTAATTTTGATTCCTAATTTGGAGTGAAACTTGGTAAGAAATGCCTTATACCTTCCACATATGCTCAGATTTTCCAGAATTAGACCAGGCTGTGAAAATAAATTTCATGGAAAAAAAGGACCCAAGTAGATGACTTCTCTGGTGCCTAAAGCAACAATGACAAGGGTGAAGATACCAGGATACCAGAAAGGGTTTTTAAGACACTTTTGACTGAAACCACAAAATGGGAAACTGGAGAATGACCCAGGCTACAACGGAAATATTGTTCACAGATGATATTTCGAACCAAACAGAGCCCTACCTGGGGAATAGGAAGATTTGCAGTGCCTTGGTCCCATTGAATCTTTCAAATTAAAGATTCAAAAATGATTTAAATTATACAAAGAGATTTTTTTGTGTGCTTATTGCTTGATGCTTGAGGCTGAATACAAAGGATGTATATTATAGAATAAAGGTGTCGTGCTGTGAAAAAGAGCAGTACTGGTCACCAACACTATTACTGAAGTGCTGGAAATCTAATCTCAACTAGATGTAAACATTAATATTCTTCTACTAAGACCTTAATTATGGAATAAAGTGTCTTAGATGATGGAATTATAGAATGCTAAATCTGAATGCCACCTAATCTATTATCTCCTTCCCTCCTCCTCCTTTTTTTTTTTAAACAGAGGAATAAATATAGACTCAGAATAAGTTTCTCAAAATATGAAATATGTATTTCAAGTTGCAAGTGTTGAAAACCCACATCAAATTAGTTACAAAAACAAGGACAATATTTCCATAACTGGAAAGCCCAAGAAGAGTGTTGTCTTCAGGAACAGCTTCATTCAGGAGCTCATCATTGTCACAAGGAACTTGATTCTCTACACATCTCAGATCAATACTCTCTTCCTCTCCATGTTGGGCTTGACTCTTGAACTCTGAGGATGAACAAGGTGACTGTAGAAGCTTCTGCTTCACATCCTTTAAGGTCCAAGTTGAGCAGAAAAGAAATTTTTCTTTCGTGTTGCCATCCACCCATGGTTCCCACAAAAACATGGAGAGTTGCTTTAACTAGACAAGCTATAGATTAGGTCCCCAATTCTCACTTAATTTTTGTGGCCAGGAGAATGTGAACCAGTGATTGGCTTAGACCTTGTATAAAATGGGTATTCCACTCTTAAAGATGGAGACAGAACTCAGATCTCACGGTCTGAGATCAGAGAAGGAGGGCCCTCCACAGAAAAAGGAGTGAGCTATCATCAGGAGAAAGTAGATTTAAATTAAGGGAGTAAACAACTGTTAAGTCAAGAATTAATCCAGACCAGCTGCCAGGAACCTTCACACCTTTCAGTAAAATATTGTATCTCTTAGACTCTTTATATAAAAAAAATACAATCCATTTATATGGTAGGTAGTATTTATTACTCTCGTATATTTGGTGCCCATCCTGGCAAGAGAACTGTACTCAGATGAAACCATGGACTCACCATGTGAGTAGAAATGATATGTGACACTCCTGAGTTTAAGCTTCAAAAGCCAGCACATGATCCACCAGGTTTGCTCTTTCTGCCAACACTACCAAAGGACGTCAGCTCGGAGACTTCTCCATTAGCAGAAGTGAAGAAGAAACATGGCAGAGGTACAGGCAACCTACAAATGAGCACATCGAACATGAGAATGAGAGATTCACCTTTCTTATTGTATTGCACTAAAATTTTAGGATTGTTTGTTATCACAATATAAAATAAATTATCCTGACTGATACAACCTCCTGAAAAGAATCGGCAAATTCATTTCTCTTTTGGCATTTTTAAAGCAAGGAGAATTTTATCCTCTACTCATTTTCTGATCTCATTTTTCCCCAGAAAAGCTAGACAAATCAAAAGTCACTGGAATTTGATATAATATTATTTTTTATTGGTAAAACTGTTTCTTGCTTCCAGGTCCAAAATGATGGCATAGAAGCAAGCTGGCCTGGCTACACCCGCAGAAAACCAAAACGAAATATACATTATATATGATTACCAGCAATATTCCAGAACTCAAACATGAGGATGGGACAGTTCCTGGGGAAACAAAGCAGTGAGAAAACTCTGAGCAGACGGTAGGAGAATCGGACCTCCATATCTGAGATGCCCCTCTCTCCAGTCTACCCAGCAAGAAAGGTAGAGATGAGGAGAGAATGAAGGAAGGCTGATTAATGTGCACAAACATACCCTTGGATAGAAAAAATATGACCTAGTGTTTGATGGATCAGTAAAGTGACTATAGTTTACAATAATCAGTTACATATTGCAAAGTAGCCAAAAGAGAATAATTTGGATGTTTCTAGCATAAAGAAAAGGCAAATATTTAAGGTGATCGATATTCCAATTACACTGATTTGATCTTTACAAATTATATGAATGTATTAAATTACCACGTGTGCCCTGAATATGTACCTCTATTATGTATCAATTTAAAAAATAAGTTAATAAAAATAAAAAATCTCCTCTCTCAATAAATAAAATAAAATTAACTGTTAAATCTCTCTATGTCTAATTTGATGTTTGTCATTTACTAGCTATGTGTCCTTGGAAAAATCCTTTTATCTCCTTAGACTTTATATTTTACATTTGTGAAATATTGTGTTTGATCACTAGATAACTTCCAAAATCATGCTGTCAATGGAAATCTATGGTTCTGTGAGTTCATATTCTGTTTTCCTTCATAGCGATTCCCATAATTTGTAATTATATATCCTGTTGTTGCTTTTTCAAGTCTCTCTCTCCTCACACTAGATTATAAGCTCCATGAGATCAGGGGCCATCTCTGCCTTTTTCACCTATATCCACTCGGTGTCCAGCAGAGTGCCTCATACATGGCAGGACAAATAAAGTTGTTATCTTTTTTTTTTTTTTTTACAAATATTATATGTGTCTTTGATTTGAATAAAACATTATCTAGATTAATAACTAAGCAGACATTGCCTTGCATTTGTCCAAACTCAAATGTCTACATGCATGTGCATACATAATGCATAATGTGTATTCTATAAGTACATACTTTCTGTGAACCAGAAATATGCATCTTTTTTGGTGTTAATAGTATAAAATCTATGCAAATCATTCCAGCAAATCACTGCAAATCTTAAAGAAAACTGTTAAACTCACATGTCTGGAATGCTGGAAATTAAATCATGTCAAGGCTTACGAGTTGAACAGAAGGTGGTCATTCAGTGATGAGTACACAGACTGTTAGGACTCTTTTTTTTAACTCAAAAATTGATGTGTATCAAAACACTACTGACAGTTGAATTCTTAAGCAGTTCCACCTTTTGCCTCTAGATGTCTCACCTGGAATTCCCATCGTAGAAGATATTCTGATGCAATAGCCCACTATAAGCTTGGCTGAAAAGTCATCTTGAGAACTAAAAGAGCAAACCATGTGAATTTAACTGCAGTTGGTCAAAACATTCCATTAGTATTTTTTTTTAATTTCTGGAAAAATGCAAATAACAGATGGTGGGAGAATAGACAGATTTATGAGAAAAGTGACTTTGTATTAGTCATTCTGATCAGCCACATCCCAAGGAGCCCTGCCTTTTTGGCTATGATGAACAGTTTCCAGGTGTAACCCTTGCTGTTGAAAAAGTGATATTTAAGACAGTGGCCATCAGCCCATCTTAACAGCTTTCTTTTTCACTTCAATAATAATTCATATCATTTATATCCCAGTAGGCGAGGTATGGAATTCAACATAACAATATATGTCTTCAGGATATGACTTATATAAGAAAAATATGATTTTACCTAGGAAAAAATGATTCTATGAATTTAACCAAAACAAAAGCAACAATTTTACTTCTTGAGAGGATAAGAAACATTTTGTCAATGGGCAAAAACAGGAGTTTATTTAAATTTTTGAACAAAAATAATGAGAAATAATTCTTTTATGAATATTCCTATTAGTAAAAGTGTCTTCCCAATATGTTATATAGATTTCTATATACTATATGTACTATACATGCTAATACTATGATAATATTTAGTATATAAGGGAAATATTAAAAAGACAGATGACCTGAAATGGTTTAGAAATAATATTCCATTTCAGATGATATTCAAACTACTTCAAAGTGGCATAGAATATAGTCATTTGGGTGTGTTTAGATATGCTTCACTTATATCACAAAATCTAGATTTCTCTAAAGTGAGGAAGAAAGGGATAGTTTTTCATTCCTTGAAATAGTTCCAGCCAAAACAGACGATATTTATTTGTTGAAAAAAATAAATAAATGAAAGGTGAACAGAATCTGATTATTTTCTTGTCTATTTACTAAAGAAATGTTTGCTTTCTTTGTAGATTTTGTATTGTACTAAAGTTTCTAAGTCTTTTAAATTTCTTCTGTTTTATTTTAATTCGAGATCTGCAAAGTCAAAGAAAAGTACTGATGATTTTTGCCAATCATTTTGATTTTGGCTCAAACTGGACATCAATAAAGTTAGCGAAATGTATGACTCTCAAAATATGTTGCATAACTAATCACTTTGGCAGACCAGGAGAAGAGGGCAGAAGGAAGAAGGAGAAGAAGGAGGATGAAGAGGAAGAAGAAGAAGAGGAAGAAGAAGAAGAGGAAGAGGAAGAAAGAGAAGAAGAAGAGGAAGAAGAAGAAGAAGAGGAGGAAGAAGAGGAAGAAGAAGGAGAAGAGGAAGAAAAGTTGTTGTTCTACTGTGCCCACATTCCATCTGCCTTTGTTTCATCTTGATAAATTAATTTTTTTTCAGTTGATTCTGGTCAATTTGTTTATTTGTTTTGTATTGTTCATTTGTTTTTCATTATTTATTCATTTTTAAATATTATGTGTACATAATAGCTGTATATCTGAATCTGATCAATTTGGATCATTTCATTTACATTTACCAAATAATGTACATCACTTTTATATCTAAAAGTATTTTCAAATAATAATTACTAACTATATAATCATCTATGAATTTTGGGGCCTGCAATGCAAGTCTCTACCAAGGCTAATTCCATCCTCCTTATATAACTTTTTCTTCTAAAAATTTTAAAATAATCAAGATCTCTCCCCACAATTATCTATAGTGATAAATAGTTTTTCAATTTAAATATTCCCTGCTATCTTCACATGTGTGCTCTGGTTCACTCAGATGGATGTGATCAAATCTATCCCTACTGTAGGAAATTGAAGAACAATTATTTGCTTATTTGTCTCAAACCTTCATTTAGATTTTGAGGTCACTGAAAGCAGCTACTGTGACTTATTCCTAACAACATTGTTTGACCTTCAACAAAAGTTGGTTGAAATAGATTGAATTCCATTTGCCAATCTACCAGTTAAAGGAATAGGTACAGCCTACATGGTCAGCGGAATACAAGACAGCCTGGCTCTGATAAGATCCTAATGAGAAGTAGAACATCAGTGAGAAGGGAGAAGGAGAAGGACTGAGAGGTGTTAGTGAAAAAAGACAAACAGATTAGAGAGATGCAAAAGAAAAGGAGGAACAGAGAGACAAGGAGAAATAGAATGAGCAGCAAGAAGGATAACTGGGCTTCCTCTTTCACCTGAGTGGTATTGTTTCCAGAATCTTCTATCTTAGCCCCGCCTCATCTTGAAATCCCCAACTTACTTCTTAGCAGTTCACTGGGCATCAGTCAGCCTTTGAATCCACCCGGGAGTCAACAGAGGATCAGTCCATGCTGTGCAGATACGGGGAAGTTACAAGGATAAGGCAACCCCCTCATCCCATGTTCTTTGCTTTTCACCATATGACATTCTAGCATCTTCAAAGGCCCTTTTTACCCAAGGGGTACCTACTTCTCAGAGCATAGCCTGAGGGCTTGGTCCATGGGGCAGCTGGAATTCCCTAAAAGACCATGTATCACAATCTAAGGGTTTACATCTGCATATAAAACTGGGAAGTATTTAAATTTTGAATCAGTTGTAATCTTGGATGATTCACTTAAATTTTCTTGGTCTCAATTTTCAAATTCTAAAGGGATTTTCAAATTCTACGTTCTCGTAGAACTCTTTCAAGTGTGAGGTCCTGTTATTCTGGTCTGAAAATCAAAATGGGGTAACTAAATCTATTCCCCTAATCATAATGGCTCAATTAAATTTTTTGTCTATGACTAATGTACTAATAATTATATGTAGACATATTTATATCACCGATAGGTATTAATACAGTTTGGATGGGATCGCCTCCAAATCTCATGCTGAAATTTAATGCCCAATGTAGGAGGTGGGGCCTGGTGTGAGGCGCTTGGGTTATGGGGGCAGATCCCTTGTGAATGCCTTGGTTTCTTTCTTTCAAAAAGAGCCTTGCACCTCCTCTGCTTTCTCTCTTCCTTCTCTTGCCATGTGGCACACCTGCTCTTCCTTCACCTTCTGCCATGATTGGAAGCTCCCTGAGGCCCTCTCCAGAAGCAGATGCTGGCGCCATGCTTGTTGTACAGCCTGCAGAACCATGAGCCAAATAAACCTCTTTTCTTTATAAATTACCCAGCCTCAGATATTTCCTATATAGAAATCGCAATCCATTTATTAAGACAGGTATAACCTAACTTTTAAAATAAATATTATCTCATTTAAAGTAGTCATAAAACTTTATACTTTTGGATCCTCCTTTTCAATTACATAAGAAAATGAAATAAACATTTATTTATTTATAAATTCAACACTTTCACAGAGAATCTACCATGAGCCAACACCTGCTAGGTTCTTGGAGTACAGCAATGAGGAAAACACTTCTTGCCCTTTTCATGAAGTGGATACTTGAACCAACAGAAAGGCTAATTTTTCTTAAATTGTGTATTTTGGAGATATGTTGACCCAACTGCTTTTACAACTATACTTCACAGTCATTTAATTTTTTTTCTTTAACTAAACCAATACAATTTGCTTTTTAAAACTATTATAGTGATACTAACAATAGTGAATACATTAATTAGTGAATACATTAGTGAATTAGAACATTAGTGAATACATCAGAACAGTAATAATTTCATTTAAAAATACAGCTAAATTTTGATAAATATCCCTAGGTTGTTGAGAACATGGAAAAAATAAATTGGAGCTGATGCAAAGTTTACAATTTGTTTCTTGAACTCTGCTTGCAGGCTGCTTTACTTAATTCTAGTAGTCAATACATGTGGCATGTTAAGGTTCTGACAGAAGCAGATAGCTCTCTCAAATGGTGTAATTGAGGAATTTTTAACAAAGCTACTGTTTCTTTACAAAGGGTGTGTGTGGGATTTAGAGAAAACAACAAGGGATGGAACAGCACATCCAGGGCTAGTAGCTGGGAGGTGCCTGAAGTAGACAGATGGGTCATTAGAAGCTGGAAAAGGCAGGTAGAAGAGTAGGATTGCCTGGGAAGCACTGTGGCCTTTGGAAGAGGGACACACCTAACCAGTAGCCACCTGGGAAGGAAGGTGGTGATGGAATAGGCACGCCGGCCATGTTCTCCTTCTGCAATCTGATCGACTGCCATTGCTTCTCACTGACCAAACCCACCGAGAGGCCAGAGGGCAAGGTAGCCCACTGATGGGGCTCACGGTGTTCAGCCTTCTACAGCGCTGAGTACAGGACCGGGAAGGCTGACGTGTGGACCTGGACAAGAATATGCAGGACATCCAGAATAATACAGCAGTTAGAATTTATTAAAATGATCTCTTGGTGATCTTCAGTTTAACATTGAAAAAATGACTTTCATACCAGAAAAGTATATTGATTTCTATTTTATTTTGAAACCAATTTCCAAAAATCAAATTATTATTTCAGTAACTCTCATTTCTTTAGACCATGAAAATATCTGAACCCATCCTTCCAGTCATTATTTATATATCATAGGGAAGATAATATTATCTCAAAAATTGATTAAAAACTTTACCTTGCAATTATTTCATGATAATGGAGGTGTTCTGCAAGTTTTGCATTCCTACATGGCATATAGTGAGGGCTTCAAAATTTATTGACAAATTATTGCATGAAAGAAGAAATAAGTGTATTTATGTATAGCATTTATCACCAAGCATTTTGCTCTGGTTCATTTTAGGTCATAGAATAAACAGATACTTTGATTTTTATAATGCTCAAAGTGTATTCCCCCAAAACAAAACTATGTAGCTTTAAAAATGCCAACATTTAGGGAATATTAGCAGAATCCATGGTCTGAATTCTATTAATATTTATTAATATTTAAGAACAGATCATTATAATCATGTTTATTTTATTTTTTTACTTCTTTTTGTACCTTTTTTATTCCCAAATTAAAATGAAGGAAAAGTCAAAGTTTTCTGTAATTTTTAAAGTATCACACTGACTCATCATAACTAATACAAATTAATAGGTAGCTACTATTTTTAATTGAATGAATCACTTTGTTTTGATTTGCTTCTATTTTAGTTCTAAAGCTGAAAATAAAAGAGCAAGATAAACCTTTCTTGTTTACTGATATTTATTAATATCAATACACACACACACACACTTTTATGCATATTGAAACTGGCTTAGATAAAGCTACCTGCTCTATCCAGGGCAATGCATTCCACAAGAGTACTTCCTTACAGTTCAACACAACATATATTAAATGTATATCAACCATTTGGTACAATTTGGCCAATTCAGTAGAACCAGCAAACCCCTCACAAGAAAGCCTGCAAGGTCACATTGGCATGGAAATAGAATCTGGGCTGAGAAGTGGAGAGAAAAATAAAAGTTCTCTTAAGGTCAAGGGCAACAGCTGAGCAGCTCTGGGGCTACCTGCTTCAAAGGATACAGTGTCTTATGTTTATAGATAAAATGTTGGTTTCTATGGGGGGAGGGTGGTCACAGGAACAAATATCCCTGACACCCAAACAAAATAATCCCAAATAAAACGGATGATGTAGTCCATAGTAAAAAGAGAGATAACTATTCATGGGAAAAAATGCATGACCTCACCCTTTTAGAATACACAGTGATTCATCAGCATTTCCCAGCTTCCTTGCCTGCTTGCTTTCAGCCTCATAGCTCGGTCCCTTTCCCTTTTGCCCCTAAGCTTGGCTCACTTATTGAAGGTGCAAGGGCTTTGGGAAGAACAGTCAAATTTAAGGAAAGCTTGTGGTTTGTGGAAATATTTCTTGTCAATAAAATTCAGAGGCACCATCTTTGCTGATGGCACATTTTTCTCAAAAGCTAAATGTGATACTTGTTTCTTCCTTTTTTCTTTTTTTCTTTTTTTGGTCTCAGAAAAGCTGTGTATTAACTTAGTTGAAAAAGAAGCCTCTGTGATCATGAGGAAAATGTTATGGGGATAATATATGGAAATATATTTATAAGCAGGAGGAATCAGCTAAAAATACCATTACGTGCAGGCTAAGTTGTAATTTTCAATTGTGGTAGTTGTGAAAACCTCCCAGTGCTATCAGTCCATCTCCTTAGAAAAAAGGCACCGTGGTTTCATCAAGTAACTGTGAAACCACTGCCTCAAAATTGCAACCAAATTGTTTGTGCAGTGTTATGTATCTAAGGAAACAAACGTGGACTTCTAGAATTACATTATTATTACAGTTTCTTTGGAGCCATGTGCACTTTGAAGATTTTTCAGGATCTAGTAATGCTGTGTCACGCAGGAGCCAATAAATTACCCCCTGGGTGGAAGGACAGGGCCCCTCGCTGGTCCACTGTCCTCTTCTACCTACCTCCTGGTGAATTCTGAATTTTGGCTCCTGCAGTGTGGAAGGAAAAAGAGCAAATCTCTTTCTGGTTTGTTGTACCAGACATCTACAGCTTAATAGAGAGGACAATGACTATTCGTGGAAAGGCTTTTGACCAACCTGCGACTTTCCACCACGCTCTCCCAGTGATTCCCAGCATACACAGTGGCCTGGATTCCTGTCAAAATGCATCCGTCCAGGCCCCACCTCCGGAGATTCAGCAGGGCTGGCCTGAGATCTACACTTGACCTTGGGAGTGCCTGGGGCCTGAGGGCTACACTTTGAGAAACACAGCAAGCACTACATTTTCCTGTGTTTGAAACCTGTTTTTGTAGAAGTCACATCAAGCCAATACATTATTATGTATGCCGACTAAACAGTTTCCAGAAGAATCATTTCACACTGCTCAGAATCTGATGTTTCAGTCCCACCAAGGCAGCAGGTACAGCCCTGGTCCTCAGCAGTTTTAGATAATCTCTTTGAACAGCCCATTAACAAGTAGTGTTTTGAAGAAGGTGGTTGGAGATAGCTTAAAAATTGCATATTAATATTGTCCCCTCGTTTGAGTGCTGTGATGCTCCAATGTGGATGAGACTCTCCAGTTGTGAGCATCACCTACCCTCACCTTGGGGCTAGGGCAAGTGACAGGCTCCTCAGGCTGAACTCTCATGCCTTCGGAACAACCAAAGGTGGCAGGGGGTACAGGGTTCTGCACCAGCCCCTCTTATCTAAGAGGTGTCTGTGCTCCCCTACGTGGTCTGTGGGTCTGGGTGACCTGTGCCCACCCACATTTGTGCTTGGCTCCTGGCCTTGGTGGTGCTGGCTGGGCAGATAAATCACTTTGTTTTCATGCTGAGAGCTTTCCTTTCTGCTTATTTGCACTTCTATCATTCTGTACCCTGATGATAAGCCCCATCTGATTCAGCCTGATCAATGACACTTTATGCTGTCAGCACTGCATTCATTTGTACAAGTGGACTGAGTATAAATGCCTTTAGTTCTTTGCATGAGATGGTTTGATCAACCAAAATGCAAGCTACTTATTTTCTTAGAGGAGTTATACCTAGCATCCCTCCGATAGCTGATCACTATAACCAATCGATTTACTATTGAGAAGTTAATGACAGTGATGTTTATTTTTTCAATCAATATCAATTATTTGAGGTATAATTTATATAAAATAAAATTACCATGTAAAATGTATAGGTCGATGACTTTTCTTTAGTAGATTTTTTTTTTTAGAGCAGTTTTAGGTTCACAGACAAATTGAGCAAAGTATGGAGATTTTCCATCTACTCCGTCAATGGAAACACATGTACCTGTCTGACAGAAGATGTTGATCAAGAGACTATGCAGTGTGGGTGTAGGAGGTATTTAGACGATTCATTTAACATTTTTTTTATTTTGTAATAATTATAGATTCACAGGGAATTTGTAAGGATAGTACACAGTATCCTATGTACCCAGTTTCCCTCAATAGTTACATTTTATATAATTATAGTATAATTTCCTGAAAGCAGAAAATTGATATTAGTATGATGTGTGTGTACCATTCTATGTCATTTTGTCACTTGTGTAAATTCATGTAACCATCACTGCAATCAAGATACAGAACTGTTCCTTCACTGCGAACATCTCCCTCGAGCTACCCCTTTGTAGTCCCACCCCCACCCTTCCCGCCACCACCCTAATCCCTGACAAAGTGTATTGTTTTGTCATTTCAAGAATGTTATATAATGGAATAATACAGAATATAATTCTTTGTGACTGGCTTTTATCATTCAACATAATGCCCTTAAGATTCATCCCCAAAAAGTATTCATCCAAGTTGTGTATTTGTTCTTTTTAATGTTGAGTAATATTCAACCATACACTCTTTTTGTATTGAATTTATCTATATGCCATTCCTTTCCAAAGGCTTTAAGGTACAGATCAAATTATGTACCAACAAGGCTATGAAAACACAACTACAAAATTAGAAATATTAAAAACAGAAAGGTATAGTATACTAATCTTTGTGAGTGGCCAACATAGTCACTGTGGTTGAATTTAAGAACCAGCTCTGAAATTCTTGGCATCAAGAGAACATAATAAATGACATAGTTCTAGAAAGGAGGAGGCCTGCCAGTTCTTAAGTGGAGAGAAGTTTTCCTGTGGTGTTAAATGTAAAAGAAATAACTCATGAGAAGTTTCACATAGACCATATTGATATGTGTGATGAATAACAATTTCAACAATGTCTCTATGGCCAACGGAAACATGAACATTACTTAGGCGGCTACTTTTTATTATGAGCATAGGTCACAAGGGAAAAAACAAACTGTTAAAGCACAACTCCCCTGGCCTGGCGCGGTGGCTCACGCCTGTAATCTTAGCACTCTGGGAGGCCGAGGCAGGAGGATTGCTTGAGCTCAGGAATTAGAGACCAGCCTGAGCAAGAACGAGATCCTGTCTCTACTATAAATAGAAAGAAATTAGCCAAACAACTAAACATAGAAAAAAATTAGCCAGGCATGGTGGCGTGTGCCTGTAGTCCCAGCTACCCGGGAGACTGCGACAGAAGGATCTCTTGAGCCCAGGAGTTTGAGGTTGCTGTGAGCTAGGCTGACGCCATGGCACTCTGGCTCAGGCAACGGAGTGAGACTCTGTCTTAAAAAAAAAAAAATTAAGAAAAATAAATAAATAAACTCCCTAAAGCAAAACCAACAAGACATGAGCCCAGCACTTCAATGCAGCATAAAGAAAGCTATGGGCAGGGCTTGCAAGGTGAGTATTAGTGAAACTCAACACACATTCCTGGTTTGGAAGAAACCTCCTTGGGAGTGGATGAGACTATGTGACCACTTATGGCCAATGAGTTGTGAGTACGGTAGTTTGTATTTTCAAAGAATGGCTCTTCTTATAGTAGGACACTAACATTCCCCCATCAAAAGACTGTTTTTAGCTTTCCTTCCCTTCAACATGGGCGGGCTTTAGAGAAATGATGCTGTGTGAATTCCAATGCTAGCTTCTGGAAATGTCTGTCTGACTTTCAAAATCAATCTCTCTCTCTCTCTCTCTCTCTCTCTCTCTTTCTCTCTCTTTGCATTTTTGGATTTTTGACATCCTAGGCCAATGTGTAAGAAGTTCAACTATCCTGAAGCTGCCATGCTTAAGAGAAACCACACGGTGATAAAGAGTTTTATTCAAGGAGCCCCAGCTTTCCCAGCCCACAGCTGTTTGAGTCATCCCAGCCCAGGATTCAGATATGGGAATAAAGTCTTAGAGATGACTGAGCCCCACACACCTTCTCATTACCATCTCAGAAAAAGAGGTTAATTTAAAATTTACTTTTAATTATATCTGGAGCAAATAACTTAGGCTTCTTAGGTTTAGGAGAGTGATCAAATTGCAACTCCCTATGTTATTTGCAAGAGCTGATGAAAAGTGTGAGAACATTCTGTATACTACAGTTAATTTTGAATAATCCTATAGATCAGGCATTACCTGAAATATTAGAGAAAAGAAAATCACCAGTTCTTATAAGTCCTCTTTTGAATAATTGTCATGGGAGAAAAAAAAAACAAATATAAAAACAATTTTAACAAGTACTTTCAGTGACTTCAATTGTAACAAATTTTATTGTGAGTGTTTCTCTTCCAAAGTTTGCTTTCTTCCTTTTTTTGTGTCTTGTTTCTTCTAATGCTTCCTCCTTTTGTTTTATCTTCTAGAGCACAGTGGATTATACGCATCTGATTGATCTTAAAAGAGTATACCTCTAGGGCTATATAGAACTTTCATGGTAACCTTAGCCTACAAACCCCAATGCTATGGCATGGCGTGGATTGTAACCCATGGCACCTGACTGCCAGTGCTATGCTGTATTCATCTGACATGATAAATAGGCAATGAGCAGCCTTTGCCTAGATGGTGACTTTGTATCTGAGTGTTCCCAAGAGCAAAGAGAGTGAATAGAAGAGACTGTAATAGTCCATCTCTGCTGGTCGTTGGTGGACATCAGACTCCAAATTTAAGCACCGTGTAAGTATATCCAGCCCCTGCCTCACAACACAAAGACAGAACTAGCATTTACTGACTTGGCACCCAACACCTACTTCTAACATAACATGTTTTAGAAAAATAGGAAAATATCCCTTATTCTGGCAAAAATGTAAGAAGTATTACCAAATGATAATGGTGTATGATAACTGCTTACCAGTCCCTGAAGAGAAATATATTCTTTCTTGAAAATTGTCTTATTTGGATTAAATACATAATTTTCTTTAACCTATAACTGTTAATCTCTTAATCATTTCCTCTGATATTTTCTTGCTCAAAAATCACACAAATTCAGAGTTCTAAAACTGGTTGAATCTTATGTTTCTTCAACAATATATGCCTAATTCTTATTTTTCATAGATAGAAGAGCTTTAGACACACTTACACCTTCATTAAGGGTCATATATTCAGAAAAAGCTTCCCTTCCCACATCTCCCCTCTTTCAATGTAAAGTGTCCCTCCTGGTTAATATTCTCTACACATACTGTTAATACATACATGTTGATATACTTCTCTTTCAGAGCTCTTATCCCAAGTTGATTATTATTTGTATCCTGTATTTTGGTCACCAGTCTGTAAACTCCATGAAGGCAGAGACAGTATCTGTCACATTCATTATTATAGGTTTGTGAGAGTAGCTGTTATAAGAACTTGTTAAGTAAAAGAAACATTGCCTCTCAGCTCTGAAATTCTCTGCATTACTATTTGTAGGTTTCTCTTCTTGAATAGAGAGTAAATAAGAAAGCTTATGGGATAACATTGTAATTAAGACAATATAAGGAATCATTGGAAGAATTGCCATATCCCTGGGACAAGTTTCTTGGAGAATACTTCAAGTATAAACTTGTACCTTGAAAGATGGATGAGAAAGAGTGGGAAATAATATTGACAGTGGGAAAAATCGGTGTAAACAAAATCAAAGAGAGAAAAATGTACATTCTATGCATAGCAGAGCAGTTCCATGGTTCTGAATCTCTGGGGAAAATTTTCTTACAGGAACATCATGAAATATGAACCCTGAAAGGTCATTTGTGGAATTACTAGATTTTTTTAATTCTAGACTCCAGGTTCAGTCTCTGTCCCATAAACACTGGAAAACTCTGCATGTTTGGAACAGTTAGGCAGCAAGATGAAAAATTGTAACAGCAAGATGCACTTGGTAGCTTAAGGCAGGATGAATTCAGGAACAGAGGTCCAAAGGGAGAAAGGCTAACTTGTTGAAATACCATAACCGGGATAGGGGTAGCTGGAATAAAAGGAAAGATTATATGTGATGTGAACCATGAAATATGTTAAGATATTAAGAGTCAACATAGATTGTAGATGGAGATCGATGATAAGGGAAAGGAGTAGGCAAAAAAAGATATGACAACTGCAAGACTATGATAAAATAAACAGGAAGTGGAAAGCCAAGTAGAAGACATGATTTGTATATATCAAATGATAAATTAGAGATATTGAATTATCGTTGTCAATGAGATCTCCAAGTAGCCATTTGTTGTAAACAAAAGTAATATGAGACTTTGAGGATGAAGCCAGGGGTGGAGATAATTGAGTTTATTAAAAATAATCTTGAGATTTATGCACTGGTCAGATTTTGTAAAGGTCCTATGTGTCTTTAAAAATAATTTGTGGGCCAGACATGGGGGCTCATGCCTGTAATCCTAGCACTCTGGGAGGACAAGGTGAGAAGGTTGATTAAGGTCAGGAGTTTGAGACCAGCCTGAGCAAGAGTGAGACCCTGTCTCCACTAAAAATGGAAAAAATTAGCCAGGTATGGTGGTGGTGCACACCTGTAGTCCCAGCTACTTGGAAGGCTAAAGTAGGAAGATTGCTTGAGCTCAGGAGTTTGAGGTTGCTGTGAGGTAAGCTGACGTCACAGCACTTGAGCTCGGGCAACAGAGCAAGACTCTGTCTCAAAAAAAAAAATTC
>VBSM01001562.1:61757636-61787029 GCA_008086735.1 Cheirogaleus medius
TGGTGGCTCACAACTGTAATCCCATCACTTTGGAAGGCTGAGGCATGAGGATTGCTTGAGGCTGGGAGTTGGAGACCAGCCTGGGAAATATAGTAAGACCCTCTCTACAAAAAATAAGAAAAATTAGCTGGGGATGGTGGCATGCACCTGTAGTTCCAACTACCCGGGAGGCTGAGGCAGGAGGATCACTTGAGCCCAGGAGCTCAAGGCTGCAGTGAGCTATGATGGCACCACTGCACTCCAACCTATACAACAGAGCAAGACTGTCTCTAAAAAGCATAAATAAAATAATTTGTGTTCTCTAATAGTTAGGTGAATTGTTCTTTATATTTCTTTTAAATCAAGTGAATTAATTATGTCATTCAAAACTTCCATATCCTTACTAGCTTTGTTGCTGCTTGACTTCTCAAGTTTCTGAGAAGGGTCTGAGACAGATGTATTAAAATAACTTTTTTGGCAAAGGTTCCACCATGCATGTTTAAAATTAATTTGTCTTTTATAAAACTTGCATATAAATTTGATGTATTTCCTTTAAATAAGTCTTATTAATTGCGTTGTTTAAAAAAATCTTTTTATTACTGCTTTGCTGCATAATATATCAAGTTTCTGAGAGTTATGTTAATATCTCTAATGATTGTGAGAGTCCCATTTTTATTATAATTTTGTCATTTTTATTTTGTATATTTTAGGATTATGTTGTACACAAGTTAAAAATTAAAATTTTCTGATAAATGATTAGTTTTATCTTTAAGTTGGGATTTTTTTACCCACAAAATCTTATTTTATCTAACATTAATATTATTTCACAAGATTTGTTTTATATCATATTTTCACCTTTTTACTTTCAATCTTTGTAGGTCAATTTATTTTGGATATGTTTCTTATAAGCAGCTTACATCCAAATGTTTTGAATATCAAAACTGAGAATTTCTTTTGTAAAAGATAATTTTACTCTTTCAACTTTTATTTTATTTATTGATACAATTAGGTTTCAGTCCAATATTTTAGTTTCATCTTATTTTTAACCCTTCTCTCTTCTTAGCCATTATTTTCCTCCAAAGATTTTTAAAATATTTTAATGTTATTATCTTTAATTTTACAGATACATAGTAGTTGTACATATTTATGAGGTTCATCTGATATTTTGATACAACCATACAGTGTGTAATGATCAATTCTGGGTAATTGGATATATCACCTTGAACATTTATCATTTCTTTGTGTTGAAAACATTCTGAATCTACTCTTCTAGTTATTTTGAAATATACAATAAATTATCATTAACTATAGGCACCTTATTTTGCTACTAAACACTAGATCTTATATTTTTTGCCATCTAACCATTAGCAAACCTCTCTTTATTCCCCCTCCTCACTACCCTTCCCAGCCACATCCATCAATGGATGAATGGATAAAGAAAATGTATATATACAATGGAATATTATTCCTCCATATAAAGAATGAAATCGTGTATTTGCAACAACATAGGTGGAACTGGAAGTCATTATGTTAAGTGAAATAAGCCATGAACAGATACATGTTGCATGTTCTCATGTAGGAGCTAAAAAAATTGATGTTATGGAGGTAATGAATAGAATGGTGGTTGTTAAAAGGTTCTTATTTACATTCATCAATATATTTACCAAACTCTATTTTCCATTATAACTTCTTACATCACACTATAAAGTCAATTTATTTCTTAATAAGTGTATTCTTGAACAGTTTCTTCAGAAAGGGTCTTTGAGTCATGAACTTTCTCTTTATCTGAAAATACATTATGCAAGATACCTTGCATTATCTGGAATGATGACCTAGTTAAATGTATATACATTTCAACTGGGTTGAAGTACTCTTTATTTATTTGTATAAATATATCTCCCTTTTTCTAGAATATAAGTCTCTTAAGGGCTCAATATACACTTCATTTTATAGTTGCCCAGAGAGTCTAACTCAGTGCTGTGAGCACAATAGGTATTCTATGAATTCCTGCGGATAGAATGGCCAAGGTCCCACTTCTTATATGAACAGCAGTATCTTAGATAAACTTCATTTTAAAGGAAAGTTATGACACATACTTCATTCTCTCTTTTGACCATAGGTAAAGGCAAATCCTTTGGTTCCTTTAGAGACTTGGGGAGTAACTCTTGGTCACTTTTTAACTCCTGGGAATTGTGTTGAGTTATTACAATATAAAAGTTTTTAATTGAAACTAATTGTTTCATAATACTAGCGGTAATTGACCACAGGGCAATTAACTATTTTACCTAAGGATTTTTAGGGTTTTCTTTTTCTTTTTTTAAGTTGTGTCAAGTGCTCTTCAAAGATACAATGAGGAAAAAGCAATCTAATTGCTACTTTTTAACTTTTTAAATTCAAGCTACTTTAAGATTTACAGAAGAGAGCTTCTCAATTACTACTGATATTTCCTTTATTCGTCTACAAAATAAATTCTAAATTGAACTGTGCCTTTGTAAATATGCTTCAAGAACAGTATGTGTACAATAAAGACAAGCTAAGCTAGAGTGGATCTATTTGGAAAAGGAAAATGACTTTTCCTTTCCTCTAACACTGAACATTTAGCACTTTAAAGATGATAGAACAAGGATGTTTAGCTGCCTTTAAAATGAGAAGTTACAGAGCACATTTGCAGAACCTTCATAGAATGGATGTTAACTTTCTCAGTGTTAGAGAAAAAAATGAAATATATATTAAGCCCTATCAAGAGTGGAAAGATGAGGAGTGGAAAAAAAAGTGACTGTTTATATAAAATATCACTCATATACTTCATTCATTCATTCATTCTTCCATTGATTATTCATTATTAGGGCATTCAGTCACAATCATTTCTTGAGGACCTACAAGTGTGTCACAGACTTTACTAACTTCTGGGATTATGAAGACTATTAAGGGTTGGCCTCTGCCTCATAAAGTTTATGGTCTAAGTAAGCGTATCATGTAATAATATAATATGATAAATACTACACTAGATGCATGATGATAATGAGGAAGGGTATCATATTAGAGGGGTAGTCTCAAAGCCAGTAGTTATCCATTTACCCAGAAAATATAGCATGAGGACTGTTGGGATAGAAATGCATAACTTGATGGTGTGGCAGGTGTGACCCTGATGTGAAGACGGCCGTATATTGCTGCTAGAGTCTGATGCTGTTAGACATTGGAAACATCACCATGACTTGCTTTGCATTAATTCCAAGCTTATCAAGGTCCCTTCACTTTATATTTGATTTCCTACGTGGATATGCTTACATAAAGAGTGGAGCTGGACATTGAAACAGACAGAATAACGTAGTGCCCTTGACATTATATTTTTGTTGTAAATTTTCATTCTTCTGTAAATATATTTCCAGGAGCTTGATTACTGTGCATGTCCCTCCCCTGCTCCTCCCCAGAGAGGCAACCCCTCTTCAATCTGCTGAATAAATCAAGCTTCTGAGATGAAAGCAGAGTTCCAACCCTGAACCTTGGAGAATTCATCAAAGCAAATGCCACCTTGTTTCCCTGACGACACCTCTGATCTCACAGCATGTCCTTCTTTTTCAAACATCTACAGGTACATGTGTTTGTCATGAATATTTTACTCACAATTTTTTTACACTCCCCATTTGAGGTCATGATTGAAGTTGGCAGAAGCCTAAAGCATTCTTGTTTAGGGACAAGGGCGTTCATTCTTCCCAGGTGACACTGACACCTCATGCCCCTCTGCACTGGTCCCCATCTCAATTGGACACCAATTTCCAGCCTCTACACCCTCACCACAAAGCATTCACTTACAACAAAGTCACCTTCAGTCAAAACAGATTTTATCAGAGACTTTGTGGAGCAAAGCCAGAGAGTCCATGTGCAAAGCACACAGAAAAAATACTTACTATTGGACTTGTTCACTATTTTCATACCTCTCAGACTTTAACTTCAGCTGTGCCAAAAGGGGCCCTTCTACTTTCTTGTGGGATCCTGCTACTCACAATGATCTGCCTTCTGGAAGCCAGACCTCCTTACTGTTCCCCCATCCATTGGAAGGTGAGTCCAGTCCCTGTTTCTCCCGCCTGACCCTTCATTCTTCCCTAGACCAAATTTACTCGTAATGAATAAAACCCTCCTATCTCACGTTGCTGTGCATACTCACTCTCATGTGCCAATTTTGCTTGTATGACTTCGGGCCTCTCCAACTTATAACCTACCTCCTATGCCTAACTCCTGCTAAGAAAGACATTTTGAAAATCACCACAAACTTGGCAGCTTAAAATAACACAAATTTTTAAATTCATCCTTTCTGTAGGTCTGAAACTTAAGCATGGTATGGCTAGATTCTCTGCTTAAGATCTCGCTGGGATAAAATAAAGGTATGGATGGAGGCTGAGGTCTCATTTGGGCTCAAGGTCCTATTTCAAGCTCATGGATTGTCAACAGAATTGATTTCGTTAAAGCTGCAGGATTGAGATCCCCGTTTTTCTTTTAGTTGTTGGCCAGAGACAGCTCCCAGAAAGAAGAGACTGCCTGCACCGGTACTTCCTTGCCACGTGGCCCCCATAGGTAGTTGACAACCTATGCTTGTTTTCTTCCATATCAGCTAGTGCACATCTCTCTGACTTTCTCTCTCTGTGCCTGGCCAGAGAAAACACTGCTTTTAAAGGGCCCATGCAATTAGCTCAGGCCTACCTGGATAATCTCTTTTATCTCAAGATTCACTGATTTAAGACCTTAATTATATCTACAAAATCCCTTTCCAGCAGTACTTAGACCAGTGAACTAATTAACTGGGAGAGGGAGTGTATACCAGTGGCTGAGACTCTTGGATAGACCATCTTAGAATTCTGCCTATTGCAGGCAGGTTTGTTGTGAAATGAATAAAAAATAAGCTTCATGATCTCCCATTTGTGTAGCTTTATGCAAGACTCTGGGAGAAGCCCTACCTATGTGTTTACATGGTCTTATGCTTACATAATTTTTGCAAAAGTAATCTATTTTCTCTATATTTAGTTAAAACAATTGTTACTTTCTGCTCCAAATTCCCTATTTCTTTGTTTGGCGATGCTATGTTTGAGATTCAGCTAAGGGGACATTAAGTTAGGGATGCTTTAACTTCTGTGTAGTGGGATATTTCTATGTGGTCTCGGTCACTTCTGTGCACCAGCTAGGAGTAGCCTCCAGGAAGAGGCCCACTACCCTCCACTCCTGCTCACCTGTTGGGGTAACATGAAGCCAGGGCCCACATCGCATTACAATGAGACTCAAGGGACCCCGTTCTGGAAGCATGTGGGAAGGGGAAAATGAGTTTTAAAATATATGGAGCCAGAAGCTAATCCATGGGAAACTCTTCACAAAATCAGATGTGGAAAATCACAAGTGAAGAATTTATTTCTCATCAAATTATGGTTGAGAGCAAAGTTTTTGACTTTCAGGAATATTAATAAGGCAGTATATTCAGTTAAAATTCCACAATATAGTTTTATTGGGAATGGAATATTTAATAAAGTTTGAATACATCATTTTACTTCCCATTTGGAAAGATGTTTAAGAAAATTTTATGAAGAAATTATAGAAATTTGGCATATCTTTGTCAAATTTAAATATTGTGGTTAAAGAGTTGAAAGAAAATTCTGATAAAATGAATATGAAACAAAGTAATAAAGGTGAGCAATCAAATCAATAGAAATGATTCTCATATTGAGAACCAAATTTTAGCTACAATTCTTTAGGAGGAAAAGATACATTTTTTAATAGAAGTAGTTAATAGTTTCTTGGAAGTTTTGGTAATCTAATTAATGAAGAAATGTATCATGTATAAATACTGGGAGAAGATTTAAACCTCTTTATGATTTTATACAAATCATTGCCATGAATGAAAGATAATACAACAAGTATAAGCTGGTTAATGAATATCACTGATTCAAAAAGTAATTAATATTGGAGACTGCAGAGAAAAACTCGAAAATCTCTGAAATCTTGCAGCACATGTAAAACAGAAACTTGGTAGAGGTCCAGCCACTCTGAAAATAATTTTAAAATTTACATGACATTAATAATTAAAAATAAAAACAAAATTTAACCACCTATAGAAATTGCTCTACTTTCTATTTTATTTTTAGAAACTATTTTTAAATTTGTCTTATGAAGATGTGTTCAAAGAGAGTGCAGCAAAGTCATGTAGAAAGGTCTTTTATTATTTTATGGATTTTGTTAGATTATAATTTTATCAGCGTTTCAAAATTTGTGATTTTCTGATCTCTTCTTACTCTGACAGGTCTCCTGCTAGGGATAAAAACTGGGTTGTCCACCTCGATCGTATTTTTTCCAGTGCAGAAATCATGAATCATGAGGAAATTATCCGTGTGCTTGTTGCTGGGCAGATTGGGTGAAGGGGCATTGCAGACACGGAAGTCCAAATGTCTTACCATCTTCTCAGAATGTTTCCATTTCTCTGTGGCCCTGGGAATGGTCTCATCCTCCTATTTGAGTTCTGGGACATTGTTGGTAATAATCTAGGTATATTCGCTTTGGTTTTCTGTGGGGGTGGGAGAGTAAAACCAGCTTGTTTCTATGACTTCTTTTTGTAACCTGAAGTCTACTCCATTTGTTTTTAAGGCTAAATAATATTCTATTGTAAACATATACGACATTTTGTTTTTCCACTCATCTGTTGATATATTTGGGTTGTGAGGAGCTAGATTTGGAGGCAGGATCCTCTACTAATCTTTCTCCATCCTCGTTGTCAGAGCTTTTTTCTGTATTCCATACAGTCCAGGAGCATCAATAATTGGTGGGCACCTGCTCACTTCATCCCCTCCTCCAGGGCTCTGTCTCCTTTAAGGGAGTTGAGTGTCCACAGAGATTATCTGTTTTGGGAGCAGAATGCCTAGTAACACTCAGTTTCCCTCATACACAGACTTTAATTTTGGAGGACACAAGGCAGACTTCTCTTCACACATACAGAATCAAGTCACAGCCCGCTGTCACCAAAACAATCCTTAGAAACAAATGAGTGAGTATTTTCACACGGTCCCATCTCCTTCAGAGTTCTGGACACTAGTTTGTTTCTTCTGTAATCTTCCTGTAATCATTTTGGGGCCTGATCTATTCTGTTTTTAGTACTTATTCTTGTGTTTGTAACCCACTTCTTTACCCATTCCTCACATGAGTTAGTGCCCAAAGTCTTCAACTAAAGCTTCAGGTGCATTCTTGGGAGACACCTGAGCAGAGGTGAGGGATGTGAATTCTCCTGCTGCCTCTGGCATGTCAGAATGTGACAGGTGGGAGATGGGTCTTAACCCAATCACTCTGGTTCTCCAGGTTTGAATCAGTTTCCAACTTTGGCAATTTGGTCCTACACTCTGAGTGCATTATTGCCTTCTTCTCTTCCTTGTCTCAAATTTGATTCACTAAGATAAGGCTGTTGAGAAGTAGTCCATGTCTCTTTATTAAATTTTCAATTTCTAAAATAAGGCTTCTCCATAAGGTACTTCTTAAGAAAAGAGTTTCAGCCAACCTAGTTTTCCCAAATGCCTTTCTCAGCACTTTGTTTTATTGCATCACCCACAAAAAAGAAGTAGATAAAAATTCTAGATGGCCATGCTTTGTTTTTGTTCCCTACTATATCTCCTATGACTACAACATTGTGTGTCACAGAGGACGCTCAGTATATAAATGTTTGTTGAAGTAAGGAATAAACCGTCATGCAGGTCTTTTCTCTCTCATGATATAGTGGTCACAAACTTGATAGAAATCACAGCAGCTCTCTGTGTAACCATGTATCAAAGAAGTGCTCCCCACAGAAAAAGAGGCATTTGTAGCAGCATGTCCACATACTATTCCTTAAGATGAAACCTGTAAACATGACATTAACCTCCACTGTTTCTCTGTCTCTCCTGCAGGATTTCAGCAGTGCCCTCCTATAATAACCACTGCATGCTTTGCAAATGGCTCTGGTGTCCGGTAGCAAGTCTTGTCCAATGGGGCTTCCCGTACATGTTTGATGGCCAATCCTGTACTTCAACTCAGACTACAGGAAATTCTATCTGAGCAAGTGAAGCAGATTCTCAGTTCAGAATCCATAATAGATATCTCTTTTGCTTCTAGGAAGCATTTTATCTTCTTATGAAATTGGATATCTGTCAAGGCTGAATGAAACACTGGCTATTAGCCAGTGATTTTATAAGACATTTTAAGACATGCTCACACAATACTACATAAGTCCTGCTTTCTCTCTGCAACAAACGATCTGGTGTAGGGTAGTCCCAGAAGAGAATATGGTGTTTATAGTTAAAAATACTGTGTTTAAAATTTTGTACACTTAAAATTTTTGTGCACCAGTAGAGCAACAAAAAGCTTGATGATGGCAATGAAAGTGCACCTACAGCTCAGGTAGAAAGAGAAGATTTCATCAAAGATAGAGCTTATTATTGCATCTTAAATTAAAAACCTCCAAATATGAGTGACCTTATACATATATTCCTTTCTCACTTGATACCAACACTGGGAAAACAGACTCAACACTTCCTTACATTCAGCACAAAGAATATACCCATGCAAAAACATTTAGGAGTAAAGTGGATTTTACTAAAGATTTAAGGGATATAGAAGCACTTACATTACAGAGCAAAACGCTGATCACAAACCCTATTGGATAATTCAGTTCATCCCAACATCCCTCTGACAACTAGGGTTACTCTTTTTTGGACCCTTTCACTATTTTTCAAAGTTTATACTCATGTTCCAATGTCTTCACAGAGATGTACTGAGAGTGGATATCCTCACTGTTTTATGTCATCCTGGAAGGCATACCGTGTTTCCCTGAAAATAAGACTTACCTGTAAAATAAGCCCTAGCAGGATTTCTAAGCATTTGTGTAATATAAGCCCTACCCCAAAAATAAGACCTAGTGATGGGAGTGGCTATGCAGGGTATCTGCACAACCCATGCATTTTGTTGCAGAGCGGTAAAGAAGTCGAGCAGCCCTTCTCATCTGCCCCATGAGAGCTCTATTGCTCGACATGAGAGATTGAGACCAATGGTTCTAAAGGAAATAGAGTCACAAGAAATTCAGGATGGAATTCAGGGTTTGGAGAGTTATGATAATGCTCCAGAGGAAGACGATTTAACTATATTTGAATTAATGTAGATTGTTGTACCGTACTTAAAAAAACACATCCCCTGAAAATAAGCCGTAGGGTGTCTTCTTGAGGAAAAATAAATATGTCCCTGTCTTATTTTCAGGAAAACATGGTAGTCATTTGGATTTTTTTTATCTGTTCCCTTCTCCCCTTTGGAGATCAGTGCCAACTGGTTACCCATCTTTCCTCAGCCTTCCTAGAATTCCAATAAATTGAATATTTTTCATATTGTTAAAATTTCATCTGAAGAGAATGCCAGACTATCTATAGCTGTAAAGAAAGACATAGGTCCAAATCCACTAAAGTCCCAGTGCAGTTAATTTTATCTTATCTTTCTCACAAGAAAGGAGTTAAAACAAACAAAATTTAAAGCAAAAAACCAGAACTATTATATCTTTACTAATTCTTTCCAGGAGACATGAAGTGTTCCTTTTTTGTTGTTGTCCTATCCTAACTAAAATTAAACTACTATAAATATTAGACAGTTGTGCTATGTCATCAAATTTCAAAAGGATTATTCTTGACTACTTACCCAGTAGCCATGGGTTCAGATTTTATAGTCAGCTTTGTATGGTGGATTCCTTATACAAAAATTCAATAGTTCCCACCATCTCATGAATGCCTCTAAAGGTATTTACCAATATTTTTCATTTTTATAGGGAATTTAATTATTTTAAGAAATATTTTTCACATAAACTGTAATGGGATCTAAATGTGTCTTTCATCTGTTCAGGGTGAGCAGTAAAAGATGATGTACAAGAGAACAAGATTGGTGAGAAAATTTCATCAAGTTTTCTAGCATTTAAGAATTTTTTTTGCTAAAATTCTCCCCACTTTTTGTTTTCAAAGAGCATTACTATCTGTGATAGTTTTCCATGATCAAGAATCATAACCTTGTTTGACTGAGCTGTTGCTACCTGTCTTGGTTCGCCACCATCCAGAATTGGAACATTGTTAAAGTGTGCAGACTTCCCACTGTTTACTGAAACGACTTTCTTGTTAACCATGGCAAAATGTCCAGCTCTGAAAATACTCTTCTGAGAACCCCCATGAACTCACCACGACTCCAGTGTAACGCACATTTAGAAGGATTTCTGTGAGCCTTTTAAAATTTTGTGGTTTATCGCAAATTGCCAAAACCTTGCCTGCAGTGCTGTTTATCAGCACTAAATTATTTCAAGCGCTCTTCCTGTTAAAGCTTTTAATGTGCTGTGCGACTCCTTATGCTAATGTTATACGTACCACTGGCATTTCTACTCACAGGAAACAAAGCACATTCATAAACTCTGGATTCCACACAAAGGTCGCTTTTTCTTCAACATCACATTTAAATTGATTCATTCTAAGTATTTCCTCTATATTCCTGTAAATCTGATATGGAGACTGCACGGATCAGTCACTGAAATGAATCAGATAATGCGTTACACATTAAGGCAAAGTAAATTTAACCCACCGCTAGTAAAAATGGATTTAGATGTGTGTGGTTTTTGTAAAACATGCAATCTGTTGTGTTTGATCTCCTCTTTGGAGGTGGGGATAGAGGTAGTCTATGCACAAGCACACTAAATGAATATATGTTTATGCAGGCAAATAAATGATCCTTTTCTGTTCTAGCAGGCTCCCAAATCTGCCCCTCTCATTCCAAGTAAGGCCACAAACTCCGGGTGGAGTTCACCTACACTGCTGGGCACAGCCCTTTTACACATAATCCTAAAAGAGATTATTTACTGTATAAGTTTGAGAGAGAAAATGCACAGTTGATATCTATTCTCTATAAGGTCCATCATGTAGAATGATGTTTGTATTCAAATACAAACGATTTGGGATACTTTTGAAGACTGAATGCATAGATAATTTTCAGAATTTTAAGTATATCTTCCTTAAGAACTAAGATATCAAGTATAAAAGTATCATTAAATATAGAATTATTGAGTTATTTAAATATAAATATGGTTCCATCAGTTACACTAACTGAAGAGGATGTTTCAATAACTGAACTGGTTGAAGCAATGTTCCCGAAAAAGGAGTTGTTGACAGTTAAGTTAGTTGCAATGGACTGAATGTTTGTGCTTCCCCAAAATTCCTGTGTTGAAATTCTAACCTCCAGTGTAATGGTATTAAGAGGTGGGGACTTTGGGAAGTAATGAGGTCATGAGGATGGAGCCCTTATGAATAGGATTAGTGTACTTATAAAAGGGATTTCAGAGAGCTCTCTCATTGTCTTTCTGCCACGTGAGGACACAACCAGAAGTCAGCAGTCTGCAACTCAGAAGAGGACCCTCCCTAGGACTGGCCTTGTTGGCACCCTGATCTCACACTTCCAGCCTCCAGAGCTGCAAAAAATAAATTTCTTTTGTTTCTAAGCTACCCAGTCTATGGGACTTTGGAACTAAGATAGTCAAAGTGATAAACGGTTCATGTGTAAATATGGACTATTCATGAAGAAAAAAGCAGAAAGACTTCGGAAATTATATCTCATCATTATGATTGTTCAGTCTTTGGCATATTTTTTACATACTTCATTCATAGAATTCATTTATAAAATTCTTTCACAAATCATCATTTATAAATCTTTCTGGAAAGTATTGCCTGTGCCATTAATATCTGTTGCAATAGCTCATGAGTTGAAGGGCAAGAAATCCACTTGTGAGAATCTAAATTATTAGTACCCATCCCAGAATGTTCTTATTGAAAAGCTAATTGCCTCATGAAAAAGTAAACACTAACATTATGCAAATTGTTAAAGACTGGTGAGAGTTTCCCATAGAATGTGGAGTTAGTACTAATATTCTTGTACTAACTTCAACTATAAGTATATTAACCTCTAAGTTCATCTGAATAGTTTCTAATCATTGTATGAGTAAAGAAAATAAGTTTAAAATATAATTCAATTTAATCTGCAAAAACATACTGAACATTTATTCTACAAAATCCATTTTAGGAGATTTAATAACAATAACAATACTAGGATTTTGTCATTGTTTCTGAGCTGTTGCAATCTAAACACAAGCCCCATGAAGGCACCTTTTCTAGCTTAGATCCAGTAGACTAAACATAGACCTGGCTTGGGGGGCTTCAAAAGCAGAGAAAAGGCATTTCTTTCTTTAATACCTCTAAAAGCTTACCTATCTCTGCACTTCTAACAGCAAAATATTAATCTTGTTTATTTAGTTAAAACTTATTTATTTATTTATTTTGTATAGAATTAAGACCCGCAGTATTTATTTTTACCCTATGTGATCTACTCCATGTTGCAGGTCCAGAAACTGACCCTGTGGTCCATAAGGGATGTGATCATTGTTTCAAAGCTGCTTCAAAATGCCTCTGATCACATAAAATAGAAAATGTGGTAAGAAGGTAATTTATTTGACTGCCAAAAAAGTGTACTTTAGTGTTTTATTCAATATTTTAAGGGTTTTACTCTTGATTATGATAAGTTTTAAGCAGTTCAATTCTCTATGAATGATTTTCTTTGTGATAGAATACTTTATTCATAGTATCAAATTTCTGGAAACAATACTTCTATCCTCATAAACCAGTATACTCTGAAAGTATGTTATAGTCCTATCAAACGTTTCATCTATATTTTTAAAAAGTAAGTTACCTTTCAACATAGATGAAACTGGACGATGTTATGTTAACTGAAATAAGTCAGGCACAGAAAGATAAATACTGTATGTTATCATTCATATGTGGAAGCTGAAGAAAAATGAGCTCATAGAAGTGGAGAGTAGAATTATGGTTATTAGAGTCTGGGAAGGGCAGGGGGAGGGGAGGATAGGGAGAGGTTAAGAGTTACAAAATTACAGCTGGATTGGAGGAATGAGTTCTAGTGTTCTATTGCTCTGTGGGATGAATATAGCTGATAACAATTTATGTGTATGTTAAAAAACCTACAAGAGAAGATTTTGAATATTTTAATATTTTCAACACAGAGAAATGATGAATTTTTGAAGTGATGGATATGCTACTGACTCTGATTTGATCATTACATATGGTATACATACATCGAAATATCACTGTATTCCATAAATATCTTTAATAATTATGTGTCAGCTAAAATTTTTTTAAAAAGTAAGTTTCCTTTGCTTTGTAATTTGGTGTGAGAGATGCTACATAGAACAGAATGAAGTATATGTCTATGGAAAATGAATGCTCTGCTAAAAAATTTGGGGATTTATCTCTAAAATATAGACCCCAGATACAATAAATTGTTTGCACACACTATGCTTTTGACACACAAAGATAAGCCCGTTTTATTTTCTCTTTTCACTTTTCTTGTATGTGTGATTCTGTGTGTACTTGTGTGTATGTTTGTTTGGCTTACCTAGTTACATATATGCATGTTTTAAGAAAAAGTCCAACATGTCTAATTTGCTTTCATTAATACATTCCTCTGATGTCATGTCTCTTTTGGTGGAAGATATTTTTCCTCTTTAGTCATGTTTTTAAAACTGTTTTTATCAAGCTATCTACCATTAAATTCATAATTCGAGACAACTTTGGCAATACAAACCTAGAAAATACAGACTATAATAATTATGTGGCCAGAGTTCAGAAAACTGGCAAATTGTACAACCTCCACAATAATCAGTTATAAAGTTGAGCCCATCTCTTTAATCATATTAGTTTAATGTCACTGTGTTTGTCACCAACCCCCAATATATAAGCTCAACTTCAGTAAATGGTCTATGATTTCTGAAATCATGAAAAGGAAACAGGTTAGGTAGCACATGGTTAGAATCTTAAAAATCATTTTTAGAATTCGATTGTCTCTAATCACTGTCCCACCTTCTATGGGACTATATTTCATACTGAAGAACTGTTGACAACAGTTTCAAAGGATATATCTTTATTTTTTCAACAACTGTGCTGTGCTTCTTTGGTGCCAGGCTCTATGCAAGATACTGAGAATGCAGCAGAGAGCAAGAAAAACGTGATGTCTTCTGTCATGGACTGAATTGTGTGATGTTGAATCCCAAATGTGACTATTTGGAGATAAAGTTTTTAGCTAGATAATTAAGGTTAAATGAGGTCATCAAAATGGAGCACTAAATAGATAGGTTGGGTGTCCTTAGGAAAAAAGGAAGAGATCTCAGATATCCAGATTTCTCCCTCTCTCTCTCTCTCTCTCTGTCTCTCTCTCTCTCTCTCTCTCTCCTTTCTGCTAAATTTAGCCTGGTGTGAAACCAGTGTGTGTGTGTGTGTGTGTGCGTGTGTGTATGTGTGTGGTATGTGTATGTGTTTGTGTGTATAGACAGATAAGAGAAAGGTAACATGATAATACAATGTGGTAAAAAGGGGATGTTTTTTGGACAAAACATTAGTATAGCTCAAATTTACCTGTGTGGATATTGGAAAGACCTCTGTTTTAAAGATGGATGTCCCTACAGATTGAAATATTGTCATTTGTCCTAAGAAATGTCAGAAGAGATTTGTAAGGATGCTCAGAATTCCATGTGGGACAAACTCTGATCAATTGAGGAATGGAAAAATCTCTAAAGGAATCTCCTATTTGACCTGCCACTTTTCCTGGAACTATTTTAGAATCCTAATAATTTTCCCCATCTTCTCTGACTTCAAACATTTCAGCAGTATTACCTCCTTGTATCATAAAAGCAAAGCCATCCCATTCTTGTCTTAAATCCTTGGAGAGTCTTATCTCATATGCTATAGTTATTATTTTTTTTTAATTTCAGAATAGTTGGGGGGTACAAATGTTTTGGCTACATAAATTGCTTTTGTACCATTTGAGTCAAAGTTATAAGTGCGCCCATCCTCCAGATAATGTGCACTGTACCCATTACATGAGAATTTACCCATATCCACCTTCCCCCTCCCACCTGCTTGATTTCCAATGAATGATATATCCATGCATACACATAAGTATTGATTGATTAGTTCCAATTTACTGGTGAGTACATGTGTGGTGTTTGTTTTTCCATTCTTGTGATACTTCACTTAGAAGAATAGTCTCCAGTTCCATCTAGGTTAATACAGAGGTATTAGTTCACCATTTTTTCTTATGGTTGGGTAGTACTCCATTGCATACATATACCACATTTTATTAATCCACTCATGTATTGATGGCTACTAGGCTTGTTTCCATATCTGCTATAGTTACATCTTCTTGGTTATCCTTCATTCATCAAGAGAACATCCACCACAGATACCATACCCTGATTAAAGTATACCTGAAGTCAACTACCTGTCACCATTAAAAAAGAAAAAGGGTGAGCACAAACAGTGCTACATGTTTATAAAAACATTTCATTTCCCCTGTGTGTACACAATGCTACATTTCCCAGCCCACTTGCACCTGGCCCCTGGAATATGAGAAGAGACAGTGATTGTTTTTTTTAGTCCAGGCCTGGCCATAAAACATCCTGCACAATCTTCCATGCTATTTTTTCCCAAACTGTGTGGCTGGAAACAAAAGACTTCAAGATGGTGGAGACATGTTGTAAAGAGTCCAGGTCTCTGAATCATTGGCTCAAGTCAAGCTGCCCAGGAATTCTGTCCAACTTAAGCATTGGCTAAATGAGAAATAAGCTGTCATGAGTTACGGAATTATGCTCCTGAGCTTTGAGGTCTTTTAAGAATTTAAAAGATGTTCCCCTGAATAATTCTGTTTTTAAATTATGTTTTTACCCTTTAGGCAGATGATCTTGGGGTAACATTTTCAGATGCTAAATGTGTCTTCCAAAGGTAACCTAATAGAACTTTAAGAGCTTGTTTAGGTCATGCCGTGATTGGATTTCAGGGAGGAAAGTCATCACCCTTGGGATTTTTATTCACATGCCCCCTCAAATTTCAAATGTTGAAATCCTTGTCCTCAACCTTATCCTCAATGGTATTAGGAGGTGGACCTTTTGGGAGGTGATTAGGGCATAAGGGCAGAGCCTTCATGAATGGGATTAGTATCCTTGTAAAAGAGGTCCAAGGGAACTCGTTTGCCCTTTCCACCAAGTAAAGACGCTGCAAGAAGGTGTTGTCTATGAGGAATGGACCTCATCAGACAACAAATCTGCCAGTTGCTTGCTTGATCTTGTACTTCCTGGCTTCAAGGACTGTGAGAAACAATGTGTCTTGTTTGTAAGCCAGTTTATGGTACTAAATACTTTGCTATCTATAGCAGACCAAATAGACTAAGACATACAAGACATTCTAACATTAAGAATGTCTTTTCTCTACTTTTCACCCTAAATACTCTTCAACGTTAGTTCTAATGGTACTACAATTGCTTCTTAATTCTACATAGAGCAATAAAAAGGTGCACATTCTGATGGTTGCCTGATAGTCAAGGCTACTTGGGGAAGAATGATCAAAAATATCTTAACTCCATCTCTTGATATCTCTTTGTCTTCTGCAGTTTATACAATAGACTGTCACTCTGTCATTTCAGATGTCACTCCTGGAGTGTGCACTTTATACTACTGAATACAAGTTGGATCATTGCAAGTCATAACAATAACATCCAAACTCAGTAGAGCTGCAGAGGTTTGATCAATTTCCCTTTTACCCCACTTTGGTGACAAGGGTCCTTATTCTTGAGACTTTTATTAAATTTACTGTTTTTGCTCAATGAGACTGGAAAAATAGCTCGAAGAACATAATAATTTTATAATTATTTCAGTGTTTTTTCAACTTCAGAATATTTTATAAAACAGCCAAGCAAACAACACTCCCTCAGTACATTTACAGAGTTTCTTTTGCATATTTATTAAGAAAGATTGACCTTCCATGACACATAGCAGGCTTAATTTGTAGCATTTTGGAAAGTGCAATTCTTCAAACTGCAATACAGAGTTCTACAAGGTACATTGTCAGTACACAAATGACTTTCATTTGGTTTAGAATTTGTTTTTCAGTCATTTGGTGACTAGACGATTGTCTCTGGCAAAAGACAGCTCACATTAACAATCTACCCAAATTTCACTGGTCCTAACCCCACTTATATCAAATGAAACTTTAGACCCCACAAACCAACCCTTAATAATTTAGGAAGTAATACTATCTTCTTATAGTATAGAAAATGGACAGATGACTGCCCATTTTGGGAGGATTTCTCTGCCAAAGGTGGTCCTTTTTTTTTCACAACTTCTGTGGCCCTTTGTGACTCTGTGATGCTCACAGCAAGGGAAACATTTATTAGGACATTCAAAACTGCCAGCCTCACAGGTGTAAGCCACTCTACTCTCCTGCTATCCTGAGTCATAGCCATTCTGTCCCATCTGCATTACTGCCATGCTTGATCACAGACAGGCTTGGAAACAAAGTGCTGGGACACTTGCTTTTTCCTGATCTCTCCTCCTCAGATTAGGGGTGGTCTCCCCACAAAGCATCCTTTGCTCTGTCCCTGAGGCTCCTGGTATGATGCTTCTCTTCTCCTCCTGCCTTTCTCCACTCCCTTACTTCTCTCTGTCCTACACTCTAGTCATAAATGCGTCAGTTATGACCAAAAAATTCTCAGTTTCAGCCAGAACCCAAATTAAGGCCTTACCCTCCCTCTACCTCAGCCAAAACACACTGATTTTTTTCTTTAGTAACAACTATTCTTTTGTGGATTATAAGTCCTGTGCTGTAACAAGCCAAATGCATGACTCTTAACTCTTAGAACTAAAACTGTAGGATGCAGAGAGGATTATTTGTAAGGCTGTTCAGAATGTGGATTCCACAGCTCCACTCTCAGCAATTCCACTCAAGGTCTATTGCTCTTGGGTGAAATATTTCCACTTTTGAAAAGCACCCAGATGGTGATTCAAGCCTCCTACATTTAGATACAGTGCTAGCTGCCATATTAACATTCTCGATTGTTCAGGACATATTATAAATCTTATTAATAATTTCTATAATGAATTATTATGTTTTTCCTTTTTGGAAGCAATGATTTTGCCTGACAGGCTACACTGTTCTTTGGTGTAGAAATATTTAGGATCCTCCCATCTTCCTAGTGGACTAGACCTTTTTATCATTATGTAATATGCCTCTTCATCTCTAACCATTTTCTTTGATCTGAAATCTACTTTATCTTTTAATTGAAGTATTTAAACCATTTACATTTAAGGAAAGTTTTGATGTGTCAGAGCTTAGGTCTGCCATTATATTATTGTTTTCTCTTTGTTTCCTCTGTTTCTACTTTCTTTGTTTCCCTTTTCTTGCCTTCCTGTTAGTTCCTTGAACATATTTTAGAAATTCTTCGCATTAGCTTATAGTGTCTTTAAGTATGTCGCTTTGTATAGTTTTCTTGGTGATTCTTCCAGAAATTACAATATACATGCGTAACCTGTCATAGGCTATTGGCATTGATGCCTTCTCACTTCAAGTGTAGCAAACTTACTTTCATTTAGGTCCTTTGCCCTTTCTACATTTTAAAATATAGTTGTCCTAAGTATTTCCTTTATGTGTACTGAGTACCACTTTAGATGGTGATTTTTTTGGCTCCAACCATTAAATATGATTTAAGAACCTAGTGAGAGGGATATACTATCACCCTCATTTTTACACAACACCATGTTGTTTTTTTCTTTTTGAAGTTCCAAGTGTGATTTGTTATCATTTATTTACTGTTTAGAGAACTTTCTTTAGCCGTTTATTTAGGATTGATTTGCAAGCAAAAGTTCTTAGTTTTTTCTTCACCTAAGAATATCTTGATTTCCCCTTCATTTCTGAAGGATATTTTTACTGGATATAGAATCTTCTATTGACATTTCTTTTCTTTGTGATATAAATGATGAAGCAGCCTATCTCTGAGAATTTTTCTATATAGATATTTTCTTATTATAAAGAAAGTCTTAAATCAAGTTATAAACTTTGCTGGAAGACTAATACATTCATAGACTTCAAGGGAGGATTCAGTGGATAACAAAGGTAAAATATAATATAGCAACAGAGAGTGACGAGTGATTGGAACAAGGACTGAGAAGAAGTTACAAGGATTATTTTAAACAGAAGTGAATGAACTTCCTCTTCTGAGACCAAAGAGAAGAAAGGGAAAATGAGAGAAGATTTACATGGGGATTGGAGCCTGTTTTCTGAGCTGGTTTCCCTCTGTGTGCTAGTATTGGCACAATTTGAATATTTAAAAATATGTATTTTCCATACACTAAGACACTAAACTGTAAGCCAACTGCTTAATTTCTTCTTTTCTAAAAACACATCTATGTACTCTACTTCTGAATAAAAAACAAAACAAAAGAAACTTTAAATTTACACACAGTCACACAAACAAGTAGTATTGGACTTATAGATACCTTATGATGTTTTGAAACATGGAATTATCCTGAATAATTTTCAAGGGGGATCTGATTCCATCCCATGTTTGCCTGATACTCTGGCTTTAGACCCCAACCGTGGGTTAGATCAGATCCCCCTGCATTTCCTTCTGGTGCCTGACGTGAGAAATTCTACCAACTTTTTTTGAGCTATTTTAATGAACTAATTATACTTAGATTATCCCTAAAAAACAAAAAGAAGAAGACAAAGTACCTTTTCCTGGCAATAAATAAGGAAAATATTAAGAAATATTTGCAGCATTGCACAGATAACCACTATTGGAATAAAAGTTTATGACCAAGATCTACTTATTCAATTTTTAGTTTTCTTTTCTTCTGGGTGGAAGGGAGTGGGTATACTGCTTCTAGCAACTACTGGTAATTTAAAAAAAATCAACTTAACAGAATATACATATCAAAATGAACTATATTTACTGCAGAATAATCTTGCTTGTATGTGTATCCAAGTTTGCTGCCAGTATGAAAAACCTTTAAAAACTGATTTTTGGGAAAGTGTCCAAAATCTGCAGCATGCTCTTTTAAGGCATCTTGCTGATGGCAAAGGAAACCAGGTGGCTGTGTTGGTGAGACACACAGAACACTGATCTGCTAAACTGAAGGTAAGTTCCGTCATTTCCCACACAGGCAAAAAATTACTGAATCCTCATTTTTGGTCCCTCTCAATAGACTTTGGGTTCACTAAGTGAAGGTCCCATGTTTTATTCATTTCGGTGTCCCAGGCACAGTTCTTGATATATAACAAGCATATCATAAATGGTTGCTGAATTCAATGTTCTAATTCAAATCACAGTTAATGGTCCTGGTGATTTGAAATGATCCCAAATGTTTCTTTGGCTGTTTGCTAATAAGCACGAGATGACTTTTTTCTTGTGCTTGCATGCCATTTCCACATATAATACATATGCATAATGTACTATAAATTTTCACAGAATACTATTTTCTGCCCCCATCCTCTCCTTGCAGTGGAATAGTCTTATGGGGATTATACGAGATTGATAGTTGGTTTCATTTTCCAACTATATACCTGGATCCAAATGAAAGCTTTAATATCTCAGTCCCTTAAAAATGTAATGAAAAACCTGTCATGGATAATAAGTTGCAATGAAGTGCTTGAGCACCTTAAATGACAGGATTTCTGTGATTTCAAATGCTAGTTCTTATGTATTTGAGTTATATAGTCAACTAAGCTAAGGATGGTACATGTGAAGAAAGATGTAATAATTTTAACAAATATCATAATCAGCACCAACAAATAAAATAATCACTTTATTTTGTATTAAAATAAAAACATAATTGTTTTCTTTTTCAATAGCTGTTATACCAGAAACCATGCGGTACAATCCAAGGGTTATTTTAATTAGCTGATTTCTTGTCTCTTTTCATCACTTTATTTTCTGTTTCTTGATTCTTCTTTTTCTCTAGTCTCTTATGTATTAACCAAAAATAATATAAGACTTTGAACAGACATGTATTGCTAGGGCAAAATAACTCAACAAGCTCTAGTACCATTGACTATCTGTGTGTGTGTGTGTGTGATCCTCAGAATGTAAAATGAAAAATCATAAACGTTAAGTTTGCCTTCCTTTAGCATGTCTATCAAAATTTATACATACAAAATTAGAATGACTTCCTATATGTCACCCAGAATCAAAAGTTCTATTACACTTATAAATGTGAATTTCCACTTCAGGAAAGTTCCTTTTTCCAGTCTGTGTTTTATGTGGTTGTTTGTTACTAAAACAAACCAAATGGCTAAATCAATACAAATGGCCCTCGAGGCTTTGTGAGACCACAAGAAAGTGTAGCATCATTAAACTAAATTACAGACAAGCACTTAAGGAGACAAATAAGTATTTTGTTATCATAAGTCTTCATTTTTTTATAGTGAGGATGATTGAAAATATTTACCAAAGAAACACATGGTACTGGGAACAAGGCTTCTGTGGTTTTTAAGTATAATTTTGTTGCTATGGCTGTTTTAATCAGATGGAAAGGTATAAGCCTAGAGGTAGAAATCTGATGGTGTTTTTATGAGCCCTAACCTCTATCTGGTATTAGGAAACACAGACTGTGATATAACCAAGGAGGAGCAATAATCAGGGAGATGGGAGTAGCAAGAGTGATGGGGGCCAGCTAGACAGCATAAAGTTAACCTTATTTATTCTACAAACATGAGCCTTGGGCTGAGCCTGGAGAAGGTAGACACTGGAGGAGACACAAAGAAAATAAAGCTAAGTGCTCAGGTAAGTTATGAGGGTAGAGCACAGCAAGAGAGGGGTTACCCTTTCTGCTCCCCAGGAAACTGCTCCCAGAAGCCCAGGTTCATTTCATGAATGTACTAATAGCAGATGAAATTGAAGACAGAGGGACTAAGCCCAATATTCTACACACAGAATACAGGCCCAGAAGATAGACCCAAGGAAACGACATGTAAAAAAATAACAATAATTTAAAAAAAGTTTGGAGGAAATGCATCTCAGAGGAAAAGAGAATAAATTACATGGGATATTTAAAAACCAGAAGAACTCAAGCCATAAATAACTTGTGGTTCTGAACAAAACTGAATGTGTGACGTGTATGCACTTCATAGAGCAGTGGTCATTATAGAGTGCATTGCAACTATCCCTGGGAACAAAACAAAATTCATCATTTTAGTTGACCTTCTTGTATAAAGTATATAAGTTTAATATTATAAAACAAATTTGCACTATAAAATAATTTAATGATGATGTTTGAGGCCCTCCATCCAGGACAATTTATTTTGCTTTATATGAATAATTTTCAGTCTAAGTCTAAGTTATGTTTCAAACAAAAAAGTATGTAAATTATTTTTATGACACAGATACACAGATTTGAATTTTAACATGAACCCTATCTGGAAAGTTCCAATTCTTTATTGCCTTTGTAAAAGATTATATTCAGCAAAATGGTATGCTTTTTTAGCCATATCAACTACTAGGGTTATGAATTTGGATGAATTATTATATATATATGATTATTATATATATTATGTATTATAGTTGTCACTGCCAGTTATTTTAACAGATTAAATAAAAATTAAAACATAATTTTATCTCACTAAATCAAAACATTCTTTATTGGTTATAAATGACATTGAGATACACTTCTGCCAAGCACATAGGAATGGTTTATGACTTTTTACGAAAAATATTATATTCCATGGGCTTACTGAAAATTTGCCTTCAACATAGTTATTCTATTTTATGTCAAAGAAGATATAATTTAAAGAAACTGCTAAAATATAGATAAATAAGTTTTATTTGTCCTTTGACAGCTATGGTAGTTGTCTGGTGCTCACACGTAAGTATTTCTCTCCCCTTTTCAGGTTCCTGGAAGGATTAGGTTTTCTTATCTTTGCATCCAGGCATCACTACGCAACTGGTTCTGCTCAAAACAAGTTGTGACTACAAGTGACCTGGCGCACTTCCTGGCTAAAGCATTTAATTTCTGGTCCAGAATCTCTAAGCACTGTTTTGTTCTATAATCATGGAAGATGACTCATATTCTAATGGTGGAACTATGGATTTGAAAGATCATGGGTCAACAAATCTCTGCTTGGAGCAAAACTACCTGAGAGTCACCTGGATGCATGGGGACCTAGCAGGACTCCAAAATAAACCTCTGTGTTTTTAAGCCACTAAGATTTTTTTGATTGTTTGTTATTTCAGTGTAACCTAGAATATACAAAGGAACATAACTTTATGCAGCACTTTTTGCTTTATGATATTTCCATGTATAGTCTAATTTAAAAGTTATTGTGTTTTGATATGATATTAAATTTAACTGAAAAATGTTTATCAGAAACTGAGGCAAAACTAAATAATAAAAGGGAACAACATGACCAAAGTTAGTCAAATACAGGTCTTCATCTTTATACAACAATGTGGAATATAAAATAATGGTGCTGGAGTGTTAGTACTTCAAATATTGCATTGGCAATTATTTTTCCTTTAGAAAAAGAATCTCCTGACCCACACAAATGACATTTTTTGAGCAGTTCCCTTTACTATGTCAGTATTCTATAGTAGCCAGTATCTCTCATTTACAGGATGTTATAGTTGTCAAAGGGATATGAAGAGAGAGCCTGAGGGTATTTGTGTTTGGGTGTCTTATTTCTGGAGGGCAGGAAATGACAAATACAGCCAAAGAAAACCCACCCCATGTCAGCAATCCTTGGAGACCTAGAGTTAAATTTCTTGTATTAATGTTGCTATTTTTTAGTGTATTTAAAAATAGCCCATTTTGAGAAATAAATTTTCTTTTTCTGAGAATGAAATATTTTTAAGAGAAGAGTTATGGTAGAGATTTTCTTCATTCAGGAGACTTTTCACTTACGAGGACAATAGGGAAGTTACAAAGGTCATAGAAGAGGCGAATTTTGAATACCAACATTTTTTTTGTCACTTTGGGTTACTTTTCCTGAAGAAGAAAATGTAATTGGTTGAATCTCTTAATATCATTTTACAGCTTGTTCATTGGAAAGTTCCCTGGTGATGACGTCATTGAGACCACTTCATGAGCATCACAGCGATATTCTCCCTGCCTTCTATCCCTGGTCTTATGTTCCTCCTCATCATCAACTTCTGTCAGCTAAGAATACTGACATTCTGATATTGACTAAGTAAAAGCATGGGGAACATTTTTATCTTGCTGTATTTTTTTTCTTAAAGTTATGGTTTTGCGTGTGTATGTTTACATGTATGTTTATCTGCAACACTACAAAGATAGATCAGGAACAAACATTTTTAGAGTCATCTGTTGTAGGCAGAATAATGCCTCCTCCTAGCCCCCCAAGAAAAGGTGTCCACATCCTAAACTTCAGGACCTGTGACCGTATTATGTTACATGGCGAAGGGGAGTTAAGATCAAACGTGAAATTAAGGCTGCTAATCTGCTGACCTTAAAATAAGGATTTTCCAGATGGTCCTAATGGATCCTTAAATGTGGAAAAGGAAGGCGTGTGAGAGTTAGCTTCAGAATGATGTGATGCAAGAAAGACTCAACTTGCCATTGGTGGCTTTGAAGATAGAAGAAGGGACCTGTAAACCCAGGAATGTCATGGCCTTTGGAAACTGAAAAGGCAAGGGAAAGGATTCATTTCTAGAGGCTCCAGAAAGAAACGCAGCCCTGCTGACATCAACATTTCAGTCAACTGAGATCCACGTCAAATTTCTAACTCAACAGAACTGTAAGATAATAAATTTGTGTTTTAAGCTAGTAAATTTGCGGTAATTTGTTACAACCGCAATGGACAACTAATACATCTGTAGTAGTGTATTAGAATAAAACAATCTGAAAACTGCTTTTCCTTAAGTGTTTGCAAAAGTGCCACAAGGAGCATAGTAATCAACTATACTTAATTTCAACCAACAGCCAAATAATGACATAATAGTAGAAAAATAAATTAATCTGAATGGGAATTTTATTTGGGAGTGAGCCTTATTTTACAGACTCCAAATGTTTTGGGAAACAGAATTCCAATATCTGAAAGAAATAGAAGAACATGCTAGATGTTCCCTGTGCTCAGTTTTGTTTAGATGCAACTCCCTGGGAAAATAGAGAAATGAACTACTTTTTCTTGTGAGGTCCTTCCATGCTCACAAGTCTATAATTGAAGAAGAATAAATCATAACAAGTGAGGATCCTGAAAGGTCAAGCCATAAAGTTCCACACAGAGTTGGGCGAGGTCACAAGCTGAGCATGTTATTTAATACGGAGGCAGATTGTAAACTTGCCAATCCAATCAGACTCGGCTTTGATGTTATGCTTTTTGCTTTGTAGGCTCTGGTTTATGGCAGTTGATATTTATTTTCACATATACTTTCCTTTCTTCCTACTTTATGAAATTCTTGGAATTGGAACTTCTGCATTCTACTTAAGGCAAGGTATTAATTCAAGCCAACTGGTAAGCTTCCACCCTCACTTGGTTCCAATTCCAACCCCATTATTGTATAAAATTTCATGTTTACAACATTCTAACTCTGTGTTAAGAATAACAGCCTCAGTCACCAAGGCTTATGGGGCCGTCCACATTTCCAAGTATGACAAACAGTCATGAAAAAGACATGCACTAAAACCAAACATTTAAAAATTTACTTTGTGGAGCAGTAACATTTATCTAACTGCAGATAGGAACTTTTTATTCAGCACAGAAATCATTGCAGTGATCACAAATGTTTAGGAAGAACAGTAAAGACAGTCTCTTTTCAAGCCACTTAAAATCCTGGTGGAAAAAAATTAAACATTGCAAAATATCCATTTAAGTCTCAGAAACTTATTAGAATACAAACATTGTTAAAGAAGTTTAAGGGAAGTGCTAAATTATGACAGGTATTAAGTAATGATAATAGGATTTTCTACAAAACTTTAATTAACTAGTCCTTTGAGGTTATGTTCATTGCTAAATTAGCTAATTGAATAGATCATAAGAAGTTATTAAACATTTAATTTTTTTCCATGTGCAATCCATTCAATTAGCATTTGAAAATATCTGAATGTTTTGGTATAATATGGATGAAAAGTCAAAATGGTCTTAGAATTTTTCATAATTAAAATATATATTTTGATGTTAAAGAAACATGAACTTGGAACTTGGATATATTTAGGTGTTTTCTTTTTTCTTCTTAATCCAGGTGAGAAGAGACAATTGTTAAAGGAGAATTGGACTGAGAATCAATAAGTTTGAAATCTCATCACAACTTTGCCACTAAGGAGTATTATATTGGGCTAATTATTCTTCTTACTAGGCCTCAGTTTCCATAATTATAAAATGAAATATTGGACTATAATCATGTAGTCATTAAAGCAAAAAATTGATAACCTCCTATAGACTTTCATACAGGCAATTATGATACAAGGATAAACAGAGTAATGCACAGAATTTATAACCTAATTTCCCCTCCTGCACAAATGGCATTTACCTATGTGCCATAAATCATTACAACATAATGCTTAGAAAGTTTAATATTGACAATTATGTGTCCTGTACCTATTAATACAAGTTGTCTAGTATTTCAAATTAAAGTTCGCCTGATGACAAAATATCAGAACTCACATTCAGAACAATATGTGAAACATTGGTAAACATAAATCTGATGAAGATTTTTAAAAAGCAATTTTAATGTGTAAAAACCAAAATGCTTTTAGTAGATCAAAATCTAGAGTTAAAAAAATAATTATACAAAATTGGTTTATTCAATCAATGCCTTATGGACAGGATTACCAAACCTCTTTTTATGGTGGACTTTAGAGGTTTTCAAGGAATTTCTAGTTTATAAAACAATGCTTGAAGCAAAGAGAAAACTCATTCTAAAAAATGTTAATTTGAAATGTTTTGCTGTTGCTTTCTTTGTTTATACTGCTTGTATGGAGTAGACCATAATTATACCTAGAAATCATATAAGAAGAGGGAATAATATAATGAGGGTACCAAATATTCAAATATTTTTTAAAATGTGTAAATTTGTCTCAATCAGAACAACCTTTGTTTTATATTCTCTCTTTTTCTCTCTCTCTCTCCCTCTCTCCTTCTAACCCAACCATTTCTATTATTTCAGCTGTTCCATTATGATTTTCTATATATAGATATATATTTTGTATTTTCTTCTATCATACATCCTTAATTTTATTTTTTTAATGGAATTTTAAATAGAATTGTCTCTCTTATACCATTTTATCTTTGTCTACCATTGTTTATACCATTGTCTCTTTATACCATTGTCTCTCTTATACCATTGTCTCTCTCTCTTCTTTTGTCCCCTAATCCCATTTTCCAACTTAGTTATTATTCCTTTATATTTCTGGTATGAGACCCCACAAAACCCTACTACTGACAAGAAATAACCCATTTGCTCCTCCTTGGTAAAGTCCTAAAGAGTCTCGAAGGGATGTCCATATTTCATCCTACCCATTCTTAACAGTTTCTTTGTTACTCATCTTCCTTTCACATTCCGATTGTCAGTATTTGCTGTCCAGCCCACAAGCTATCATCAACCCTGGATAACTTATACTCTAATGGAATAATCCATCGGTCCCATTTCTTTCCCCAAACCCTCAGATAAAAAGATTGCTTATTAATATCTCTAGACTTGGGTATAGTTTGGACTATTTACCAATAATTATCAGAGTATAATAATAAACATGGACCCTGGTTGAAAAAAGCACTGTTACTCTCAGAAAAGTTCTGTTGTTCAGTGGACTTTTCTCTTAGGAGTAATTGATGCATTCTTTTCCAGTTTTGGAAACTGCCTCCCGATAAATTCTTCAGTTTGTCTTTTGTTGCTGTGTATCATTTTAGACTCTTTCTGTTGAAAGTCAGAGATCGAAGCTCACCCAAGTTAAACCGTAAGAAAAGAAAACTATTGCTTCAAATAAACAGAAATCCTAGGGCAGATTATTTCCAGATTCAGTTAGATCTAGGGCATCAAATGATGTCATCATGTTACCTGTTCTCTCTCTTAATTTCTCAGTCCTGCATCCTTCATGCATTGGCCTAATTATTTGCTATTTTGCCACATAGACTCTATTTCTCCATTTTAACAGTTTCAAGACAATGTTCTAAAAACTTAAAATGAAAAAGCTAGCCCTTTTCATCTCAAACAGAAATTTGAAGACAGGAAGACTCCCCTGGGCTTATGCCTATCTCTAAAAATACCCAGGTACTCTGTGTGGGCCTAGTCTACACAATGCACCCCTCCCATACCCAGTACCATACCCAGATATGGTACTCTGTGTGGCCTAGTCTACACAATGCACCCCTCCCTGTAGTGGTAGGGGTAGAAGAGATGGGAGATTATAGTGTAGCACCTTGGTTGAAATCTCTACCAAAATTACATGGAATGGAGGCAATATTCCCAAAGGGAGATGGGAAAGAATTCTGACCAGACAAAAAATGTATTTGTGATAGCCCAATTTATATAGACTCTTCCAGAATGATATAATTCTAGGGGGTAGCTTTATAAACCTCAGAACAACTGAACTATTGTAGATATCAGAAAACTCTAGAAAACTAGTTAAATTCAAACAAATAGGAAATGTAGCTACAGACTGCATAATTAATTTAACTAATCCAATTCCCTATGTGTCAATATTTTTCCTGGTTCTGTTAAATTAGACTGCAATTACCATATTTTTCATGTCACATGTGGTTAGAGAGTAAGTTCACATTTATCAGTGGACTGAAAGTTGGGACTTTCATTGGCTTTTATTTTCCTTCCCAATGTTCACCTCTTTTGGTACTTAAATTTTCATTTTGGAAACTACTTTTATTCCATTCTCAGTCTAAAAGCATAAGCTATAAGAGTGCCTGCCCCAAGATACTCCAGTTCACTAAGAATGAACTCTAAATCCCTTAAAATAATCTATAAGATTTATTTACTAAACTTTGTCCCCATACCTCATGTCCTCTCACTGGAATCCACTTGCTCCACTCCAGTTGCATGCCGCTCAGTGTCCCTTGCAGTTGCCCAAACACGCCAAGCACACTCCCATCTCCAGGCCTCTACACTTATTGTTCCCTCACTCTGGGACTCTCCGATCCTCATAACCATGTTGCTCACTCCCACACATGATTGAGGACTTTATTCAAATATCTTCTTTTCAGGGAGGACTGTCTTAACCATTCTATCTAAAACAAACAGACAGACAAACCCTCTCTGTCCCATTAGCCTCTCTAATTTTTTAATGTGCTAAATATTTATTATTATTATTGACACTTAAAAAGTGTATGTATTTATGGGGTACAGAGTGATGTATACATTGTATGATGGTCAAACCTGAGTAATTAGCATATCCATCATCTCAAATATTTATCATTTCTTAGTGCTGGAAACATTCAAAATCTTCTCTTCTAGCTATCTGAAAATACACAATAAATTATTTTTAATTATAGTTGCCCTACAGTGCTGTAAAACACTACAACTTATTCCTCCTATCTAACTGTATTTTTTTT
>VBSM01001562.1:61794080-61855685 GCA_008086735.1 Cheirogaleus medius
AACTGTAATATTTGTACCCCCATAATATGCTGAAATAAAAAAAATAAAAAAAAACTAAAGGAGAGTAATGGGGATGGAAGATATGCAGAAACAAAATAAGGTCTCTAAGAAAGCCACAGTTAATCAGACCGTACCCAGAATGCCAGATCTTTACAGATGTCAATACAAATAATTGAGTGCTTCATCCATCATTCCTTCTACTTCCATCACTAGGAAGTAACTAAACTAGAAATTTTCTACCCTATCTCTTCACCTACTGTCTGTCCATCTGTGGCTAAAACAGCTATTAATACAAAGCTTAAGACAGATGGTTATTATAGGTGATTAGGGGTCACATGCCAAGAGCAATATTTGCAGAAGGGAAATCATTAAAATGAATTTTAAACACTCCTGTCTCCTATTTTGCAAGCTCTTAACATCCTAATTGATCTTGAAATATATAAAATTAAGTCTCATAAATCTAGTGAAAATGAGATAAATCACCATTACTGTATCTGAGAATAAATCCACTATTTTTTGTTGAAGAACAGTGTTAAGTGCATGGTAAACTATGAGGAAATTAAACACACATACACACACTATATACAATATCTCTAACCTAATGAACCTTACAACTGATTCGTTAAAAAATAAAAATGCATGACTAACACAAAAGAGTAAATGAGGAGCCACTGTATGATATAGACACTCTTAAAATGAAGCACAAAATAATGAGAGTGATTTAGTTGTGTCAATATTTAATGAAATATTGATTTATATGTAGAAACCCTATCTATTAACATGTTAAAATAGAAATTAAATATTTGAGAAACTTTCCTAAGGCAGTCACTTTTCTTCCTTGTGTATTTTCTGCTTGCAATTTTACTATTTGCCATCTGTCTTTTCTCTTTGTTTTGTTACTAGAAACTATCTTGCCATTCTGTAAAAAAATGAATAATGATTATTTAAATATAATGCAAACTACATGGAAAATGATAGTTACCAATATCACAATGAAGGAGAAACTGCTTGTTCTACAAAAAAATAAGCTGCCTCTATGATATTCTTGAGAAAAGCCGAATCGAATACTATTTTGGATTTATGCTGATGTGAGATCATTTAGTTGAGAGAAAAATTAGGTCGTTTAAGTTTATTCCTAATATTTTTTCGAGTGAAAGTCTCATTCAAATACAACATGTTTACAGAAAAGTGCATAAATCATGTTTAAAGCTCAGTGACTTTTTGCAAAGTAAACCCAACTGTGGAGCCAGCATCCAGATGAAAAAAAAAGAGTATTGTCAGCATCCCATAAAGTCCCCTACTAGTCTTCAATGTACATCTGCCCTCTTGTAGGATCATTTCTCATATTATAGACAACATATGCTTATTTTATGTCTTTAATTAAATGCTTATTTAAATGTTTTAAATTTTCTTCTATGTTGTTGTGTGAAGATGTACCTTTATGTAATTATATTCCACTCTATAAATACATAAGTAAAACAAAATGTACTTATCCATTCTACACTAGATGGACATTTGGGTTGCTTCTAGCATGAGGCAATTACAAAGACTGCTGCTATGAACTAGTTGCCATCAAAAGAAATATATATACATATTTATTTAATATATAAATGATATATATTTTTTAAATATATATTAAAATATATATTTAAATAAATATATATTAAGTAAATATATATATTTAAAATATATATATATAATTAGACCAAACACTGTGCAAAATCCTTTAGAATGATTTCATGCCATTTTCAATAAAATAGGATGTGATAATTACAATGAGTATTCTCATTGGTGAACTGTAATAACTGAAATTTGGGTAGGTTTAGTAACTTTCCCAAGATGATATAGCTAGTAAGTAGGGGAGGGAGAATTTATGATTCAACAAATAGAATCTCTACCATGTGACAAGATTTCTTCTGGAAGCAACAGAAATAGTAATAAATAAAAGAGATCATCATCCCTACTAACCATTTTAGTTGATTTCGGGATAGAAGATAATAAATTATGTCATATATTAGCTGGTGAGATGGTATGTGTTAAAGAAGATAAACTAGGAAGAGAAAAAGGAGTGAGGAGGGTAGGGTGGGGTGACTAGAGAGAACTGTGATGGGAAGCGTGCTGTTTGATTTAACGATCTAAGGGAGGATTTGACTTCAGGCCTGTCTTGGTACAGATCTCGTGCTGTTTACTATCATATCAAACCAGTAAATATACACTTATGACCTCTTAATAGATATTTCCTGAAAACACTGTGCATTCTTTTTTTAAAAACAAAACAAAACAAAATAATGCCCATGCATTAGTGTATAGATCATTAAACAGACAGAGCAAAACAAAGCCAATAGTACTGAATTTAGACTGGATTTAATGGCAAGAGCATCAAAGGCTGATTCTGAGAAACTAGCAAAGCCATTTGTACTTATTTCTTATAAATAAAATGGTTGATAAGATATAACTGGGCATAATCTGAGGTTAATAAGCCAAAATGTCAATGATGATTAGACAAATACTGTTAACCAATGAGAAGATTAGAGCTAATACATTACAAAGGATTCAACTATTAACACTTGTCATTTTGATTTAACTTTTATTCTCAGGGATAATTTACTTTATGTTGTCAAACAGAACATTGATTTTTAAAATATTTCATGAACTATATTTATGTTATTTGATCATATGGGCATCACTACTATTTTTGTTTTTCTTTACCTTTAGAGAACTGGGTTAACATAGTCTGGCAAGAGATTTTTGCCTCTGATATGACCAAGTAGCTGTTACAGGACCCTACACTGACACATGTAAAAACTATACATTTAAAAAAAACATAAACAAACAAACACGTAAGCAAAACTCCCATACTAACCAGAAGGCACTGGAGAATGAATCAAAGCAAGGTAATTCTAGATGGAAGTTAACATTTGGAAAAAGAAACTGGCATGAGTGGGTTACCAGTTTTTAAGGCTTTTAACCCAGGTGCAGGTCAAAGTCTACATGTACAGAATTTAAAACCCTGATAGGAAACTCACATACTTTCTCCCCTGCAGAAAGATAAGACAAAGATTAAGGATATTATAGTCACTGGTAAGTTGTTGAGAGCAGTCCCAGAAAGGAATGAGCCAAAGAAGGGATACCTACAAATTTTATGCATAAACTCAGCCCAATCTTAGACTAACCTCTAAACACTAAAGTATGGAACATACCCCAAAACACACAATAACTACTGAAACTGAGTTGCCATCTGAGAAGCAGAATTTATAGTTTGAATCCAACCAATTTAATTACAGGCTAATCAAAAAAACAAACAAACAAAAACAGATGTGTATAATAGAATCCAAAACACGCCCAACATAACATTCATAATATGCATAAGAAAATCCAATATACTAGACATTAAAAAAACCAGGAAAATGCGATGAATTCTATGAGGAAAGTTAATCAAGACATCATTACTAAGATGATATGGATGGGTTCATCCCAAAGGATTTTAAAATAGTTAAAGAAAATGTGGCATATATACACCATGGACTATTACTCAGCTATAAAAAGGATGAAATAATGTCTTCTGTGGCAACTTCAGTGGAACTGGAAGCCATTATACTACGTATTATTATTAAGTATGAAATGTCCGATTTCCGGAAGTACTAAATTTGACAGTTGATATCTGCGACATTTCACTTTGACACTTCTTGTTTTATGTTTATTGTAAAGGTACATCTGTAGTCTTTCAAAGACACATTTTGTCTGGTGGTTATTTTTCAAATTTTTTTAAGAGCAATTTTTGTGAAACCACAGATAAGTCAAAAATTTGTGTCATTTTTGAATATGAGTTCCATCGTGGAAACAATGCAGCACAAACAGCTTGAAATATCAACGAAGTGTTTGGGAAGGATGTGGCTAATGATAGCACAGTATATCAATGGCTTGAAAGTTCTGTTCTGGTGATTTTAATCTTGAAAATGAGCCACATTGGCGACCTCAGATCAAGGTGGATAATGATGAGCTGAAAGCTGCAGGGGAAGCGAATTCATCTTAACCTATGCGCGAATTAGCAACAAGGTTTGATGTTACTATTCTAGCAATATTGGACCATTTGAAATAAATCAGCAAGGTAAGGAAGCTAAATAGATGGGTTCCACATGAATTAAATGAGCATCAGAAAAGAAAACTTCTCAAAGTTTGTCTTTCTTTGCTGTAGTGACATAAAAGTGAACCATATCTACACCCTATTGTTATGTGTGATGAAAACGATTTCTTTTTGACAATCGCAAGAATTCTGCACAATGATGGGATAAAGATGAAGTGCTAAACACAATCCAAAACCAAATATTCATCAAAAAAAGCTTCTGGTGTCTGTTTGATGGTCCAGGGCTGGTATTATCCACTACAGCTTCATGAAACCTGGTCAATTGATTACAGCGGATGTCTACTGCAACCAGCTGGACAAAATGATGAGGATGCTTGTGATTTAGCAGCCAAGATTGGTCAATAGAGACAGGCCAATCCTCTTGCAAGACAACACTCAACCACATGTCACACAAAAAACACTGCTCAAACTGCAGCAGCTGGACTTGGAAACTCCCTGTCATCTACCATATTCACCAGACCTTGCACTAACTGACTCCCACTTCTTCCAGGCTTTGGACCACTTCTTGCAAGGAAAAATATTCAATTCTCAACAAGCTATGGAAAACATGTTTTGCTATTTTGTTGCCACTGGCTCTCCAGGCTTCTTTGCTGCTGGCATAAACAAGGTACCATTAAGATGGCAAAACTGTGTTGATATTTTAGGCATATACTTTGATTTATTGTACTGCTTCTCATTTGAGATATGATAAACTACACTTTTGATTCAGAATCGGACACTTCATATTTAATGACCTAATAAAGTATCACAGGAATGGAAAACCAAATAAATACTGCATGTTCTCACTTATAAGTGGGAGCTAAGCTATGGGTATACAGGGACATATAGGTGGTACAAAGGACACTGGGGACTTAGAGGGGGGAGGAGAGAGAAGGGTTAGGGAAGAAAAACTACCTACTGGGTGCAATGTATACCATTCGGGTGACAAGTCCACTAAAAACTCAATATTACCACTATACCATTCACCCATGTAACCAAAAACTACTTGTACCCTTCAATTATCAAAATATAATTTTTGATATTATACTTACTATTAAGTATAGTAAACTCTACTTACTATTAAGTAAAAATAGAGATATTATTACCTTCATAGGAACACCTGAAAAAAACTTGATATCTGATTTCTTTATAGAAATAGTGAAAAAAAAGAAAATAACTATCAACATAGAATTCTGTTTTCAGAGGGCTAAGTCATTAAAGTTTTCTAAAGTACATTCACTAACCAATAAAGAGTAAAAGTAGATTTACTATATCTATATATTTTTTCTATATTCATGGCTAGCTAACATAAAACAAACTGGAATAATAAAATATTTAATCAATTCTGAATAAAGGAAATGTGAAAAAGTAGCATGGAATAGATAGGACAAATATAAATAGTAATATTATGGATTAAATTCAAACACTGAAACAATTACATTTAATGTAAATGGACTAAATTATCCACTTAAAGTATCATCAAATGAATTTTTAAACTAGCCAATATATTATATTGTTTACAAGAAATGCAAATCAAATATAAACATTAAAATGGTAAAATTAAAATAATAGATACCAGATATTATACTTGTATACAATAAAAGAAGTTGTTAAATGAATGTCAAACACTTTAAGGCAAGAAGAATTAGTAGAAACAAAGGCATAGTTTATAATAATAAAAAGTCAATCAAACAAAAGGACACGATTATAAATGTATGTGCACATATTACCTAGACTAAAATATAGAATGAAAAAATTGGCAAAACTAAAAAACAAATCAAACTTTTAAATTTGAGAGATTTTAACAAACCTCTTTTAGTAACTAATAGAACAAGAAGATTTAAAAGCATACATTAAACCTGAACAACAGAATTACAGATTTGTCCTAATTAACATATACAGAATACATGTTTTTTTAAGTGACCATGAATGATTTAACAAAACTGATTATTTGTTAGTGATAAAGCAAGTCTGAACATGTTGCAGCATTCACATAATGCATAATAGATCCCTGAATCACAGTGGAATTGATCTAGAAATTATCTAAAACAAAAATATCTTTAAAATCCTCAAATGTTTGGAAATTAAGTAACATATTTCTAGAGAAATACACTTCAAAAATAAATTCCAATGAAAATTTAAAATATATTGAAGTGAATATATATAAAACTCTTAAATATATATCAGTATATATAATATAATGTGAGATTGAACAACAGCTGTGTTTACAGAGAAATTTAGCCTTAGTTTACTAGATAAAAAGGAAGGCTGAAAACAATGACCTAAGAATTATTCTTAAGAAGTTGTAATAATAACATCAAATTAAATCCAATAAGTAGAAGGAAAAAATAATCAGAAGCAGAAAATAATGAAATAGAAAAAGTATGTACAATATAATGAATCAACAAAACCAAAAGTAAACACTTCAAAAAGACTAATAAAATGGATAATTCCCTTATAATATTGATCAACAGAAAGGAGAAAGAGAGAGAGAGAGAGAGGGAGACAGAGAGAGAGAGAGAGAGAGACAGAGACAGAGAGAGAGAGAGAGAGTGAACCTGTTAGATATCTGAAATAGTCAGAACTGAAATGAATAGCATTACTAACACTTTAGATATCAAAAAGACAATATTGAAGCTATCATGATAAATTTCAAACAATAAAACTAAAAATTCAGATAATAATGACAAATTCCTAGAAAAATACAAATTACCAAGGCTGAAAAGAATTCATCAGCAAATTCTGCCAAACACATAAGGAAGAAATAATGACAAACACATGCAAATTCTTCCAGAGAATAGAAATAGGTGGAATACTTTCCAGCCCGTTTTATAAGGTCAGCAAGACCTTCATAACAATATCTGACATCAAAAGAATTTTTAAAAAGGAAAATTATAGGATAATTTCAAAAATATAGATATTACATTTCTAAATTAAATATTAACAAAATAAACACAGGGGTATATATTTCTATAAATAGAAAAAGGACATCATATTGTGACTACATTGAGTTTACTCCAAGACTGGAATATAACCCACTACAATAACAGAATAAATTATTTAAATGATAGGATCTCAATAGAAAAATGGTTTATTTCAAGCATGCAAAGTGTATTCAATATTTGAAAATCAATCAAGATAAGCCACCATATTAATAGGCTAAAGAAGAAAATGTACGTGATCATATCAGTTGATGTGGAAAAGCATTTGACAAATTTCAGGAACCCCATAATTACACAACTGATCATTTATTCCAGAGAAATAAATATTTATATTCACACACAAAAAGCCTTACACAAACATTTATAGCACCTTTACTCATAGTAACTCCAAATTGGCAACAACCTGAATATCCTTCAATGAGTGAATGATCCATATCATAAGATACTACTAAGTAAGAAAAAAGAATAAACTACTGATAAACCTAAAACCTGTGTGAATCTCCAGAGAATTGTCAAAAATTCACATTCTTAAAGACAAAAGAGCCAACACCTAAAGATTATATACTACAAGAATTCATTTATACAACATTCTTGAATTGCCAAAATTATAGAAATGGCAAAAAGATTAAAAATTACCTGAGGTTACAAAGGGTGTCAGTACAGAAGGGAAGACATTATGGCTATAAAGAGGGTACAGGAATCATGGTTGTAGTGACGGAAATATTCTGTATCTTGACTGTATTGATGCCAATATACTGGTCGTGATATAGTTTTGCAAGATGTTACCATTAGTGAAAACTAGGTAAACAGGACATGGAATCTCTTCGTTATTTCTTATCTCTGCCTCTGAATCTGCAGTTATTGCAAACTAAAAAGTTTAATTATAAAGAAATGCAAAAACATGATATCTCAATAAATGCAGAAAACTAATTTGATAAACAATACCTCCTATTTGTATAAAAAGCCTTAGAAAATTAGATAGAAAGGAGCTTTTTTGATCCAATAAAAACATCATCTAATGGTGAAATTTTTTCTGTAAGTTCAGTAATATTGAAAGGGTGCTTCTACCAGCACTTCTGTGCACTATTGTAGTTGTGCTACTAACAAGTATAATAAGGCAAGAAAAAGAAATTCTACAAGTGAAAAATGTAATATTTAAAATTAAGAAATACATATATTAGATGGGCTAAAGAGAAGAATGAAGATGACATCAAAAAGTAACTTTAAAGGTATATCTATGAATTTTCTAATTTGAGGGACAGAAAGGAAAAAGCTTGAAGAAAAATGAATGGAATTTAGGGAGAACTGAGACAATAGCCAACATTCTAATGTCATGTAACATAGAGCAAGAAATAGCAGAAAGATATTTTTTAAAACAATGGTTTAAATTTTTCCCAAATTTAGTTAAAGTCATTAATTTACAGACCTAAGATTCTTAGAATAAAAGCTTGTTTAAATACTCTAAGTCATACTGCCAAAAACCAATGATACAGAGAAAATCTAAAAAGTAACTAGAGAAACACACTGTATTACGTAGAGATAGGTATGATCAAGATGATCATTGATTTCTCATTAGAAATCTTCACTCTTATTTTTTAATATGTATAACTGAATAATTCAAAAGTTCTAACATTGCTTGTGGGGTTTATAATATGTGGAGAAGTAAATAAGGGGTTCATTCATGAAATACATGCTGCAAGATACAAGTATAAAGTCTCAAGTTCTGACATTTCATGTATTGTGTTAAAATCTTAACTCTACATGGGCTGTAAAATGTAAAGATGTATATTTTAATCTCTACAGCAAATACTATAAATGATAAAACTTATTGGAGGTAAATAAATGAAATTCTAAAAAAAACAAGGTGGAAAGGGTGAAAAGAAATAAAATAAACTCAGAAGAAAATTTAAAAAGCAAATACTAAAGTAGTAAACCTAAATACAACATTTCAACAAACATATTAAATATTTATATACTAAAAACTATAATTAGTGTTAGAGATTGCCAGAGTAGGTAAAAAAAATCAAGACCCAGCTAAATATTGACTATCAGAGATGCACTTGAAATATAGAGTAAAAATACAGGCTAAAATAAAGTGAAAGGAAAATAGTTTTCCATATAAGCAGAAAATATAGGAAGGCTAGAATGACTGTAATACTATCAGACAATGGATTTCAAGATAAAGGCTGTGAATATATACAAAACTATCTCTCTAAATTTATGGTGAAATGAAGACTTTTACAGACCAAAAAAGAGAGTATTTACTACCAGCAGACATGCATTAAAAGAAATGTTAAAGGAAATTTTGAGATAGAAGGAATGTGGTAACAGACAGAAACTTAGATCTACACAACTAAAGATCCCCAGAAATGGTAAAAATGAAATCTTTTGCTAGCTTCTGGGAATACAACACTCAGGGCAGCTCTAGACTTTGTTGTAGTATTTCCCTGAATATTTAGGCTATTGATACTCATCAAATAACATAATTTTATCTTAATTCACTCTGTATCTCAGATACAGAGTGCCTGGCCTATCATAATGCCTGGCCTATCAAAGGAACGAAATAAATGCCTGAATTTAAAAAAAAATAAATATGGTAAAAATGATATCTTTTAGATGGATTCAAGGACATACCCTCTGCCTTTGCAAATAGGTGATATTAGAATCATCCGCTAAAAAGTTTCTGTATTCTATTTCTCTTTGCCTGAGATAGAACTATAAAATAAATATCTGACTTAGAACAAAGATAAGGACATTCAAATTCTCTCTTTGCCTCTGCTGCCAGAAAATCTAAAGCCAGGTTAGGTTGCACTGTTAGTTATTATTTATTTCAAATATCTTACCCAAATAGTTTTCTTATATATTGGGTTTTACCTCTTTCTCCTCATGGGAAATCATTCTAAAAGTAGGTTGAAAAAAATAAAATTCTAAATATAAATTCCAGTGATAAACTGAAAATGGTTGTTCAGAAGCACTTAACATGTCCTTATTCTCTTCCATAGTTAATGATGCCAAGCTAGGAACTACTCCTAAGACCAGTTATGAGAAGAATCTAATACTGGAATTCATGAAAGAGACCTTAAATCTCGCGTTGTTACTGATGTTTACATTGTATGTATTGCCAACTGTTCTAATAACATCTTCAACCTTCAGGAAATTTGTAAGAAAAAAATACTATAGAGACAGGGAAGCCAACTCTAAAAATTGGACATGATATCGGGAATATAGATATAGGATGGGTGATCATTTTTCCCTACTAATGCACTCAGTCTTTCCAATGTAACATGGTTGTCTGACTATAGGTCAATTAATCTATGACTATCCAAAGAAGTGGTCTCTTTGTTTACCTGTGTGAAGGAAGAGTACTTTGTTGGCAGGTGCCCATTACCGTACAGTGTAGAATCACTGATTCAAGTGCTTCATGAGCAAGTGTTTTCTTTTAAATCTCACACACACACACACACACACACACACACACACAAACTTGTAACCTGCTTAAATGAATTGGCCATCTCCATTTTGGAGGATATAACAAAACCTCATCACATTAAATGAGATAAATGCTTAATGAGATGCTCAGTATGTAAGGGGCCTCAGCTTGCTTCTAACACTTGGGGGCTTTTAGCACCCCTGCTTAATGTCTGTCAGTGGTTTCCAGTGACACCGAGGAAACCCATAACCTCCTTAATGTCACCTTCAAGCCATCATTCTTTCTTTCTCCCTTTCTGCCTATCTCCCTATCTTCCTCCTTCCTTCCTTTCTCTCCCCCCACCACTTTCTTTCATTCTTTGTGAAGTATTGGGACATATGTGTCATCTCTACATAAAGAGATTTCCTAAACATTCTTATTTAAAATGTGTTTCCCAGTTATTCTTCATCATAACAACCTATTTATTTCTATTAAGCCACTAATATAAATCTGTAATTATTCTATGTATTATTTAACTTCATTCATTCAACAAACATTTATGGAGTTCCTACTGTGTTCCCAACACTGGGCATACAGAAAGCAATGTCTCTACATACATGAAATGTTTATTTCCTGGGAGGAGAGAGAGAATACATAACAAGTAAATTACAAAGGCTTAGGTGATGCCAACACCGATGATGAAATAAAGTAAAGTGATATGACATGAAAATAGTTGATTATTATTTAACTACCCTAAAAAATGTAAGCTTCACGATGGTAAGAACTAACTTTGATATTTTCTTTGCTACATCATCAGAACATAATTGTATGGCACATAATAATCAATATATGTTTGTTACATTGCATAATTAACCAATGGAAAAAATAACTGGGGAAACATGGACAATGTATTATCAACCTCCCAAAACAAAATGCCTTGAAAGTATCCTAAATTACCATCAGAAATCCATAACATTTTGCTAAAACCATGTCATTTAAAAAGGTGTGGGTTTTGGTAGATTCATGATTGGAGGCACTATTTAGTATGATGCAAGATATCTTTTTAAAAGAGTCATCTGGGGCCAGGTTTTAGCAGTTGCAGTCTGGCAAAAATGCCAAGAAGTGATTGGATAGGGAGATTGGATGTTTTGCCTAATTATGTTTGGCAGGGTCTATACTTTTATTATGGGCTCTGACAAATATAGTTAGCTTATTCCCTTTCAGTAAAATGGTGCAGCCATAAAATATTGCAGTGTGTCTCTATAAGTAGAAATATCAATATTGCAACATAGATGTGAGTATAGATATAAGTACAGATACAGAGCCAGGGAAGTAAGGAAAAGAGAACCTATAAATATAGCATATGTGGTATGGAAATCTGTGACAAATTGGTTTTAAAGCAGCACTTTAAAAAAGAATTCTCTTCTATATTGAATAAATCCATCTCCCTCTCCTTTCCATTATATTCTCTAAATCTTTTTCTTTAGTCTTCTATTCCTCTCTATCTATGCTGTTACTACGAGTCAATATTTAAAACTGTGATGACTGCTTGCCAGGTACAGAATTCTGTATCAGGTATAGAGGCAGGATAGAAAAGTGCCAAATATGCACAGACTTTGCCTGAAGGTGATTAACACACCAGTGCTTCACCACTAACTCTTAGTGAAACCACCCATGTTCAAATTACTCATGAATATATCCTTAATAAATCTGCATCATAACATTTGACTAAAGCTTTAGTAGAACTCTAAGAATTAGAGATACAGACTCTAGGATTACCAGCACTTTTATTTATTTTTTGCATACATGTATTTTAAAAAGTGTATGTGGAAGTATGTAACAATGAGAACAAAAACCTATACAAATTATAGTCAAAGAAATGTTCTGGCAGAAAGTTAGTAAAATGTGATTTAGCTTCTCCATGTTTAACATTGGCATACAAATGGAAATTAAAAGAATAAATACAATATCTCAACAACCACTGGAACTAGAATATAGATAAAAATAGACCATATAGCAGAATTAACTTTTATCAAAAGAAATGAAGACAAGGGATGATCTACAGGATCATTGGGGAAAGAGATTGAGAGATTACTTTGCCTAGGTTCACTCTGCCACCATCTGTAGCTCTTCCTCAGATTCAAAGGCTCTCCTCCAACAAGAGGAAAGGAAACAATTTCAAAAGGACGTTTAAAGTCACAGCCAAGGACCGGCACATCTTCATAGGCTTAATCGGTAACTTTTTCTGGGACTGACATTCCCCAAAAGACAACATAGGCAGGAGCTGGATCCAAAGAGGCAGTTATGCACATCCCTTCCTCCATGTCCAGTGATGTTAGATGGTAGCTTAAAATGGACCATAGTGGCAGTATTCATACCATGGAAATCAGCAAGTGCTACGTATCAGAGCTGCTTTTTTACCCCTCAAGAGAGCCTATTGTGAAACATTTGCCAGGGTATCAGCACATCTTTCTATGGTTTTTAAATTTACTCTTTTTGAAAAGAGAATGAATACAGCTAATTTCAGATTATTCTCAACTAACTTTCATTCAGGTGGAGTCATTAAGATTTTGCTTGTTCAAGTCCACAGATTTACCATAAATAAAAGACTAAAAGCTAGCAGAAATCTGTCCAGGAGCTATGTGCATCAATCAGTTTTCTAACTGAAGATTTAAAAAAGTGATCCAAAAGTTACTAGATGGTTGTATGAAGACCTAAGGAAAAGGAGCTGCAGTGATGTGGACTAACACCTGATGTGGACGGGTCCAACCACCTTTCAGAATGAATAAAGAGAAACAATTGTGTATAGCTTATGAAAATATGATAAGTACAGCTTATCAAAATCACAGTTTGAGAGAAGTAAAATTCAGTACAAACAATGCCATGGATAAATTTATTTTGAAAATGATTTAAGAAACAGAAGAACATTTAGAAAATGTTTCATTGTATTGTCAATAAAATTCAAGAAAACACAAGCTGGATATGCAAAACAACAGATAAAGGAAAAATATTTTTAAAAAAAACAAGAGAAAGATGAAAAAGATACTGAGAGATAAATTAAAAATGAAAAAAGGCTGGACATGGTGGCTTATGCCTATAATTCCAGTACTTATGGAGGCCCAGGCAGGAGGATTGCTTGAGTCCAGGAGTTCAAGGTTGCAGTGAGCTATGACTGTGCATTATAGCCCTGGGTGACATAATGAGAGACACACAGAATGAGCATTAGAAATGGTAAATAAAATAAAACAAGTTGTTCATGAGTTAAGGAATGAGAGGAAAACCTTGAGTATTTCTTCAGATTCAAAGGAATAGAACAAAGAAGCAAATATGATGAGCAAAAAGATAGCAATAGAGAATAAAGAACAAAATTTAAGCATATAATTCATTGCTATTCATAAAAAAGATACCAGAAATAAGAATGCAGGGGCAATAACCAAACATATCCTAGAAAAATACCTTTTGTGAATGGACAAACATATTTTCTGAATATTTGAAGAACTTCCTCAGTTTCAGGCAAAATTGATGAAAAATATGTAAATGCATGGCAAATTCCAAAGACTTTTTTAATTTCTAGGACAAAAGAAAAATGTTACAGATATTCAGCCAGAAGAAAAAAAAATATTAGGAGCAAATTTGCAAAGAGCTAAGTTAGACCTTTAGATCATTAAACACAAGGTGGTGGTGATAGTGGGTTTGGAGAAAGATCCCTATGAATTATTTGAGAGTGCAAAGAGCTCTTTAGGTGTGAAGGCAATAGAAAGATATTGGAAAGAGTAAGGACATAAAGCTTAACATGTAAAACTTACCATTACATATATACCTTCTGAAGAAATATTAATTCAATATATATCCAGCCAAGCAAGAGATGTGTCAAATTAATATTGATAATAAATAAACTTCCAGAATTGATAAGTTGTGGAATAAAAAGAATGGAGGTGACTGAGAAATGACATCCAGAAGAGTTTCAAATGACTTCAGCAACTGTTTGCAATGTTGTATATAAATGTCAAATTGACTTCACGATGAAAATATATGAAACTGCTAAAACCATTACTACTATAGTTAATAATTGCAATATATATTTCAAGCCTAGACATGTGGAGAAAAAGACAAAATGTCAATTTTCTTAATGTATGTAGGGTGTAATAGTCAAGGTTCTCTAGAGAAATAGAACCTACCATAAGGGATTGACTCACATGATTATGGAAGCTGAGAAGTCCCAATAGCTGCTGCCTGCAAGATGGACACCCAGTAGTGTAGTTTGAAGGCCTAAGAACCAAAGAGCCAATGGTGTAGACACCAGTCCCAGTCTGAAGACCTGAGAACCAGGAATGCTGAGGGCAGAAGAGGATGGAAGTGCCAACTCAAGCAGTCAGGCAGACAGACAGCAAATTCAACACATTTTGTCTTTTTGTTCTATTAGATCTCCTATGGATTGGATGATAATCTGCCTACACTGGGGAGGGCAATCCGATTTGCTCAGTCTAATGCTAAACTTTTCCAGACACACCCTGAAAAACATGCCAAAAAATGCCAGAGATATCTGGGCATCCTGTGGTCCAGTCCAGTTGACACATAAAATTAAACATCACATAGGAGAATACCATTCACTTATGACATTTAAATAAATATATGGCCAACTATTGAATTTGCTGTCTGAGAGATAATTATTAGTAAATACTAAAACAAGCTCTCAAATAGTGAGAGTGGGTTGACCATGCAGGGAAAGTAAGTAAGGTGAAATATGAAAGGAGTTGAATAAAAAAGCGGTGTAAACAATTGCCCATGATGTACAGAAATAGCAGGAAAATCATGAGTGTTCAGAATAGCCCAGAGAAAGGTGTTTGCTAGGAGGATTAGTGGGAACTGAAACCACTAACAGAGATCAAAGGGATTTATATGCCAATCAAGCAAATAAATGATATTTTAATCTGTAGGCAATGGGGAACCTCTGATTTATGTTTTAAAGCAATCTTAAAGACAGAGGTGAGCAGAAAGGAAACTGCTTCCCATAATCCAGGTGGAGATGCCAGGAGTCACAGTGACATTGGTTACATAAAGAAAGAAATGGATCTAAGAAACAATTTGGAAATGGAATATTAATAACATGGAATGCTGCCTAATTGGATATGAAGATTATGGAGATTCAGGAGAAAGTTAGCCCTGAAAACATAGTGATCCTCTTAATAGAGGGAAAGATCACAAAAAAGAGTAGGTTTTGCAAAAACCTAGAAGATGAATATGTTTGTAGGTAGGATACCTCTTCTTATACTTTTAATTACACCTTAAGCATATGCCAGGCATTATGGTACGCAATGAACAGGCAAAAAACCAACAATATCAACAATACTTGTCACTGAGCATATTCTGGGTTGAGGGTGGGTGGGTGGGGAGTGAAAATTTCAGAGCAATATGGCAGAGTACTACTCTAGTTATGCAGAGTATACTACACACAGAAGTTGGAAAGTAGAGCTTACAAAGGTGATATTTGAGCTGAACCAAGACTGAGGGTCTTCCAGGCAGAAAGAGCAGCATGTGCAAATGCCAAGGGAGCTGGGCAAGGGGTCGATGACCATGTTACATTTTGATGAAAGTGGGCAATTTTCAGAGAGAAGTGATATCCAGATATGCAGTTCTCGGTGCCAGCCTCCGATGGGGACAGCAAGAAGCATGATGATAAATTAGGGTACCAAGGAAAGAATGGAGGTAGAGAAGAATTCTGGGGGAAATTTAAAGGACATCCCTAAAATGCAGCCTCCAGACAAGGAGCTTTATCATCACCTGGGAACTGGCAGAAATACAAAATCACAGTCAAAAACGCTGAAGGTGGGGCCCAGCAATATGGGTTTAACCAAGCCCTGCAGGTGATTCTCTTGAAGCTGAAGTTCGAGACTGACTGACACAGAGATTCAGAGAAAGGAACCAGTAAAGGAGACTTTGAAATGAGCAAGCAGTCAGGATGACAGGAGAAAAATTGGAGGTGGAAATGCTTTAGAAACTCTAGGAAAGGAGAGTTTAAGACATGAAGAAGGCTCACCAGGGCCAGGAACTGAAGAGAGGGTATGATGAGGACTTCAATAGACCTTTCCTTTTAGATGCTTGGGAATCTCTGGAAGAGAAATTTCAATAGACTTAGAAGACCGAAGCTATAAAGAATTAAAAATTGTGTCAAATAGGAATTTGGGGGGAAGAAGACAATTGTTAGCTGGAGTCAACAAGGAGGATCATGCTTCTGGGCACATGGTGGTGAAAGAACAGAAATGGGAGACTATCTCCAGGGAACGAGAAGCCCATTTACTTCTACGGAGGAGGAGTAGGCTTTTGGCTACAAAGATGAATCCCTGGCAAGAGCTTGACGTCTGGTAAGAGAGAGAGAAGAGTATGAATGGAACAAACTCTGAGAAGAGAAGGGAGAGAGGATCCTGAAACAAGAAGGGAGATTAGCCTTGCACTGGCATTAGGCAATGTCCTTCTGGGAGGAACAAGTGACAGGAGAGCATGCCAAACTTGACACTTCCTTTTGATTTGAATTAAGTCTATGGATTATTTAAATGATGGGCATATCCTTTATGGAATCCTTTAAGTACATTAAAGATATTTTAGTAAACCTGGGAAGTAACAGTCCATGCTTGTGTTCACTTCATAGCAATAAAGGTAAGTTTTAAAATATAGTTGTATTTATAAAGGTCTCCTAATGAGAGTTTTTAATAAAAAGCCATGTTTTTTTTCTTTTAATTTTAAAAATGTTACTCAGAACCATCTCCAATGGAGATAGTATGACTGAATGCTTAGGACTATTATCTAAATCACAATCTTTTTCTATAAAAACCATATGGGATTCATTCATTCTGCAGGAATTTATTAAAAGACTATGATGTGTCAAGCATTGTTCTCCTTTTCTGGATACATAGTTGTGAACAATTAGATAAGCTCTTTTTTGTCATGGAGCCTGCATTCTATTTAAGGAGTGGTGAACAAAAAAATAAACAGATTTAGTAAATATACAGAAAACATATCAGAGTGATGGGCACCATGCAAAGAAATAGAATATGGTGGTGTGACAGAGAGTGAGGGACTCGGTGGCTGCATTAGATGGGGAATTGTGTTAAGACAGGGCTGTGACAAATAAACCTTCATATCTATACAATAATCCAGTGGGGATCCAGTACAGAGAAGGCAGAGGCACTGACTCCATGCAGGCATTCAAGACCCAGGCTGATGTCGACTCCGCCCAGTTGATGCCTGATACCCAACACTTGGCTTCCAAGCTTCCTCGGAATGATGACATCTAAGGAAAGAACACAAGAGGATGACCCATTGCAGGTTTTTGTGTTCTTGATCTGGGAGCCACAGATATCACTCCTTCTGCCATTCTGTTGGCTCATACTCAGTCATATATTAATAGTTATCCTACCTCCCACCCCTGGGAAACAACCTAGCTGTGCACCAGGAAACATGGACAACCAAGATTTTAATGACAAGGTTAGCAGTCTTCCTATGGGTTGTCAGATCACACAGGGTATAATGACAAACCAGTGGAGAGTCTTAGGGATAGAACGGAAGATTTTATTATTTACTTGCTTCAAAGAGCCCCATGACTATGAATAATGATGGATCAGAGGAAAACAGGAATGGGGAGTATGGAGGCCAGAATTTTGTAAGTGAAAGATGATGGTGGCTTAAGGGTCGCTTGGACAAGAGTGTAATTCTAGTGGAGGTGGGGAGAAAAAGGGACTTATCAGGACAAGCTTGAAGCTCTTCGAAGGAGATATATACTTTGGAAAAGGGACTAGGCACAATTCATGAATACATTTTATGCATACAGTCACACACAGCCTCCTTAGGTTTTATTCTTATCAGAGATGTATGTCTTCACTTTAAAAATATTTTATTAATTCTACACCCAACTAACCTCAGTGGTCATCTTTAGTTTTACTTAACAACGTTAAACAAGTGTGTTTTCTGCCCCCCTCCCATCATTACTGAATGTTTGGATGATGTCACCTTCTGTAAACAAAACCAACAGGTATTTCAAAGCACTCTTACAAGTTAAATCCTCCTCAGTAATGTTGCAGCTGAATCCAGGGGTGAGAATCTCCAACAGTCGGGGGTTGACAGAGGGAAACGAAGCTTATTTCAAGCACATGTGACCGTCATGATTCATAATGGGAATCTGGGTCAGAATTTGCAGCTGGGGAAGCACCAGGAAAAGATGACTTTTATTATAAAAACATGTACTTAATTACAGCTCAAAGCTGGAGTAGGGGGTGAATTGCACAGCTGGAAGGGGAAGGCAAATTAATTTGTTGACTTTTAAAGCCCTCTTACAGTGAAATATGCCCCCTCCTGTTTTAGCATCAGGTTATAAGTAAAGAATTTCCAGAGTAGCCTCAATGCAAGAGTGGGCAGGATGCAATTTAACAGCAAATAACTTACACGAGGTATTTCCTCAGGCTTGTCAACTGTAAGTGCTTTGGGCTGTGGTTTCTTTTATAAAGTAAACAAAGCCTGGCCAGCAGTCGGGATTGTTTTCCTTAACTGGCAATATTACCTCCAGAGATGATGATGCCCTTAGTAAACAGTCTCCTTGGTTTTATGATACAGAGTCAATATTGATCATTGGACCCCCTAGAGAGACCCCATTGACAGAAGCTGGCACCCTGGTATCCAGAAAATAACGATAGTCAAATATATATTAAATCAGTATGTTAAAATCATGGGAGTTGAATTAAAATTTCCAAGTCTTAGCATGTTAGTTATTAAATAACTCTAGTGACATAAAAATTTTTGCAAATTTTACAATAACTAGGTTGTGTCTTTTTTGGCCATGCATGGAGCAGTGCAATGAAGTGCAAAATAAGTCCTCTGCCATCAAAAGACCAGCAGTCTAGGCGAAGCGAAAAGATGTGGATGCATTAACAAATAATAATCAAGGTCACTTCCAAGAAAAAGTCAGAATAAGTACGATTTGATAAGCATCTAAAGAGATTAGTACCTGGATAGTCAGAGACCAAGAGTTTGGAATCATAAACAAGATATTAGTTGAATGCAAAAGCACAAAATTGGTAGACATTAGGTTTGTCAATAATCAATTTTTTTTAAAAAAACTAGCAAGGCTCAGAGGATGTGAACTTTAACAAAAATCATCAATCAGAATACTCTCACTGAGCCTATTTGGAGATTCAGAAAACATTTTAAGGAAAATGAAATATTTAACTAGTGTATTTAAAACTAATGTAATATGTCTTTTTATTCTGTTTGAAATATACTTTGAATAACTTTAAAATTTGGAACAGTTATAAGAAAGAATATTTATAATAGAATTATCTATATTTAATTTTATTGAATTGTACAGTACTAAAATCATTGATGTTAGGACACTAAGAGAATGTTGAAATTTTAGTTATTCATTTATAAGCATCTATTGAGAACTTGGTATGCAAAAGATATGCTAAATGCTTTCACTGAATTCATATATGCTAGTGATTTTATACATATAGCCTATTTGAAGATATTAACATTTAAATATGTTAAATCCTGAGAAATAAAAATATATTACAACTCACCAACATTCCTTCCTGATAAGAGGCCACTGACCATGGAGTGGTTCTGACCAGTCTACAGAGAATTTGCAGTGAGGGTTTTCATGTCTTCTGCTTCACCTTTGACCTCAGAGGACCAAAAACTCTATCTTCATACTAACTCCACCGTTTTTTGAACATGGATCCTATGAAGTAGCATGAAGCTCAATTGAGCATGCACTTGTTTCTCCTCTCATAAATATTCATGACTCCTTCTATAGCTTGTTAAATATGTATATTTGGCCACCCTACTCAGCATAAATTCCTGTTCCCTGTCCCATTCCCTGGAAGACATGCTATGGGCTTATGACCAGATACTATGCTTCCCAGCTTGTTAGAATGGCCACCTTGGAAGGCTGCAACTTATTATGAGAAATAAAGCTCTCCTTCCCAAATTTATGAACTTTGTAATTTTTTCATTGATAGTCCTAAGTATTTTCAACTATTTATATTTGGATTATCTAATGAATAATTCTGATATTATAGATTTCTTAAATTGCTAATAAATCTTAATTCCTACAAATTATTTATAAATATTTATAACATTGAAACTCTTTGGTGTTGACCTGAATTATGGAATAATAGAATCAACATTGATTAGGTAGCCAGCCAAATCCATTCTGGACCAGGTTTTGCCGCTAAACTGGCTACGTAAACTTTTACAAATTATTTAGCTTCTGGGACTTTCTAATCTGGAAAATGGGCTATGCAAGCCATTGCAGCTTGTACAATAATTGTCCCTGCAAATATAACATATTCTGACTTGTAAAGAGTGACAAATTTGGAGCTGTCACCCTATCACCAAGGTAGGACCAATGGTCACTTTTAACAGGATCCTAGGTTCAGGCTTCTACCAAAGAATGGAGAAAACAACTATTGTAGCAATCCTAACTCCACTGCACACTACTGCCATCATCCCTAAACCTAGCCACAGAGCATGAAAAGGGACATGGATATGACCAGCCTCTATATACTAGAGAAAATGAATTTTCAATTTATGTATCTTCAAGTTGACTAGAGTAAGCAAACACCAGTTAGCTTGATAAGTAAGTATCAAATGTATCCAGGATTCAAACCTAATTTTGAATTTTAATACTTAAGTTTCATCAAGAAGATATGCCTTTAAAACATCAAGCCAAGGGAATGGTCTAAGAGCACCATAGGAAATAAAATTCCTATTGCAGGCAAAGATAAAAGCTACTGGTAAGTATCAAACCAATAATAATTAGAGCTAACATTGCACAGCACTTACTATGTGCCAGGCCCTGTACTGAGCACTTTACCAACATCAACTCATTTAACACTCACAACAAACCTTTGAGAAATGTACTGTTATTATCCATATCGTACAGATGATAAAACTAAGTAACTCTTATATATAGCGAATAAGAGGCAAAATGGTATTCGAATTCAATGTCTGGCTCTAGAATCCCAACTCTTACTTATCTGCATACTGATCTTGCATAACTGCTGAGAAAAAACACAAACAGCCACAAAACAACAAACAACCTGGGCAGGCAGTTTCAAAGGTGTATTGCTAGATGTGCCTCTGCCATTAGCATAACATTCTTGCTGTAAGCTGCTCCCTTCCTCCTCAAGGAATCTTAAAGGGTTCCAAAGAAGCATAAAAGGGGATCCTTGTCATCAAAGAGACTGCAGTCAAGATTTGGTGACAATATAAGCACAGGAGGCAAGTTCTTGCCCCAGAGTAGTGGGTATAGGCCTGAGATGAACAGGAAAGAATGATTAAAAGGTAGAAAGGAAAGGGAAGAATGCACATGTCTTTATTATTGTCCCTGATATGGTGCATCAAAACCTCAAATTCTTCACTCATGTGAATCCAAATGTTGTATAAAAATACATAATTTATATAGGGATGATATTACATGAAATTTTCATTACGAACTAATCAGCTCTTTTGGGGTTGATAATTTTCCTCTCTTATATTACCAGTCCTGGTGCTTCCATGGAGGGCCCTCCCGGCACAGGCTTCTTGGAGAGAAGCCCCCCTGAGAACATGGTACATAGTGGTGAAGCAAAAGACAGTGCTGGGGGGAAGATAAAAGTGGGCTAAACATGATTATGGGTCTTATAATTTCACATAGTAGTTTCCTTGAGTAATAATTCGGGAAAGGATATTTGAAAATGAAGTGATTGAGAAGTGCTGACTACAATTAGATTTGCTGATTGGAAAGAAAAAAAATGGTACTTTATTTTTATTTACTGATATCTAAGGAAAAATAACATTCCTGTTGCAGGCAAAGGCAAAAGCTTTTCTGTTTCTTTTTCGTCCTCTTTCGGTAAAATTCATTTTGGATATCTAGGACCCCTTATAAAATATTCCGCAGGTCATTGCTGATCTTCTAGGCGGCACCGTCACCACAGTTTCTGAGACTTAATTCCCAGAAATTGTAGAGACTTCCTGAATGCCTAATTAACTGTTTTAGAAATCTGTTCTATTTAGTTTTCCTTGTGCTGGTTCCTTCTGCCATGTCCAAAGCTACTGTAAGCAGTTTGATTTCCAGAAACCAAACAGATGAAGCCTCTGAGAACAAAGACTCAGCTAAATAAATAAGACTGGGAACCTATTGTCCCTGGTCAACGCTCTGCCCACAGACTGGTTTTGTGAGGTCATTCCTACATTTCCCAGATGTATTACTAAATGTGTGAATTTCAGGAAGAAAAAGAGCTAAATGTTGCCTATAGAAATAATCATTTAAATATGTTTCTATATTTCAAATGCAACTCTTCTGGTTAGAACTGCAGATTTAACATTTTTTTTAAAAAGTATGTACACACGTGTGTATGTGTATACATACACACATATATAACGTTGGTTTTTATATTATTTTACACATTACATTTTATTTATCTCTTTATTTCATTTAAGATATATATTATTATAAATATAGTTATTTTTTCTTTTAATTTTTGCAAATAGATCTTACAGTCAAAATTAGAGATAGAGTTTGAGTAACTTTCTTGTTATTTAAAAGCTAGACAAAAGAAAGTTAAAATATTTACAAAATTTGGACAGGATACCATTTCAGGAGAGATACTTTAGAAAATGTGGTACAATATATGAGTCACCAGAGGGACTTCTGAGTAGACTATTTGGAGAAAAAATAATAGTAGCAATCATTTAAAAATTTTTTTTTGAATACTGACTAAAATGGAGACATGAGACTACTATTAAAATTCTACATCTTCTTTCTGTTTTTCTTTTTTTTTTAGTTCATAGGTGAGATATTCCTCAGAAATCCTCAAATTAATAAACATATCTTTTGTCTTTTGATATAATAGATCATTAGCCATCTGCGAAAGTAATTCAGAATTGCCTACAAAGAGTCACTGAAAAATAAGTTATGGGCAAGGCTATGCAATGAAATGTGCCAATTGAGATTTGTGGTGCCAACCTTACATCTGTTCTCCACGTCAGAATGCTAAGCTATGGAGAGGAGTCCCCAAAAGCTGGGGCCAGTTGACTGAATGTAGAGACAATTGCCTATATTTGCCTGAAGCACATGTCTCATTTACAAAGCTTGATGTGAGAACATGTCTTAAAGTAAAGCTCTATAGTCATGTGTCACTTACCAACAGGAATACATTCTGAGAAATGCATCCTTAGGTGATTTTTGTCATCCTGCAAACATCACTGAGTGCACTTATCCAAACCTAGATAGTATAGCCTACTACACACCTAGGCTAGATAGGATATAGCCTATTTTTCCTAGGCTACAAACCTGTACTACTACAGACCTCACAATGCTGTACACTTGGGCTACACTAAATTTCTATAAAAATTTTTTCTTCAGTAATAAATTAATCTTATCTTACTGTAACTTTTATATTTTGTAAACAAATTTTTTAAAAGTTTTGACTGTCTTATAATAACAGCTCAAAACACAAACACATTGTACAGCTGTCAAAAATATTTTCTTTATTTATATCTTTATTTTATAAGTTTTTTCTTTCTTTTTTACTTTTTAAACACTTTTTGTTAAAAAATAAGACACAAACACACTCATCAGGTCTACATAAGGTGAGGATTGTCAATATCACTGTCTATCACCTACACATTTTGTCCCACTGGAAGATCTTCAATGGCAATAATATGCACGGAGCTTTTATCTCCTATAATAACAATGCCTTCTTCTGGAATACCTCCTGAGGGACCTACCTGCTCTTCTTGAGGAGTGGCTTTGTTTATACCAGCATCACAAACTCATGAGTATTGCATTGTGCTATGATATTAGGATGGCTACAACATCACTAAGTGCTAGGAATTTTTCAGCTCCATTTATAATCTTATAGGACAACCATCATATACATGGTCCATCATTGACCAAAACATTACATGGAACATAACTGTATTTCTAAAACTTGGGCTAAAACTGTGTGGAGAGATGGGTCTAAAAAAATAGATTCCATTCACCATCCAGCCAGTTCTTTGGAGAATCACAGACTTGCCTCACATTTCTATCAGAAAAGACCATACGATGAAAATCAATTCAAACATCCTTTTTTTAAATAAGCAATTTACCAGAAATTAAGCTGGCATTCAGTTGTTCTTTTACCACGATCTTGTTACAGCCAATCAATAGGAAGCCCTCAAGAGGTCAAACTCTCGTCTCTAACCTACCACACAATTATAGCTGCTTGAAGGAAAAACCCAGAAATGTACTGAATAAAAGGTTATTGTGTGGTTGCTCCCAAAGCTATTTCATGGAAACCCTTTTCTTTAGAGCATCGAAGAAAACTAGCAGAACACACGTTTGGGGAGGATAATCGACCCCATAGGTAAAAGAAATCCCCAAAGGCTGAAATTAGCAGAGTCAATTCTAGCACTGTCTGCAAAAGGGTACCCTGGCACTCCAACCCTGTAACACTGAGGTCTCTTGGGAGAATTATCCTTGTTGAGTCATCCAACTATTTCCCATGATTCTGACTCCCTGCTTAGCAAGCAATCATCTGATTAGAGTTTGGCTTCCCATAGAGATTTGCCTGCACACGGGAATGTGCTGGTTGGCCAAAATGGTCATGCAGCCCATGGTTTGACTTCACTGGGACTTCCAGTACTTTCAATCCCTCAATCTTCTCTTTGCTTTGCTTCTCATCCAACTTGGATTTTATGAATTATTCCAGAATTTTGGTTTCTCTCTTGCCAACATTCTAAACTCCACTCCCTTGTTTCTCTGTCTTTTTTTCTTACTCATGAATTGAAATCACAGCTTAGGATGAACTTTTTAACTATCTGTGCTTTCTACATTTGTACCCCAAGCCACTGAATACTGATGGAGAAAGTCTGAAAATAATTGCTGCATTTTATGGTTACTGACCTCAAGTAAGCCCTCAAGACTGCCTAGAGAACATTATTTTTCCCATTGCACCCCATCTCCAATCTTCATGGTGATTTTTTCAGATCTTCTCTATTGCCGCTAGGACTCCAGTTTCACCTCTTGCTTTCTCTCTGTAGAGAAAACAGAAGGCATCCAGAAGGAGTGTCTTCCCTTTCTTTGACTACAAGAAAGGAATGGAACCACCCCATATTTAAGGCCAATCAAATAGTCATGCTTAGGATCACTACCCTTACCTTTTTAGAGACCTTATACTGCTAAATATCACTGCCTTTCCTTACATTGACTTGTACATTTCAACCTTAGCCCTTCTCATCAGCATAAAATATGCTCACCTCTCTTCAATAAAACACTCACAGACACACAAACACACAGGCACTGCACTCACCAAAGAGACCTCCTCTCCCCAACAGCTACCATTCCATCTCTACTTCTTCCCTTCTAAACCTCCCTTTAAAAGTTCTCTATATTCAGTGTGTCCTTTCTTTAATTCTCTTTCATAAAATCTCAGATCTGTTTGATAAGGGTTGATTTAAACTAGCTTTTTAATTTGTCCTTTTATTTTTAAATATGTTTTTGAGTCAATTTTGATCACTGATATTTTCCCAGAACAATTGATTTAACCCCAGATGTCCAAATGGATCTATATAAAGTTGTAGCATGGATCTCTTATAATTTGTATGTATTTTTGATAGTTTTAGCTAAGATTTCTTTCTTATTCATAATGTTGCTTATCTTTATTTTTCACTAACTCTTTGATCACACTTTTCAAAGATTTGTTCAATTCATTAAAATTTTCAGAGAACTAGCTTTGAATTCATTAACAAATTCCTATGATCATATATGTATGTATTTATTAGTTTCTGCTTCCATTGCTACTAATTCTTTTCTTCTACCAACTTTAGGTTTACTTTATTATTCATTCTTTGGCTTAATTTTTATCTTTTATTTTGTATTTAAACATTATAAATGATCAACTTGGTACCATCTGGTCCACATTTCATTGGTTTCATAGTATTATATTTTCATTGTCATTTATTTATAAATAATCTCTAATTTTGGTTTTAACTTTTGCTTTAAGCACTAAGTTACCTAAGAGTGTATTCTTAACTTTATATAATGGGCCCTCTTTGATTTGTAATTTAGAGAATTGTCTGAGATTTTCTTTATAGCCTATGAAGTTGGCCCATTTTCGTAATATTCATAGGCATTTGAAAAAATATGTCTCTTGGGAGCAAATCTCTTTAGAGGCTTTAGTACACTCATGCTGTTATTTAAAAATACATTAAGTTGAATAATTTGTAAACAACAAAAATTTATTTCTCACAGTTCTAGAGGCTGGAAAGTCTAACATCAAGGAGCTGCAGGTCCAGTGTCTGGTGAGGGATCTCTGCTTCCGGGATGGCTCCTTGTTGTGTCCTCACCGGCAGAAGGTGAAAAGGCAAAAGGGACAAACAGCTCCCTCATACCTCTTTTATGAAGGCTCTGTGCTCATGGCTTAAGCACCTCCTAAAGGCTCTCCCCTAATACTGTCATATTGGTGATTAAATTTCAACATATGAATTTGGGAAAAACACATTCAGACCATAGTATTCTGCCCCTTGCCCCCAAACTTCATATTCTTCTCCCATACAAAATGCATTCATTTTACCCCTATAGTCCCAAAAGTCTTAACTTGTTTCGGCACCAACTCAAAAGTCTAAAGTTTAAAGCCTCACCTGAACACTATCTAAATTGGATATGGGTGAGGATCAAGGTACGATTCATCCTGAGGCAAATTTCTCTCTAGTTCTGAACCTGTATGCTTCCAAAAGGCAATAACAGAACAGGAATAGGATAGATATTTCCATTCCAAAAGGCAGAAATATGGAAGAAGAAAGGAGTAACGGGTCCCAAGAAATTCGAAGACCCAAACAAGGCAAACAGTATTAAATCTTGACACAGAGACTTGAGAATCCTTTTCTTTGACTTCATGTTCCACCTTCTAGACACACTAGGGTGAGGATTGAGCCCCAAAGGTCTTGTGTAGCCCTGCCCCCACGGTTTACCTGAGCACAGCCCACAATCAGTGTTCGGTGGTTGCAGTCAAGTGCCTGTGGCTCTTCCAGGCTGGCGTTGACACTGGTGGATTTACAGCTCTGAGGTCTCTGGGGTGGCCCTACCCCCCATGGCTCTGCTACTCATTGTCCTAGTGGGGGCTCTCTGAGGGGCCCCAACCCCACAGCTCCTCTAGACATTGCCCTAGTGGAGCTTCTCTGTAGTCGCCTCACCTCTGTGGCAATTCTCTACCTGGGCCACAAAGTCCTCCAAGGAATCCTTTGAAATCTAGGTGAAGGTAGCCATTCCTCCACAACTCTTTTACTCTGTGCACTTACAGAGTTGGTACCATGCAGATGCCACCGAGGTTTATCACTTGTGCCTCCCAAAAGAGCTGGACCTGAGGCCCCTTGATTCACAGCTGGGGCAGCCAAGGAACACTGCACCAGAATGCAGGGAGCAGACACTTGACATGACCCTGAGCAGCAGGCACCAAGGTTCCATGGGCACCCCAGGCCCCACCTTTAAAACTGTTGTTTTTAAGGCCCTGGAACTCTGGGCCTGTGGTAAGAACAGCAACCTTGCAGATCTCTGAAATGTCTTTGAGGTCATTCTTCCACTGTCTTGATGAATGACATCTGACTTCTTTATATCCACAGTCCTTATCAAATGTTCATTTGGCCACACCCTTGCTCTCTCCTGAATACGCTCTCTTATTCTTTACATGGCTGGGCTGAGCATTTTCCAAACCTTTAAACTCTACTTCCCTTTTAATTATAAAGTCCATCTTTAATGTGTTTGTCTCTCCTCACATTTTACTATAAGCAGTCAAGAGAAGCCATGCGGTGCCATGAACACTGCTTAGGCTTTTCTTCCACCAAATATTCTGGTTCATCTCTTAATTCCTGCCTTCTGAGAATCACTAGGACACAGACACAATTCAGCCAAATTCTTTGCCACTAGATACATGGATTTATATTCATATGATATTCATATTCAGTGTCATGGGAGAATATCCATGCCATATTAAGTATTAAATCAGATTACAAAATGCATACATGATGGTTTCATTTGTTTGTTTGATATATTTGTGTACATGTGTATATACATGTACACATACGTTTATATTTGATAACATACATACACATATACAAACATACACATCAGGTTAGCCCTGAACTTGTTAGGTCTCAGATTCTTTTTCACACCTTCTTGCAGGTCAGAGTTATTTTCTTCTTATTTGATCTTGTTTATGGATGTGTTGGAGCAAAGTGGTTTTTCCCAGGTAAAATATCGGATGTTTTTTCTGGGCAGAGGTTTGGACAGTGGCTAAGCCTTCCCCATTGCTCTAACACCCACCAGGCAGGCCCCGCACAATCCTAGTTTTCTCTAGCACGATTCTAGCTTCTGACACATGACTCTCACTCCTGGGTCCTGCTAATTCCTTCTCTTTTCTTTGTTCCTTTATACTAAGGGTAGGAATGACTTCTTCCTATTGCTAAATCTGAGTACCACATATTGTCTCTGGTTTGGCTTCCTCATTTTTCAATCACCAGCACAACCAATATTAACCCCATCCTCCCCGCTCCCCCCCACCCCCATTTTAATTCTTAAGGGCTCCTACATTGCAGGTTGGGTCCCAGTGGACACACACCTTAACAACACAGACACAAACAGAGAAAGAGTCTTAGAACCTATAGCCGCCCCCAGGCAATCTTACTCCAGAATTCACTCTCTTGAGCACCATGCTAGATTTTTTCCTTAACTAAATTTACTCTGCCTGTGATGGGTAAACAAATTTGGTTTAAGTCCCTTAGTCTACACTTTGGGAAGGCCAATGTGCTCCCTGAGGTTTCTGTTCATTTCTATAATCTAATACTCTTGTGGCTTCTTGTTTTGAGTTCCTGCTCTCACTGGAATTAATGTCGTTTTTTCTGCTTTCTCAGAGATCTTTAGTTTCTTGGTCTGTTTTCTTGAGATCATGCCTTCTGGGCCTCTCCTTTCTTATTCAAGTGGCCAATTAAGATATTTTCCTAAATAAAAATAGTTCCTTCCCTAAAATGAACTCTGGTGCCAGCTATTGGGGTAATAACTTATTACTTATCCATAGGAGTTATTTCTGGTTAGTGAGATGATGGATGGCCTTCTTTATATTAATTTTTAATTTTATATTACTCTTATGTGATTAAAATAACTCTGCCAACCACAATAACTGTTTTCATTTTCCTAAAAAAATAAACTTGCTATGAGTTCAGATATATGTAAACTGAATTCACCACTGCCCAGAACTTGTGACAGATTCTTTCAAGCAAAGGAGTAAGGATTTAACACATAGCCTTTGAGAATGAATGTTTAAAGGGGGTAGGGGGAGGAGGTTTTATTCATTTTCATGCCCAGAAAGAGATAATTATTGTTACAGAATAATTATTTAGGTTCTAGAGAATAGTCTCAGTCACAGGCTTTGCCTTGAGACACTCTCTTTTAATGTTTACAGTGAATAAAAGCAAAAGACAGAGAAACTGTCACGCATGTATTGTTGAGAATATATCTATCTTAATCACTCACTCACATAAAAGTTCCTCCCTAAATTAAAATCCATTGTTAGAATTATATAAAATATTAGGTTCAGAAAATTGAAAGTGGCTTATATATTTTGGGATTCAGTGATTTCATTTTAATGGTATCTGCTTTAATGAGATTTGGCCTGTATAGATCTCTGCACAAGACAAACGCATGGAGGCTTATTAAGAACAAAAAAATGTGCAAAAGTGACTGTCCATCCAGTTTGGTGAGACCCAGGTCGAAAGGACTTACAAATATCAAACATAACTTTACTAAGGACAAGGGGGTCCCTGGAGATAAAAGGGAAACATAAAAGAGAAGATGTGTAGACAGATGATAATTTAAAATTTATCTTTCCATTCACACACAGCTCTTAGTTAACAAACATTATTAAACATCTAGGTGACAGGCAATCGAAGATACCAGACAAGCTAGATAAGAGCTGAAATTCTTCCTCCCAGAGAACTCTCAGCCTAGAGAAGGGAAGACATACAACACCATGTGACAAGTGAATTACAGAGATTCTTGCTGTGCTATTGGAGCCCAGAAAGTTGTAGGGAGCAAACCCTGTCTGGGACATAGGAATTGACAAAGATGTTCCCCTTGACAAGCTTTAGTCAGGTTCCTCTGAGCCCTTGTCTCAACCAGGCCTTGGCTGTAGCCCTAGTCCTGTCTTATGCCTGGTCAGCTCAGTCTTAGCAAAAAATCCTGCTAATTCATTCCCCTACCTTTGATATCTACTCATCCCTGATATCTGATCAAGTTCTTTCCCCCCTATCTTTGATGCATAATCCCTTGGCCTACTTTTAGCAAGAATTTTGTTAAGTCAGTTTCATAAGAATCTCTTTCCCTTTGATTTCTCTTCTTAGTAATTTTCCATCCACTGAACCCCTCACTCTGCTCCCTGTCTCCCCCTTGTCCTTGCTGTGTTTGGAGTTGAGCCCAATCTCTCTCCCCTATTGCAATATCCCTGTTGCGATGGTCTTGAATAAAGTCTTACCATTACAACAAGCGTCAGAATATATTTTTCTTTAACAAAAGGCTTTCTGTGAGGGGCTATAATGAACTTAAATCATGCAGGATAAAGAAGATCAGATGGATGGAGTACAGGGGTCGTGAGGAAGAGCAGGGACTAGCATTCCAGGTAGAGGAAAGGCATTTGGAAGGGCAATTGGCTTTGAGAGTCTGCTATGTTCGAAGCAGCACAAATTTGGTGCCGATGGAGAGTAAGATGCATCCGACATAATGGTGTAAGATGAGGCTGGAGATGTTGACCAGGGACTGTTCGTGCGTGAAGGACCTTGTATAACATGCCAAGCAGTATGTATTTATAGGAAATGACATTTGTATTTTATCCACCTCAGAATTTTAAGCAGAAATGTGACATCTCTAAAATGATTTGCATTTTAGAGACCATCGTGGCCTCTATATTGCACATAAATTGAGGGCTGCGTGTTTGGTGGGCTGCATGCCTCCGGAGTGGGCTTAGAGATTAGTGAGTAGTGAATAGCTCAACGAAGAGCAGATGGCAGAGGAGACGGGTGGGACTGAACCAATTCACCTCGGTATCTACAAGGCCACGGGTGTTGGAGTAATGAGTAGAGGAAAGTCGGTGGACTGATTCCTGGGTTTCCCTGACTGGGGTGCCTGGAAGGGTGGTGGCTCATTTATTGAAATACGATGCACAAGAGGAGAGGAGAGGTTTGGGGAAAAGATGATGGTTTCATTTTTTTTCATTAAATCCCATTATGAGAAATTTAGAGAATGGAAATTGCTAAACGGCTGTGCAGTCTTTGGGAATTAGCTGTGTAAGACCAAATTACAGTAATTCGTAACTATAATCATTCTAAATCCATTTGATTTTAATATGTTTCAAATATTTTTTACTGTATAATTTACAAGAAAATTGTTCTATATTGAAATGGTCATTTTCTCTAATTGCATATTACCAAATCACGATGACTATGAACAGAAATGCGTTTGGATAAATTTGCAAGGCAGTATTAACTAGAATTGCTGACGTAGTTTATTGCTGTATTCGCCTGGGTAGAATAGCACAGAAGATACCAGGAATGTCTTGTTTCAGGTTGTTTATTTGCACTGATAAACACAGTGAATTTAAATCATTATTAAAATGAGGACACTTCTCTCTCTCTCACTGATATTAAATGTAAGTCCTTTATAGACTTGAGCTGATTCAAAAGAATGTTCTTAGATTGTCTTTTGACGAAGACAATTTTAACTGGAAAGCAGAGGGTTAGAAGACATTCCCAAAGGAAAATTTGCTCAAGGATAGATAGAAAATACATATGGAAATAAGATTTACTAATCCATTGGAAAATGTTCCAATATGTATGTAAATATCAACATTTCCTGCAAATATCATTGGCCATAATATATGAACATCTGAAGATGATTATATTTCTAATAACTTTCAAATACTCCTCACAAAAAACAATCCAGACAACCACACTGAACAAAAACATGCATGCATCCACATTTTCATATTAAGGAGCTAACTAAACAATATTTTCTTATCCCTTAAAAACATTGAGCAACATGAGGCATATACTAATTTTATGATAAAACTGTAAGATTATGAATATGTCAGGTGAAAAAATCATTCACTAAATAAATATATTGCTGGTGATACCAGTCTTCAGAAATACGTTTATATAGATAAATAAGTAGAAAAATCAGTAAATATTAATTGTTGAAATTGTACCAAGTACAAACAGAAAGAGGCTAAATGTGTGAAGATAAACTATAAAACACACAGCATAAACTCCTAGTGTTAATTTACTGCTGCAAGAAAATGTTATATTTGTATTAATTTTACCCAAGAAAATGGGTATGTATGGAAAATATCATTGACCACTATGCAATGTCACTTCGTATAAAAGAAAATATTCATTGTAAGTCAATGAAATAGAATTATTATAATATCAGCTTGGATTTCACATTCTAATCCTAGAATTATGCAAAACAGCAATAAGTATTTTTCTTTCCCAGCAGTAGTAGAAAGTATAAAAGATGATAAAGATTTAAGTCTCTTCTAAAAGATAATTTCAGGTGGCTATGAGTTGAAGTAGTTTAGTGCCCTCCCTCTGATCAAATTGAGTATATTTATGTTCATTTTCAGATTTTACAAAAAGAAAAATACTTTGCATTATAAATAAATATCATAGAATAACAGATGTCCAGGAATCTCAGAAGATGTAGTAGCATCCAATTAATATTGAGTTTTGATAGTACACGTATATGCATTTTTTTTAAAAAAAAAAATCCTTAGCAAGGTAGCATATAATCTACTGGGGGATTAGATTTAGCCTAATTTTCTGATTTTTTTTCCTGAAAAACTAGTAGACTGGAATAGGTTTAATAGTTTTTTTTTAAAGACTAAAGGACGACATAAATTATTTCTAGCTTTTTTAAACTAGTGTAGTAATGAAAAAAGACATACCACAGGGCACAGGATTGAGAAAAGTCAAGTAGTACAGGAAGTAATTGCAGCATTTACTAACATGCTCAGCCAAGAACATAATTGCTAAAATAACCTTGAAAAGGGGTGAAAGTACTGAACACTGCAGTGGTGATTACCCTGATTTCAATTACTCTGGTTTAAATGGAATGAAATAAGGCTCTAACTCCGTTAATTAACAAGCCTATCCACAGGTGATCTCTAAACGCTCCTGTGTAACTCCTATTAATGCAGAAAACGTACATGCCTAGAAATGGCACGTCTGCATATTAAACCCAATTATGCAGTTTACAAGAGAATTGGCGTTCTTTTATTTTTCCACAAGAAAATTATAGTGAAAGGTGGAAAGAAAGAGGAAAGAGTGAGGCAGGGGGAATGTTGCATACATTAATGAATAATGATCTAGAGGCAGTGCCTTTCTTGAATTCGTTCATTTTTAAGGAGAACAAAGGGACTGCCCTGCTGGGTACATTTGCAGCAGGGATGCGGGACTGGCTTATTTTTGATCTGCACCGGGATGTGGTTTCAATTAGCAGTAGCACTTACAAAACTAGTAGCAGTCATTGTACCAGAAAATACGAGCCTAAAGGGGTTGAAAGGCAGTTTAGCTACACCAAGAGATGTGTAAGAGCACTGTGCTTTCACTCCTTCATGGCTAACCACTCATGTCTGTGATAATCTCTTCAGATTTTGAGAAGTTGAGGTTGGTGTCTTATCACATGTATTCACTATGTCCTCTAAAACTCTATTTTTTTTATTTCCCTTTCCTAACTCCATTTAGGGCAAAGTCAAGAAAAAACTTCTACTTTTATACCAATACCATAAACTTGGATGTGTTTGGCATTAGGGAACTACAGTACACATAAATTAACTCAAATCTATTGCTGATATTTTAATAAAATTTGTCCAAATAAGAAGGAAGGCTAAGGAAAGAAGGTCTCTATGGAACAGCTGTTCTAGAATATAAGCAGAATATAAATCAAACAAACAAATATCCAGGAAAACGGCAGGGACTATTTTCAGCATGAATATGCCCTTCCCGGGATGTTCCAAATCACTGATTAGGAAAACCTGGGCACAAAAGAACTGCTAACTGAAACAGCAGCTCGGCTTGTTGGTGTCTCTCAAGATGCTTTGTGGGTTTTCTTATTTGGACTTGCAAAGGTCAGTCCCGCAGGGGTGGATGGTTTCCTTTTGAGTGTCCCATCTCTATTAGGATATTACCTACCACCAGGTGTGCAGTTATAACCTGCTTATGATTTTCGGATTCAAAGGTTTTCCACATGTCAGATTTCCACAGTAAGTTTAGCTGAATGAATGAGAAAAATCACAATTTTCCTATATAGCTATACATAGATGAGATCTTTGTGAAAACAGTGAAGTATGAATTATAAAAATGTATTTAACAATATAGAACATAATTTAAATACCTATGCCCAAATTATTTACCTGTTATCAATGACTGTGTAATTTATGAGTCAGTAAATATGGCTCATGGACCATATCTGGTTCATTGACGGGAACAGAGTCTCACTCGTTCGTTTATGGATTGTCTGTCTGCTTTCCTGATAAAATGACAGGGTTGGGTTATTGTGATAGCAACTGTATGGCCCATAAAGCCCCAAAATATTTACTATCTGGCTCTTTATGGTAAAAGTTTGCTAACACGTGATGTGACTTATTCTTGATTCAGAGAAAAATATAACACTTTCATCAAGTTTTCCTGAATCATTATGCCTTTAGTAACCAATGGTCTGCTTTCTCCTCTATGCCTTGCCAGACCCTCCTCATCCTTTAAGACCTGTCCTTGTGTTCTCTACTTCTTCAGCAACCTTTCTTAAAAAGCTCCCCACCATTACTACAATGTCCCATAGTGCTCGTATGTTTTACTTTATCTTTCTGATAGACTGTAAGTCTTTTGAGAGCAGAGAACATATTTTATCCCCTAGTAGGCTCCATAGTGCCTGCTCACGACTGCAGAGTCCGTGCACGAATTGCAGAATCTGCCCAAACTGCCTCACCACTGGCTTCCTGGAGGACCAGGAAGCAAATAGTTTATTATACTTATCTTGCTTATATCACTTGCCACCATTTATCCACATATGTGGACCTTGGATGAAACAACCTGGATGAGAGACCTGGAATTAGCAAAAACAGGGTCAGAAGCTGACAGAACATCAGCATCTTCTATATGGTGTATGGTCAAGATTTTACCAACGTCCCCTCTAGAAAAAAAATACATTTACCACGCCTTCGTATATATTTTCTGTTCTCATAGTAATGTATGTAGATTTCAAGGGTTTGTTTCCCTAAAGAATAATTATATCTTATAACTTGTATTTGACATACAGGTCCATATTTTGACAAGATAAAAGGCAAAGAAAAGTTGACCCCAAAATTTACTAATTCCACCAAAAAAATCCATATCATTTTGTAAGTAGCAACAAATGATTCTTCTCTCCTTTAGTACTTTTGCTCCAGGAATAGAGATTGTAAACCTAACTAAGCTGCAAAATGGATATTCAGATAGATATGTTAAAATTGGCATTTAACAAAATTGTGCATTAAAAGAAGCATTGTATTATGAAAAATTTCTAAGAAATATCACCCCACTTGCCTTTTTAATATTTATAAAATAGTAAATGATCTTAGAATCTATGATATAAACCTGCACTTAGATTAGTTTGAATAAGCTTATGCTACATAAGTTTAATATAGTAAAAAAAAATCCTATTTGAAAGAAATCCTTGGGGCAATATCTAATGTAAAGCAGATTAGAACTCTCTATATGTGTATATGTGTGGCAACTTTTAGCTTGGGAGATAGATGTATAAGTAATATTTACTGCACATGTATACATTATATACATTATAATATATGTTACATAAATGTTATAATTTATTAAATGTGTGATAATTGTTTTCAAAAAATAGCTGCTTAAGTAAAAAAATAATTTTTCAAGAACATGTAGAGTGAAACGTACATTAAAAAAAGCTTATGTATTTTGGTTTTAGATTGGTTTTATGATTGTATATATTTAATTTTAGACAATTTAACTTTTACATTGCACATGAAGCCTATTCACCTGCAATAGACCGCTTTGAAACAATGTAAGGAGCAAAAGTTTATCAGATATTAGTAGTATTTAGTTATTTCTATTAGTAAAGAAAATAAATCTAGTTTCAGGAGATTTGTAGGAGGAATAGAGTCTTTATAATGCACTTCCCTCACATCCTGGCACCATCCAGAGTGACTTCAGATGCACACGCACAACTTACAAAATATTCTAGTCTCTTTATACCTTAAATGTGGTCCACAGACCAGCAACATTGACATCACTTGGGAGCTTTTTAGAAATTCAGAAACTCAGCCTCCCGCAGAGCTACTCACTTAGAAACCAAATGTTATTTAATAATAAGATCCTGAGATGCTTGGTACGCACATTGAATTTAGAGAATCTCTGCCTTAGACTCCCTATTCCCTGACTTCTTAACCTATTATCTTCGCATACCCTCTGCTTTAGGACATTTGTTCTTTGACTATATTGAGACATTGAGACCTAGACCATTGGTCCCTTAAGTTTTTTCTCTGAAAATTGACACCCTCTTGTTGCTGATGTTCCTCATGAAGCACTTGGAAGGACTTGTAATTCTATTTTGCCAGGTGAGATGTTCCCTAAATTTCCAAAGAGCATCTATATTACCATTAGTGCTATAAAAAATTATTGATGAGTCGAGTGAAGCTGGGATAGGGATGTACAATGCATGAGATTGCCCCATTCTCATTTTTGACTTTAGTTTCCGACTTAAATTAAAATAGATGATTTATATTTATGTTGTTGTTTATAGTTTGTGAAGCAATTTCACACACATTACCTCATTCAATGATAAAACTATGGTTGCATAGTAGAGAAAACATTCCATTTTAACAATCAGGCAATTCACATTGAGAAGGGGTCTGTAATCTATTTAGAGCTCATAAACAACCAATGAGGGATTCATCTTCAGAGCCTCTGATTCCAACTTTAGCACATATTCTATGGCACTTAGAATATTGTAATTTATTCTAGAATTTCATTTCCATTAGAAAACCATATGCTTTGATACTAAAACAAAAATGTGAACTTACACTTTTCTAACTTGAATTTGTACTTCCTAAATAAAGGATGAGTTTTTACTTTCTAATTTTTTACATTGTAATATAATTTTACATTGTAATATAATTCCATTCAATGGAATATTATGGAGTGACTTATTTAAATGTCATAACATTAAAAATGACAAAAAGCAGCTTTACTAGAATTGACTTATTTCATTATTTTGCCTATGTAATTCTTGAGAGTAACTATAAATTATTTATCTATTCATTTATTTCTTTCAGTTATCTAACAATAGGCATGCTGTTATTTTGGTGAGTTTGGATTTAATGTTTAACACAGATGGAATCAGAATCTTGCTTACAACTATTTTATAAAGTTAATTTCCAAATCAGTTGTATTAGGAACCAAGAATCACAAAGCATAGTCTTTGTTACCATTGAGATAGACTCTCTGGAATATTCAAGTCATCTATTTAATTTCATCAAACATGCGTGTGGTGTCCACTGTTTGTAAAAGACACCTGTAGGTACTGTGTCACAAATGTTCAGTAAGAAATGGTCTTGCCTTCGGGGAGTTTACAACCTAGCATGGGAGACAGCAATGTGAGACAATATTAGAGGCTTTGATAATGATAACAGAACAGAAAGTGATTCAAAGTACAAGACTATCAGAAGATGGAAGAGTGAATTGGAGGAAGGAATTCTCAAAGGAAAGAGCTTTTGACTTGAGTCTTGAAGAGTAAGAAGCCATAGTGAAGGGAAGGGCATTTTAGTCAGTGGGAAAAAATACAACAATGGCTCCACTGCAGGAAAGTAGAAAGAAGATCTTGAGCTATAAAGTGGGATGGACAAATCAGAGAGTAGGTGATCATGATCTGGAAAAGTAGGTTGGGCTCAAATCGTAAAGTTACATAATGTGTAATGAAGAGTATGGATATCCAGATGTCGGTTTGCAGGTATTGGTGGCATGACTATATCTAACAAGAATGTTTGGGATAAATTCATATGGGGAGCAACAATGATTGAGAAAATAAGTTAGAAAACCATTATTCCTAAAGAAAGCATGGAGGCCTAAAATAGGGAAGTGGCAGAAAAAATGGAAAGGATAATATGAGTTGAAAGACATTTCAGAAATAAAATCAATTAGACACATTCATTCATTCATTTCATGTGAGGAGAGGAGAAAGAAACCATGGTAGAGAGAAACCAAAGAATCATACATTTTCTGAATAAACAGGAGAAGCTGGTTCCCAGTGCTACTCTGTGAACAAGTGACCAAAAAATATAAATTCCAGATCTCTAGTCCTTATAGGCTGGGGATAGTTATTCAGGATGTCTAGGATGGTGCTAGAAATCTTCATTTTTTAAAATTTGTCCTGATAATATTTCCTGTGGCAATTCCTGCTATAGACCTAGCAGGTGGCATGGTGTATTGTTAAAACTGACCTATTCCTTCAAATGACACTATGTGTACATTTTATGGCGAGGATGTATGTCTACTCTCTAGGAGAAAGACAGATGATACCATCATTTATAACCTTTGAGAATGGCTTATCTCATAGAATCCTATGAAAAAAATCAGTTTTGAGTACATTAACTTTTCCAAAACCCAACAAGACCTGATGACTTATTTAATAAGACATTATTCTGTTGTTTTTTCTTGCCTTACATTCAATCCACAGACATTTATCAGGCCCATCTATAGGCAAAGTCTTAGGTTAGTATGTGGAAGAAATATGCAGTGTTTGGTAAAGGGAACAAATGAATGCAGAGCCCTATTGATTCATTGATACAGTGTACACTTGTTTAAATGTGGAATGGTCTTAAAGAAATAGAAACATCTTTAGAGAACTAATCTACCATCTGGAATACAAAATATAAGTATATGTTCTTTATTAAATTTCAATTAGAAATTTTAGTTTCAACCCGGAGGCCATAAAAGAAATTGCTGACAGATTTAGCTACAAATTCAAATGTCCCTATGATGATATCTCCATAATCAAAGTTAACAAATAAGCAACAGGCTGGGAGAAACATTTACACAGCATAAAAGAAATAAAGGTGCTCATTATATGTAAAGAATTTCTTGGAATCATAAAGAAAAAGAAGAATCCAGAGATGGAATTGGAAAAATATGCAAATAGACAATCCACAGAAAAAAATATAAATGGCCAATGTAAGTAAGGCTTGTTCAATAGTAATCAGAAACGGCAAATGAGGAAACAAAGTGAGATTATTATTTTTCAGAATACTGATGAAACAGTTTTTAATTCATTATAAATAGTGATTGAGAGAGTGTGCAAAACAGCAGCCTAGTCATATACAACTTGTGGGAATACAAATTGTTTTGGCCTTTATTGAGAGTAATTTGGTGGTGTCTATAAATTAAAAATGCATATACCTTTAGGCTTGTCAATTCCAATACAATCTAGCCTATAAAAGTACTAGGTCAAAGATGTATATCTATGAATGTCAGTTTCAGCATTATTTATAATAAAAAATTGGAAACAACTTAATTATGTATCAATAATACACAAAAAATCATGAAATGTCATGCAGCAGTTCAATAAGGAGATAGATTCTGATTTAAAAAACAGTTCACAGAATATAACATATAATATGATTGGATTTATATTTTTTTTGAATTTATATGCTTGCATGTACACATATATACATGCAAAAATATTTAGAAGGGCTGGATGGGTACAGAATAACAGTGAGAAAGTATAGGTATACTTCTGGGGAAGGAAATAATTTTAGCAAGTGGGAGTTCATGTGAGATTTTCATTGTTTCATTGGTATAGTAACACATAATGTAAATGTTCTGCAATAAAAATGCAAAAGTAAACAATAGATATTTAAAAATCTCCCTAATATTGGAGGAAACAGTAAAGTAAAAGACCTCTTAAGGGAGAAACAAAGCATACCAGTTCTAATAGCAAGGAAAAAATCCTGAACTTCCCTGCTATGTTTATCTTTGATGACATTCTAGTACAATGTTAAAAGAACACATTAAAATGAAACCACTTTATGATTAAATATAGGAATTATGGTGTGGAGATTTCAAAGTATGAATTTGTGTAAAAATTGATTTGCTTGTTGCTGTTATTGTTTTTTTTCTTGAAAAGCTATGTCTGATAAAAATTGTGTGTGTTGTGTGTGTGAGTGTGTGTGTGTGTGTGTAACTGCTTCTCAGGCAAAATAAAATCATAATCACATGAGAAGGTATATTCCATTACATTCAAGCTTCATTGCATCTCTAGGTATAAAGATAATATCTCAGTAACTGAGGAAACTGCACTTTATACACTGGGCAGACACCTACCTACCGTTTTCATGCACTTGAGTGATCAATACTATGTCAATGCTCCTTTTAAAGCCCTTATGATTCTTTCTGCATATAGATCTGTCTTTTGCACCAACGACCTGTATTTTAACACCTTGCCTTGTTATCCATAGAAAGGGAAGTTCTTCCCAAATCCCAGGAGTGCCTTAAACTTTATTTCTGAGGTTAATCAGACTCACACAAAGTTAGCTACTATATCCCCAGGGGGGAAGTCTCTGTATAAAAATGTCCTCCGGTGGATAATCCATCATGTGATATTTCAAGCACTAAGAAAGCAGAGGTGACAACATTTGGAAAGAAAGGGTGGAATTTCCTTTCTTTACATGTGTGAGGGACTCTCGCGCGCGTGCCCGGGTGTGTGTGTGTGTGCGCGCGCGCGCGTGGGGGGTGTCTATGGGAAGGAGTGGATCTAGAGTGGATAGTATTCTTTAATATAAATATATATAAATATATATATGGGCATGTTTTTTCTCCTTCATAAAGGAGGCAGGCCGATCTCTTTCTATTTGATCTTAATCCCTCTCCCCCGCCAGCGCGGCCCAGGAGCACCCCTTTCTTTCTAATAAATGGCTGGCAGAGCAAGCCATTCATGCTGTCCCCTTTGATCACCTCTGAGCTGTCAGCCCGTGCTGCTGTTTCCCTCCCAGCTCTTGTTCCTGCCTAAAAGTGGAAGTAATACCCGCTGAAAGAAATACCCTAGGTGTCCTGCAAAGCATCAATCTATTTCTTCTTTTTCTTCTTTTTTCCTGAGGCCCACCCTCCCAGCTTGAACAAATCCCCTTCTTCCTCCCTCCTCCCCTCTCTGCTGAATCCCAGTTCCTTTCGAGACACCCTCCTCTGCGCTAGCGTGACCCCCGGGCCCTGGCTGTCTGAGAAGCTACCACCCGGCCAGACAGGGGAGGCCGCGCCCCGCCCTCACCGCGCCCTCTCCCGCGCCGCCCGGGAGGGGACCCTGCAGGCGTCAGTGTTCGCAAGTGCCACTGTTTGCTTTCGAGAAGGCAAGCTTTGTTTTCCTCTGGATGCAACCTTTCGCTGACCGCCCCCCACCCCCAAATCCCTCCGTTTCCCTTCCCCCGCCGGGGACTTGGGACTGCCCTGCGGACTCCCGGGCTTGCGCTTGGGGCTCGGGCTGCAGCGTTTGGGAGGGAGGCTGGGACTGCAACCCGGCTCCCGCTCAGCTGCGAGCGTTTGCACACGCGGCTGCTTCCTTCCAGGCAGGACATTGAACATGTTTTCAAGCTCGTGTCCCCATTTCTTGTTTACAGCTGAGATTATAAGCAATCTGCGTCCCCTCTTATCATCGTGTCAGGCAATGATGTATAGTTTGTAAATATTATTCAAAGGAAATCATTTGCAAAGGCAAACAATTTCAAGCAAAGTATATGGACCATGCGGTTTGTCTTTAATGTGTTTACCAGAAAGACAGGGAAGGGGCTGGGAAATGGGGGAATTATGGGGTGGTATGGGGTGGGGGGTGGCGGAGATGACTCCAAGGATTCTGATGACGCCATGACAATGACATTACTAATTAAAGGTAATGTTGCTTAAAAGCCTTTGCTCTTTTTCTAAAATTGCCCGAAAGTATGCATTATTTATTTTTTTTAAAGATAATGTAGAACAGGGCCGGGCGGGGCTGGCGGTGGCGGGGAGTTGGGGGGTGGTGGGGGCGACTTAGAATGACTGAATACAACTCATTGTGCTGGCTCAAAAATGTCAAACTGCAGTGGAAAGAAATACAGCATTGCAGGCTGGTGTGCTGAGGCCCCAGCTAGGGAAGCGGGAACTGCTAAGTGGAAAATTCCTGCAGAGGACGTGTTTCCATTTCCAGTGGGAAGAAAGAGGGTGTTGTTGGAAGCTGGCAGTTTTTTGGAAAATACAGAAAACACAGGGAAGATGACAAAAAATGACCTCATTGAACTCTGAGAAATTAAGCAAATAAATAGTTTTAGCCAATCTACTACATTCTTATAGTGCTCGTGCGTGCATACCAAGACTGATCAACACGTCCAATAGGAGGCGGAAATCTCAGCTGTCCCTCTCCGCTCCTGTCCCAGTCTCTTTAGGGGAAAGGAATGATGTTTTAGGCAGCGACGACAGTAGAGGATCATCACTGTAGAAGTGTCTATGCGTACGCACGTGCCCCTCCAATAGACTTTTGTGTGATTAGGGAGATATTTACTTCCCATCCTGAACACTAACATGATGATGTGCCTGTTTTTGTTAGACACTAAAGGATTTCAGTTTAAGGAACATTTTTCTGTCTGAAAGAACCTCAAATCCTAAAGGGAGTCACCAGGTTTTGCCACCAAGCTGTGGCCTCTGTAAGAAGTGACTCTTCTAAGGGCAGCTTGAATTGCCTCAGGAACAGCTAGATAAGGGAGAAGAGATGAGAGAGCACATCTCAGAGGCCCTGTGAAGGTGTACTCCTGTGACTGCAACCCAGAACGCTGCAATTACCATTTCATGTCATCTACACATATTCTGCTGGAGAAAAACAGAGACTAATAAGAACCCTTGGTTTTTTTGTTGTTGTTGTTGTTTCTCAAATCTTCTGCCAGGAAGAAAGAAAAACAAAATGCTAGGCAGTGAATGTTCTACGTGTACACAAGGGAAGTTCAAATGATCTTTGCTTGCTATGCTGATCCTTTCTCATCAGATCTACAACATACTGACAGCCAAAGAAAATTTGTTTTATTTTTATGGCCATGGTGTGTGTGTGTGTGTGTGTTTTGGGGGTGTTTAAATATAATTCTTGTCCATAATAATCTGAGAATTTCATGACTAATTGAATTATATTGAAAACACTTTGTGAAAACTATTTGCCATTTCAAGTTATCTTCATTAAAAATTACAGATGACAGAATTTATGTGGTCAAACTTCCACCTACTGACAAACCCAAATCATAAATCAGAATATCTCGTATCATCCCAATATCTCCTCCAAAATTTAAGTTTACTTGGGTATGTAAATTCAAAGCTGTGATGGATCTAGGGCCTTGAAAATTTTACATAGCAAACAATATTCAGTTCGGGATAATACTTTAGGTATGACCAATTGCTAAGGTAATGCTGATAGCTGATTGAGGAAATTATATATTGTGAGATAGTTATTATATATTTAAGATATAAATGTTCTTGTCTGTTATTACAAATAACTCATTTACATAATTTTTGAAGTTTTATTGACTTATAATTCATATCCCATGAAATTCGCTCATTTTAAGTGTTCAACTCAATGGTTCTGAGTATTAATACATTTAGAGAGTTATGCAACCATTACTAAGGGTTCGTTTTAAAGCATTTCCATCACTCTAAAAAGAAAGGTTGTGATCATTTACAATCTATCCATTCCCACTTCAGCCCCAAGTAAACACTGATTTCGATTCTTTCTCTGTATATTTGCCATTTTTAGACATTTCATATAAATGAAACCATACTCTGTGTGTGTGTGTGCGTGTGTGTGTGTGTTTTGAACTGCTTTTACTGACCATAATGTTTTTGAGGTCCATCCATATTGTTCCTTTTAATTGCCAAACAGTTTCCATTGTATGGATATACCACACTTTCTTTATTCATTCATCAGTTGATGAACATTTGAGTTGTTTCCATTTCTGGGCTACTGTGACTGATGCTGTTATGGTAGATATGTAAGAGTGAAATTGCTCTTTCATGTAGTATGTTTAACATTTTTAATAAACTGCCAAACTGATTTACTAAGTGGCTGTTCCATTTTACATTCTCACCAACAGTGGATGAGGGTTCTAATTGCTTCAAATTCTCACCAATTCTTGTTACTAGCTATCATTTTGATTGTAGCCATTCTGGTAAATGAGAAATAATATCTCATTGTGGTTTTGATTTGCATTTCCTAATAACCAATGATGCTGTGTGCCATTAAGTGTGCTTATTAACCATTTGCATATCTTCTAAGGGGAAGAAGTATTCAATATCTAAGTATTCAAAACATTTATATATTTTTCAGTTGTGCTTTTTATTATTGACTTGTAAGAATTCTTTTTATTCTGGACACGAGTCCTTTATTGGACACAATATTCTGGACACAAGTGTTTTTTTGGATATATGATTTGAGAATGTTTTGTCCCAGTCTGTGGGTGGTTTTGTTACTTTCTTGAGGGTGTATTCTGAAACACTAAAGTTTTTAATTTGATTAAGTTCAATTTATCAATTGTTTTTCTTTTATCACTTGTGCTTTTTTTTTTTTTTAACCATATCTAACCTTCTGATAGAATCTTAAGGTATTTTATTATTTCCTTTTTTAAGAAGAAAGTTCTGGGATCCAGAACAGCTTAGTTTGTGTAGAGTCAAGCAGGAACTTGACACAGAAATTGAATTTGAAGTTGTCAGCTCCAAATACCACCTGGTTAAAGCTGACCTTGATGAGCCTCACTCATTATGAATGTCTTTAGTTAATATGTAATTGGGTCATAGCAGAATTTTCTAGAGTCTAGGACAAAAAGACATTGGATCTCCTAAATATTTCACCAAACTGAAGGAAAAAAAAAACTTTTTAAAACTCACTTAAGAAATGTGCCCATTTTCACTCTTTTCCTTACTCCCCTGTGTTTGGAAATGATTTTTTTGAATTAATTAAAAAACAAAAGTAAAATGTTGAGCCACTCTTTAATACTATTATAAAGATAAAAACATATATGTGTTGTAATTTATTGTACTGCCTAATGCAGTTTATTTTAAACACAATGCTATTCTGCTTTTCAATTAATGTTTGTATAATTAGAAAGAAAAAAACTGACTTTTATGTATTTAAAATCTAATTGTGAGTACTGTTCCTTATAAACACTCTACAGAGGAAAATGGACCTAATATTATATTTACCCAATATATATATTTTTAATGACCTGTTAGGTGCCTATCACTATGTTAGCATAGAAAGGTAACTCAATTGTAATAGTAGTGGTGATTGATAGCTTAAAACATTTCACCAAGACATGTATAAGAGGCCTAGATCTGAGGAAAGCCCTGTTCCACTTTTACAGTCTTAAGGTTTCTGAACAGAGAGCTTCACAGAGTTCCAGCAAGGACTGAACCAACTTTCAGTTTTTGAGGTTCCAAGTATATTTTAAAAAGTGCCAAGAGTTGTGAAATTGTAGTATATAGAAAATATGCTTTAATAACACGTTTAACATGCATAATGCAATACATATATGCAGTCATAAGATAAATTCCATGATTATAAAAAATATAAATTTCTAATATGCTAAATTTGATGTATCTGAGTCATAGAATGAAAGTTTAAAGTTGATGATGAACATCTTTCAATCAAGTTCTTGGGTGTGTGAAACTCTATGTACAACTTTGTTTTAAAATTACATCAAACGTCTGCGTTTGACACCATTAATCAACTCCTTACTCCATGAAAGATAAACTGCATCTGAAGATTTTCCTTATTTTTTCTCCTTCAAAGACTGCTACTTGTGTGGGTGTCCATTTTCTGACATAACTTCTTGGGGAAGCTGACCTTTCCTCCACCTGAAAAGAGGTTTAAAATATTGACAGCAGAACATAACATACACTGGAATCAACGTGCACTGAAGCATGCAATGGGGATGGTATTATTATGCAGGCCTACCTTGCTTTATTGTGCTTTGCTTTTTTATGTGTTCCAGATATTTTGTTTTGTTTTTTTTTTCCAAATTGAAGGTTTGTGGCACCTCTGCATTGAGCAAGCTGATCTGCGTCATTTTTCCAAGAGCATGTGCTAACTGTATGTTTCTGTGTCACATTTTGGCAATTCTCACAATATTTCAAACTTTTTCATTATTATTATTATATCTCTTATGGTGATTTGTGATCAGTGGTCTTTGTTATTACCATTGCAATTGTTTGGGGGTGCCATTAGCCTCATCAATATAAGATGGTGAACTTAATCCATAAATGTGTGTGTTCTCACTGCTACACAGATTGAGCTGTCCCCATCTCTCTCCCCCTCCCTGGGCCTCCCTATTCCCTGAGACAACAATATTGAAATTAGGCCAATTAGTAACCCTAAAATGGCCTCTTGGTGTTCAAGTGAATGGAAAATTTGCCCATCTCTTACTTTATCGAAAGTTAAAATGATTAAGCTTAGTGAGGAAGGCATGCCTAAAGCCAAGATAGGCAGAAAGCTAGGCCTCTTGCATCAGTTAGCCAAGTTGTGAATGCAAAGGATAAGTTCTTGAAGGAAACTAAAAGTGTTACTCCTGTGAACACGCGAATGATATAAAAATGAAACAACATTATTGCTGATATGGAGAAAGTTTACAGGTGTGGATAGAAGATCAAACCAGCCACAGCATTCTCTTAAAGCCAAGTGGAATCCAGAGCAAGGCCTTAAGTCTCTTCAATTCTATGAGGGCTGAGAAAAGGTAAGGAAACTGCAGAAGAAAAACATGGAGCTAGCAGATGTTGTCTCATAAGGTTTAAGGAAAGAAGACACTTTCATAACATGACACTTCACAAAAACATTTCACAAAGTACAAAGTGAAGCAGCAAGTTATCAAGAAGATCTACCTAAGAAAATTGATGCAGGTAGCTACACTAAACAAAAGATGTTTGCTATAAATAAAATAGATTTATATTGAAAAAAGATGCCATCTAGTACTTTTATAGCTAGAGAGAAGTCAATGCCTCTCTTCAAAGCTTCAATGGACAGGTTGACTCCCTTGTTAGGGGCTAATGCAGCTGGTGACTTTAAGTTGAAGCCAATGCTCATTTATCTTTCTGAAAATCCTAGGGCCCTTAAGATTTACACTAAATCTACTCTGCCTGTGCTCTATAAATGGAATGACTAAGCCTGTATGACAACACATCTGTTGATAGGAGAGTTCACAGTATATTTTAAGCCCACTGTTGAGACCTACTGCTTAGGAAGAAAGATTCCTCTCAAAATTTTACTGCTCATTGACAATGTACCTGGTCACCCAAGATCTCTGAGAGAGATGTACAAGGAGAAAGATGTTTTAATTCCTGCTAATACAACATCCATTCTACAGCTCATACATCAAGGAATAATTTCTACTTTCAAGTATTATTTACGAAACATGTTTTTAAGACTATAGCTGCCATAGATAGTGATTTCTCTGATGGATCTACACAAAGTAAATTAAAAACATTCTGGAAAGGATTTACCATTCTAGATGCTATTAGAAACGTTCATGATTCACGGGAGGAGGTCAAAATATCAACAGTAACAGGAATATGGAAGAAATTGATTCCAACCCTCATGGATGATTTTGAGGGGTTTAAGACCTCAGTGGAAGAAATCACTGCAGAATGATGTGGTGGAAATAGAAAGAGAACTAGATTTAGAAATGGAGGCTGAGGGAGTCACTGAATTGCTGCTATCTCATGATAAAACTTGAATGAATGAGGAGTTGCTTCCTATGAATGAATAAAGAGAGAGAAAGATTGAGTCCTTTCCCACTGACAATGGTGTGAATAGTGTTGAAATGAAAACAACGGATTTAGAATATTCCATAAACTTAGTTGACAAAGCAGCAGCAGAATTTGAGAAGATTGATTCCAATTTTGAAAGAAGTTCTACTGTGGGTAAAATGCTATCAAACAACGTCACATGCCACAGAGAAATCTCTTGTGAAAAAAAGTCAATCAATGCAGCAAACTTCATTGTTGTCTTATTTTAAGAAATTGCCACAGCCACTCCAACCTTCAGCAACCTGATCAGTCAGCAGCCATCAACACTGAGGCAAGACCCTCCCCCAGCAAAAAGATTACAACTCGCTGAAGGCTCAGATGATTATTAGCATTTTTTAGCAATAAACTACTTTTTAATTTAGATGTGTACATTTTTTATGTAATGCTATTGCATGCTTAATGCATTATAGTATAGTATAAATTTAACTTTTATGTGCACTGTAAAGGCAAAAATTTTGTGTAACTTACTTTATTGTGATGTTTACTTTCTTGCAGTGGCTTGGAAAAGAACCCGTAATATCTCCAATTTATGTCTGTAATACTAAAATGATCATTTTTTCCCCCTTTAAATTACTAAACCCTTATACCTTTCTGCTTCCCAGAGGGACCATGGTGTATTGTCACCCCAGGGACAGAGTGTGGATGAAAACTTAGCTAGGAAATAGGTTCATGGACAAGTTTGGATGAGAAAGGACACCAAACTTATCTAAGTAGACCATGGAGTTTAATTTACAGCATTCCAGACAGGGAGAGCAAGACGGAGAAGCCCATTCTTCCAGGGCCCCGGAGATTGAAGAGAAAGAAGGAAAATGATGTAACATCAGGTTCTCTCTTCTCCTTCTGCACCCCAGTCCTTTGGTAAGTCCAACCCCAAAAAGTATAACTTCAGAAAAATCTAAGCAAGTTGGGAGTAGGTGGGAGGAGGGATTCCAAGGCCACTAGGGCTTTTCCCCTTTCCAGTTTGTGCTCTGGGAGAGACCATCTTGAAGGCTGCCTCTACACTCACTTGGGGCATTGCTAAATCAAAGTAACTCTGTCCAGGTAGCGTGGTTGGGAGAAGGTGTTTAGCTTGCCTTGGCTGCCCTCAGTTCCTGTTTGCCAGGGACAAGGATCTCAAATAGCTCAAAGCCTGGCCAGGGCACCTGCTAGCAGCTTCCACCATAGCATGGACTAAATGGGCATTGGCTGTGCTTCCAAGACCAAAACATATTGCAGATTGGAAAAAAAAAATTCTGCTTAAGGTGGAGGTGGAGAGAGAAAAAGAATCTCAGTAATGCCAATGGGAGCTTAGTATCCCACAAAAACAATTTAAACTAGTGGATTGTTCTGTGAATCCCAGATGGAGAATGTATAAGTCAGAAATTCAATCAGAGAAACAGAACCAGTAGTTTATATATTAAATCTATTAAGAGATTTATTGCCAGGAATTGGTTTATGCAATCATGGAGTTGGCTGGGCAAGACTGAAATCTGCAGGGCAGGTTATCAGAAAGGATGGGCTGTAATTCTCAGGCATGGGCAGAAGCTCCCATTCACAGGCAGAATTTCTTCTTCTTTGGGGAAGACTCAGCTCTGCTCTGAAGACCTTTCAACTGCTGGGATGGGGCCTGCCCAGATTACTTAGGATAATCTTTACATAAGTCAATTAATTATGGACTTTAATCACCTCTATAAAATACCTTCACCGCAACACCTAGATTAGTGTTTGACTGAATCACTGGGTACTGTACACCAGCCAAATGACACACAGAGCTGCCATCACAGAGAAGTATGTTCATTCTTCCCCCATACCTCCCATCTACTAGTGGGCTTCAAAGAGGAAGACTAGATACATTTCCCATGAAATAAAAAAAGGAGTGTTCCTAATGCAAAGAAATGTTAAATGCCTGAGGTGATGGATACATCAGTTACTGTGATTTAATTAATTCACATTGTATGCCTGTATCAAAACATCACATGCACCCTATAAAGATACAGAACTATTATATACTCATAATAATTAAAAATAAAATAAAATGAAGAAGGAAGGAGGAGAAAAAAAGCCACTCTTTCTTTCTACAATTAAGTTGCCCTGTGAGTTTGTAAATGAAATTCTGCACGAGAAAGTTGGAGAGATGCTGAGATGAAATCTGTAGGATGAGGATGGTAATCTTCCTGTTATCCCCACTGTGAGCAGGGCCAAATGTAAACGCAGGGTCTGTTCTGCAAACTGGTTGTAAGGGAATCACCTCAATCTCAGACTCTGGCCTCCAGAACTATGAGAGAATAAATTTCTGTTGTTTGAGGCCACCCAGTGTGTGGTGATTTGTTACAGCAGCCCTAGGACACGAACACAAGCCCACTGGAAATTGTGCTTTATTTAAACAACTTGGAAAGAGTATTGGAACTATGGCTACCTCAAGACATTCTTTGGGACTTTTTTCTTTCTTAGACCATTCTTTTTCTTTCTTTTTTTTCTTCTCCCTAAATTAAAAAAAGAAATGACTCAATAAGTTCTCATAAAGAGTTTTTTTTTTAAATATCTTATTTCAAGTAGTTGCTAGGATTTTGCCTTTGATATGTTCAGATGGCTTTTAAAATTTTCTCTGGTCACCGAGGAAGTACGTGCTTCACCTTAGTGACTGGCACCATTGAGCATGAGCCAAGGGGGCCATGTGGCATCTTCTTTCTCCCTCTCGCTCCAAGACCTCGCTCCAATATGTCTATCTCTCGCCATCTTTGTAGCCATGATCGTCCCCACTGGCCCTTCTTTGGCTCTTTCTCCCCTAATACATCACTCTACATATAAAAGTCTGGTTAATATTTTTAAAACCTCAGTCAGACCTTGTTACTCCACTTCTCTTCCCCCAGCTTAAAAATAATCCCAGGCTTCCATTGAATTTAGTATGACATAAAAATCCTTCATTGTGCCCTGCAAGGCCCCATGTGATCTGGTCCCTGCCAACATGGCGAACCCCATCTCCTACTCCTTCCCCCATGTTCATGGGCCCAAACAACTCTGGCCTCTTTATGTGCTGTGGGAAGGAGTTGCTTGCCTCTGGGCCTTTGCGTTTACTGTTTGCTCTTCCAGAAAGTTCTTGCCTTGGATTTTGGTCTGGCTAGCACCTTCTTGGCTTCAGAGTCTCACCTCAAATGAAAGGCTTTCCCTACTACCTCCTAAGTTGCTAACTCTTATATCATCCTGTTCACTTTGTCATTGCTCTTATCACAGACTATCAATACCTGTTTGTTTGCTCACTTATTTTCTGTCTAAAGTCACCAGAAGTTGGCCTTGAGAACTGGAACTTTGACGATTATATTCATTTTTATATTCTCTGTACTTAGAACGACATGCCTGGCACATGAATATCCAACAAATATCCTCTGAAAGGATGAATAAATAAATACTAAAACAGCAGATGATGTACTGTATCTGCATAAGCTATGACCTACATACAGCTTCATACATAAGCTACTTACTGAATTCTGTTCACTTGCATCATTTGAACTTGTAATACCACCATTATTTTCTATCTACAATGCTCTTAACGACCTGAAAATCGTAATATGCTTAATAACTTTGTAATGAGAGCCCCAATCTTACTACCTTTAAGACCGTTTTTTACTTTAGGATACAAAAACTATAAGAATGGTGCTATTTTTTTCGGTGTCTTACAATTCATCTGCCATTTGATTTTCATGTTCAAAGAGTTCTACAACAGCCCAAGGAAGCAAAACCCTTACATGGGAACGGATGACATCAGGACCACAGTATAGATAATTTAAAATATCGTATGCTGGTGTTGGAAGCACAGGGTAACATGGATAGGAACTAAATTTCCAGATAATTTGAGATTTTTGTTTTGTTTTGCTTTACTTGCTTATTTATTTATTTTTAAGAAGAAAGCAGCTAGCTTTGAGAACAAAATGCAGATAGGAAAACATTTGTTTCTGTGGAAAGACCCCAACTTGCTTGTAAATGTTTACTTTGGATATCTAATATTATAGATTTCCTTCTAAGATATGTTCACCAAGCTTCTGAGTGGCAGCACCATAATTTCTGCCATAAATAAGTCTGATTATTTTAAGAAGAAAACTACTTTTAAAGGCATTGCATGCAACTGACTCAAGATGTAGACCACCATAACACCCCAAATTTATACACACAGTGTGATTGACAGGCCTTCACTATGTCTTCATAATTTAGACTTCCTGCACGGTACTGAATCCATGTCCAGAAAAACTTGGCACTCTTCTCTTAGACATTAAAAGTTTGAAAACACACTAGAAAGTTTCATTGCTTTTATATGACATTTAAAAACAGGAAACAATTATATAAATTCCTATTAAATTTATTAAGAGGCCCAAGGGTTTCAGAAGTTATTTATTTGGACAAAATAGCTAAAACCCCAGCAGAACAAATGCTGTGCTGTTTAGTAAATAAAGTGAGGTAGCATTTTACATGGTACACAGAGCTATGGACATGATTATAATATAGGTGAAAGTATGACCGTGACTCTGGCATACGTAAAAAATTCTTAAGGTTCTTCTTTGTTGGATGGAAAAGTATTATCCTAGCCTGGTGACATCAGGAACTGCCATTCTATATGAATTCAACTGTAGAATTATTTTTATTATGTATGTTTCTCCATGACTTAATTAGTTCTTCTCTCAACTGTTACCAATGTTTTCATTGAGCTAGGGTAGATAAATTCATAGACTGTGAGCTAGAAGGTTAATTATAGTGTTTCTTTATAGCTCCTGGGAGATCATGCCATAAGTTATCTATGAAAAATCTGATTTTTGTCAGATGGGAGTTTGGGGTCTTGGGGTAGATGAGACTTATGCGAAGACAGCATCCTTAATTGATTATCTCAGATACCAAAGCCTCATTAAGAATCTTTGGTGGGGGGAGGGAGAAAACTTGGAGAAAACACTTCTCAGGTTCTTGTAAAACGTTCCCAAAAGCTTAAGACCAAACTCTCAATCCTCAGAGAAGATGCTGGTCTCAATCTCTCCACTGGAAAACTAGAGTACTTTGGGAAAACTATAACTATTAAAAAAAATTAACAGTTGGGAACATGAGAAGAAATAAACTTAATTACTCTTCATATTTTACCCCTAAGTTTAAAATATCTGGGTTCTGGGGGGCCTCACATGATTTCTGCCCTGCACCTGTGGGTGGCAGGAAGACATCTATCCGACTGCCTCCATATAATGTCACATCCTCAAATGTCACTCCAGTCTCTGAGCCCTGAGATGGGGACTCCTACAATTAATAACCAGTAGTGAATTAAATATACTGAAGTCCCCTTCACTGTTAAAATCTGTTTTAATGAAATTACTTCACTTTCTACTATTTAATTTTATGTACTGTAACTAACATAAACAGTGGTAAATCTCCCCAGATTGAACCTAATTATGAAGGGCTAGAGGGTAGAGGAATTAGAATGACAGTATTATAAATTAAGGATCTTAGATGTTGAAATGTAAATAAATGTAACTATGAGCAGCCATGTCTTAAATTGTACTTTTTGTTTCAGAGAAAAGAGGATTTTTTTCATCTTCAAGATACAACACAATGTTATTGATGTGTTAAAATATATTGAATTTGAAATGATGCACAAAGAATTTAGGGGATATATATATGGCATATTAAGTTATGTATTTGAAAATTTTATTGAATGGGGTTTGGTGATTTGTAGCAAAAAAAGAGAGGATGACATTAAGAGTCTATGTGTGAAACTAAAAATTACGTAAATTAAAATGTTTTTAAGCCATTTCCTTTTTATAAAGCACTTTCTGTCCTCAAGAAGAGAATTGAATTTGGGGGTAATAAGAAAAAGTCACAGACTAAGGAATCTATAAGAAAGACAGACTTAAGGGAAGGCTCTTAAAATATAGCCTAACAGCAAGGTTCCAAGGGGAAATTATTTCTTTTTCAGTAAAATATTGATTTTTAATCTTTTGTAATACACACATATATAAATATACATATAATAAACATTTATTGCAAACTTGTGGATTTTGTGTTAAATCCTTCTTACTGTTTGTAGAACAACGCAGCTTGCCCACAGACCCTGGGTGGAATACAGTGGTGGCTGATGCTGCCCATGCTCTGCTTCTGTGCTCTCAGGCACTTCAGATCTCAGCTGCAGCAGGGCCAGCTGTGGCCAGCAGCTTTGCGCTCAGTGTCCCTCAGCATCTTGTTGCTTTCTGCCCAGGAGCTTCTTGGAAGCTGCCAGAGCTCCCTGGCTCACTGCAGGCCTGCAGCCTGGAAATGCAGGGGAGTGAACAGCCCAGGGCAGCCTGCCCTCAACCAAGGGAGACGAACAGGTGCTGGATAAAGTCTCTTGCCTTCCATTTTTTAGGCAGGCAATCCTTGCAAGCTTCTCTGGAGAATAAAGTCATTTTGCCTATAGCAGTGACTTCCATATCACACTCTAATATTGGCTTCCTTCTTTCTCTCATTTTTCCGGCTTCCCCACTTCTGCTTCCTGTTCATCAGCTGCCAGATGAACTGTCTGCACCCAAGTCCTTGTGTCAGGCTCTGCTTTCAAGGGAACCAAGAGACGCAGTCCTTCTGTTGCACTTCATTTCAGTGATGCCATCAAAGTCAGGGGTTAAGGACTGAGATGTGATAGTCCTGGGCTTTTGGCTGGTCATCAGTCTGCCTCACTTCAACCTGCTTGAAAATTATTTTAGAAAAAGGCAGAAAGATATTTCAAAAATCTCGAAACCTTCTCATTTATTTCCTTAACATTTTATTTTACTTTTTGTTCAGCATTAATTGTATTCAATATATAGGTTTAGCATCTTGTTTCATTGCTTGTTTACATGTGGCTCCAGCATTGCAGTACAGAGGAAATGTGATTGGTATTATGTGCTGTCCATTAGCATTGTACATTGTACAGAAACTTACAGGCTGAGTTCATTAAGTATTAATTAAATAATAGGGGAATTGATGATTTAAGTATATCTTCATGGAGGGTCTGCATATGCATTTAAAGGGCTTAGTGAAATTTTTTGGAGGTTCTAGGTGGGTTGGGGCAAATTATTATTTTTCCAGTTAAAAATAATGGAATATAAGCTATAACTATCTGAAAATTTTTTATCCAACACTTTTCAAGAACAGATTATATAAAAATAAGAGGGGTTCCTATAGTGCCCACTACCTCTTATTATTGGAGGTTACCAGTATTTACCCAAAAGATTCTAATAACAATATTTTAACTACAGTGATTTAGATAAGTCAACAACAAAATCTGGTTAAATTAAACACTTTGGTATTTCTTCAGGAATTTTTACCAGGCCTTGAATAAAAAAAAAAAAAATGGCAAATGATAAAGCAACCCCATTGGAGAGAAATTACATTGGGAAAAAAGTAAATATCAGTCATATATTTTAAATGTATCTTACATATTATATCATAATGTACTTACATAATATATAATATATAATAAACAATATTAAAATAAAATAGGATAAAATAGATAATTATAGGATTAAAAATAATCACATTTCTTTCTCAAATAGAGAGAAGTTTTAAATCTTATTTTAAATTTGCTTTACTATCTTTGCAAATATTTAATAATAATAGAGGTGTGTGATGACACAACTGTGGTATCCAAATAAAAATAGAGACATTTACCTGTCTGTGTACACCTGGATAATTTTAAATGTCTTGGATATATAAAAAAGAACTATATGTGCATGCTTTCTGAGAGGGGGAGAGAAAGAGATAGCAGGAAAGAGAGAGATTTTTTTTCCTACCTATACAATCTGAATAAAAATGATTCATGTTTCCTTTGGTTTCATGTCATTTAGGTGAGCATTTTGAAAGGATTTACTATCATTAGAATATAATTATAAAAACATTTTAAGTCAAGTTCAAGCAAATTACTACTTTTGGATATTGTTTGAGTAAACTTTAGAATTTTATTTTTATTTGGATATAAAAATTTTCCAAAAAATTAAAATGACATTAAAAATTGTCTATAGCTACTTAAAGCAGAGGAAATCAGAGAACTGTAAGTCCCTTCTTTCTCCCACACCCCTTAAAACACTTCTTATTTGGCCTTATAATGATCTCTGCAAAACCAATTTGCTAAGTTTTGAATTTTGATGAATATTCCAATAGTCTGCTAATATTCATGTTAAAGAAAAATAATCTATCTCGGGCATTTAGAAAAAGAAAAAGGCCATTAAAGAAACTTTTTTTTAATTACTATTTTTTAAAATAAAATCACCCACTCTTTGATTTCAAATTGTGCTTAACTTCTTTCAAGAGGAAGATGCAAAATTGCACTCTGAAAGCGTGGTGTGTCCATGAGCCAGCGCTGCTGGCAGCCATGGGATTCTGACCCGGCTGGAAACCCACCGCAGAGCAGCAAAGGCAAGAACTAAGAGGACATCAAAACCTCAAACAAGCTACACTCCTGTGGATTTGGAAAGAAACAAGACACTTAAACATTCCTGCTATGGTTTCCTTAGCAACATCCATAACAACAACTCTGTAATACTAGGGGTTTCTATTTTCTTAACCCTTCAGGGTGTCAACTGAATGAAAACTTCCTTGAGGAAATATATCAACTGAGTAGGTGGACTGGCATATAATACACTCCGTGATGGGGGAACTGATCCTCTGACCCCATCCCAAGGTGGGATGGTGGGGAGGGAAGTGGGAGAGGAAGCAATGTATAAATTCCACCTTGACTGCCAATGTATAAATTCCACCTTGACATTAGAGTTTACTGCAAAAAAGCGTTGCACGGGGCACTGTTTAGAGGTGACTTGTAAGGAAAAATAACAAACTCTCCAAGCAAGTATAAAGTTAAATTACCCTTGGAAGTCCCCATCAAATATATTTGGTAAAGGGGAAAATCCAAAGCCCAAAGAGTTGTATATAACCACATTATCTAAAATGACTGAAAACAGCTCACAGCCCTTAAATCATGTGTATACAAAATAAAAGAAGGGTTTAGGAATATTTTATTGGGCCAACTTTATCTAACATAACTCAAAAGTAATAATTCAAAGCAATCATCTTATTTACTTAGCTGAGAAAATTATGCACTTTGGAAAAGTCGGGATGGAAAGAATAAACCCTGATATGTCAATCATTAAAACATTTGAAGTACATAGTAATAAATAATTATTAAGGGTTTTAATTATTTGGTAGGTTCTAAATAAAGTAATTATAATAGCTTAACATAGTGGTAATGATAATAACTATAAGAATAATCGTAACAAGATGAAAGAAATAAAGAAACAGAATAATGTATCCTACTGATTAAAAAAATTCAAACGTATCAGTGATACTTTTCTTAAGTTATAATTCAGGGATATTGTAGCTGGAGCGAATGAATGAACATACTATTCAAATGTGCATTTGTTTATTTCTTTAACTAAGACTAATATTCTTTACTAATCATTATATAATAAATCATTATAAAATAAATAAATGATTATATAATAAATAATCATTATATAATAATAAACAATTAATTAAATAGATATCTATTTAAATTTATTCAAATGTTTATGTAATTAATAAAGTAAAATTTAAAAGCCTTCTTAATACATATTGAATAGTTGATGTTGATAATCAGCAAAATTAAAAATATATAATCAATTTTATAGATAGATCACAGTTTTCATGAATAATTATAGTTGAGAAAAATTTTCAAAGGTATTATATCACTGATACTTTTGAATTTTTTAAATTAGTAGGAGATAGGAGGCATTATTATGTTTCCTTTTTCTCAGGTTTTTACTATCATTATTATTATTACAGTTGTTATCATTATTATATGACAATCAACAAAATCAAAATTAAATGGAATCTTGATTTTAGAGAGTTTAGAAGTCACTGTGCTCAAATTATTTGAGTTTAAATACAGTCATGCATCATTTAACAATGGGGATTAGTCCTGAGAAATGTGTCATTAGTCAATTTTATCATTGAGCAAACATCATATAGAGTATACTTACACAAACCTACATGGTTTAGCCTACTACAAACCTGGGCTATGTGGTGTAACCTATTGCTCACAGACTATAAGTCTATGCAGCATGTTACTGTACTGAATACTGTAGGTAATTGTAATATAATGGTAAGTATTTGTATATCTAAACATATCTAAACACAGAATAGGTACAGTAAAAATACAGTATTATAATGTTAAGAGACCACTATCATATATGCAGTCCGTTGTTGGCTAAAATGCTGTTATGTGGTGCATGACTATATATAATTATGTACAATTATTCAGGGTTAGTTACATGGTCACAACACTTGTGTTTTCCTCAAAGTATGACTACTATTAGTACAATTACTACTAATAATTGATAATTGTTAATAGCAGTAAATATTCTCTACATACTCTAAATTATTGAAAGAGGAATTTACATTTTTAGTGAAACTTCTTTTAGATTAATAAAAAATGTGGGCTACATGATCTGAGTTATCAGAAAATAGTAATATTATAATATTTTAACAATAGAATCACAAAATTAAAATATGGGGATACTCTACATAAACTATAATACTCAACTTCCTATGTTATACCTTTAGAGCAAGTCAGACCTGTGACCACAAAGAATTCAGCATTTGTTTAGACATGAAAGATGTCAGAAAGTACCTTCCTGTCCTTTCGGACACGCAGCTCTCACTACTGCATCCTGTGAGGCCCAATATATGTTCATTAATGTCATACTCAGGATGCTGAAATATTAAGATTGCTATCGCAAGAAAATGCAGGAAGGGGGAAACATATTGTCTACATTTTATTGGAAAGCTATTGGTTACCAAAGTCCAAGTCATTTATTCTTCATTTGATGCATGTAACAAATTCATGGTTCCTTTGCAAGGAAAACGGGAAAGTCACCTAGTTTCTGAACATTTTTGGTCATTTTAGCGTAAGAAAGGATCATGGTTTCCACTTAATATTTGTTTCCTGACCTGTAGACCTCATGTTATCACCTGACATATCTTCCTTTTTGCCTCTACCTGACATGAGAATGAAGGTACGGGAACAGAGTGAAGAAATAAGGCACAAAACATCTTATAGAATTCTGTGTTCGCTTGGGACACAATAAGTTCATGTCAGTCCATTCTAAAACCCTCAATGGATTCTCACTGCATGAAAGAGATTTCCAGGTGACTGTCCAAGTATTATGATATATCGGCCAAAACACAATTTGAAAGAGAAAGAAAAAGTAAGAAGGAATAATGAATGATGACAGTGCAATAAAGCTTTTCATGAAAATCAAGTTTGGTCAGAACAGTAACAGCACATCCTTCTAGAAATCATGAAAATAAACATGTTGCGCTTGGATAAGGAAAATCTAGACCAAAGAAATCACAAATTTTTCTTCTGAGTCTGCAAAGGGGATGTGTATTCTTTGAAATTTCAGGATATGCAACAAGATCTTTGAATAATGCAGGTGTGGTGTTTTAATAATGAGAAGTGTGCCCAAATCCAATAAAAGAGGAAAGATATGGAAACATGTAACTATAGGAATGAAGTGATGAGCCTAACACTAACTTTAAGCAAGCCTTGCCCAGCAACACACAAAAAGCCCTACACAAATTATAGTTTTCCTAAGAAACCATTCGGCACCTATTTGTGCTTGTTGTGGTGTTGTTATGCTTATCTTTTATTTTTACTATTTTATTTCTTTTCTCATTACCCATGCACACATACTCACTCATCATGAAGATCTTGTTCCTTTTCTGTTCCAAATCTGCCTGATTCCTGATAGATCCTGCTTTTGGGATCCATCAACTCCTTCCATTCCTAGCTAGCACAGGTACTGCCTTCAGCTTAACACAGTTGTCAGTAGGCACAGACTTCTGCTCCTACCCACTTACACTCTGTCTCAGAATTCTAGCCCTTACATGTGAAGGCTCTGACAAAGGCCAGTTGCCCACGCTGTTCATCAGTTTATAAAGAAATATGCAACACAGAGAGGAGAAATGCAATATGATGGTGAAAAAAATATAGTAGAAAGTGGGCTGACCTCAGGCAAGACTCAGCTGATTGTGTATTATTGTCTCCAAGGGAAGTTAAAACAGGCATCAATAATTCTAAACCTAGAGCCATAAGAATAAGAGGAAAGCAGTGGGTGGGGTAAGGTGAGAAAAGGAGAAAGATCATCAAAAATGCAAGAGTGAAGAGGGCCCTATACATATGATAGCTTTGGAAACCGATTGTCACAAGAGGGAATGCAAAGCAAAGGACAAAGGAAAGAGTGAACGTGGAAACTAACTGTCAAATAAAAGGAGAGAACCCACTGAACCATTTGAGTGGTTTCAGGAATCAATTATTCTTAGTATTAGTTACACACGTCTCCCATTGCAGAGCCTCTCCCCAGAGAAAAGGTCATTACTTACGTCTTAATCTAATAAATACAGTCCAAAAGAATGAGCATGTATCTCCAGTTTCTATCTACTGCAAATCTTCCTCATCTCAGCCAGCCAGAGTCATCTTCTGAAAACACAGTTCTGATCATGTCCCTTTTCTGCTTTCCCCCCCCCAGGATATTATGGGATATAAATGTTTTGGTTACATGGATTGCTTTTGTACTGCTTGAGTCAAAGTTATATAAAGGTGTGCCCTTCACTCAGATAGTGTACATTGTACCCGTTAGGTATGATTTCACCCATCCCCACCTCCTGCCTCCCAAAAAACCCATCCCTCATTCAATGCTGCTAAAATAAAGCCATACCTCTATTCCTGGAATGCAGAACTCTCTGATATCTGGCCTCTAACTCATCCCAACATTTAATTTTTTCTTCTAATTCTACTTTCTACACTTTGTATCCTAGCCAAGTTGAACCGCCAGTCATTCCATATGCATACACGTTTACGAGTTCCCCAGCCTCCACAGCTTTTCCTATATTATTTTCTATTTGGTCTCATTATCATTCATGGCATGTTTCAAACACCACTTCTTCCATGAAGAAAAGTACAAGTAATTCCTGGCTTCCCTAATTCCTACAGAATTTCATGTGCATGTTGTGAACTTTCTCTCTTCCTATCATGTATTAATTGTAGGTGTGTATGTATGAATGGGTGGATGGATGGGTAAATTCTTATATCCAAAGATATTCTCTGCTACTATGCTAAATGAGAAATAGAAACTGTCTACAAGGTGTGAAGACATTAGAAATGCCTGCTCTTAAGTCAGAGAGAGCTGGGTTTAAAACTAAGCTCTGTTAGTTTTCCAGCTGTG
>VBSM01001562.1:61868264-61958378 GCA_008086735.1 Cheirogaleus medius
CAATTGTTTGACGTAGTTACTATGATCATCGACCTTTTTTTAGAGAAGGAAACTGAAGAAGAGACAAATTTAGCAACTTTCCTTGGGTTATAGAGCTAGCCCGTGCCAAGGCCAAGCTTCAAACCCAACCAGATTGTCTCCCAAACTGCTGTTACAGTTTGGATATTTGACTTTCTGAACAGCATGTTGAAATTTGATCCCCAGTGTTGGAGGTGAGGCCAAATGGGAAGTGTTTGGGTCATGAGGTTGGATCCTTCATAAATGGCTTGGTGCCGTCTTCCATCCTCCTCACAGTAACGAGATTAGTTCCCTTGAGAGTTTCCCCCAAGAGCTGGTTGTTAAAAAGAGCTGGGCACCTTTCCCCCTCCTCTCTTGCCTCTTCTCTTCCCATGTGATGTCTGCACACAGGCCAGCTCCCCTTCCCTTTCTGCACGAGTGGAAGCAGCTTGAGGCCCTCACTAGATGCACGTATTGGTGCCATGCTTCTTGTACGGCCTGCAGAACTGTGAGACAAATAAACTGTTTTTCTTTATAAATTACCCAGCATCAAGTATTTCCTTATAGCAACACTAAACAGACTAAGACACCTGATAAACTATAAAGCCCCCAACTTAAAGGAGAAGTCTGTACACATTACCTCTTTTTCTTAACCTTCACTGCTACGATGTTAAAACTTCATAATTTGATAGTTATGTACATCATGGAATATTTTTAAAAAATTCAATATCAGTTAGGCATGGTGGCTCATGCCTATAATCACAATACTTTGGGAGGCTGAGGTGGAGAGATTGCTTGAGACCAGGCTGAGCAACATAGCAAGACCCTCATCTCTACAGAAAATCTTTAAAAAAAAATTAGCTGGGCATGGTGGCCTGCACCTGTAGTCACAGCTACTTGGGAGGCTGAGGCAGGAGGATCCACTGAGACCAGGAGTTTGAGGCTGCGGTGAGCTATAATCTTGGCACTGCACTCCAGTCCAGGCAACAGAACAAGACCCCATCTCTAAAAAGAGAAAAAATTCTCTGACATTGTATGGCTTTTCCATTCTTCTTTTACTTTTTCTTTCCTTCACATTCTTCTTCTCATTCCTTCTTTTTACCTTTCTCTTTTTTTGTACCACCTTCCTCAAATGAGAGAATCTCCTAAGTATGAGACCAAATCCCTGCTCTTTATATATTTTATTGGCTAGAGTTTTTTAAATTTTTTTTTTCAGTTTAGGTTCCTGGATTATTTTTATCATTACTCTTACTTACTCATCATTGCTTCAAAGTCAGTGAGGAACTATGAATGCAAGGGTTCATATTTAGATAACTAACAGTGGAGACTTACCTACCTAGTCCTTTTGACCTTGGACATGCCATTATTCTACTGGGCTTCAGATTTCTTATGTATAAAATGGGGAAAATATTATCTGTCCAAACCACTTTACCAGATTGTTGGGAATACCCAATAATACAATACATGAAGGGAGAATTTGTTGTAAATATTAGTGTTATATAAACAAAAATGATAATCTGCATGCCTAAAATAAAATTCATTTCCTTAAGTTGCTATGATTTATCTCTTACCATTTTTTTTCTTTTTCCAAAAACTAAATCTTGCCACCATTAACAATGTTGCTTTTTTATTCATATATCTATTAGTTCAATTATTCAATCAACAAACATATATTTATTCAACTTCCAATATACCTACTTCTCCTAGGAATGCTGCTGAGCATAAGATGCTCAGGGTATATAAAGTACCCTGCCTTGGCCCTTCAAAGAACTAAAACTATAGAGGGAGTGGCAGATAAATGCACAGAAAATTATGAGAGGCAGGGACAGAAATTCCACTACAAAAATATTCAAGGCTGTGGTTTTAGGGCACCTACAACAACTAACTCCATATCCACCTCCCTCTTCAAGCAACAATCTTTTAAGTAAATTAAGGTAGCTCCTCACAGAGAGGTTGGCAATCTCATTGTAGAAGAGACACTGAATTGTAATGTTCAGATATTCATTTATTTGAGGTAACTTTCAAATTGTGACTAAGGAGCTTAGGGTCAAAGGTAGCAAGAGTTTGAGTGGCTTGAGTGGCTTATGGCTTTGAGTCATGTTGGTAGCATAGTAAGATAGCAAGCACTTGGCAATAAGTGACTGAGAAAATAGTCATAATAATCCCACAAGGATCTTTCAGTGCAATCACAAATTCAAGAATGCATTCAACAGGAACATATAAATAAGTGCATGACTCTTTGGACCTCTATCAAGTCAGTTAGTATAGATGCCAGTGGTCGCTACTTTATCTGAGGTATTTCAGTATTTATCCCATTTTTAATTTCTAAATATGAGGATTGTTATTTTTTCTAGGAAATCAGTGTAACATTTTTACAGAAAAGAGAGTGTCAGCGATGCCATTTGATTTTTTAAAAAGTAGTAGCTTTTTGGATAGGATTGGTCTTTTGACAAAATCTAACACATTTTATGTCTTCCAGTTAAAATAATTTAATTGCTGAAATAAGAAGTCATACATCAACTTACTACTAGAGCTAAGCTTCTGCATTAAGGTATCTTAAGAAATAATATTGGTGAAAATGTGGGAAATAAATAATTGTTTGAATTGTTTCAACATAGGCAGGCCCCTTAACAATTTTACTATATTCTTTTAGCGCAGATTTCATTAAGTTACATGGCATGATGTGATTAGTTACTAGCTGGCTTTTGATTGCAAAGCCTTGTTAATGTCTGTGTTCATATTAAATCGTGTATGTAAGTTACTTGAAAAGAAATTGTGCACCATGCCTAGCCCACAACAGGTATCAGGAGCCTTAGGCAAAGCCATAGACCCACTTTAATGAAGCAGTCAACACAGTTCTCAGCAGTGTTTGCCTCTAATAAGTGTGTAATATCTGGAATAATGATCCAGATGGTTTTAAAATTAAGAGAAGTCAGTAGGTACATCCTGATGTGATTTGGCATGGACTTGGAGGACAGACATTTAGATTTGGCTCATTGGAAAGAGACAAGGGGAAAAGCATACAAGCTAGCAGATAGGAATTTTACACTATATCTCCCAGGCGACAGATTTTCATTCTTAGAGACAAATTCTCCATACAATTTGCACATATTTTCATGTCATTAGCACAAACCAATTTTTGTGTCTGGGTCACAGTGCCATCTCACTCTATCAGCTGGGATTGAAAAGACCAAAAATCTTTCTTTTAGAAGCCAGATGTTGGCCATATTGAGTAGAAACTTAATCAAAATAGTAGGTCAGAGGCTCCTGACTGGGAAACTCAAGACTGGCTTCTACTGAAGGAAGTGGAAAGAAAAAATGAAAAATCTATAAAAGAAAGATGAAATAAGAAAACCATTATATAAGAGGTAGCATACATTTTAGAAACAATATACTGAGTATAAATTTTGTAGAATTGGAATGAAATTGGCTATGGTTCATTTTTAAATATAGGAGAAGAGTATTGCAGAAAACAACTTTTTATAAAATTATTTGGAAAATGAGGAGGAAGAAGAGAGAAGGCCCATCCTATATAAGATTTAAACAAGTGAGTTTTAAAAATTCAGAACCTCTAGGACCAATACATATGTGCTTATTTCTCACCTATGGGACAATCCATGGCAATCACTTATGTTTGTATATACATTTAATCAAAATTCATGTTCTCTTTGTTAGATAAAAGGCATGTTCAGGGCTATAATACAAAAGCAGCCCACGAGAATGAGTGTTGCTCAAGATCCACTGATTTCTTTGCTCTTGGCTTTTTGGTTTTCATTCAACTTTCATCCCCTTTTCAGATTTTCAGTCTCTTTTCCTTTGTATCATGTAAATATAAATAGTGTCTATCTCTCAGTTCTGCTCTAAACCCTTCCATTCTTTCTCTACACGTTGTCTGTTGTGGTTCTTACCTAATGTCATGGCTTCATACGCAGTAGCTAATGATACCCAGATCTATAAATCCAGCTGAGGTCTCTGCTTGAAGCTTCCACCTAAAAGTCCCTCTGGCTCCTCACTCAATTTGTGCCCCAAACTACAGCCATCCTTTCTGAAACTTGTTCTTTTTTCCTATGATTCTGATGCTTAAGGAATAGCTCCACCATTCAGGGGCCCAACACAGAAATCCATGCATCACATTCGGATGTTCCCGCTCCCACACTCTCCATGTCCAATCAATCACTCGTCGATGTCCGCACTGCTTTCAAAATATGTCTAAAGTCAGTCCATTTGCCCCTTCTCCTTACTGCTTATTTTAGACAAATATGACTCCTTTTCTGAATTATTGCAACAAACTTCTAAAAATAATCCAGGTCCTAGTCCTCAGAACCTGAGACTGTGTTCCCTTATATGGCAAATGGTAGTTTGTAGATACGGTTGAGGTTAAAGAACAGGAGTTGGGTAGATTATCTCGGATTACCCAGGTGAGCCTAATCAAATAACTGATTTGATCACAAATGTGATCAAATTTGAATACAAATGTGATCAAATAATCACATAACTCTTTGAAAGCTAAGTATCTTTTCTGGAACTGTCTGTCAATAAGTGAAAAGCATGTGTATTACGGCTCACAGTTGGGGAAGGTATCAGGGAGAGATGGGCCATCCTCCCTCTTCATAGGGTTTGGCCCGATCATTTTTTAACCACATCTTCCTCCCTGTTTCCAGAGTCATCGGATCCTTTGCAGACGCCAGATCCTTTTCCTCCTGCTGATTTAGGGTTCCTTTGCCCTGGCCTTTTATTTCACAGGCCTTTGCTTTCCAGCAACCAAATAATTTGTTCTATTATGGCCTCTCCCCTCTTTTTGTATTGGTAGGTTTATGTCTTTTCTTGTTACTGTAGCTTTAATATCATATTAGGATGTGTGGAGAGGAATTTTAGCTAACTGTGTATGTTCAATCTGTTGTCTTTAAACGAACCCCCCCTCTCTTGGATTTTCTTTCCTTTTCAAGCCCTTCAAAAAAATCAGTTTCTTCCCACTTGTGCCTTGTGCACTGACAGATCTGAATGATGTCCTCCTAATGTAAGTCTTGGCGGAATCAGGGCAATTTTTATAGAATCAATACAATTTTGGGATCAAATGACTTTGTCACCTATTGAAGGTTTATATAAAATCCAATACCCAAAATAATATCTTTTTGGAAACAAGCAAAAAGAATCTCAAACTTGTATTCCCCTTAGAGAAGTTGAAAACCCAAGAGACATTTAACAGAACACAGATTTTTAATTTAAATAAAGGAAACCCCCTACTTTTTTGCTCTGTAAAGAGCACAGAGGTTTTCAGTTTTAAGCAGGAAATTTAAGGTCAGATGTCAAAACTCAATATCTGATTACAGTCAAGTGTTATCCTTTCCTTAGCTCCATATTTTACGCTCAGTATATATATATAACTTTAATCTTTCCTCACTTTTTGGAGAAGGGCCAAACTTAAAATGCATGTTTTCAAAGGACTTGAATAGAATCTTGTCTAAAATGCAAAACACGGTTTCATTTTTAACATCTGTGGTATACTTTAATATTTTTCCCTATGTCTTCATGGTTTTGTTGGCTTCTTGAGGAGGGGTGGAGAAAACCAAGTGCAAGAAAAAAAAAATAGAGGGGGAGAGAAAGAAAGAGAGAAAAAGGGTAGATATAAAAATCACCAATAACAGTCATTTTTCTTAAATGTAAACCAAGTCTTCTTAAATCCTTTCCAGATTGAGTCTTGGTCTTCTCTATAATTTTTTAAGATCAACGCAAGTTTTGTTCAAGTAAGACATTTGTCTTTATTTTGGCCCCAATCACGGGTGTTATGAAGTCACCATTAATCTGTTTCAAGAATTCTTTTAAGAAAAGATACTTGATTTTAAAATAGAAGTGTGTTTCATGGAAGCCTTCAATCATAAATTGTAAATTTCACAGAGAACAGAATTTGCAGTGAGACCAACCCTAAGTTACTCTTAAGGTCACTCTGCCACTGGAGCCAATAGTCCTTGGAGTAAATGATGATATAATCATTGTTATAAGAAACATGACACTTTCCAAGAAAAAATTCTTATGGCAAACCTAACGATTTGCATGCAAGGATAGTCAATAACTTGACAAAATAAATATGTACAGGGGGTAGAGAGAGGAGATACAGAAGGAGTAGTGGAAAATTTTTGATTATATTGTTGAAGGGTAAAATTAAGGCATTATAAATTTCCTTCCTTCAACAGTAACCAAAAATGCTGAACAATATTTTCTAAATTTGGCATATTACCAGATCTCCATGGAAAATATCCTCTGAGCTCAGTCTGAGAATAAAAGAAGAAAAAATAAACAAGCATTACCACCAATTAACAAATTATCTGTGAGCTTTCACAGATGACAATTACTAGAATTTGAGAGAGGCTAACAGAGCCCTGCCTTGCATATGTATTGCATAGAACTTCAATCTGCCATTTTTGCATAACTAAGAAAATAAGAGTTGGACGTGATTAGTTGACAAGGTGATAATGAGAAAATATTCTGACATATTCATAGCTTGTTCAAAACACATTGATCAGAGGATGAACACATCTGGACATACTCTAATTTAAGGGTACAACTATTGCATCACTTTTCATTTTAGCCTGGGTTCAATGTAAGGCTACTACCTAATGGATTTAAAATTAAACTTTGTCTCTGCTAACAAGATGACGTTACTCTAAGCAGTAGTGTGAGTCACAAAAGTACCTTACAAGTTATTTTGATGGGGTCTTTCTCTGACATTGCCAAATGTGAATTGTGAGTCACAGAACTTTAAAACTGGGCATGTGGGCAAGCACACAGTGGTGGTGAAAGCCTGACGTATTGCTTCTTAGAAATCAGTTGACATTGGATCAAACCTGGAATTCTATTACCAAGAACTTGGGTTATGAGATCAGAAAAAATTCTGGCACGGTCGAAAACCATCCCTGATGTGGGAGGAGTTGTTGGAAGCTGCAGAAATGTTGGGAGTACCATGACAAGTCAAGCAGCCTCCACGAGCAAATGGATTATGTCTAGCCAGAGGAGAGTGGCCAGATGAGAGGCACATTAGACAAAATTAGGAAACATGAGGAAATATTGAAGGAACTGGGGCTAGATTAAAGAGGCTTAAGACAGCATTTACAAGTGTCTGAAAAGCTGAACATAAGCAAAATGGAAAAAAAATGCAAAAAACTAAACTAATATTCTCTTTTTGGAGACTTATTCTGGTTGGACCCAAAGGACAGAGCTAGAATCAAAATAAGATATTGATAGGGAGATATAATATGGTCAAAACAAGGAATAACTTTCTAAAAATTTGGTTCTCTAAAACCAAGTGTCCTACATCAGAAGGAACATCAATGGTTGATAGTTTCAGTGAGAACATTGAAGCAGAGTCTAGGATGGGAGTGAGATAAATTTCATGACTTCAAAGGTCCTTCCAACTCTTTGAGTTAGTAAATAAATGGTCTGGCTTGGTCTGAACATCTGGGCACACCCTGAACCCAATCACTGGGCTATGCCTGCATTATGTTTCACCATTCTACAAACCATCATTTTCTCTAGACTTTGGCAATGGAGATTAAACACGGCTTCGTTTGATTAGTACGTTTACTAAAAACAATGCTATCACCACTCACAATTTGACATTGTTTTTCCGAGGTATATGTCTTTATAGGAATCTCAACAGGAAATAGGTACAACCTAATTCATCAGCTATTTTTATCAAATATTATAAGTGTCAGATTAATAAATGTAGAATTTGGATTTTATGGATGCCATGGGGTTTCTATTTTGTTGATGTGTTTCCATTTAAATCTCCAAAGAATCCCTAAAATGGCTGGTTACTGAGTTTTGATTTGGGCCATGACCTAGATGTTGGGGTGTACTCCAGTACCACACAACCTTCTCTCCCTATCCCTCCTGCTCCATCCAGCACAGGAGGTTCTTACGAGGCTGGTAGGGAGGGGGGATTTGGCTGACTGGGGATGCTGCTATAAGTATCCAATCTATGTGGATTGCCTTCCTGGGTTTTGAAACAGGGTAATCCACATGCCACGTGACTTCCACCAGTAAGGGTATGGTCTTCTTTTGCCATTCCGGACTCTTCAAGGCAAAAGACTTAAATTCTGTTGCTTCATTGCAGCCTCCGTTTCCACCTTTTCATATTTCATTCCTGCTGTTATATGGTTGCTTACATTTAGTTTCCTCTTTTGATTCAGGTTCTTCACTCATTTTTGGGTCTTAACTCTGAATATTTTTCAGGGTCAGAATCTTCACATGGCCTCAGGCACTCTTGCTCCTGGCTGCTGTGAGTTGTTTATCTACTTGATCATCACCCGGTTTGGGTCACCATCCTATTTTATCAGTCCCTGGATCTATTTCTAGGCTCATCTCAAACACACATGAGGATAGATATATAGTGGTCTCCTTCTAAATGCAGAAGTTCAGAGATTGTTTTTCTAAGTGTCAAATAATAGCAGGTCATATATGCACAATTTGGACTTCTTTTATTTGAGTTTGATGTCCTGGGTCTCATTATCCACCAGGGTGATGTCTTACTCTATGATAAGTTGGAGACCTCACCATGCTTTGACTGAGTTTGGAGAGAATATGAACAAGAGCAATGATCCGACTAGCTTAATTATGGAACTGGTCACTTATCTAAACCAAGTACACAAAACAGAGTTAGTTTTTGGACCCGATTCACAGGTTTATGAGAAAATCTAAATGGGTATCAATTTATTTGAAACTCTGTCAGCAAATGCTTAAGCACAATATTCTTCTTGCAAAAATAATTTATTTTAAGAATATTGAGATAAAAATAATTCAAGGCAAATTAGGCAAAATAGAAAATCTTAATTTAAACATTTAGACCAGTTATAGGAAAATTTACAATACAGAAATGCACTGAAAAAAGGAAGATAAGGAAAACAGGAATGTACTTCAGTGCCATGCTATATAGAGGCTGCATTTGTTTTTGGACAGGTTTAGAGAGCTCTCTAACCTTCTGTCTTCTAAATTTCCAATTAAAATATGAGCACAGGGAGTAGGAGAATGTGTTTGTTTACACTTGGCAAAAACCGATTTCCTGTTTCTAAGAAAAAAAGCTTTTCAAAGCTTTTTTGGACTTCAAATAGCTCTTGCAAAACAATATTTTGATGAGCTAAGTGTAAATGAATCAGGAACATATGGATTGGATTTCCATTGAGATACACATGGGTTTAAACATAAGCTGAAGAGAATGACTGTTAAGTTATACTTAGAATTGATAAAAACCAAAATGTAATATGTTTCTCAAAACTTGTTTTGAAACACCTTATGTCCCATCCCCCAGCTCAAACACTGGAAGTTTATTCTCTCTTCTTAGGAAATCTTTCATGAAAGGTGGGTACTACTTGTTCTTTAATGAAAAAGAGTTGAGTTTTAACAAGCAGGCTTCAAAGTGATGTTATTACACCCATTTACCTATCAGAAGTGCAGACCCCCCCCCCCGGGTGGCAACACAAATAAATTCTCATTCCAATAATTTTCCTTGCCCTTGCTCCTTTCTGTTCTACTTCCCTGCCCCCAGGACAGACACATCTAAGGGTGGGAGGATGGAGAATGAAATCCTGTATTTGCTAAAACATGCATGGCCAGCTGTAACTATCTTTGTGTCCCATAAAGGTGGCTTTGCAATAGTTCTAAAAATGTTTTGTTTAATGTGAATAATTCCAGAAATATGCTATCCTCTGTTCTGGGTGATAGTTAAAGTCACACCGGGAACTGTCTTGATAGAGGATGCTATGGTGCTAAATAATTTCAGATTAGAAATTCTTACCCATAGGAGAGATGATTACATGGTTAATGCTGTTTATATAGCCTAATCCTTTAAGAGTGTCTGGGGTTTGGGAAACAACAATACAAGAGATATCTCTCTTAGCCACTCACCAGCAAACCAGCACCAGATGTTGTTATGGGCTGATTTGTGTCCTGCTAGAATTCATGTGTTTATATCCTAACCCCAGTACCTCAGAATGTGGCTGTATTTGGAGGGAGGGCCCTTAAAGAGGTGATGAACTTCAAGTAAAGTCCTTAGGGTCGGCACTAATCCAAGATGACTGGTGTCCTTATAAGAAAAGGAGATTAAGACAAGTGCAGAGTTAGGACCATGCAAAGACACTGGGAGAAAATAGCTATTTACAGGCCTTGGAAGAAACCAGCTGTGCCAACACCTTCATTTCGGATTTTTGGCCTCCAGAATTGTGTGAAAATATATTTGTATTGTTTAAGCCACCCAGTCTGGGTATTTTGTTATGGCAGCCCTAGCACACTAATACAGTTGTGAAGATACTTATTCTCCACCATTTATAAATAATTATTACTTTTAGCTCCAGGCCAGAGTCTAATATTACCATTTTTCAAACCTTGAAGATATCTTCCTAAAACCTAAAATTTTGACTATAATGAGAATCATTAGCCTTAAAGGCCAGGGCCTCTGTAATCAGCAGTATACATGAAGACAGGTACTAAAGCACAAGTCCAGTTCTCCTGGTCATGGCGGAATCCGCTCTTGGCCTCCCTCTGACAGAGCCTGGATCCTGTTCCTTTCCCTCACCAGATATTGTTCTTTGCCCATTTCTCTTAGGCTTGCTTTATATTAGATTTCCAGATTTTATGCTTTTCTGCCAAAGCGAGGCTTATTTTCTCAACTATTGCCTGGCACCTGTATTCTATTGTCACAGTCAAGCAACTGATTCATAGTAAGTCATGTTTGCCTCTGGTTATATTAATAGAGAGCTCTGGTGGCATTCTTTCCATGTGACGGCTTAACTGCTACACTTTGTAGGTACGCATCCCCCTCTTCCTTTATTAGTGTGGCCTTGTCTGTCCATTTAGGCCTGCCGCCTTCTCTAAATCGAGCTGGATTTCCCTGCTGGCTGATTGTTCAGGACTGCATATGCCAATGATAACCTGGACCCTTGGCTCTGGTATCAGAGTCCCTGTGTACTTATTCTGGCCTCTTCCATAATAACTGTGTGCCAAAATTCCTTCATCGAAAAATAGGGACGATAATAATAGCATCTATTCCACAGGGTTGTTGGGGTTGGGTGGTATATAAACAGGGTTTAGGATCTTGTAATACTTCAAGAAATGTAAGATAAATTGTTAAGAATGATGATGGCTGCCCTAAAATATGAAGATGCATTTGATCATTACAACAATCTTATAACAAGAGAAATCTCTCTTTTAGAGACAAACAGACTGGGCAGAACCTGACTGGGTTCAAAAGCTATGTTTTTTAATGCTTTTTCTGGAATAGTTCTACCTTAGAACAGAGAGCTAGGGGAAATGAGCCAAATATAATGACTCACTATTCCCTAAGTGTATCATGGCTTCATCAGGAGCCGTTGTGGGGAACGACTCACTTTGGAGAGGGGATTAACATGATTATAACCAAGAAGATGGAGACACTTTTAGAACTTTCTCAAGAAGAGAGCTGGACCAAGTCCCTAATAGTTGGAAGTAAACTCATTAAATGCTCCAGAAGTCTGCTCCAAATGTCCAAATCCAATGTTTTGATTAGTGGATCTGAAAGAAAACATCATTTACATCCATATTATGCACTGAGTAAATTGTCCAGGAAACTGAGGATGTGTTGATGACTTTGAGTCCTAGGGAGCTGGATGATCTCATGACCATAGCATTCCGGAGAGGTGCATTAATGCACTTTCATTTCCTATGTGAGAGCCTTGACACAGAGAAACAAACATGATAGTACATCCAAGTCTCCAAGCAAACCAGTGGATTTCAGTTCATGCTTCTTGCTCCCTCCTCGTGGTATCTGGCTGACTGCAGCATTGTCTCTCTTTGGAGTGGATGTGGAGGCAAAGAGCCACAAAGAGCATCAGCGGGAGTTGATGCTTCATGGGGATTATCTTGATTGAAGCTGTGCGCTCATGCAATTTCTTGCACTGTTATCTGTCATTTGTTTTACATAGGGCTAATACACACAATCATTTGAAAACTCCATCAGAGACATGTAGCATTATGTCATCTGAGGCCATGAGATTGAGGGACTATCTTCTCAAGAGCCAAGTGCAGGAAAATGGAAAGCTGAGTTTAAACATCTTCTTCCTCTATTTTCATCTTGTAATTGATTTTAATTATTCTCTAAAATTATGAGTTTCACAGTTGATAGTAATTTCTGTACATTTTTCTAAGCAGGACACTGATGCAAGCACATAGAATAAAAATATGCATGGTATCAGGCTATCAACATGATATTACCAAATATGGGTAATAGATACAGCCAAATAGACAATGATACTGGTGGTTTCATTGATTCAGTTAAAAAAAAACTCACGTTAAACAAGCAAATAAATAGATAACCTCAAAATGTGATAAATTCTATAAACGAAAAGAGAAACGTAACATGAAAGGTAGTATTGATGGGCATTACTTTAGATTGGGTAGTCAGATAAAATATATTGGAGAAATGTCATTTAAGTTGAGCTTAAGAAGATAAGAATAAGACCTCATGTAAACAGTGGCAAGGAGTGAATTCCATGTATGTAGAACAGCATATGACTTCTGGGGCAGCAAGAGCTTGGCTCCTTTGAGAAACTGAAAGTAGGTCGATGTGGGTGGGAGTTTGGTGGACATAATGTAGGAATATGGCAGAAAAGGAAGCTTGAGAGAGCCCATGTGCAGCCATTTTGACCCATACCAGACCCTAACCACCCTGAACAAGGAAGATGCCCGCAAGTCACCACCCAGGACCATCCGAAGATGGATGAATTACTAAGCCAGATGCCTTACAAACTGTGCTTACGTTTCTGTGATAGCAGCTTATGATTAATCTTTATGGTCTAAGCACCAGACAATGCTGGTCACCCGTAGGGTTTTTGAACATTTAAATATTTTACATTGCCCCATACGAGGTACCCACCCCGGCTGTTCGGGAAAGGAATCCTATTCTGTCTGTGGGTCAGGATCTGTTGTCTGTCTCTGTTTCAATGAAACCTTCCTATAGGTGGTTGGCTCCCTCTCGAATTCCTTCCTGCATGAAGCCAAGAACCCACTTGGAGAGTTCAGGGGGCTTTCTTCCCTTCATTGGGACACCCCCTGCATCCGACCATGAGCAGACCATGAGTGGTCACGGTTGGAGTTAAGTCTGAAGAGTTAAGAAGGGCCCTAGGAAGCTTGTTGGAGCATGGTAACTAAAACACAGTCTTTAAAACAACTCATTATCTGACTTCAATGTGTGTTTTGTTTCTTCTCCACCAATTTCACACCCTCTATCCGTTTTCATATCTCTCAGATGGCTCTGGCTTCATGACCACATTGTGGTAAGTCTCCTTTCTTCCGGGAGCCTGTCATTTTATGAGAATAAGTAACTGAGCGCTGATTATGCCTAAAGGAGTGTTGCTATCCAAACAAGGCCATTTTCATTGATCTGTTGCCCTTTATATTTTGGAAATCCAGGGAGGATGTTAAAGAGAACATGAGTGGGTGAGAAAGAAATGCTACAGGGCAAAGAACATCAATTCCTGAATATCATAACAAATGATAAAAGTTGGTATGTTGTTGATTTCAACAAAACATCAGCCAGACTTTTAACTTGGTTGATTTACTTCATTGTGTGTCAGAATTTTAAAACGATTACTGCTCTTAATTTTATATTTTCACTTCTTCTATTTGCCTATATTTTAATGTGACTCTTTTTAAAAGCTTCTTCAGCCATAACTTAGATGATTTATTTAAACCATTTGACTTTCTAAATATTGACTTTTATAAATATAAATTTCTCTTAAGTACAGATTTACTTGCTTCTGATAGACTATGATATGTTACTTTATTATTGTCACCTACATTAAAATATACATTTTAAAATCTTTCTTTGTGACTTCTTCTTTGGCCTATGGGAAATTTTTTAGATAGCATACTGTTCTTGATTTCCAATTTAATACTTTTTTGGACTCTATGTGATTTAAATCTTTTAAATATACTAAGATATGTATTTAGTTTTTTGGGGGGCCTAGCATACCACTTCCCTTGTGACTTTGTCACAAGCACCTGAAAGAATGATTCTTCTATAGTTGATGTCTGTAGTACTCTTTAAATATGTCAGGTCAATTTGGTTGCTAATATCATTTATTTTACATTTGTGTTGAGTTTTTGTCTACTTGTTCTATCAATTTCTGAGAGAAATGTATTAAAAATCCTTAAGCGTGATTGTGGATTTGTTTTTATTTTGTCAATGTTCAAAAATGAACATCAAAATGAACATCATGTTACATATGATGTTCTATTATTAATATTATTACTGTACTGTAAAAATTTAAAATTTTTATGTGTTATTGACAAATTTACCCTTTTGTCATTATGAAATGACTTTTTGTATATCTAGGTATATTCTTTGTCTTATATTCTACTTTGATATTAATTTAATAAAGTCAACATTCTACATTTAGTATTTATCTACTATACATTTTCACTCTTTCAATCAGTTTGTCTTTATATTTAAGGGGAATCTATTTTAAAGAGCATATAATAGGGTTCTGATTTTTTAAATTTAGACTGAAAGTCTCTGCCTTTTAATTGTATATTTGGCTAAATGATATTTTAAGTAATATTGATATGTTTGGCTTAAGACTAACATGTTGGCATTTGTTTTCCAATTGTCCCATCTGTTCTTGATCTTTTATTTCTCCTTCTCTTACTTCTACCTTTCATCCTAAGAAACTAGAAAAATGAGAATAATGTAACACAAAAAATAAAAGGAAAGAAATTTTAAAAAAGGAAACAGAAAAATAAAATAAAGAAATACAGAAAAATCAATAAAACCAAAAGCTGGCAATTTGAAAAAGATCAACAAAATTTATAAAAGTCTAGACATACTGTCTCACTCTGTTCCCTGGGCTAGAGTGCCATGGCATCAGCTTAGCTCACAGCAACCTCAAACTCCTGGGCTCAAGCAATCCTTCTGCCTCAGTCCCAAGTAGCTGGGACTACAGGTACGTGCCACCACGCCCTGCTAATTTTTTCTATATATTTTCAGTTGTCCAGCCAATTTTTTTTCTATTTTTAGTAGAGATGGAGTCTCACTCTTGCTCAGGCTGGTCTTGAACTCCTGAGCTCAAATGATCCTCCCGCCTGGGACTCCCAGAGAGCTAGGATTACAGGCGTGAGCCACCGTGCCCGGCCATTATTACTTATTTTGAGTGCCAAAGAAGCCTAGATATCTACACCTAAGTGTAGAGTTGCTGTTATTTTAGATAATTTATTTATAATTCATTCCAGTTCATTAATTTTCCCTTCAACTATGTCCAATCTGCTATCAAACGTATTCATTGAGTTTTTTATTTCCAATATTATAGTTGTCATTTATAGAGCTTCTATTTGTTATTTGGTAATGTAATTTTTCCATTTTCAAACTTTAAAGGTATTAGATTATTTCTTTAACATCTCCAATACCAGATAACTTACAAACTGTGTCTAATATTTTAATATTCAAAACTCTACAGATCTATGTCAGCTGTCTCTGTTATTTCTTCTGCTCTCTCATGATGCCTTATTTCCTTAATTGTTTTGTGGTTTTTGACTGTGAGCTGCTCATTTTCCTGGAAACATTATCTATGAGAATTCTTTGAAGACTGGGATAAGGGGGATTTTCCAGAGTGATATACATTTGCCTCTTTCAGAAACCCGGGCTGTGCTCACAATCTGAGACTTCTTTAAACTAATTTTTAAATTATCCAAGTGGTTAAGAATCTGGCTGGACATCTGCATGAATCTTAGCTTGTAATTACAAATTATCAGGGCGATTTTGTATGTTTGTTTCAAAACCAAAGTAAAATGTATGAGAAAGAACACGGAAGACATATCAGAACTCTTAATTACATTTATTTTTCTCTTCCAAGCTATTTCTGATTTTATTTTTATAATGTGTGTAAGACATTACATATGTGCACATGCCTCTGTGTGTTTGCAAATGTACCCATGTGCGTAGCTTAGAGTGGGGTGTGTGCTAAAGATTTTTTTCCTTTAGTGGAAGAAGTTTGCTGTAGCAATGGTAAGCTATTGTAAGGTAAAAAATAACATTCAGCTTTGCTTTTTAGAAAGATGATAGCTAGTAGTGTGAAAGTGGGCAGAAAAGCAGTAAGACCAACAAGGAGAAAGCAAATTAGGAAGGTATGATAATAAGTTATGAAAGATTTGTTTCAGGCTTGAATTCAAGGTATAATGGTTAGAATGGAGATAGGGAATTCATGGAAGAACTGTGCTTGGAGCAGCCTAGCTTCTCTAGAAGATTTTTATCAGTGAAAATACTTGATCAGTGCTGCCCTTTATTATTCCTGTCTCATTCTGTGCAATGAAGGAACTCTGTAAGAAGTGTGAATGATTTAGAGAGACATTTGATCACACTCAGGAATTCATAACTCTAAGAAAAAATTCTATATAGTTAATTATATTATTTATATGTTTTAGATCTGAAAGTTCCTGTATATTGACATGTGTCCAAGAAAAATCCAAGTTTATTACCTGTAAGAAATAAAGAAAGAAGTGCAGGTGGTGAATTTATGTATTGTGATTGTGAAAATTACTGACCTACACTCTCAGAAAAAGACTTACAAGGATTTGGCTCACAAGATTATGGAGGCTGAGAGCTCCCAAGACCACAATCAAGACGCTGGAGACACAGGAGAGATGATGGTGTAATTCTAATCTAAAATCCCAAAGTTGGCAGAGGCTGGAAACCACCATGAACAGCCAATATTTCAATTCAAGTCTGAAGGTAAGAAAAGACCAATGTCCAGGCTCATGCAGTCAGGCAGGAAGCATTTGCTTTCATTTGCGGGAGGGTCAGCCTTTTTTGTTATATTCATCCAATCAGGCCTTCCACTGATTGGATGAGAGTTACCCACATTAAGGAGGGCAATCTACTTTATTCAGTCCCGTTATTCAAATATTGATCTCCTCCAAAAATGCCCTCACAGACACACCCAGAGTAATGTTTGACAAAATATCTAAGCACCTCATGGTCCTGTCAAGATGACACATAAAATTAACCATCATGCATCCTTTGTAAATTGTAGTTCAAAATTTTTGAGTGAGATGTACATGTGTGTATGTGAATACTTAAACATACCTGCATATATAGCTATATTATATTCATATTTATAAATATTACACCCACACCTTAAGGGTAAACTTCCCATCTACAGTAAATTCTAACCATTTGGGGCATATGGCCATATTTTTTCCTGAAAAAAATTGAGAATCAGAAAAGCCAGCCAATTACCAGATATGTGTTTAATGATTTCTTAATATAGTGTTGAATAAAACACAAGTGCAGAAATATAGTCCTTGGCCTCAAGAGACTTGTATGTCACAGAAAATAAGCTTTACACTAGCGTCACAAATGTTAAATAATATAAGACCATTTAGTAGCATTTTTCTCCTCAAGCGATGATGTTTGGCCTCAGAAATTTGACTGTCTTCTGTCTTTTTCTCCTTAAAGATTATTCACTATGCGACACGCATGGTAGAGAGATTCATCACCCAGATCCCCTTCAGAAAAGGACTGGTGCTTACCACATGCATCTACACCTATCAGCTCCTCCAGAATCTTCCTCAGCAACAGAGCTCACCTGGCTGAGGTCACGCCCTTTCCACAGCAGCCCACATCCAGTGACTGACCTCTGGGGGGTGCCAAAGCCCAGCCATTTAGACTCCCTGAGGGACAAGTCTGACAGGCCATATTGGTCCCCAGAACTCCCCATAAACTTGGTCAAGACTTTGCTGAGCTTGTCTCAAAGTTCAGCTTCTCTCTCTGCCTAATCTTCCTGCTGGTCCATCCCTTCCCCAGGTGTTGATCCCCGATAAATATCCTTCACATCAAACTCTCCTCACCTTTTGCTTCTAAAGCCCACGTCCTGTGTCCATATAAAAATCTGAAGTGGATAAATGGTTACAAAATGGGAAAAGAAGTGGTCTATTTTTGATGCTTGGTTTTCTTTTTCTAATGTGATGGAGATGTTGATTATTTTTTAAGTCTGATCAACACTTAAGTGCACATACAGTAGTAACATTCATCAGGTGTCTGGCAGATGGGAGCGGGGAAGAGGGGATGGGTATATACAGACCTAATGGGTACGGTGTGCACCATCCGGGGGATGGACTCGCTTGGAGCTCTGACTCAGGTAGGGCAAAGGCAATATACATAACATAAACATTTGTACCCTCGTAATATGCTAAAATTTAAAAAAATTTAAAAAATTAAACAAAGTCTATATTATGCTCTCTGATGCTTATTTCTCCAATGCTACACAATTGAGTATAACTTCTCTGGCTTCTGCAGCCCCAGGTGCAAATTTGAAAGTGATATTTCAGACTCTTCTGCTATTATTTTAACCTTTTCTCCAGTGAATCAGAATAAATTGGAGATGGGTACAACCTCTATGGCAGTCAAGTTGGCGCTGCTGGTACACAGGGTATTATCTTCTTTGAAATTCTTGCAAGAAGAAGATCAAAGGTAGTTTAGATCTTCATCTTAAACCATAGATTATGAGTCAACCAGGGTTGGCCCAAGACAAATATCTGATGTGTGGTTAGTCATATGGTGAGTCAGCGTTCTAATCAGGGGCAGAGTTAATCAGTTGGGGTTACTTACTCACCATGCCAAACTTTGAAGCACTCCTTCCAGAGAGGGTATATATGCATTCTTTTGGCATATTTGGTTTTGCTGGTATATCATTATGTTTCTCCTCCCACTACCACAAAACAAAGATATTAATTGCAGTTAAAAATAAAGTTATAAACATCTGGCAAGCTAAAATTGAGCACAAATCTACAAAGTGATGTCTGCCTGTGCGCTTTTAGAGGTAGAATAGGTCTTTCATAGCTACGAAGGAAAGAAACAGGGAGATAAAGTAGTTCACTCCAGATCACCAAATAAGTTGGTGGCAAAGCTTGACTAGAATCCAGATGTAATGGCCAACTTTTAACTACATCATATGAATCCCATTCAGACTTTCTTGGTTGGCTAGTATTGATGTAACCAAAAAGACATCTATTCAAAACTCAATATTCCACTAGTATTTATTGAGAACCTACTATGTGCCTGGTACTCTTTTTAGTCACAATATATATGGCAGTGAATCAAATAGACATGTTTTTGTTGTCAAGAAGTTTACTTCCTGGCAAAGATCAATTTTTAAAAATTTTCTGCTAGAGGCTACTTATAGCATATCAATAGCAAGATAAGTGTTTAAACACACAAGGTAATAAACAAAGACAGCCTTGATTACTCTTCCTGTGATTTCATCTCAAGTGACATTTCTCTTTTGGTACTGACTTCATCAGGCTAGTATAGGAACTTGCTGCTAAATACATTGTTAGCAATGGTCATAGCATACCTGAATATTGTTTTTTTTTTTTTGATTAACTGTGCTTAAAGGTGCTGTACCATTCAATTGCAAACAGAGTGTTTATATTAAATGAGATTTTCAGCTGGAAGAATGGCAATGGACTTAGCCATAATTTTTCTAAATTAACGTAACATTTGTATAATGATATTTAAAAGTAATTGCCTGGGCCATTTTTTTCTTTGCAAATGAACTAGCAGATAAATCATCAGAACATCTGCTCAGTTTCCAAATCATAATGTTTTGTCAATGGTGAAAGGAGCTTAGAGAAAGAAACTCAAGGAATCATGGACTCTGCAGAGCGCAGAGTACAATGAGTTCTCAAAAAGTCATTTGTTGACAGATATTGCTATTCTCATTTTATAGCATCCTGTGCATCTCCTTCATGTCACTTATAATTAGAATTAATCATATTCAATTACTTACAGAGAAGCATCACAGACTCAGAAGCCAGTCTATCAGGGCTCATTCCTGCTTTCACCACCTACTAGTGATGTTGCTTTGGACACATCACTAAACTCCTCTGCATCAATCTTTTTGTGTGTAAAATAAGAATAACATATTATAGAGTTTTTATGATACCTAAGTTAATATTTGGAAAATACCTAGAACAGTGCTTGGTATACAACAAGTATTATGTAACTATTTATAAAATTAATGAAAATTTTAAATTTTCCTTTTCCACTAGCCAAAGAAATACGAAATGTATCTCTCTTAATTACTGATAACATTCTCATCTACTGTAATTATAGCTGCATGTTGAATTGTTCCATAAATTATTCTTTAATGAAAGAATGGATGAAAGTTTTGAGGCCATAAATGGTAAAAAGATCTACTCAAGATCATAAACCATAGTTCTACACATTCTTCAGTAGCATAATAGGGATAGTGCTACCACTAATTTGGTGAACCTCTCTTGTTGCTGTACAAACATCATTCCATTTGTAAAGTACTTTTGATGTTACTGCAGCCTTAAAATGTTAAGTATCAAATCTCTGCATCAGAGATTAGGCAACTGAAGTTTGAAGAGGTTCTGTAACTTACCAAAAGTTTGGACAGAACCTGGGATCAAATCCAGGTCCTTCTGAGGCCAAAGGTTGTGTTCTTCCATGCCACACAGTCTTACATCAAAAGAGTGTGTTTGCTGACATCATGTAGGAAAGAGTGAAATCCAGAAGGGGAAATTTACAGAGGTATAACAAAAACAATATCACAGAATGTGTTATATAAGGATTTGTCTTTCAAAAGACATCTCTCCTGGTTTTCTTCCCAGGCAAATGTTAAGCCCAGTGATTTTAGCAATATTCCACAATACTTACTGACATCTTCGACTGATGTCAATTTATTACAAAACTAAAGCCTATGTCTGAGGTCTTTGTAGTTCAGTCCATAAAAGATACTTAAGCAAGCTATTAGTATTTTTAAAGAAGTACAGGACTAACAACAAATGCATATGAAATATTTTATCAGTGATAAATTAAAGAGAAGATCACCTTAATTTGATGTACCTCAAATGCAATGAAACAGATTAAAAAATCATTACATCCTTAGTCATAAACCATAGTGTATAAACCATAATGTATAAGCCATATGCTTAGATCTATGAATTTGGAAAGTGAAGGCGAATGAGTAGAAGAGTCTGGACAACTGTTGGAAGTGATGCAAAGTTACCCAAGGAATACTATGATAGGGTTAGGAATTCACTGTGTCTGCAGAAATTGAGTTGCAACATTTCAGGAGTGATGGAATTGACTTGCATGGGCACATCTTACCTGTTCTTCCTGAGTCGAGCCTTGTGCAACGTCAGACTCTATTTTCCTGGAATGTCCAATTATATTGGACTATTTTATAGCATATTCAGCTGAGGGTGATTACAAGTGTGATACAGCATAATCATGAAGAATTGCCCATGAAAAGCACAATAAAGGTGCTCTTATTTCTAACCAAGACCCAGGGCATAGAGATGCAGAAGGATTTTGAGAAAGATCAGTATGTTAGCTTATGGTGGCCACCTGATTCACTTATTACTTCATTAAATAGCTATAATCAACTCTTTATCATTTCAAAAAAATTTCCAAGAAAATAATGTCATATTTAGCTGACAATACCTGGAGCTTGAATGCATTCTCCTCTGCTTAAAAGCATTGCTTTGAATTCCTTTTTAGGTCATTATCACTTCCCTAAACCTAAAACAAACAGAGATACTACCAGGGACAAAACCACATGCCTTTTGCTCTTGTCTTATTTATGACTGGATCCATTTTTTGTCTTATTTGTGAAAGTAAAAGTGGATGCTTAGAAGTCATAAATTGTATGCCAAGCAAGCAAACAAGCAAAAACAAACAGACAACCAGACTCTAACTCCCAATTTCATCAAAAGGCAGCAAAACCCTCTTTCACAGTAAGAAGGGTGCATACTTAAGCCTTCTGGAAACTCCTCTGAACCAACAAAAGGACGTGTGAGCTCTCTGTGACTGAATAGTGTGGCCGAGATGGAATGTTGTGGCAATATAAATTACAGAGAAGATGCATGGCTTTTCATCTCCTGCCCTCACCCGCAGATGTCTGTGGGATGAAAGTAGAAATCCCTGCCAGCCACCCCAGTCCTGCGGTTCTGACACCCTGTAATCGTTTTCTAGATTCATAACCTCCCTCTTCATCCCACCAAGCCCCCTATTAGGGGGACTGTATTGTACACATTTCACTGTAAAATAGTAAGTCACATCACAATTCATTTCGCCTTGAGAATTTCACAACATCCTTTGAGATCACAATAACCCTGAGGATATTGTGCAACTGGGGTTGGGAATGTCTTGCCTAAGTTATAACTTTGTGAAAGAAAGTGGGTGAAAGTGGGGGAATTGATCTTGCTTAAAACAATTGAGTGAGCTTTAAGTAAACTGCACAGGAGTAAGTTTAAAAGTGACCAGGAAATCTGGTAAAAGTTTATACCATTCAAGTTATCATATTTAATGTTCATATCTTTATGCAGTGTTTCTCCAGGCAGTATGCTTTTGCCTTCCTTAAGCAAAAGATCGTGCTCTTTTGTGTTTTTCTCTGGGACATGCCTTCTGTATGCTAATCTGACTCATAATTGTTCATTTTAAACGATATAAGAAAAGCAAACACATGACTCGATAAATGTGATGAGTAAGGAGAAATTGGTATTTGGCTAGCCGACCTAGTCTTACATTTTAATTAAAAAGCATGTCTCACATACCATCAATAAGTTTTCAAGTTACCTGTCATGACCAGTTCTAATCACAAGCATGTCATTCACTCTTTCATAATAAATTGGCAGATTATGCTAATATAAGAAAGGGAAGCTATCAATTTTATGTGTGCCAGACAAGCCATGCCATTGATTTTATAATTTATGATATGCACTTAGGAGACGAAGATGGCTAAGGAAAGGGTTTCACAAACAGAATAAAATGTTACAGGAGAATAATCAATTAAATTATTTGACAAATAGGTGGAGCAAAACGTTGCAAAATATTACACTTTCTTAATGGTCAAACACCCAGGGATTCAGTGTCATATTATATCTGTACTAATCCTATAACAAAAAGTTCTGTGATAATAGCAGCTACATGTTAATTAATAAGATTGGTTAATTGACATTTTCTTATTAGTATAAGGCAGGAAAAGTCTTAAAGATTTAGTTGATTGGGGCTAGAAATTTCTTTGTTCAAGAGATAAAGAAAACAACATAAATAGGGTACTATTAATATTAATTGTATCAATAAAGTTTTTAAAATTACTATATGGCTTCTTGTATTTTGTTACTTTCTGATATTCTTCTACAGAAAAATCATTTGGGTTAGTGCAGAATCTTATAAAAAAATGAGAGTTTGCAATAGAAGTGGGAATTTGGGGGCTTGTAGAAAAATCTGGGGTAGAATTGGGTTAAGACAAGATTAGAGCTAAATATGCACAGTTAAATACACATTGTGTCTTACATTTATAACCAAAACTAGTTGTTTTTAGTTAAAAGATTAGATTTTGTTTTGAAGCACAGTCTCAGTATTTTAATGCTTTCATCAAATCCTTTTTTCACATACAAATACCTTTAATAAAACAAGAAAAATAAAGTATACTTATGCTACATTAGTTTTGAATATGACCAAAAATCATCAATTTGTCTACAGGTTTTGCTCACTTATGTAAAAACAAAAATCTACAGCAGATAAAACAAAACAAATTAAATATTTGAAAACTTATACTTGCATTCAACAATTTTTATCTTATGTAGAGTTAATATACATACACATACATATGCATGTTAACACACACACACACACACACAAACACATACACACAAGTGCATTCATAACACCCAAACAAAAGGTAATGCGTATTCAAAATATAGCAGATCATCAATTCCTTCTAGAGATTTCTGAAAATCTTTATTATACTGAAGTTTATCATATTGGATAAATGCTTATCTTATAACACTAAGGAAACTGGTGGAGCCAATAAAAAGCTGCTATTGGGGATTTGGTTTTGCAATTGGATGTTGCTTACAGTCATCATATAGTTGGCTACCATTCCAACATAGTGAAAAGATACATTTACTTATAACGAATGGTCTTATTTGGATAATTCCAAGAACATTAAATGCTATTTGTTCCCAATTATTAGATCTCAGTTAATGTTGCGCTTACATGATTTTATATGCTATAAAATAACTCTATAATTAATATTTTATAAATATAATTCCTAGGTAAGTTTTTACAATAAGCCAATAATTGGTTGTTTTTCAGGTAAAATTGATAATTTTTAAAACATTCTAAAATAATAAAATAAGATCATTTAAAAGTAGTCCAATTTTTTTTTTTAAGAATCTTTTGCTGAATATTTGTGAAACTTGGGTGTTAAGTAATTTTTGCAAGCAGAGTATGCACTCATATTCTTTCTTGCTGTGGTTTTAATCTCCCTATAACCTTCAAAAAAATTAGTTTCAAACTTGAAGTGTTACTTGTTTGGCATACACAAACCTGTGGGATTCAGCATAGCTAAGGATGGGTAGTGTTGCTCCATCCATCATCAAATTGATTTCCTCAACTTCTCTTTTCATAAGCAAAACAACAGTTATAAATAAAATACAAGTCTACAGTACTTTATCTGTAACAATTACCACGTAGATTCACATCCCTAATAGCAGCCTCTTATTGGCTCCACCAGTTTCCTAGTGCCCATATTTGTGATTCTGGATCAAAGGACTTTCTGTGGAAGAATCATTATTAAGTGTTTTACAAAACCACTTTTCCCGTTCAGAGTTAGTCCATCCTGGCAGCACAACGCACTTTAACGCTGTCTCATGTTTTGACACTTTAAGCAACTCCCTCCAGATGCAGCTAAAGACTAAAATTAAGTTTGGTTTTCTCTCTTCTTTTTTTTTTTAAACCTCTAAAAAATAAGTAATATTACGAAGTGGTCTGAAATATGATCCTTTAGGAAATATGCAGCATTAGCATAATTCTACAGTGCAAAAGTACAAAGAAGACTGAAAGAATAAGGGCAAAGGAGAGCAATCATTTGCTCAGGCCTTGCATTATGTTGAACTTCGGTGGAATGGATCCAAGAGGGAATTAAATCCAAATGTTTCCTGGTTTTTTACATCTTAATAGCCTCATATTTCCTTCCACTTCATCTCATCCACCGTTTTCACATTTAAAATTGTCATCTCTGAAAACATTGAAGATATTTATGGCATGTCTGTTTCCGATACATATTCCAGTCTATTGTATTATTATAGTTACTAGACAACAAAAGAGATGTCTGATTTATATATAAAACAGGAATTTAAATTAGGGAGGAAATGTGACTATGTCATGCCAACTTCACAATAAATCTTCCCCCTGACTCTAAAACATATGACAATATTTGTCAAACTATTTTTCCCTACCTTCATAATATTTTTACCTGTTAAATTGCAGAAACCAATCAAGTAGTCCAAGTTCATGGATGAAACAATGAAATGCAAGATAAAAACACAAAAATAGAAGAAAATATTATGCCTACAATGATAAAAATTAACATATAAGGCCTGTTTCTGTAACTAATAACCACGTTAAGAGCTTTATTTATACTACTTCATTTAAATGTTCCACAATATGATAAGATGGGTACTTTCCATCCCCACAGGTTTTAAATGTCAAGTATCTGGCCCGAGGTCACACAGCCCTTAAGTAACAGAATCAGAATTAAATTCAAACAAATAGATCCCCCAAATTACATTTTACCTTTCTTCTTTAAGTAATCTTTGCAAATGTTATACTCAATGCTGTTGCAAAAGAAGATGAAGACGACAAGGAGTGGAAGGAGGAGTCGGAGGAGGCAGTCCATTAGCGTGATTTCACATTGACCACCCTCTCTGTGCACCTTCTCACTATTTGAATCAAGTCGGATGAGAATTTTCTGATTCAGTCACCGTGATTTTGATTACCTAGCTGTCAGCATGTTTCTGTACAAAAAAGAAAAAGAAGTCGAAGAGAAAGAAGGAAGAAGAGGAAAACAGAAAACAGAGGAAGGAGGAGGAAGAGGAGGCAGAGCAGGAGGAGAGAAATGACCATCCTCTCTAAATACACAAATCTGCCTAAAGCAGACATGAGCAGGAGGATGTTTATGGCCTCAGCACATTTCTTTTACCGCATGGTAAAGACACTTGATTGTCTCTTCCCTCTGAAATTCAAATGTCAGTGTATTGGCCAGCTCATGAGAACAGGCTTTGTTTTCCAGGGATGAGCCAGCCAAACAATAAAAGTTAAGTGGGAAAAAAAAAGCTTTATGATGCTCCTCTGCAGTACTTTGAATCATTCCAACTGCTCCAACAGATGACCTACACAGTTGGAAGAGCAAGAAATCAACTGATTGGGTACATTATTCTCATACTCTTTCCTTTGTCTTGATGTGAGTTCTCCCCTTCACCTTGTCTCCTCGTGTCAATTCAACCACTTCTCAAATCTTTCAGGAAGAAACTGTCTATGACTTGGAATTAAGTTTTTCCCCAATGAGAAGTAACAATTACTTTTGTACTTGCCTTTGCAGTAATGGAACTTTTGAGTGCTTTGGAAAGAATCCTGGCAGATGAGAAGGTTGTCTTCCTGTCAAAAGAAAAATCCTAATCCAAGACAGGTAAAATGGATAGGGACCTGGTTCAACAGAATGAGCCCATATTTTCAGACTTCAAATCAATCCCTCCTTTTCTGTCAGACATTGTTCAGGAGAATAAAGACTCCAGGAGTTGAATTTTTCCAGCCGAACTCTGTTCTAATAGTGTATGAGTTCAAATACTCTATGAAACCACACCCCAGTAAATATGTGGGAAAAATAAAGACTTTCTTTTACAGGGAAAGTATCATATTTCATCTTACTTTTGAAGATTACTCACCACAGATAATATATGAAGTCATTTGCTAAATGATTAAAAAGGAAAATTATACAAACATTAATTGAAACATAGTTTTTCTAGAGGAATAAAATATGTTAGTCTAGTAGTCTATCACCAGGTTTAGACAGAGATTTTTCATCTCTATCATGACAATACCTTTACTGACATAACGTTTTCTTAGCCACTGTGTTTAATCTATATAGCTCCTCCCTTAATATTACTGCTTTTGTCATTCCCAGGAATACACAAACTTCTGTTTGAATCCTAATCTGTGCTTTGTAATAAAATTATATTTATACCAGACCTTGAGAAATCTGTATGATTCAAAGATAATTAAAGAAATAAAACTAAGTGTTTGAATCCCAAATTGCCTTCATGGGATATTTCCAACTGTGTTCAAGCCTTTGTTAGTATGAGAAAAATGTGGTCAATATTATTCCTTTGCGGTGAAGTAGTGCCTCTATGTTGTTACTACATCTCCCTTCCCATTTCATGGATTGTGACAAAGGTTTCCCTCAGTTCCGAAGCTATTTAACTTCAAAGGTCTGGTGGAAATTTCACCACTACCTTAAACATCCAGAAAACGCCTCTGTGTCTGAATAGCCTTTTCATTGTAGGAAACGCAGGGGGTGAATGACATTCAGATTAGATCTAAAGAGACTTGTCATGTCCCACAGGCCTTGTTGGAGGGAGAGGGTGTTACAGATGTTGGACCGGGGCCCTGGGTCGAATTCATCAGCCCTCATATTCTTCTTTTCTCTTCCTGAGAAGAATGTTCCAGATGGTATATATTAATGTGTATTTGTAATGCTTTTGGCGCAGGGTAGTGGCAAGATAAGAAAATGTGAAGTAAACAGAGATGAAAAAGCAAGTTACCAATGAAACAAAACTGGAAGCATTTAAGTTTGTAAGTAAGGGATTTCAGAGAATTAGATTATAAAAAAGGCCAATTAATTTATCTGTAGTTTCGTCTCCCAGCTGGAGAGGAGGAGAGAGAAAAAGAGAGAGAGAGAGATCATAAGACTCAGTCTTCTACTTTTTCTAGTAGAGTTGTTTGAAGATTATTATTTTCCAAAGTTGGTACATTTTACAATTGTATATTTATATTGTTACTAATATTAATCATTGTCATCATTTTATTTCTGTACTATGTCTGATATAACTTAGCTATACCCATGTTGTATACGGTATGCTAAATAGCTGGACAATTGCTGAAGATCTATGTATCTCTCAAACCTGAGAATAGAGTTAGTCATTTCTGGTCATGGCCTTTTAAGGTAGTTAGCTTTGGTCTTAGTTCCACGGTAACTTACTGTCCCATTGGAAGCCATAGCAAAAGGAACCAAATTCAGTTATCAGAAGCTCTTTACATGAATTATTCAATTTATTGAATATAAACATGATTCATATCTGTTCCAGCCTTCTTCAAAACTCAAGAATTGACCAATTTTGTCTTCATATTTTCTATCCTTTTATCTTTCTGGACATTTATTTAAACTATTCCTCTTGCTTAAAATATCGTAGTCCAGCTTATCGAGAGACAATTCTCTATGGGTCTTTTGCATTCCTACCCACCTATGAGCAGAGACACAGATTGCTTCTGTTCCAGACTATCTTTGTAAGGGTGTTTGTAGAGCAAACAGCCTAGAAAGAAATAATGTTTCCCTCTGGAGCAAAGCTCAGGGTTCTTTTGTAACATAACCCACTACTTGTGCGGGCATTACATGGCTCTCTTACATCATACCACTCTATGTGAATCTGGGCTAAGGAATGGGCACAAGAAAATTGTGACACTTTTGCTACTGCTATTTCTGTGAGTACTAAACTCTCCTTTGTCTCTGACCCAAAGTTTTATATTTTCTGCCAGCATCCATGGAACTATGGAAGGTTAAATTGCTAAACTTGCAAGTAGGGTAAAATCTCAGACTTTTCATAGTTCTTGAAATAGCTTCAATTCTTTTTTCTTATAAGCTTTCTTTGACTCATCCTGGTGTAAATATTAAATATGGTGATATTTTTAACAATAGTGTGACCCACTAATTCCAAAACCTTCCCTGAAAACAAAGTTCCCCTAGAGTATAGGTTAAATAAACAGACTATTAGAGCTGTCTCCTAGAAAATCTCATTCATAGGTCTGAATTTGGACATGGGAATTTGTTTGTTTTTTTTTTTTAAACAGAGCTCCAGATAATTATTATCTCTGAAAAGATAATGTATCTAACACATGTATCATCACTCTAGGTAAACAGTAAACACAATAAATTAATGTTATTGTTGGAGTCTTCAAAAAGTCTTCAAAAAACACTAACACTTTTCTCCACCTCACATCTGAAGAGGTTAGAAAAAAGAACGATACCAAAATATCACTTTAATTTCTTATAAAGTTCAGATTAGAGAACACAGCTTTGGTCTATTGCCCAGGTACGTGGGCCTGCTAGTTAAACCCCCAAATTAAATAGATTAACCATTTGGTCTCAGGCAGAACTGAACTAGGACAGAGCTTCCAATATGGAATGTTTTCATCCAGGTAAAATTAAAATATAGTATAGAAGATTTTGAAAGCTTTATTATGAATTTTGACTTATAAAATGGAGAATGATGGGAAAATATGGGTATAAATGAAAATTATGAATGGTTTAAAGTAAGAAATTAAAAACAATCTGATAACATAGCCAATATTTGTCTCTCACCTTGATAAGTATTTTAGGTTTTAAAATTTCCTTTTCAAATTATCTTATGACTCAGAGAAGTTAAGAAATCTGTTAAAGATCACTTGGTTAAAATACGTTACAGATAAAATTCAAACTTCCTACTCTAAAACCCTACTACATTATTACTAAGGAGTGATAAATGGTGGTGAGACTGGAGGAAGGAGAGCCATGGAAAAGTGGTAAAATGTTGCTTCCTTAATGGAGATGAGAAAGAACAGATTTTATATTGAGGTTAAGTCAGTAGTGTAAAAATAAAACAATTTGATTCTAGAGAAAATTTGATTTTCATCCTTTTTCATTTTTATAAATTGAGATCTCAGCAAACTCTTCCCCTGTGGTATACACTGGAGTAAAAATACAATAAGACCTACATCTAGTATTGAAAGATTTATAATTTAGTGAGGGATTGAAGCCAATATAAGACCACAATAAACTTAGTCATTGTCATCCCAGAGTTGGACATTAAGTAGGCAGTGAGGACCCCTAAGAGCAATCACTTACGCAGACATGGGAGAGAAGCATTGGGAATCAGGAGAAGCTTTTCCAGAAATAGTTACCAGGGATTAGCAAGTTACTCAATATACAAGATCCTGTTCTAACACAGAATTAATATCCTTTAACATTTAATAAGGATGCACTGTAATTTTATAAAACCAGAAAAGGAGATAAAATTAAGTTAGATTCCTATAAATCACAAGAAACATCTCCTAATCCTTTGATAGCTATCATCAACAATTGGTATGGGTTTTGCCAAACTATTTTTCCATGCAATAATGCACCTTAAATGAGATTCACTGGGGTAAATTGCACAACCATCCCTTTGGGTATGAATGAAGCTTCTCAGGGACTTTGAATTTTCTACCAGGCATCAGCCATTATCAAATGGATAAAATCTCTACAAGTTTTCATTCATTAATTCATTCATTCAACCAACATTGCACCCTTCCAATGTCCCGGTGCCAAGCTGACTACTCAGAGAACAGGATCCAGGTCTAATAAGGGACCATCCAGTAACTAAGGGATAATCAGGCTCATGAAGGAAAGTCCAGAAAATTCTAGTAACTGGAGTGTACATCCCAGGAGATATTAGAGTTTGTACCAAGGAAAAGGTTTATTATGGTTGCAAACCTCCCAGAATTGAATGTTTAAAAATAGAAAGTGTGTGAGTACACTCTCCCAGCAACATAGTCTATAATTTTATTGTCTCTTTTTGTGGGATGAACCTTCTCTCACTATTTCCATGACTAACTTCTCTTTTAAGCCTCAGCTCCCATGCCTCTCCCTCCTCAGAAAGGCCATTGGTAATCATCCTGTTTAAAGAAGCACCTGTTAACCAAATAAATCACTCTATAATGTCATTCTATTTATTTCCTTCGGGGGATTAATTATAATCTAACTGTATTTATCTGTTTACTATCTATTACTGGGCTACACCACTAGAATTTTAACCACTGAATGTGGAGGCCTTATTTATTTTCTTCACTGCTACATGCTTATCATTTACAACCTCACATAATAATCACTTAAGACACAATTTCCTGAATAAACTAGTCATACTCTTAACGTTTGCAGCAGCAGGTAGGTATCATAGCAGTTACATCATTTAGGAAGCTTTAAGTTGCAAAAAAATTGAAACCCAAGCCAAGTGGTTTAAATAGTCCCAAGCCTGTATTATCTTACAAGAAGTTCAGAGGTTAGGATGCACCACAGTGCACTTGACAGCTCAGTGATGTCAGTTAAGAAGCCAGGTTCATTCTGTCTTTCGGCTTTGTCATATTTAGGAAGTTGGCTCTTCCACGGGCCAGTTCATCTTGTATTTGCAGGGTTCTGTGGCATTTCTGTGTTATCATATCCATATGAAAACATTCAGAGTGACTTCTGCAATCTATTAATACTTTCCTGGATGACCCTTAGCATACTTCTCATCAAAGGTCAGTGTTCAAAATTTTGTTCTACATCTACAAATAAGCCAACCACAGGGGAAATAGGACCATGATGCCTGGTTTGCAACAAAGGTTTTCAAACTCTTTGATTGAGACCCATGATAGAAATGTTTTTACACTGAGACCCAGTATATAGGTATACATAATAGTTTTTTAAAAACAATATTTACAAGATTTTTCTTGCTCTTACTCTAATTTATATGTAAAACTCTGATATTTCTTATTCTGTATAATTTGAAAAACAATAATATGACCCACTAATTTTAGGATCCACTAAGTGACCCACAATTGGGATAACACTGTCCTATCATAGTAAGAATCTACTTCTAGGGGGCATGGGCAATATACATAACCATAATATTTGTACCCCCATAATATGCTGAAATAAAAAAATAAAAAAATAATAAAAAATAAAAAAAAAAGAATCTACTTCTAAAGCTAAGCTCTCAATCAAATGAAGGAAGAAGAGTAGATGTCTGAACTAAATTATGGTCAGGGGAAAAGAAGGAAATGGCCTTAGCAGAGGCAAATAGCATCTGCTAAGTTTTACTTAGTTATTTTTAGTTTATATTGTTAATTAGAATTTTCATATTACATTGTTGCATTACAGATACATTTAATATTAATTGCAGGAAACATTCTAAATACCTACAGCTATTGAAAACAATATGTTGAGAATCGAATTAATTCCTAGAGTCATATCAAAAGGAAAAGTATATAAGGACTTGTTTTGTTCATATTTTTGTTTGTTTATTTGTTTAGAAAAGATTACTTGAAATGGTAGAAGGTACAACTTAAATATTGGGCCCTCCTAAAACACCAAGTAGGTGGGAACTTCTCAGTGTCTTTGAAAGTAATCATTAACCATGCTGCCTTTCCCAGGAGGTCTCTGAATTCCCTCCAATTGGCTCTCTTGCTGATAATGAGGATGCCCTACATTGATGTTCTCTGTCTAAGGTATGCTCCTGAAAATACTACAGAAAAGGGCCACTTCCCTAATGCCTCTGAAATACAAACTCAAGTCTCACTGGCTGTTTCTGTGAGCTAAGTTGCATCCTTAAATCCATTCTTTCAATCTTCTCTTCAGTTTCACTTCTTGAATATATATCCCTATTTTCTTCTAATGATATCATCTTTTAAAAATCCCATTATTTTTATACCTACAGTAGACATTTTAATTCAATTACAATATTCTCTCATTTGTCTGTTATGGCATAGAATCAAGAGTGCCACAAAATTGGATTTTCCAGATAACCGAGTATATTCGGTCACTTCAATCCCCAACATTTTATTTAATTTTAATCATTTCTAGGAAACATATTCTAAACTATATTATAAAACTAACTGTCTTAATAAAACATGCTAAGGATTTAAACTTTTGTTGACTCAAGATAATTAGCACAGACAGAATTTCTTTCTTTCTACTTTAATACAGAGATCTTACATGTGTTTTACCAAAAAAAAAAAAAAAAAGATAAATAAAAGAAAATGAATGCAGGACTCAGCACAAAAAAGTGTGGCCAGGGAAGGAGGAAATAGAGGAAAAAACAAAAAAGCTGCAGAGGAAAATTTGGAGGATTGGCACTGTACCAAGGAGAGCTAGGATTTCTAAATTTCTCATACTCCAATTGTTCCCAGTCTCAAGCAAGCCATACATGTAGTCTATCTACAGACATGTGTTCATGTGTAATGTCCCTGCATAGGTTTCCCCATTCTCTTGCAACCTACATTGTAAAATGGGTAAGCTGAGGCACGACATAGTTAAATGATAATATCTTAGAGCCAGGGACAGATTTGGAGTTCAAATCAGTGTCTTGTATCCAAACCTACTTTCTGCGACCTCATATGTTCCCTATGAATCAGGCCTAAGAATAGAATTGACGCCACTGAGAGCACCCTCCCTGCCCACGTGATAACCAGGGCAAGGAAAAGCCAGGCTCACCTTGAGAGGAATGTGGCTCTGCACCAGGCATTTCAGGGTCACTCAGCAGGGTTATTTTTGTTATTCTTCTGGCCTTTTCTCCCTGGCCAAGGCCCAGAACACTCCGGGCTTCGTCATCGTTTTGTGCTGCACGGAGCAGCTCATTGACCTTAATACCTGAAGCTGCAGCTGCCACGATCAACCTGAGGCTTCATATGGCCTTTTCCTCTGTGCCTTCCATATGAGGTTAAAGAAGACACCATTACATCACATTCAACTTTTGAGAAAAGTAAACTTAATAAGCGATATATCAATCTCTATCAGAGCTCAAGAAAGCAATGGGTCAGACAGTCAGAAATGGGCTGCCCAATTTTTCAAAAAGGAAATAGAGAGATATATCCTAATAAATCTAGCCTTAGGGGGACAAGGGAACATGGTATTATTTATCACCCCCATTCTACAGCACCAGCAATTTGAGCTTTGCATTTTTCTCTTATCTCATCAGAAGGGACTTTAGTAAATGCAGATGGATACTAAAATAGTTAATATTCAGGATCACAAAAAGAAATGCAATAATATTAATATGAACAGGAGTAGACCACATGCAAGAGTCATAACATCATGGTGCCCTGGCTTTTCCATGCTTCATGAAGAACAGCATCCTTGACACATTTTCAGGGCAGGCGTTGCAAATCCTCAAATTACAAAATTTTCCTGTATTATGATGTTCCTCTTATAACTGTAGAAAAATAATTTGAGATCAGAAAACTTGAATTTTAACCCTAGCTTTGTCACTTGTAATTGTCAACCTAAATAACAAACTGAGAAAGACTCTCTAAAAGAAAATGATATTTATTCAGAAACAGGTATCGCAATGGGAATATGCCTGCATTGTAAACTATGTGCATATTCAGGAAGGAAAAGGAAGTCAAAAGTTTTTAAAGGAACAATAAAGACAATTACATAATTGTTTTGAGATAATTATATTTGGCTACAAAGATCAATAACAAGGTGCTGCCAGTTCGAGCTTGGACAGGCAGTTGATGAGCAGATGATCTGGCAGAAGTTGGTTGTTTGGTTTTTTTTTATTTGGGGTTTTGTTGTTATTGTTGTTGTTGTTGTTATTTTCCTTTCAGTAAGGTTGCAGTGGCCTTTGTGCAAGGTTGTAGTTTTTCCGAGTCTTTTGTGATAGTTCTTGTTATCGGGCCTTCATACATGAGAGCACTCTCTCCATGGCCTTCCCCGGCTCTGTTTGTCAGGGTTTTTAGCACAAGTGACTCCATTTTGATTCTGATAACTTTCAGATTAGATATCTGGCCTTTGGCAAATCATTTATCTTTCTTGGCCCTTCAATATTTTCACTACAAAATGAGAAAGAAGAGAGTTCTCACTACATGATCCAGGATGTCCCTTCCACCTCTGAAATGTTTTGATCCATATGTAACCCATTAAGGCTTTGGTCATATACACACTAACATTGCAGTTAGGTTCAGTAGCCTTCACCTGCAGAACTGCAGGCCCTCAGCACCCATATTATTTTCTCCAAAGTCAGCCCCAGCTATTTCTGGGTAAGGTAGTATAGTAAGTGTTGGTGGGGCTCTATCCTGATTTCCTTAAATTTCTTTTACTATTTCTGTGTGCCCACCCCCGGCGTCTGAGGGCTTTGCTTCTAAGGGCTCACACCGACAACTTTCTTCAGGGTCCTGACTGTCCTTGGGCTAGCTGAGCTGTTCTGCCTGCTCACCAGGTGCTCAGAGGCCCTGAGACAATGGCTGACTTGACAAATTAGCCAGGGAGTCTCAGGACCCCAACTCTCTTGCTTCAAGGCTCCTTTCCTGAGATCTCACTCTTTTCTGTCCTGCTTCTCCCACTCCCTGGGATATTTCACATATGCTTAATAAAAATCCCCCTCCTGCTCTTCTGAGCTGGCTGCTTTTTGGATGTCTACTGCTTGCCAGCCACTTGAGGGATGTTCCTTGCCAGAACGCAACTGGAGGTGACCTCATCGGGCACGCTGCTCCCTTGCCAGGGCTACGGTCTCCCAGGGCATCCCCAAACTGCAAATATGCAAGATGTCAAGGGGCACTGCCTTCCTGTCAGTTCTCTTTGCACCACCTGAATCTTGGTGAGCTCTTGTCAGAAATGAGGAAATGTGTTTCCCTCCCACCGTGTTGTGCTTTGCTACCGACACCCAGGGCTGAGCTGCCAGTGCTCTGTGTTTTAGAAAGCCCCAATGTGCAGCCCAGATCTGGCTCTTTATTTTAGCCCTTGTTATGGTCAAGCCTGACCACTGAGATGAGGCAGGTAAAAGAAACACGGCCCTGGTTTCTCCATCTCTGTCCCTCACGTGTCAAGTTTTATAACAGATTCCCAGAGATCTACTGCCATCATGTTCAACCTTAATCCTTGTTGCTGGCATTTGGAATCATTTACTAAATACAGATGGATCAGAATCCAAAATCTAGCACTTCATGGTCTTTCTCATCACCAAGCCAAATTAACTTAAATAAAATGGCCCAACCAAAACAAGTAAGTGGCAGAACCACATCATTTTTTGCATAGCTATATTTAATAAAAACTCTGCTAATAAAAAGTAATGAATGACTTGTTTTTATAGATTTTACCTAAAATCCCCATCCAGATGTCCATTTCCCTCTTTATTACCTTCTTCAAGAATCCTTGAAATAATAATATTGGTTAATTTTCACATTTTTTATTTGGTATTCATCAGCAAATGGGTCATTTCATTTCTCCGGGAGAAAGGAGATTTTGATTAATCTAGTAGTAAAATCATACCAATGGTCCTAATTGTGCTGGGATTCCTCAGGACAGGTAGAAGATGCCCAGGTCAGTGGACAAAATCTAGAATAGGAACAGCATCATTGAAATATGGCATGCACAGGACTCATGACTTAATATCTCCATACCTGAGCCTCTATTTTTTATTCTTTTAATATTCCTGTTAACTTTATTATATTCTTTCTTTTTTTTTAAATTTAGAATATTACAGGGGTACAAATGTTTGGTTACATATATTGCCTTGGCCCCACCTGACTCAGAGCTACAAGCAAGCACATGCCCCAGGCCGTGCGTAAGCCACTCTATATAGGGATAAAAGGATCATTCTGTCCGCCTCTTGCTTTTATGTACATTCATCACGTAAGACTGGCTTCCTTATTTAAATCAATAACATCCATTCTTTCCTCTCCTCTTTCGTTTTGTCTTCCTACATCTAAAATAATTATGTATGTCAAAGTTTATTAACCAGGCAGTGGAATAGAAAATACAATTTTTATTTCCGGATTTCCATTGACTCCTGAGTGAACTGGATTAGACATTTCATCAGCAGGAACCAATCACATTTTTTTATGCTCCATCCTGCAAAGAACCTGGTTTTAGGTATTCTGATCAAAAACAAAGTTTTCCAAGAAAAAGGCATGGTTTCTGTTCTAATCGAGTTTATAATCTAAGAAAACAGCATGGAAGCAGACAGAACAGGCATTGTTTGAACACACAACATGCTTTTTTTAAAACACATTCTTCATATGGCTTTTATAAAACCTTCCTTTGGTAATAACTTTTAAGGAGGAAAAAAAATGGCAAGAACAAGATTAAATCAAAATGCCCCAAATAATATGGCCAAAGTGACTTTGGAGAAGCAGTTCTTAAACTTTCGGGAAGTCATCAATCCTAGAAAAACACGTGTGTGTGTAAATATTGGAGTTTGGTAGGAAATGTTAAGGGACTCACAGACTTCTGTGAAACTCTGTTTGGGAACCCCCAAGAACCTCAATTTGAGTGTTTTCCAGAAACAGTTTATGAAATGTTCAATCTAGTGAAAACAGAAGAATATTCACCCAAACCGTGTGACTTCCCCCCTCTTTTTCCCTTTTCTTTTTTTCCCCACTTTTCTCTCTCCCTACATAATCTCTCTCACTTTCTCTTTCTCTCTCTGTCTCTCCCCCACCCCCGTATGTATTTCTCTGTCTGTTTCAGTCTCTCTCACTCCCTCTCTCTCTGTCTCCCCCCTCTGCGCACCCCCCCCCACTCCTCTGTGAGCAAGCCAGCATTGTTCTTCCTGATCATTCAGGACCCAGCAGGGCAGAGAGGGAAAGAGAGGGGGTACAGGTGGCCCATCTGTGCCTAGCCCCTAGGCCTGGAAGTGCCACATGTCATTCCCACACATGTGCTACTGGCAAGAAGTGGTCACAGGGCCCCACACGGAAGTGAAGAGGTGGAGGCAGAGCTGGAAAACCTAGTCTCTGGCTTGGCAGCTGCTTCCAGAGCCAACCCCACACTGCAGATCACCATGGACTTCCGTGGACTGGCAGCATCTTTGCCTCCGCGCCTTTTTGACAAGCAGAGTGTCTGTCACCCTGCTGTGCTTGGGAATCACCCGCTGGCACTGTCCAGGTGTGTTTTAGTTGTCTGTTGCTGTAAAAAATAACTCCCAAAATACAGTGGCTTAAAACAACAAACACGCTGTATCTTGTGTTTTCTGTGGCTTAGGAGTCGGGAAGGGGCTCACCTGGATACCTAGGGCCTCTCATGGGTTCCCACAAGAGCTGCAGGGAGGACCCACTTCCAAGTTCCAGCCCCTGGACACTTGCCGGCCTGCCTTCTTCACTGGGAGAGCACAGCTCCTGGGCCGCTCACAGCTTGGCAGCTGGCGTCATTCCTTCATAGCAGGCCAGCAAGAGCGTGAGAGAGGAACCTCAAGACAGAAGTCACCATCTTTTGGTAGACTGATCTTGGTAGCTTCATCCCATAGCTGTTGCTATATTTCATGATTTGGGGCAAGTCGCAGGTGGAATGCTCAATGGAAGAGAAACACACAAGGGTGTGAGTAATAGGAGGGAACACAAGAGGGTCTCGCTTTGAGGCTGCCTACCCACCGTGAGTGAGGACAGAAGGGAGGTGCGGGCAGGCTCTTACCTGTAGTCTCTTGCATTTAAAAACACATAAACAGACATCTCTGCACTTGCTTTGGTAATGGGGATGTACGACCGTGGCTAGATGTCTCGTTTCTGTCCCAAAATAGAGCAGGGAAAGGAGCCCGCATGGTAGGAAGTGTCGGGTCCGGCTGGCCTGGAGCCCTGCAGAGCCGGAGGCCCTCCCGGAACACGTGGTGGAGGCTGGCTTTCCTTGTCACTCCCTGGGTGTCACCATCTCATGGACTTATTTTATTTAATTAAGCCTACTTATTTTTGCTTTTTATTACTTTGTTCTTCTTTTTACTCACCTTAACTTTGACAATGAAAATTTCAAGATTCAATAAATGGACTCAGAGAGGATAAAATATTTATCTCTAACATGAATAGGCCCATTGAAAGCTGGTTCTTTTAACTTACCTGAATATTAACAATTGACATAGACAAAAGTGTTTTAAAACACCATAACTGCTCCTAAACTCTATTTTAAATTCTTAATTTTTAAAAAGAATATTTTTTTATTCCAGTGAAAGAGATATAACCTAAGCTTTCCATTTTAACCATTGTTAAGCACACAGTTCTCTGGCATTAAATACATTCACATTGCTGTGTAACCATCACCACCATCCGTCACCAGAACTCTCCCATCTTCCCCTGCTGACACTCTGCACCCCTCGCTGATTTTTATATTAATAACACACTCCCAATCACTTAACTGTTATTTTCTTCTCTCTCCTTAGAAATTTTATTGACTTTTATTCTTTTCCTAATTTACACCCTTTGGCTTCCTATCTAAAAAGCAGCCCTTCATTCTTTGAAATAACCCAGAAATTAGTTCTATTCAATTTTATTCAAGGAGCGAAGATGGCTGTGAGTTTCATTCATCTATATTCAAGAAGCTCAGGTGGCTTAGCTCCCTGGCTTCTCACAGCTCCTTAAAAATCCGCAGCTGGCTTTATTTCAATGACACCTGCAGATGTAGCTTACCCTAGCCTGTGGGACCTTATTAAACCTCTAAAAATAGTAAATAATAGGAACCTACACATTTATCTGTGTTAGTGTTCATCTCCTTTGTAGCAGATCTAGGTTTTCCTTTTCATCCTGATTCCAGTAAAGGGACCCTTGCTTTCTTCTTGGCGGCCACATACTAGTGTTCTAGCAGCCAGGTATTTTCTTCTAGAACTAACTCTACACCTGTTGCTCTGGTTCTCAGGATCAGCTCCCTTCCTGCCCTTCCCAGATGTTGCAGGATCCACAGAGCTGTGCACACGAAGCCCTGGCTCCATGCCTTTCCCTCTCCTACTTGCTGTCAGAGCCCCTTCCTAGCCTCACACCTGGATCTGTCATGATCACCTGTCATGTCCAAATGGGGCTCACTTATCTCTGGGTCCTAACTATCTTCTTTTTTTTTTTTATCTATCCTGCTGAAACCCAAACCTTTGCTCTGCTTCTTTCCCTCTTTCACATTCTTCTGGGACAGTGTGAACCTTTTGAATTTACACTATCCAAGACCAAATGCCTCCAGAAGGAAGAGAAAGAAGAACATCCATTCATTAGGTTCCCAAAGCAGGTGGTTTTGCCCAATTTTGATGCCTGTGTCTATATCCTAATTCTATATGTCCAAAAGAGACCGTTATTTATCCAACCAAAATCTGTTCTGCTTCTTCCAGAGTAATAGGGTATATCCATGTGCCCAGCTGCTCAGGTACGATACATCTTCCTACATCTTAGCAGCTAGGTGTGGCCACACGTCTAAGTTCTCATTCATGGAGTATGAGCAGAAGTGCAAAGTGCAAATTCTGCTTCACTTACATAGAAAACATTTGCTCTGGAACTACTCCTCACATATTTTTTCTGCTAGCTAAGAACAAGAACAAGAGGGCTTCCTTGGAAGCTACCTGTTGAAGATGACAGAGCTGCCCTACCCTTCAGGGCAGAACTTCTTGCTTGAAACAGAAATCACCTTCCTTCTCTGTGCTGTGGAAAGACACAAAATAAACTTTTATTTTGCTGAACCATTATCTTTGGGTCTCCTCATTACATCAACTCAAACTTTACTCTAAGAAATATAATATAGTTACTTAAAAAATTATATTAGATTATTTTAAAAAAACAGATGCAAATATTTCTTATTCTTCTATAGGTTTAAATAGCTGATTGAAGGCCAAATACATCTAAATAAGAAATAATTAAAATATCAGATGTGCTAGAAAGCAGTTGCACTTCGTGTGGCTACTTGCCCCACTTTGGTGCTCCTTTCTCAGCAGAAGGGAGACCTTAGGTGACACCTCTGCTTCATCAGTTGGACAAACTGGGGGTTGCAGTCAATTTGACTTTCTAGATATAGTAGTGATTAATTACCTCCCAATTGACAAGACTGATTATATGCTGACAGGAGAACCAAATCATTTGTTAAAGGAATCTGACTGATTGTATTGCATTCTCGTGGACAAGTAGCGCATCTGTAACATTCACAGCAGATATTAGATGAAACTAAACAAGCAAATGTCTAAGGCACCAAGTCATCTGAGATAATTATTTCTTTAAAAGTTTCATGATTTTTTGAAAATTATGTTCATAGAAAAAACAATAAGGAGCTTCTCTGTTAATGTTTCCCAATCTGTTTAGGGTCACCAGGCTGTCCTGGGAAGTTGATGAAACTTTGGATCCCTTTCCTGGGAAAATCTATAACATGGCTAATTTTGCACACAATGTGAGATGACTCACAAATGCCCATCAGCACAGGCACATCCACGGGTCACAGATTAAGAACATAGTTTTAGAGAGGAAAAGTCAAAGAATAAATCCATTTCTTCCATTCAATCACAACTATATCAAACTATCATTTATTGCATATTCATTTGCCAGCAAAGCCTGGGTCCAATGCTGAAAGACCTAAAAGAATCCATGAGTCCTGTCATTGAGCAGCTGACAGTCCAGTGGAGAAAACAGAGCTGGCAATGGATCTTTACAATGCAATGTGCACAGTGGATGTGTGAGCAGCACACAGGGACGACAGAGGATGGATTAAAATTTCTATCCAAGGGAGCTAGAGCAAGGATTCTTTTTGCATGGGTGATTCTGGAGGAAGATCCGGTGAAATAGAGTGACTAGTCCTGCAGAAGGAATACGTCTATATCCGCATTCATGCATGGCAATAGCAATAATCTTTATGGAGCACTGATTATGTGTTTGACACTATTCTAATATATGTTTAATCTTCACAACAATTCAAGTGACTTTTTCTCATTATCCAGCTAAGTAGTGGGGCCAGATTCAGCCAGGTGTCTGCAACACTCTTGACAGCCATGCTCTGCCAGCTATGAATCCATCATCTTGTCTTAGGTCTACACTTAAAACAGTGCATTGGAGGACAGTGAGGACTGCATTATTATGCACCAATTGATTATATAGATTCAGATAAGAAATTTTACTGACAAGGTATTTTAATGTACAACAACACAGTGGCATATATACTCTTTCCCAAATTTTATAAGTGAGGCATACAGAGTTTAAATCAGTGGTTCAAAGCCACGCAGTCACAGGAGGGGAGGCCCATGTGTGAACATCAGCCTTCTGACTCCCAGTGTGCTGTCATTTCTATGACACACCATGGCTTCCCAGAACAGGGGGAGCAGACACCATGTGGAATCCATGGCTAGCGTGAGAATCAGATTGGCTGTATGAAGCACAGACCCAGAATTCAGATCCATGTCTGTATTGTGCAATTCAATCCCAGACATAGTTATTTGTCCAATTTAAGAAGACATCTAATTTTCCATTCCTATCCTCCTCCAGCAAATAAACATGGAAATAAGGGGCGGAGAAGAGTTATAACATGAGATAAAATTCAACTTAGTTGATTAGATTAAAATTCATACTGAATATCAGATGAATTAAAGCAAGTTACAAATTCTAAGTTCAAAAAATAAGTTTCCAGAATCCAGTAATAAAATGAAATATTTAAAAATCTGCACAGTATTTTTCTGCATAAACTGACAGTCTGCATAAAATCTCTATAATATATATATCGAATATTTGGGGAGTATTGTCGAGTTCTATTAAAATGTTGATATAGCTAAATAAGGAATGAATGATACAACATAAAATATAGGACACACCACCTTTTCTCTTTTAAATTTGCACTCTCAGACCTGCTGAGATATTCCTTCTAATGTCACTGTGCAGTTTCAGAAGTTGTCATGGAAATTATATAGGTTTCTGTTTATCAAACCAACCACCTCATGACAAATACTTCTAGACTTCCACTCATTTAACTCACAGTTTGGGTTTTAGACCAAACACACTATGCCCACACTGTTAAATGTACATTAACACTTGCAACGAGGAAACAAACATGAGTTGATCCAGTCCCTTCCCATTGACAGACCGTCATCGTTCTGGTACACATAGAGATATACATTTCAGAAGCTCATGGCTCATTTCCTCCTTGACTCAGGTTCCTTGTTTATTACCACATGAACATTTCTCTGGTATATTTTTAGTACAACGTGTTATCCTAGACTGATCATATGTTCACAGATTGTGGGAGCCTGTGAAAGACTTTCTGCTGTACTTGCTATTGGGCAAAATTCCGTCTGCTACCTGGTACTCATGCAGAGTAAACTGCGATGTAGAGACAGATGGCATGACCAAGTGGGAGAGACACTCGTCTGCAAAATTGGGAGAGTTTTGCTCTGGCAGGGGTGGGAGAGGAATGAACAAGTCCACCCCAGCATGGAAATAAGAAGAAAATATGAAATGTCAGTGTTGAAGATTACTCCCTTTGATTTTGCCAGTATCTCAGAACTGCGTGAGCATGGGAACATTCCAGAGAAGACAAAAACTCCAGGTTCTCCACATGGCGAGTGGGGCCTTACTGTTCAAACCACAGGGGCTGAATACATGATATGGTGCATGAGGCAATTTGACAAACTCAAGGACATGGTGCCCAATATATTCCTTTCTGCATTAGAGAATAAGAAGTAATGTTGTCACTGGACGTTATTTGTCAAATTATAAATGAAACCTCTCTATATTGTGTTGTTCATGATCTCATTTTCATCCAGTCACTAAAATTAAGATCAAATTGATTTTTTTCTTTTGAATTAGAAAAATGAAATCAGTTTTCTCCTCACAGTCCAGAGTCCTTACTGTGGTTTAGCACCTTCCATGGGGTGAGAAGAAATTAGCTGAATTGGAATTTGTTTACTTTTCCCATGTGAACTGCTACCCCTAGGAACTGTTCTCCAGAATATTTACTTACTTTTATGGCTCTAATGTACATGCTTATGCTTATAAAACAGGCATGTTAATTGGATTTTAAAACATAAAAAACACCTGATTGAAACCAGCTCAGTTTCAGGGAAGTCTCTGATACATTTAATCATGCATCTTCTATTCTCCCAATTATATGCCCATGTCACTAACTTGACTAAATCTGGGTCATCTCACCAAGTTACTCTGTCAATGGCTGCAAAATGAATCAAGTATCAGAAAAAATGTTTGCTTTAGTTATAGGTCATTGTAAGTGAATGCTTATTGCTGAAACAATTATACTTAATTAACTGTTATTTCTTACACTATTCAATGGCATTTTTCTTGTCAACAGGAAGATGCTAAAATTTCAGATTTGGCCAGTGACTGATGCTCCTAGAACAGTCATGGCACATGGTAAGCAGCTCCAAGGATTGCTGGAGCAACCCTCCCCAACCCCCAGGTGTCCTGGAAGTCACTAAGGTGGATGGTGGTTCTACTCTGCTACCTCTATCTGTGAGCCCCTAAAGATCTCACAATATGACTTATATAGAGTAGGCATTAAATAAATATACATATTCTGATTGCATGCAACAGGTTCTAAGTACAGTAAAATTACGACATTAAGGTGAAACAAATTTATAGGTTCAGGGTATCATTTGCTTCTGTTTTTCTGTGCAAGTTAGTTGAATGGCCTGGTTATTTGGAAATGAGCCGTGCTCTCTCTTGCTTAGTTCTGTAGTGCTGGACCTTTCTATTTTCAATGGTTTGCTCAGGGAATCGAATGGCCACTTATGATGTGTATATTTTATTGTATGTAAATATTACCTAAAAAGAAGAAAAAGGAAAGAAATACTCTATTGAACTCTAGTTAGTAATATGCATGCTAAAGTATTTAGAATGACATACTAAAGCCTGCAACTTATTTTGAAATGAGTTTTTTTTAAATGTCTGAATAAATAGATGTGTGATAAAAATAAGCATAGTAAAATGTCAGTTGTAGAGTCTAGTTGCTGGATATGTGTGTGTTCATTCTGAAATATTTTCAACTTTTCTATATGTTTGCAAATTTTCATCACAAAATGGGATGGAAAAGAGGAATAAGACACAGGAACTATTCCCACTTTTTTTGTGTGGACGCCATAACAGGTTGGAACTGAGGACATGAACCAAATATAAAGGAGTGTTTTATATATTATTAATAAAAACTTTTGATATTTTAAGATGTATGATAGTTCAGTTTTTTATATAGTTAGATCTATCAATCTTTGAATTGGGATGTGTGAACATAATATATGGATAACTTCAAAAATAATTAAATTCTTGACAATAATAATCAGCTTTCTATCCAGGAATAAATAATCTTTTAGCATTCATTATGATTTTTTTATTAATTCATTTTGTGGCTCATTTCCTATTTTTCCCACATATTTTTTCCTATGTATATTTTTTAGGACTGTGAATATAATGGTTTCACTATATTTCTTACATGCTACTATTGGTAAATATAATAAGTAAGCTATTAGTTTTTCTATATATGTGTGTGTATCCAGAATTGTTGTTAGTGACCTCAGCTTTTGATACTTTCAGATTATTTTTGGAATAATTTCATCAGATATTTACATTTCTGTTTTTATTAGAATTTCCTAAATTGTTGTTTGATAATTACATATTACTGTCAAACAACATAACTTTTCACATATTTAAGTCTTTTAATATTTCAAACTAAATGTTTGGTTTGGTTCTTATAGGTCCACATGTTTTTCAGTAAAATATACTTTTTCCTAAGCAATTAGGTTAATTAGTGGAATCTCTTTCCATCATATCTTCAAGCTGGTTATGACTGGGAAATGAGTTCTATTTTTTAAATTTTATTTATTTATTTATTTTATTTCAGAATACTATGGGGGTACAAACACTTTGGTTATATAAATTGCTTTTGTACAGTTTGAGTCAAGTTATTGTACCCACTAGGTGTGAATTTACCCCTCTCCTTGTCCTCCCTCTCACCTGCTTGATTTTTTTTTTATTTTTTTTTATTTCAGCATATTACGGGAGTACAAATGTTTAGGCTACATATATTTCCCTTGTCCTACCCAAGTCAGAGCTTCAAGTGTGTCCATCCCTCAGATGGTGTGCACTGCACCCATTAGGTGTGTATATACCCATCCCTTCCTCCCACCCCATCTGCCCAACACCCAATGAATGTTATTACTATATGTGCACTTAAGTGTTGATCAGATAAAACCACTTTGATGGTGAGTACATGTGGTGCTCATTTTTCCATTCCTGGGATACTTCACTTAGTAGAATGGGTTCCAGCTCTACCCAGGATAATACAGCAAAATTCAATACCCTTTTATGATAAGAATGCTTAACAAAATAAGCATAGATGGGACTTACCTAAAAATAATACAAGCCATATATGAAAACCCACAGCCAACATCATGCTACATGGGGAAAAATTGAAAGTATTCCCACTTAGAACTGGAACCAGACAAGGTTGCCCACTAACACTGCTTCTATTCAACATAGTGCTGGAAGTCCCAGCCAGAGCAATCAGACAAGAGAAGCAAATCAAGGGCACCTAAATGGGGGCAGAAGAGATCAAACTATCTCTCTTTGCTGACGATATGATCTTATATCTAGAAAATCCCAAAGATTCTGCCATGAGACTACTGGAATTGATAAACAAATTCAGCAAAGTCTCAGGTTACAAATTAATGTACAGAAATCAGTACCATTCCTATACACCAACAACAAACTGAGAACAGAAGACTCAATACCCTTCACAATAGCAACAAAGAAAATAAAGTACCTAGGAATAGGTTTAACTAAGGAGGTAAATATTTTATTTTAAATTAAGATTTAAAAAAAAATTCCAGGCTTTTTAATTGTAATGTCCCTTGGTTATCTCATATCTACCCATGTTTGTTTCATAATTTCTTGTTCATTGACTGCTGCTAACTTCTTTATTCATTACAAATTTGAAATAGACTTATTTTAAAATGATTTTTGTACATTCTATTATATACATTTTCCTTGAATTAATCTCCCAATGGCCAGCCAGTTGTATTTCTTAGCATTAGTTTGCTTTCTGTGTTTTAATATTTTAGATTGCAGGCTGACATTGCATGGAAGTTTTACTTCACCTTCTCTTTCTCCATGCTTTCTCCACACTCTTCTGTTCCTCTCATTTAACAAAGTTTTACAGTTGCCTGAAGTGGAATAGTGTCTGAAATGGGATAGTGGTCTTGGGCTAGATCTTATGCTGGCCATTTAAACCTTTCCCATGGTGATACTGAGAACAATGTCTGTCAACTCATGAAACCAGAGGGCAGCTTGACCGAAGTCATGGTTGTTAGATGATGTCTATCTGTTTCTTTGACTCCCCTGGTATATAATTATAACTACAACACAGCTCCAGGCTGTAGTTAGACTCAGCTTGTTTTTTTTCTACCTCTTTTCAAGGAGATGGAGTTCCTCAGCCCTCAGTGTTAAGTACTGAGACTGCCGCCAATGAGCAACATTCATCCTGATAATGCCACACAAATCATTCCAGAATCTTAGCATAGCTGGAGCTTTAAGTTTAATTTTTCTTTTTTAATCCACAGAAATATTTAACTTCTACTTGTGCCTGATAATCCATCATCATTTCTTCTTTTCATATTTTACCATCTTACTATATGTCTGGAGCAGATGGGGTCCTTAAAGACATGAAATAACATTATCCCAAATAGATGTCTCTTGGCTTCTGGTTCAAATAATAAACTAGTACTCAACTACTTTCATATTCTGTTTAAAGGTGTTATTTTTAATAACAAATGTGAATGGAATTATATCAACTGTCTTTTCAATGACACTTAAGAATTTTTTCTTAGCTTATTTAAGCATATTTTTAAATTATCCAGTATTGTTTTATAGTTGCATTCCTGTCATAAACTCTCTTTTCTGGTGATAAATATTCATATTTCATAATGCTATATTCAATATTTTAAATAAAATATTGGTACAAATATTAAAATGGAAATTAGTCTTTACCTTTTTACTATATTTATCAAATTTTATTTTTTAAAAATTTATAAAATAAATTATTTCACTCAAAATATTTTTTCAGTTCTTGAAAAATTTATTTTATATTCATTAATTCCAATCATTTAAAGATTTAGTGAATAAGCCCATCATTCAATCTGGTTTGGAGCTATTTGGAGAATTTACTCCTTTGAAACTATCTTAACGTTGTGGCTAACTATTCTGGGATTATTAGACCACAATAATCTTTACCAAGTTAGTTATTCAAATAAATTTTTCATATGTTATAATATGCATTATTCATTGATATCTTTTTTAATCTCAATATTTCCTATTAGACTGTATAGTAAACATTTTAAGGTCTTTTATGCTTCAGAATACACACACACACACTCTCTCTCTCTCTTAAATGATAATTTGCTGGAAAGAAAAAATGGGTCAAATTTTCTTTTCTTCAGAATTTAAAAAATATTTCTATGTAACTGTCTTATATTCAGCATTGATGTTGAAAATGTGGTATCAAGCCAATCCTTATTTTGTTGTTGAAGTGATCTACCTTCCTCTATAGACACTTCCAGAATATTATCTTTTCCTCTGATGTTTTAAAATATTGCTGTAGTATGTGTAGATACGTATTTTTGTGCTCTCCCATTTGATACTATATGAGCCTTTTCAATGCAAAGTATGTAATCTTTCCAAAGTTTTGAAAATATATTTTCATTATTTCTAAAAATATTTTATCTTCTTTGTTTTTCCTTCCTCTTCTGACACTCCCATTACTGCACCCTGACACTTTCACTCTCCATCTCTTAACATGACCTTAGTCTGGCTTATTTATTTTGTTTTTCTTCATCAATTTCTGTTAATATAAGGAGAATTACTCAATATTACTTTCTAGCTTACTAATTCCCAGCTTTTTCTTTAGCTGTAACCTTCCTGGTATTTGTTCCTTCTATTGTGTTCTTTAAGTATTGTATTATATTTTTATTTTTAATAAAGTTAGAGGGATATGTGTGTATGTGTGTGTGTGTTTTCTCTTATTTCTTTATGTATATTTGTTATATTTGTTGGTCTACCTGTTCCAAAATTCAGCTCTATATACATATTTGAATATTTATCTTCCTATTTAATGATCATACTCCACAGGTGTCTATTAATTTCGATATTTGAGTACCAGCGGCATTTCCTGGTAAAGTATGTTGGAGCAGGCCCAAAGGCTAGGGAGGCTCTCCCGTGTGTCTCTCCATTGCATTCATGGAGAGAGGAGGAAGTGCCCAAGGGCAGACAGACCCAGGCCCCACAGAATCATGTTAACCACTATGTAAGTCTTTTAGTCAAAGATTCATTTTTAAATTACTTTAAATACGCAGTTTGGGAAGAGCCTCTTGTTCAGTCTAGGGGAATTGGAGGAAGAGGACTGAAGAAGCAAAGGCCCAAGATGCTCCCGACCCAGCGTCAACTGCAAACCTACAGCTCAATAGCATCAGTGGCCTGGACATTTGTAACATTTTCACGGTAGAAGAATGGATGATTGCTATGCCAAGACTATGCATGGAAAGGTAAAAGCAGAACTAAAATGTTTTCCTCCAACCTATTCACATTGAGCTGCCTCCTATCATCCTGCAGACACACCGGGGCCCTCCCCACATGGGGATTGCTTCCTCCTGGTCTTCATTCTCAACTTGCTTTTGTCCTCAATTTTTGTCATTTTCCTTGACCTATGCTTTCCTTGAGCTTCTGTAGTCTCTCTAGGATGGATTCAGAAGAATACAGCCAGCAGCCCACCATCATAACAGGTATTAGAAACTTCTATTATAGCATTCTATGTCTGGTTATTTAGATTAAATTATTTTTACATACAATTTCTTTTTTAACTAAAATGTATGATATATGCAAAACAATTTATAAATAAATAATTCTAAGGTTTATTAAACTCAGCATTTCTCTTTTTTTTTAAAAGAAATATTTTTACTTATATCCTTACTATTGCTTTTCCTTTTCACCCTTAAGACATTGAGAGGATTCTTAGGTTACAGGTTTATTTCACATACTTTCTATTTTTCTGTATGGGTAGTTCAATTTATACAGAATTTGGCACTATGAATTTTCCTCTGAATACTTCTTTGGACAGATGTCCTAGGTTTTCATATATGTTATTTCCTTTATCAAAAATAACCTGCTATTTTTATTACTGATTTTCTTCATTCCTCAAAAAAAAAATAATAAAATATTTTGCTGATTAAAAAAAACAAATTTCCAAGTCATTCATGGCTAAGATGCCGGCTCTTACATAAAAACTCAGAAACTACCAATATTTTAAGCATAACTAGGAAAAGAAAATCACCACTGCAGAGTTGAAACTCCCCGACTAAATAATTTTCTAAACAGTTGATTTTCTCTCCTAAATCACTTGTCCTATTTTAGCACAATCAGCAGATTTTCATAAGAGATCTGTAGTGTTGTATTCCAACAAGCAAGGCTGTGTGGCGCACTTCCCCCCAGTAGCCACGTGTCAATCATTTCGTGTAATTAATTTCCTAATGATCCTGAAACATTTGCTTTATACCTGAATGACCTCATTCTAGCACCAGGCAATTTTCTGGAACATTTTAAACGTGAAATTTATAGGTAAGCCCAAGCAAATACATTGTAGACAATATGTGGAGGAAAAGCTCAGGATCAAACCTTTTGCCAGTGAAGTGTGTAACATTTTCTTTGACAGAAGCAAAGTGATATATAGCATGTCACAGCTAAGCTGTAAAAATACCACGACCTTTCATCAGTCTCAATTATTAGAAGTAATAGCTCCAGGCTGAAACTACTTGGGAATCTCTGACGATATTAAACACAGAAAAACTATAGAATCTAATGCAAAGTACACGGCCAAACTGCGCTGGGATAGGGTTGCCTAGTGGTCCATTCATCATTTTTTTTTTTTCTGCTTATACTGGGGCTGACATCTACTTATTAAGTCTTTCCCTGGGTCATTTCACACTGCTGAAGAGGCAAAGTAGAAATCCCACCAGGAGGCCTGCATTTCCAGAGGGATGGGAGGTATTTGATTTTTGGTGCCATCATCATCTTATTAGGCAAAAAGAAAACTGTCGGTCCTGCTAGGCCCCTTCCTGCTGTTTGGAAAGTCATATCCAGTGTGGATGAGTGCCCCAGTGTGCAGGAAAGTTCTAAGAAAAAATAAACTGCTGTCCTGTGAAATGGTAATATTTTTCAGTAGCTGGGGTCCACACCTTGCTGGCGAGGGAAGCGAGGCTGAGTACTATAAACAGGCTGGCAGTCTGCCAGGGGAAAAGAAGGGATGGGAAGAATCAAGAGAAGGGATGATTGAAGGAAAGAGTAAATGTTTCACAGAAATCTACTGGATAAACCTCAATGGAGGACTAGTAATATTTCACTGAAACAGGTACTGACAGTAGGCAAACAGATTGCTTTTGATCGGGGATGGAATTCAGAAACATTTAGTTCTCCTATTCTCTGAAATGTAGCACTTTACTTAATCAAGAATTTATGAAACAAACTGTGGCAGTATTCATAATACCTCTGACTGTGTTGTCAACAGAAATCACATGGGTGATATTACATATTGCATTTCAGTGGTGGTAGATATTATGAAAGAAAGGTTAAGAGGCAGGTTTTACTTTTTTTTTTTTTATAGTCATCTCTGAGCTGCTGGTGAGCTCCCTCCCGTGAATAAATATCCTACATCATAGTCATGAACAACTAGGTGAGTGAGAGACCAACAGGGAGAGTCTGTGAGGGGTGGGCAGGCACGAGGGGTGAAGTGGAAGGGGGTGTTCTGCAGCACAGCAGCATAGACACGTGGTTTCCATGGGAACCTCTACATAACCCAGGTAGATGCAAGGCAAGATGCAGCTTGAACCACCTGCCAGGTCCAGAGAGCAAGAGGCTACCTTATAGCCACGCTGCTCAAGTGACATCTACCTTTTACCTTTATTTCCACCCTCAGTTGCCACCTGCTACCTGATGCCAGGGTGGACCAGATCCCAGTCTCAGAAAGACTGGGACCGGGGGAATGGAGGTAATGAGGACCATACTCCCACCACCCCTGGCTCTCTGTCTGCAGAGTCCCCAACTGAAGAAGGTGAGAACATTTAACTTTAAAGCAAGTTTGGAGTTTTATGTATTAAATGCACCTGGACATTCTCATTGCTGAACCAAGATTCGGTTTGGTAACTTAAGGATCCACAGAACTTCTTATTAGCATAGTGATCCCAAGATACAGCTGCCCAAGATACAGCTCAGGCAGGGAAAGAAATCTTCCCAGTGAACTTTAAAGGGACAGTAGAATACAAAATTAAGTAGCTTTATAGTCACACCCCACGAGTCCTGTATGTTCAGGATAGAGTTTATATTGATTTTTTGTCTTTTTCCTCAAATGCATAAAAAGTTCTACTCCAGCTAATCTGCTTTATCACAGAGCCCCAGGCAGATCCTACTGTCCCTTCCTAGGTTTGTTCTGGTCCAGAAATTCTCCTCATTTCATCCAGTGCACAACAAACCCCACCCATCCATCTGGTCTGGCTCAAACCCATTGCTTCAGTGATATTTTATTTAAATACACAACCCACATTGATTCTCTTCTCCTAATTTCTATTGTCTTTGCAGTGCCATTTATTTGACTTACAATTACCATATTCTACTTTTATGTAGTTTTGCACCTTTATGTCATCAATGAATTGAGAGCAGCCATGAAGTTGTGTGTCCTTAAGCTATACATCTATTAGGTACTTATTATATATTAAATTCAATTTTAATATCTCACTGGATATCTTATATATGAATATCATTCTGCAAAGCAATTATTGGTTATTTTTTCACTTTAGTTGCTTGGCTTTTAATACAGATAGAATTGCTTTCAATCTTTTTCTAAGATTAACAATACATCATATTTTTCTTGATTTCTTTTTTGAAACTGTGGACAACTTTTGGTCTTAGAAAATCTGGAGGTCCATTTGTTATCATTTCGAGTATAAATGTAAATAAAGACCTTATTCCCAATCATTTCTGTATATGCATGACATAAATCTGGGAATATTATCTGTTTATATGTAAATATTCTAGGCCTGTTCTTTAAAGAGATCTTGGTTTTATTTAAAATACATGCAAGGTTGGAGGCAGCAAAAAGGTATCTCAAGGGTCTTGTGTATTTTAGAGAGGAATGTCAAGAATGTGTGCTTCCCAGCTTGTAAAACAATAACTTCTTTGATTAGATATTCAGTTGTGCTTTGCCTGGCATTTTCTGTTTTTAAATCCAAAGGTAAATTTAACTTAGGGAGGAGATATTTATGTTTGTCAGTTTCAAAAGCAACTTGTTTTCATTTTGTTCTTTTTTTTTTTGTAAGCAGTAAATCTTTTGAAATTTGAACTCTACCCTTGTTTTCCACTGTGGTTATTTCTTTAGAGGTTAAAGTTTGTAACCATAGCCCCTTCTCTATCCCTGCAAGGCAGGAGACAGAAGAGACCATTTGGGAAATTCTGTTGGTAAAATCATTCCCAATAATCCTATTTAAGGCAGATTATGCTGTTCAAAACATGGCACTAATCTATATTTTCTTGAAATCATAATAAAGGTACCTGCTATCAATAAAATAGCCCCCTATTATTTGAATAAACATCAACCAAAAGAATGTTTCGTGTTTGTACTCATATAAGAAAAATTTCCATAGTTTTATACCTTTCTCAAATACTTATTAACCAACATTAATAACTAATAGCCTCTTGATATCATCTCTTATTTTTGCACATTTTAAGCATATCTTTCAATGTTTGGGTTGATTCTTTCCTTAGTCATATCACTAACACATTGAAAAACAATAGAATTTTTGGTATCCATCCTATCGTATGATTCTATTATTATACGTCTAAGAATACCTAAAGTTCCTTCAAATTTAAAAGGTCATCAATTTTTACTTCTCATTTATTCCCTTATGGTAAAATTTAAAAAGAAAAAAAAAACCTCTTTTTGAGTCAGCCAAAATGTAGCATTGAGAGCTAAACCTGAATTTTAATATTATACATAGACCATTTTCAAATGATTCATTGATTAGCAAAGAAGTAAAAATCAGGTACAGGAAAATAACTTTTTGGTTTATTGAGAGACTGAGGACCCTAGAAGGCTGGGCTTGCCTTTAAGATCACAATGGACCAGCTACAGCCCTTGAGCCAAATTGATCTACCACCTGTTTTTGTGTTTGAGCCAAGGAATGCTTTCTACATTTTAAAATGATTGAACAAAATTAAAAAAAAAGAAAAAACTCCAAAGAAAATAGTATTTCATGAAATACAGGACATGAAATTAAACTCTTAGTGTCCACAAATAAAGTTTGTTTGGAGCACAGCCATGCTCATTCATTTACGTATCATCTATTGCTGCATCCACAAAACAGTGGCAGAGGTGAATAATTACAACAGAGACAGTATGACCCGCACAGCCTAACATATTTACTCTCTGGTCCTTTACAAGGAAAGTTTAAGGTTATGTCTGGTTTCTGGAACAAGTCCACTGATACCAGCACACATGCCTATGGAATATTTAAGTTGTGACTAAACAAGATTGCCACAAATCAATTCTTGGAATATTGCCTGTCTATTCTTCCAGGAGTGATGACTTCAGCAGTTCTTTGGCACACTAGATGGCGATTTATTCTAATGCTCTTGTTCAATTTCCCTTTGAGCAACCAAATATTTGTTTTCAAAACCGATTAAAAAAACTATAAACTACACCCTTGATTATGGCAAAGCACATGCCTTACTGTAGCATCATTGGCTTCATGCACTGACATGCCCACTGACATGCATCTTGGCCAGAATACAGACCAAAATTTGATATGATACTTACCAAAATTTAATACATACCTAAATTTGTATTCCAAAGCAATAGTCTTATTTATTTCACTTAATTTCTCTCTTCAAACAGACCTAGTAAAAAAATTCCTGATAAATTTCCCAAATACATGCTGTTAGAATTTCAAGAAGAGCCTTAATACAGTGCTATAATACTTTTTTCTAAAAATGAGAGATATACATTATTTATTCAGCACTCAATCAATTGCAAGAAAATAAACTCAAACTGAAAAAAAAAGATAATTTATTGGCTTGCATAACTGAGAAATCTGTGGGTTAAAATGATGCTAATTGGGACTAGATTTCTTTCTCTTTCTCTTTGGGTCTAGCTTGTCTTTGCTCTCCTATAAAAATTACCTTCATTCTTAGGCTATAAGAGGTGGGGAAAAACTAGCAGTAGCTTTGTATGTGCATTCTCCTAAATTCAAATCCAACAGAATAAGAGTTCATCTATTCCTAGTAAATGCAGTGCAAACCACAGATAGGCTATGACTGAATCATAGTGAACAACCTAAACAAAATACTTACTGTGACTAAGATGGGTTTGGAGTTCAGATTGGTCAAGCCCAGGTGCTATGTCTCCTACCCTGGTCATGGCTGCCATCCCAGCCAACAAGTGGCTCCAAAAAATGGAAGAATGAGTCCCCCAAAAGAAAGTTGAGGTTTTCTTGTCAGAATAACAGAGGAGTAGAAAACCAGGAAAATTACTATTTGAATTAAATTATTCTTACCTCAATTAGAACTTTCATAAATATTGCACATGATTATTCTATTGCTAATTCATTTTTCACAAAGAAAGCTTTTGAAATGTTATATGTTAGATGGGACTGAGAAAAGAAAAAATAGAGGAGCTTGGAAGAGGCTTTTGACTTAGGCCTACCCCTCAACCATTCACAAACATGAGGCCAGTCCACAGCAGACAATTGTTATTTATCTACTCACTGCATGTTGCCACCAGTCATCCTCTGAAGTGCCTTGGTAATCCTAGTTCCTTCTGCAACACAACACCAGGCCAGCGAAATGCTGCCCAATGGGCTCTTGAAGGGAAACTATAGCCACATGCCTGGGCTTCAGCAAGCTGATCCCAGAAACAGAGTTTAATGGGATCTAAGATCAACCCAGGACAAATTGGTTGACTTATGGATAAAATTCCACTTCCATCTGCTCTTTAGGGCCTCGTCAATTATCATGATCCTTTTCCTGTAGAGCTCCATCTGTTAAAGCAGAACAACGACACAAAAGAGAACCTTCTATTTCTTTTGGACTTAAGTAACATCCATGGTCTTCTATCCAAACTCAGTGTCCTGCGTCCACAAATTCTCTGAGCTTATATGGGTCCCCTGACATCATTACAGACACGGACATCTGTTTTTTTGGTTTTTTTTCAACAAAAGTTTTGAGAATATAATCTGTATGCCTTGGTTTGATATGTCATTTCAGGAGGAAAAAATATGAAATAAAGTATTACAAATATATACCCATTTTTAAAAGATTAGAAATACCTTGATCCACAAATTTGCACAACTATTATTTTTAAAAAAATAATAGGCCAAGAAACAGCATATTTTTATTATTATCAAAGATTTTAGCATTTTAAGATAAAAGAAACATTTTACTTACCACTCTGTGATGTGAAATAATTGCTTAATCTATGTTTCCTGCATATGCTATTGGTCATAATCCAATTGCTCTAAGGGAGTCAGACTGCAAAATGTAATCCTTTGTGCCCAGAAAGAAAACAAAAAGACTTTGAGAACCACCAATCATTGTCTCTGCTATAGAAAATAAGGAAGTGCTCTCTGGAAGAGGTACAAATTAATCAGGCATAAAAAGATTAAAAGAGCACATTTCATCTGTGGCCTTGGGATTCTAATGGTCCTTTCAGGAACAAAAATGTCTAGTACACTCTTACTATTGACTGTAGGATGTGAGATGATGGTTCTGACTCCTTTTGGGAAGTGTGAGCCATCTGTAACAACTCCACTCCTAGGACCACTGTGGAGCCCGTCAGCTATAGCTGACAGCAGTAGTGATTGATGGAAACCTGACACAATCACTCCATTCTGTCATAAACCGTCTGCAGGTAATCAATTCCACCACACAGTGTGAGCTATAATTGTTTTGAATCAGGTTTGTTTCTGAATAGATTGAAACATCCGTAATCACACTCAGCCTCTAAAGTTCCTGCTTTCTCTGCCTGTGCCATGTGTATCATGTATTTGGAAGCATTCAATGCATACATGGTATAGATGGATGGATAGATAGAAAGACAGAAAAATCAAACAAATGAGTTAATGAAATACCAACCGGGGAGCCACAAGACAACACTCCACACTTTGCAAGGACATTTTCAATTCACTCTGTTTTGGTTTTTATTCTGCAAAGGGTTTACCAGGATTAGAGATCTCATGAGCAGTTTGAATATGATAAAATGCCTCAATGTCACTATGTAGAATTGTGAAATGTGTATCAGTGGGATTACTCCAGTCTTGTCTAATTACCTTACTATCACTGCATTTGAGTGATAAATATTTAAAAGGTTCTATTTAAATATTTTTCATTAAAAACTAAGAGGCACAGTCTATTGATAAACTCCTATTGAATGAGTACCCCAAAATAATAAACAGTGTCGTCTCAGGAAAGAGAAGAATGGAACTTTGGAACTTGAGCTAAAACAGCTTAAAAAAGCAGTTTAAAGTTTCAAATAAGCTGTAGCTATTTGCATATATTGGTAGAAATTAATTTTGGAAAAATTACTAAATCTAAACAAAGATTAGTCCTGGTGCATAAAATTACCTGTTAGGAAAATTCTGACACAGGTGTTCACAATGAATGCACAAATTTTGCCAGCCACAATACAAGAGATTTTGGAAGCTTACCTTCCCTTGGCAAATAAACTGGTTGGTTCTTTTTGATTATCTTGTATTAGGTTCTAAAATTGAAGGTGTAGGAATATCATGTTGTATTCCTTTCATTAACATTAGTATTCATAGCATTAGTATTCCTTTCTTTAACATTTTTTGTTTGTTTCTTGGCAAATTATTACTTTTGAAGCACTTCTTTTGGTGTTAAATTTTAAAACTGCTGCTTATAACATGCTGCTTATATTAAAAAATGCAAAACAGGAGTGTGTATCATTGTAGGAAAAAGTGAGTTATAGTGGATAAGATCACTGGTAGAATTATAAGACTGCTTGGCAAAACTTAACTCTACCACTTTGCTGGGCCCCAGCAGGCAGATTATTTTTCTGCACCTAGCCTCATCATTTATAATATAAGAACAATATTAGTTTTCACTGGTTAAGTGAAGTAAGAATTAAATGAGATAATCTATTTAAAATATTGGTTATGATATGCAGCAAGAAGTAAGTCCTCAGTCACTGTTAGCTCTCTTTATTTTATAAAAGATATTCAAACATGATTCCAAAGTGATCTGGCTTTGCTCAGTGTCTGATAAAGCACACGTGCATGACTCCTTCATGCTAGGCTTGTGTTAGCATCTGCTCCACTCCCATGAACTTAGTTATGAAACATTCTTTAGAGAAATGTAGAAGACACAACATTCATATTATCATGAATAGTCTAAGTCCTAAATATTTACTAATGAGTCTATTAAAACATTTCAGGAATAAACAAGGCTTTAGACAATATCCAAAAAGATATGACACATTTTGTCTTAACTTTTCCATATGATCCTTTCAATTTTTAACCCACTGAAATTTTGTTTCCATCTGGACCACCACTTTAAAAAAAATTGATCAGTAAGATGCTCACTGATCACCAGTGTGGTAAGTGGACATTTCTGAACTCATATCTATCTTAATCTTCTTGGTCTTATTAGTTCTCCTTTGTGTCACCAAGTCCATTGAACTTAATAAGTAGTCATGGGCCTCCAATTCTGTGTCAGGTACACTAAGTCTTAAAATCTTTATTTCTTGTCTCTCCTAGTGTCTTTCCTACCTCTCTGATCCTAGCATTCCAGTCTTCTTTATAGATGCCTCTTCCTTTGACTGCTCTTTAAACACAATTTTCATACGTGTGCTCCAATCAATAGCTTCCTTTCTTTTCACTCTAGGCGCCTCTTATGTAAGACCATGATTTATTACAGGGCCATTTACCAAGCAGTCTCCAATATACATAACTACTCCAGATCTTTCTGTTGGGATTCTTTCTTCTATGTCCTTGAATATCCATCTGCAAAGTTCTTTTGGTTCACAATTTCAACAAATCTCAACCTGAATCAATTCTCCTTCCTCCAGTGTAGCTCCGCTTCCATTATTTCTTATTTTGATTAATGGTAACATCATCAACCCCATCACTCAAGTCAGAAACCTGGGAATTCTCTAAGCATCTTTCTCTTATTCACTTTCTCTCTCCAATCCATCAAAAGTTCATATTGATTTTCATTCCCAAATATTTGCTCATTTAAGTTTCTACCCTTTTTCTCTAACACCACCGACGTAGTTCACTGTGTTTCAGTAATATTACTACGACAGCCGTATAGCTGGTTTTCTGCCATCCATTTGCCTTTAGTTAATCCAGTTGTTGTGATAATCCATAGTATTTGATTTTAAATAAAAATGTGATACCTTCAACAGCTGTTTTCTAACCCTTCATCATATCCCCAGATTTTCAGGTGAGGTTTTATGTGCACGGAGCCATGATCCTGTGGCTTGACTCTCTCTAGCCTTGTCCCTGACAACTCTTTCCCATGGATCTTCCCAACCTTGCTCTCCTCTGAGCTTCATCTCTTTCAGCCTCACCTGAAAAAACAGGACAAAACAATGTTTTCATCCTGCTGGGATATTTAATGCCTTAGCACTCATGTTATCCACAGCCCAACCTTTCTAAAAGTGTTGTCAACATTTACTTTTTTCTAGTTCTATTAACTTTTTTTGTATTAACTATTAAGTTCACCATAAAATGTGGCTACTCTCACCAGGATCATAAATATCCTGCCCATCGTCAAATTCAGTAGTGCTAGTGTCGCTTGACTTACTAGTATCTAACGCTGTTGGCCACTACTGCTTCTTGAACCTTTCAAGATCCCCAGTTTTAAAGATATTTCTGTGGGTTTTGATTTCCTTATGTGTCTTCTCTGCATCTTTAAGTGATACCTCTCAATCTCCTTCCCGAGTCCTTCTTTGTGGACCGACTCTTAAAATTGTTTCCTTTGCCGGGGTTCTTTCCTTGGTCTTCACGTACCATTCCAATCCCAATGGTTCTCAAGCTTATTCAGCCCCAGCACACCAAGGACCCCAATGTCCAGAGCAACAGTGGCTCAGTGCATTTGTAAAACTAAGTTGGAGAAGGGAGATTGTGTCTAATTTTAAAAAGCACCTTAGTGGTTATGATGTTGTCCTTTTCCGGTCAAGATTCTCACTCTAGCTGACCTCATCTCTTTCCAGTCCCTCACAACCACCTATGTCCACTCGAATCACATATTTTTTACCTCTAGTTCTTACCTAGTTTCTCATTTCCAAGTCTATATATTTACCTGGCTCTTATCACCTCCAATGACAGGTCCTACCATCATTTTTGGCTCAAATTGTCCAAGTTAAACTCATTATTTTGTTTTCTCAAAACTGCTTATCATACACCACTCCTCTATCTATAATGATCCAAGCAAAAATCCTGGGGTTCCATTTATCTTCTTTCCCCACCATTATTCATGTCAAATAGGTCCTATAGTCTTGTCATGTTTTTCTTTCTCTGCCACACTCATTACTTTCCACGTCTTTCTCCTCTCACTGTTACTGTCATTGTTTAGTCTTCTGTCTGGTCTACTATTATCATTTCCCAACTAATTATCATGCCCACAGCTGACTTTCTGCAATCAATCTTTCATTCAGCTCCCAGAGTAAATTTTCAAAATACAATTCTTATCATGTCATGGCCTAGATTACAACTCTTTTGAACTCCCACCCTCTACAGGATAAAGTCCAAATTCCTCAGCCTGATGTTAGATCTCCACTGTCAGCTGAGTGGGAACAGAGTTCACTGACCCAGTTTCATTTATTTATTCAACAAATATTTATTGAGTATCACCAGGCAATATTCTAGACACTAGGGACACTGAAGGGAAAGGACAGGAAAGCTTCTAACACTAATGGAATTTATATTCTAGGTCAGGGAGAAAAATAAAATAAAATAAACAAAAACAAACACAAAGTGGTAAGTTGTACATGAAAAAATAAAATATAGTCATGTAATTGATATTAATATTAACTAGAAGGCTACTCTCCTTTATGGCTTTGTATGTTTCTTCTGTAGCACAAACTGTTAGAGCTGTTTATTTAAACATCTGTGTCTTACACTAGACTCTCAACGCCTTAAACACAGACAACAAGTCTCATTAAGGTTGCAGCCGTGGCACTTAGTGATGTCAGCACAGAGTGGAAGTTTTATCAATGTCAGTTGAATGTACTCAGGAGCATTTGCAAATGTCAGTGTTGACTGGCTTTGGAATGGGTAAGATACTAGGTGAGGTAGTGGAAAAAGAAAAGAGAGAAGGGAAGGGATGTTTTACCATGCAGTTCTGCTAAATAGATCAGGATACAGTAGGAGAGTTTTATGTCAAAATATATAAAATATACATATCCATCCCTAATTTTATCATTTAAGGAACAAATCTCAAATTGAGCAATTGACATAGTACTTTTTTGTCCAGTTGAATCTGTACAGCTGCAGAAAGCAGGCCTTAATATTTCATGTGTTTGTTTCATGTTCTATCTAGTTTTCCACTTATCTTTGACTACCTGGTTAACACTTCATATATTTATTTATTAGAGTGTATAAAATCAGCTACTGTAGTATACAATCCCCCAAATCTCAGCATTTTAACAAATCACATATTTATTTCTTGATCAAGTCCACTGTGTATTAGCAGGCAACCTAGTTTTGTATATAGTTATTCCAAGGCCAGCATCCTTCAATTGTCTGGCTCCCCTAGCTTTTAAAGTCTTATAATTTTCCACTAGATATCCCACAGTCAGCAGATATTGAGCAAAGGTGGAAGAATGCCCAAGAATTTGTAGAAATCAGATCTAGAAATGGTGCCCACATTCTACTGTCCACATTCTCTTGGCCAAAACTCAGCGATGGGGCCACAGCTAACCTTATGGAGCCCGGGAAATAGAGTACGATTGTGCATCCAGGAAGAAGAGGAAAATCATAGCTATTGATTGTAAGACTTCAGAGGGAACGAATAACTTGTCTAATGTGATTTCTTGCAGATTAGCCACTTGCAAAGTGTCATGGGTACCATCTACAGTCAAGTGTTTAAGACTCTCAATACTGGAAGAATTCTGAGCTGATGAATTAGGTTATCCATCCACTACATCATGTGAATTATGCCCACAAGGCTTGTTTCCAGCCCACTGATTACACCACAGTAGGAGCTGGAGCTGCTGCAACCAGGCATGCTGAGCCAGTGGAATTAGGCTGGAACCAAAGTTCTGCCACATGATCTGATGTTGATCTTAACTCTGATCACATCAGGAGAGGGGCCCATGCTCAAATACCTCACAGCCCAAACTTTGGGGTCCTTTTCTTGGAGTCTGATGCTGGTCTTGCTAGTTGTAAGATTGTTACAGAGGATTCACACTCCTGCTAACATTCCTGTTTCTTTTACTTTACCCTAGTAAACCAGATCTGCAGAATGATGCCTAGCCTTTTGCCTTTGTTTACTCAACACTGGCATTCTCTGCCACAATATTTATGTTTCATCTTTGGCTTTCATATAGTTTCTGGCTAAAGCTGCCTTCCTGTGTCTGTCTGTGTCCAGCCAGGTCTGCTCAACTTACACTTTCCTCTCATATCTAGTCTCCAACCAGCCTCATCCCAACTCTGTATGGCCCCATGAGTAACAGACACTTTCCCCACCTCAGCCATCCTTGTCCATCCAGAAAGGCACTAAGATCGCAAACATAAGTGAGTCAGGCTTTGTGCACACATGCCACGCAGTGATTGTTTGAGATTGCTTTGACATCTTGCAATTTATGATATATTTTTTTGAGCTTAAAGACTAGAATGCCTGGTTGATGAAAATCATTTAAAAGATTATGCCTTTCACTGTATTGCTGGTGCTAAAATGCATTAATGCCACCATTAGCATTATTAATTATGTTGTCCAATGCTTATAAATTTAACCATTTTATCGTTTTTATAACAAATATTTATTGTGTATTTATAATGCACCAGGTACTGGGAAAGTACTTGGGACACAGACATAAATTAAATAGACTAGTCTCTAGCCTAATAGATTCTCTAGTAGGAGAGGTAAAATCTGAACAATTTTTAAAAGTTAATTTATAAATAGAAGTGCTACTAAAGTAAATTTTATGATATTTTGGAAGATAATAGTGAGATACAGATAGTTTAGATGGGTTAGCTAAGGAAGATCTTTTTGAAGACGGTATATATATATATATATATATATATGTGACAACATGAAAGATAGATGTGAGTTTGCCAAAGAGCAGGCAAGAGAGTATCCTAGACACATATAAGAACATGTCAAAGGCTGTTTGGAGAATTGGAAGAATCAAAAGATGACCCGTGGCCAAGCCAGGTGCATGGGTGTGGTATATGAAGAGTTTATGCAAGATGAGGCTGGAGAAGTGGCAGGACTTGAAAAATGTTATAAGTCATATTTTTAGAATTTGGATTTAATCTTAAGGAAAAAAAGGAGGTCTTTGAAGGGTTTTAAACAAGGACCTCAGATGAGCAAACAACATAGCTGCTGCGTGGAGAACGGGTTGGCAAGGCAAAGCGTGGACGGAGGGTTATGGAGCTGAGGCAGTGGCTTGGGTAAGCGAAGGCATGACTTGCGCTAGGGCTGTTGCAGTGTGGATGGGGAGCTGTTCACATAGTTGAGATATTTTCTGGTTATGAAATGGGCCATGATTAATGGCAATATGTCATGTGAATCCTCAAGAAGTATTCCACCATTCCAAATGTACTCCATCATTAGGAATACATTTAAGCAACCATGAAAATAATTATATTAGAAACACATAAAAACATTGTGGCCCTACATGCCTGCACTATGGTCTTTTGGTATTACCATCTATCTCCTTAACTAGGAATACTCAACAACTCTCATGACAAGAAAACTGTTTCTGAAAACTGAAAAAAGCACTGTTTAAAAAAAATATCATAGTGTCAGACCTGAACACAAAGAAATATAATGAATGGATCTCTCAGAACGTTGCACTACCATACAAATGCTGTCTGTGGTTGGGAGTTTGAATGAAAATTCAATCATCTGGGCTTCAAATTTTAATCTGTGTTTTCAGTGACACCTGAAGGTGAAACTCTCCCCTGGAACTAGAGAAATTACGGATGTTTACGAGAGGCGCTTCAGTGGTTTCATTTAGTGGTTATTGCAAAAGTTGTCCAGGTAAGTCCTCTGATAGCCTCATGGGGTCCTTTGAAGGATCAGTCAGTCCACAGGATCAGAGGAAACTAATTTGCCCTGGGCACATTCGGAATTTCAGGGACAGAAAATAACATATTATCTTAGCTTGGTACATCAGAATCCCAATCCTTCAATTCCTAGGTTACTATATGCTCTCTTACTTTATTTTTCTATTTTTTTGGTGGTGAGTGCTATTCCACAGGAAACTTCTCCCTGCTGGTGTTTTGCTTATATGCACTGAGTCTGGGTTATAATAGGCTGTAGGTGTCTGTTTCCTATTAATGGGATCTTTGACTTTCTAGCTCACTTTGCCCCCAGGTTTGAGCCCTAGACTCTGATTCCAGGAAAATAGGAAAAATCCTATTCAAAATCCCATAAAGATGGAATAGGCTACACAATTTTTGAGATAAAACCATTGTTAGATTTTTTAAAAGAAAGATGTTCTGAATTTGAGAGATTCTTCAGTTGTGCTAACAGTCGTGGCAGGACACTGAAGGCTACCAAGAGCCCTGACTCCAATTAAATCAAATGATACCTTACTGGTATTGTCAGAGCATCTTCTACTTTTTGTACCTCAGGGAGCTAGCTCATGGGTGTATCTTGGCTCCCATTTTCTGAAAGAACTTGAAAAAATGCTGCTATCAGTTTGAAGTGATTTCTCTATGTAGCACTTTTATGTTAGTATCCCCACTGAGGAAAGCAAGCACTGCATCTTACTAGGAGAAAGTAAGCAAAGGGGAGAGGAGATGCTATTGTCTTTGAGCTGGTGCTCTGTTGACTAGGTAGATAGATACCAACAAATTGGAGCACCATATTGGGGTGGTCATGTTAAAATTGTGGAAATAACTCAAGTGTCCATCGATTCATGAGTGAATTAACAAAATGTGGTATATGTTTACCATGGAATACTACTCAGCCATGAAACAGGATGACTTAATTCCTTTTGCAACAATTTGGATGGACTGGAGATAATTCTCCTAAGTGAAGTATCTAAAGAATGGAAAAACAAACACCACATATACTCGCTATTAAATTGGAACTAACTGATGAGAACATATGTGCACAGAGGGGGAAGTAAATCTCAAAGGACATCAAGCAGGATGAGGGGGGATGTGGGGATGGGCGAAAACCTACCTGATGGGTACAATGAACATTATCTGGGTGACAGGCACAATTTTAACTCTGACTCAAGCATTACAAAAGCGATCCGATCCATGTAACTAAAAACATTTGTACCCTCATCATACTTTGAAATCTAAATGAATAAATAAAATCTCCACAGCAGTCTTGGCCATGGTTTCCACATGTTTATCTAACCAAGTCCTTCAGGTTGTAGGACATTTGGAATTTTTATAAAGCATAAAAAGTAATGTTATCCTGGAAGGTTAGGAAAAACTAATGTCAATAATTAACCTTAAAAATACCAATTAACACCTCAGTCCAAATGAGTTTATAATATTTTCTTTAATAATGAATGAATCAGTGGTTATTACATTTTCTGAGTTACTACTACTAAAATTTGGGGTACCTCTGAGCTGAGGGAGCACATTCTGCCCTTCCCCCATCCCTCCTCTCCCAATTCAACCACCACATTCAGTTGTTCTGACCAACATCAAGATATCTAGTATGAATCTTCAGCTCTTGCAAAAATGTGTTTCCACATTGATTAAAATGTGTTAGAAAAACTGTTGTACTGTTTTTATGTATTTCTTCAGATCCCAATGAAAAGAACTAGAATAAACTGTAAACTGCTCTAGGGCAGAAAACTCTTTGTCACCTTCTGCCACCAGAACTTTCCACAGTCCTTAGCACAAGGGAGATACTTAACAATTGTCTTTGGTGTGAGAGTCTTATGATAGAGAAGTTTAATGGAGAGAAAAGGCTTAGAAAGTCTCTTGCTTGAGGTTTTGATGGTGGCACTGTCCTGTGGGGCTGGTTCCATAGTTTCTCTATATCCTGTTGCAAAGACCTCAAACATGATGGGAGGATGGGGTAGATTCTGTGACCATGTGGAAAGACCAAGGATGGAAGAATATATAAAATCAACTTTCTTTTCTTTATGATTTTGCTTATACACAATTGTCTTTTATAAATTTAACAGAAGATTAAAATGGGGCTTTTCCTGACATAGCTTTGAATGAGGTCCCAATAAAATTAGCATCAGATAAAACAGTATGCGTGAGAAGTTTGCCTTAAGAAGATTTTACAAAGGAAATGGGTAAACATCTGCTCAATGATTCTTGCATTGCTCATTTTTTTCAAGAATACAGAAGTCATTTCACAGAAAGGATGGGAAGAGAAGACAGTGGAGCGATGTCATGGGAGAGAGAGCTGACGCCGGCTGTGGTGCCCATCCTTCCTTCAAGGTGGTGGCATCGCTTCTATTCCAAGCCTAGGCGGGGGCTACCACGTGATGATTCAGAAGGCCCCAGAATGGACAGGAAATGTGGGCTCAGTTTGACTCATGCCTGAGACAGGCGCAGCAGCTCCAGGTTGTAGGGCAGGTGTAGCTGCTCTGAGGAGGGTGTGCTTGCTGGAAGAAGGGAGCACGTGTCTCCCTTACATGTGCGATGTGGGAGAGAGAACCTCAGTGGAGCCTAGGTCCTTCTAAGAAGTCCAGCTAGATGGGCGAGGGAGAAGGAGCAGCAGGAGAAGATGGAAATGCATGCCGTGTCCTTGGGAACTGCAAAACTTTGCAATCAACCATCATAATCAGGTACACCTGTCTGTCCCTGTTAAAGGAACTACGGAGTGGGGTCCTCTGAAAAAAAAAAAGAAAGAAAGAAAAAAAAAGAAAACCCATGCAAAGGACTCTCGAGAGAGAAAATCAACTTTAACCCTCTGCCAAACCCTGAAAACCTGAAGCCTGATAAGAAAGGTCCAGTTCAAGTAAGGCTTTTCCTCCATCTCCCAGATTGCCAGGATCTGGAAGACAGACACAGCTGGTGAGCCGTTGGAGGGAGGGGAAGGATCACACTGCAAAAGACGGAGAGGAAACAAGATGCACCCCAAGCCCCATCCCCCATGCCCTTTCCCCTTTGTAGATTTCCAGCCAGAACCAGGTCCAAACTGGGAAGGGAGAAGATTTGGTATTTGCTGTCACAACAAGCTTCAGTTTTGATTAATATCTTGGACAGGACATTCTGTTTTCTAAATTAAGACAGTGTGATATAAAGTGACCATAAGGACCAAAAGTGAGTGGCAAATTCATGGACCTCTTGGATTTTTCACTTAGGGGCACGATGACATTACCACTGGTGACTAATTTTTTTTTTTTGATACAAGTGAACAACTAACTAAATAAATAGATAAATAAAAAGTAAAACTGCATTTTCCAAATTGCATTTTGATGACATCCTGAGCTGTGTTCAAGTCAGCTCATCTCATAGTACTATGCTCTGGCTGGTGGCAATCACGTTTAGTATTATCATAGTTACCTCTTCCTCTCACCTTGTTGTGGCATATGCTCCTCCATCTACTTCTGAAAGGTGAGTTGACACAACTTATTTGGGTGTTGCATTAGAATCACTGTTTTGGAAAAGCCAAGCACGGCGTGGGCTTCTGATCACAGATGTGAATATAAGAGATGAAATCTTTTCATTTTCTGCAAATGAAAACACAGTCTCATCCATCCCCTATTCCCTCACATGTACTACAGCCCTGTTTTCTGAGGCAGGGCTGACTTAGCATAGCAGACAAGGCCGGGAATGTCATCTTGTCAACCAACAGCGAGAAGCCTGAGCCAAGACCCCCAGCAGCAGAGGCTGCCAGCCCTTGCTCCTGAATCAGGATTTAATGACATCCTCCCTGCCAGGAAAGGAAGCTGGGTTTGCTTCAGTGGCGGTGTCTTTCCTGCATTCAGGTGATTTGTCTGTCCTATAAACCACTCCCCACTATGCTACTGCAATGCTAGGAACTATTTCCTTACAAACCTGGGTGGCTCACTCTCAGACCAAAGGCTACTCATGTCCCTGTGTTTACGTTTCTGCCTTTCAGAGCCTGGCATGCTGTGAAAGCACAGAGTCCTCAGGGGAGAGCACTCCAGGTTAGTGCTGTAAATTCTGCTCTGTAGCTCTGCTGCTTCACGTTCTGCAATATTTCTTAATTCCTGCCTCTCTGGGGTCAAGCATTCTGTCTTGCTGCCCAATACCTCACACTGCACACGATTCCCGTGTGACACCCCCTGCCCTGTCACACTCTTTGGGGTGCAAGGCTGATGCACTGACAACCTCAGTCATGACCTCCTCTACCTTCTGACAAAAACCTGCCCCCAGAAGTGAGAATGTCATGGATGTGTGCCTGCAGTATTTTCTTTAAACAGCGCTCTTTGTTAAAAATTTTGTCAATCAGACTATCTTAAGATTTAACAAATGCTAAAGTAGGTGAGAGGTCCTTGGTTCAGGCTCAGGAACTCGCCTGGATGCAAATCAAAGAAGGAGTTGTCAGATTTGACAAAACCAAGAAGGAAAAAAGTGGACAGTTTAGGCCTGGTTTTTAAAGAAGAGCCATATGGATCATTTTGTGCTCAAATGTACCCTGTTTCTATTGCACCTGGAAAACATTTGTTTTGAATGTAAATTATACATGCATATTTGACATCATATCTTTAGGGATTTCAAAATATCCTCAGATTTTAGAGCTTCCAGACACGTGGGTATAGACCCAAGCTATGAACATGTGTGTTTACAAAGGAGGAGGATTTCTGCCCTAGTCCCAGCTACTGTTTCTGGTGGATGCTATGACATCCTCCTACCTCCTCTCCTTGATTGTGTCTTTTGTCATCATCAGTGCATTCCAGTGGTGCTCAACCAGGGATGGTTCTGCCCCCATTTGGCAATGTCTGGAGTCCATTTTGGTTGCCATAATTTGGGGTGGGTGGGTGATGGGATAAGGGTGGTGTTATAGCTTTTCTAGGTAGAACCCAGGGATGATACTGGTAAGTCTCCTGCAATGCAAAGGAAAACCCTCACAACAAAGAATCATCCACCCCAATTGTCAGTGGTACTGAGAAACCCTGGTGTATTCCCACATTGCAGGAGGAATGATTCTTTCAAAATACACAGCAGATAATGTTACTCTTCTGCTCAGAATCTTCCAGCAGTTTCCAATTTCCCTTGGAGCATATGCCAGAGTTTCTCATGGCTTGGGAAGGCCAGGATGACCTGCTCCTGCTCCTCCCTGGCCTCACCTCCTGCTGCCGTCTTTTTGTTCACTCCACCCCAACCCGGGAAGGAAAGCTCTCCTTTTTCTTCTGGCCATTCATCCCTTAATCCATTCATGTCTCTGCTCCAATGTCATTTCCTCAGAGAGGACTTCCTTGACAACTTTATCAGAAACAAACAAAGAACAACTACCCCATAACTCTCTCCAACTCCAAACCCCAGGAGCACAGAATTAGATTAGTTATAATCTGTGGTCCATGACAAACATTCATGTTAACTCATGAAATGCCCGTCCTTCTTCCTTCCCTCCCTCCCTTCCTTCCTTCCTTCCTTCCTTCCTTCCTTCCTTCCTTCCTTCCTTCCTTCCTTCCTTCCTCCAAATAATATAATTAAATCCAATGGCCCAACATCTAACATGAAAGCTAGTACACTCACAGAAACCTATGTGACTACACCAAGCATTTCTTTGCCTTTCCCTCATCTAAAACTACTACCCAAAATCTCATATGAACAATTTTCTTGATTTTATTTTATATATTTTAACACATATATTTGTATTCCTTTAAAAGTATATGTCTGGGTTGTATGTGTTTGTCTTTATGAAAAAATGTATCATGATGTTTTTAATATCTAAGAAGTATTTTTCACTCCTATTTATATTGTTGTTATCCATCTCCAATGTAGCATGTAGTGGTGGTCATTCATTTCCATTGCTGTATAATATTCTCTGATTGAATATGTCATAATTTGATTCTACTCTATGGGAATGTGTTTGTTTCTAGATATTTACCATCATGAACTTTGGAACATTTTCCAAAGTTTCTTTTGAATTTCTCTAGAGAGAACTTATCACCACCTGATATTTTATGTATACACCGGCTTATTTGTCTCTTGTCAGCCCCTCTCAGTAGAATGCAAATCCTATGAGAATAGAGCCTCTGTTTCTCTGTATATCCACAAAGCCTAATGCGGTGCCTCGTATACAGTAGCAACTTCACTTAGATCTATTATCTCCGTCTTTCCACTTTGGCCTCTTGACTGGCTTGTTATAATAACCTCCTAACCTGTTTGGCCACTTCTCCCCTTGTTGTCCTTGATTCTCAACATAACAGAGTGATCTTGCTAAAAGATTTGCAGGCTTCTGTCACTGTTTTGTTCGACAATCTCCAGTGGCTTCCCATATCTTAAAGTAGGCCAAAGTCCTCATATTATAGTAAACCATGACTTCATATGATCTGGCTCCCTTCAGTTCTCTGAACTTACCTCCTAAGATCTGCCCCATCACACTCTACACTCCAGACATACTGGCCTCCTCAGTGCTCTCTGAACACACTCGGGTCACAAACCCATAGGACCTTTGAACTTACTCCCCTCAAATATCCACATAGCTCATATCCCACCTTCTTCCAGCATGTGCTCAAAAGTCACTATTATTGAGGTCTTCGCTTCTACCGTATGTAAAATTATAACTCACTAATTTCTGTCTCCTTACAGTACTTTTTCTCCTTAGATCTTACTGATATTTAATTTTGTTATTTATATCTTTTGTTTGTCTGTTTCCTCCTACTAAATTATAACCTACATGAGGCTGAGATTTTTGTCTGTTTTGTTCACTGTTGTATCTTTGGTCCCTAGAATATTCTCAGCACATACAAAGTGTTCCATTAATATTTGCTGAATGAAGGAATGAGTATATCAAGGAATGGAAACAGTTATTTATCATACAACTACTTATCTTGACATTTATCAGATCATATTTATAGTTTTGATGGTCGGGTGGATATCAAAAGGACTCAAAACTTTAAAAATAAAATACTCTCAAAGCTACTAATGCAACCATGTGAAGAAATAGGATATAATGTAGGATACGCTCATGGATGAGAGTCAGATCACTAATTGTGAAGATCCTAATTTCCAAAGCTAACTTTAAAATATTAAATATCATTTTTGCTTTACATAAAGCAAGAAACAATGGCCTTCTGAAGGGTAAAATCAGGTCGAGACGTATGCGTTGCATTCATTGAGGAGAGAAGCCCAGATGCCCTTTGCTGTAGCTGGTCACACAAGGAGCCTCTCAAGACTTCAGAGGAACAAAAGTGCTCCATTGCTGGTGGTGTGACTGTTGTGGCTCTTGAGGGAAGCAACCATTTTGCCAAAGTTATTACAAGAATTTAGAAATTATTCAATTCTAAGTTTACATCTGCATGCTTTAAATTTTTTACTCTGGCATACTAAAATTTCCAAAGAAATCTCTAAGAACAAATCAAGACCCCTGGAGGGGGGTAGATAAGAGAGGCTGAGGAGATAGGTGATTTCCTGCCTTCATGTTGTCATTAACTATTATTAGAATAAAGATACTGCACAAGTAATAAAATTAATGTCCCTAAGAGATATGGATGCATTTTAGCATCAAAGGACTTTGAGCTCAGAACATATATTTTATAAATAAATCTTAAAATATAAGCATTTTAAAAATGTCAAGATGAAGCAAATCCACTTTGCAATCGTAGTTTGTCATGTTGTCAACTTCCTTGAATTTTGAGTTTTCACGTAAAGAGAGCATAACCTTTGCTGTCATCCTTCTGATCAAATTAGCTCTTTCCATCCACACACAGGGATTTGACTTCGTATTTATTTCTTGCTACAACTGCTGCTTAGCCACTTTTAAAAATAAATAAATAAATAAAAGTCTAAAAATGAAATATTCTAATCAGTTGGAAAAGTTTTGCTTTAAAAATAATCTCCTTAGAGTGATTCCCAGGGCCACTTAGGGAGATGCAAGGGTGGAGACTCCAAGGAGGGTATATTTTATCCATAAGTGAAGTGATACTGTGAACAAGCACATGTCTGATCTGTGCCTGGGAGCTGAGCATGACTAAAGCAAAGGATGTCTCCTTGTTATCATCTGAGCCCCCACTCAATCCCAACCATGAAAGTAGAATGTTCACATGCTCAGAAAGAATTAATTAAGATAAATGTCAACCTTTTCAGATATTTGTTTTAAAAAATCCTTTGAGAGCACATTGTGTTTGGATCATAAAAGCAGAGCCCAATTTGTACTTTTGATTTTTCCCAGTTTCACATTAAAAAAAAAAAATGTTTTCACCACCTCCACGTGCAGAAGGCGATGAGCTTGCTTTGTTTCCCAACTGACCTATTCATATCAAGTTAGTTACACCCACTTAAGTCTCCCCACCACCTTTTTGGCCAGTCCCACAGACCCCTCCTAGGGAGCTGAGAACTGATATAGAGATTTTGTTTTTGATGGAGAATTCAATCACCGAATGCCCCAGGACACCCTTTCTTCTTAAAACAAGAACAAAATGCATGAAAGTTATTAAAAACAAATAATTTTCCATTAGTAAAAGTTACATGATTGGAAAAAGAGAAGAGCACATTGCTGTAATTACCGGTACATTAAGCAGGGGATGAACAGCTGCGTGAACTTGGAGGCAGCCGAAGAACAGCCACTGAGCCAGCTTCCCCATATGGTCCAAGGCGGGAGGTGGGGCTTCTGGCTGCCTGGGGGCTGGGGAGAGGTGAGGAGGGTGCAAACTGGAAGCCTGTTCAAGTAGGAAACTTGTGCCAAGAAATGTCTGGCTTCCCAACCCAAACCCAGCTTCCTCTGTGCTGCAATGGGAAAATCCCCCTGGCCTCCATAACAAAAACCTCTAAAATCAATGTTGTTTTTTCCTAAAGAGAGCAAAATGTGAGCGTTTTCAGACTTTTGGCTACGTTGCTACCAGTAGAAAAGACGACCTCAGAAAGACTGAGTCACTTCCTGGGCTTCCTGGGGTGTGGCTGTGACTTGGAATGATGGGTATCACTCCCTAAACACTGTATTTGATCTAGCATTTGCCTTCTCTCCCAATTAAAAATAGGGTCTGGCCAACAATGACAGGTCCCCACCACCAGGTACTGGCCTCAGTCTGTTTCAGTGAAAAGCATTATCGCCTTCTAATTGGCGTTCCCTTCAGAATTTGGCAAATTTGGTAAAAGCAGACCAGCACTATAGTAACCTTTCATTATCAATGCAAATCCTAACAGAAAAGCATTCCATTCTTCTTACATTGTATGTCATAAATTAAACACAATAAATTTTATTGTGAAACCTCCTAGGAAGACATTCCTGAATAGACGAGGCAGAAAATGCTTGCATTATACTAAACAGAACTAAAATTTGATAGTTGCTGGAAGGGTTGGCTATAAGGAATCTAGCTATTTACAGGGGAAATACCAAATAGGCTACATCATTTGCAAGATGTTTTTGTATGTACCATGTCTAAAACCGTTTGGGTTTCAACTATATGAAGATTATTATCACAGAGAATGGTGACCAGCTGTTCCTCATTGCCACTGAAAACAGAATGAGAAAAAAAAATATGGCATCAAAATGGAATTGCAGGAATTCAAGCTTCCTGAAAATTTGAGTTAGTTAACAGGAGAGGGATTCACACCAGGCAGTTATATAATAGATGCCTTTCATTTCCTATTGCTTTTTTTTTTTTTTTAAGAAAGAGAGACACTTTTAAGAGAGTTCCAGTAGAGTTTTGTCCATCAGTAAAATAATAAATTTGATAATCTTACAAAATTTTTCCGACTAGAAAAAAATGGAAAAAAAATTAAGAACTATGACTATAGGAAATTAAGCTACCTATGAAGAGAAATTTATTCGTCACACTACGGTGCCATGAACTATCATAAAATGAGAGAGTGTTATTAAAGGAATCCCATGAGAAATGGATAAATTTCACACCATAGAGTTAGACAGGCATATTCTAAGAAGGAGTATAATAATTTTTCTATAACTTAATACTGATTGTCTTCAGAAATATCTACATTTTTTAAAAAAGAAAAACAATAGTTTTCTACTCAAATTAGGCAATTTTCAAATCTCTTAGAAAATTACTAGATAGGTAGGTAGATTGATAGCTCTAAATATGTCATTTGGTGGGTATTTGGATTTCCACTGGTATTTTATTTGAGGGCTTTCTATGCCAGGAATTTATAACCATATTCAAACAGGTACTGAGATATTATTATAAATTGCAAGACTTTCTTAATAAACCAACTGTGGGAAGGACACTCGTTCCCAGACTTTCACACACAGGGTAAATTCATCATTGCCAGACTTCTGTTTTCCATGGACTGCTCACTTTTACGTTTTCCATTCAACTTGAATGAAAATTTCTGCTAGATCTCATTCCAGATCCCCCGATGGGACACGGCCACTTTTCAGCAATCAGTACTTTATGAAGGGCCGCACTCAAATTTGAACTTCTCGGTAGACGTGGAATCAGAAATGAGGGATTACTGGATTTCACTCTGTAATATTTTTTTCTCAGAGACCATAATAAAAAAGCATCCTCATCTCAGATGATTTGCAGCTTCTCTGACATGTTTATCTTTGTGACCTTTGCTTTCTAGGGAAATAAATGCAATTTGTAGATAGTTTTAGACTTTGACATTTTTTTCCAAGCAGGAAGGAAATGGTAAAACAACAACAAAAAAATACTTTCACTATATAAACACATCTTGACTTAAAATTCCCAGGCATTTAGGCCACATGCCACAGCCCTCTGCATGCATTAAGTGGAGTAAGAGATTTCTGCCAAGTTGCAGAACTGATTACTTACTTCAGGAAATATTCAGTTATTTCATTTGAGGTACAAATTGTATGACCATCCAAAAGTTTACCAAGGTCTGAAACTATAAGTGGAATTATTATTTTTCTCTTCTCTTTACCCTTTTATGGGGCAGTTCCAGAAGGTCCTTTGCATCAGCTGCCCAGTTTTCATCCCTATAGATAATTTTTCCTTCCTAGGATATAGAGTCAGCTTCAGAGGAAGAGACAGTTTATCATGGTGGTTAAGACACAGACTCTGGCCCAGACTGAAAGGGTGCTAATTTCAACTTTGCTCCTTAATTAATATATGTCCTTTGGGTAAATTACTTAACCTCTCTGAGCCCCCATTTCTTCCCCTACAAAACTGAGATTTAATAGCATCTTTCTTATATGGGTATTTCGAGGATTTCAAAAAGTGTTCAGAACCTTAACCACGATTACTTGCCTATAGCTCTGTAAAATGAGCAGAGGTTCAGGATAGAAGGAATTAAACAGATTAGCACACAAAGACCAAAGGATCAAAAATCACTACTTCCCACACTGTGAGACAAACACCATGCCCTTTGATATTTATCTATGGTCTACCAATGTACTGAACCCTATTTTATTTTGAAGCAAAAGTAAAACTTCTTTTACTGGGATAAAATGTCTCATGGTCACCAGGTGCTGGGGTTGGGACAGGATGCCATCCTAGGAATTTCCCACAATGCCTTGCTTATCATGAGTCCCTGCTGACCAGAGTAGTAATAAATAGATGGGAAGGAAAAAGTAAAGTGAATGTTGTAACCAGTCCAGTTTAGGCAGTTAGTGCTATGTCCCCTGAAGTTCAGAGCCTCCCTGACCATGTTCTTCATTCACTGTCTCCTTCGTAGAGTTTAGAGGCTGCCTTCATCCTCCTAAACCTTTCCAGACTAATTATAAGTATGATTTTATTCACTTCCATGCTCATTCACTTATTAATTTAACCAGCATCATTATTTGAGCACCTACAGAGCCTGGGACTCTTCCAGAGGGATGTATGGGAGAAAGGCTGGGAGAGGGGGGTGTGAAAAAAGCCCTAGATGCACAAAGATAAACAAGATACACTCCTCACCTTCAAGGAACTCATGGTCTACATATAAAACAAATGATTGGTAAGCACACAAAGATCAGAACAAAGACTATGTGATACATAATAAAATGAGGTGTGGGCAAGAGACCCAGAGAGAAGGAAGCGGCCAGTTCTGCTTAGCAATGGCTGGTAAGTGATCTCAAGTGAGAAGGTGCTTGGTTTTAGGGCTTCAAGAAAAGTAGGAATTAATCCAGTGACAAAAGGGAAAAGAAGGCATGGGGAAACAGCCCATGCAGGGGAAATGTCACATGCAAAGGCACCAAGGCCTAGAACACAGAATGCTTAGTGCACACCTAGGCAGGTTTGTGGTTGGCACATAGGGCATGTTGGGGCAGCATGGGGTTTGTCAACATAGCAACGACCCAGGTATCTTTAAAAGGCCACAGGTGACAATGTGGCAGGAGACCACTTACGAAGTCTTGGTGTCATTCAGGCTCATCTGACTTCCTGCTTGAAAGAAAAGAGGAAGAGTCCAAAGATGATGACAGCTTTCAAGCATTTAAATGAAGAACGTGTCACTTTCCTTAAGAACCAGCTTCCAAGAATTCTGGAAGACAGAGAGCAGGATCTTCTCTCCTACATGGCCCATGTCCCATCCAAACATCTTAGAAGAGACAATTCTTAATGTCACAAAGAAAGTATATTAATTAATAGTTACCCTGTTAATGTCATAGCTTTGCTGGATGTTTACATATGACCCCAATCAAATAAAGTAATCTATTATGCTAATGACTTATAATATAAATTTGTATTTAACAGCCTTCAGTCTAATTCTGAAAAATGCTACTACTCACACAAAATCCCACCAGTCAGCTATCCTGAAAGAGAGACACTAGAATAAAATAATAAAAGCAGCCTTTTGTACACATGAAGTCTGTCAAACTGAATGCAGGAGTACATCTCCAGAGCTGGAAAATTATATTATCATTTATTTAATAAATATTTACTACTGGGAACGGTAACACAAGGTGGGTCAGAAGACCCTTTTCCTGTCCCCTTGGAGTTTATATGATAATGGATTTAAATAAAAAGTGCTGAGAGGAAAATTTTAAAAAGGCCCTTGAACAGATTTTACTGAACAGGAAGCTCCTGTCAGAGCAGGCGTTGAGGAGGCCATGACTTAAAGAGGAAAAGATGGAAGCACATCCAAGGACAGAAATACAGAGTGACTCAAGCCTATGTGAGCAGGCTCAGAGGGAGGGACACGTAGCTTGTGAAACACTATTGGGGCTACTAAACACTAAAGAGGGATTTTTACAGCTAAGTTTCAGATCAGGAAGAGAAACAAACTCACGCAACTTAGAAGAGTTGCCATATTAGGAGAGGGAATGACGGATCATGATGATCTACACCAGACAGGCCACATCTGAGACTCTCACTCAGCCTACAAGTTCATTCTCCAGTGAAAATCTTAAAACGCTCCAAAAACATATTTGAGACAACAGCAGAGTCTGTAGTAAACACTATGATATTTAATCCTTTTCATCTATAGAACAGAGCTGTAAAAATCGAGCTGGGTTAGCCCTACCAACGTTAAATTTGATAGGGCTACCTCAGTGCAGGTTTTCGTGGCTCTGCTATATGGATGAGAAAAGAACAATTATCATAGCATTTACTTTACTTCTCCGGTTTCTTGGAAAGCAGCGTGAGCCAGCCTTCTTCAAAGCGCGAAGATGGAATCCAGCTTGGTAAGCACATTGTGTGGGGGACTTGTGAGCTGCACGATGCTGCTTCTTGCCCGTTAATAGCAGGCAAACGAAAACAACAACAAAAAGCATATGTGCTCAATCTGGACGTATTGTTCATGAGGCTAAACTACCAAGCAGGTGAAGCATTTTAATCCCAGACTCTACCCCCTCTAAAATCTGCCCAGTGCCTTCAGCATTTGTGAACAACCCTGTAAGGAATTCTTAAGACAAATACATGGGGGCGGTGTGAATTAAAAGAGAATAACACCTGTCTCTGCAGCTGGACAACAGACCTCGCTTTAATGTGCTGTCTACTGGGAAATGGAGGCGTCTCATGTTACCCGGAGGCCTTGGCCTTCACTGGAGTCTGCAGAAAGGAATTCTATAACCAGAAGATGTGAGGCTTGGTCTGTGGCCAAAAACAATGGTGAAAGGTACAAAATGAAAAGTTCTGTCAGGACAAAAGCACTCAATCACAAAACAACACACAACCCGGCCGTTTGAAGAAATGAACCCCAAACCAGAGTCACAACTGGATTAACAACTGGTTGATCCCCTTTTACCTTCTAATGCTTCTCTGGCTGCCGATTCCTTGTCGAAATCGGAATGGAGGGAGTACAGCCGCCAGCCGAGTACAGTGTCTTCATTTAGGGCTGGCTCTGGCGGGTCATGGAAAAGCAACTTGCAAGATTTATGCTCCTCTGCTTTCCATCCATATTTTTTTCCATTAAAGGGGAAATTTAGAGCAAAGTTACCAATGTAACTCCAGCCCAGTGCTGGAGAAGTCCTCGCTGACTTGCAAAATAACTGTGGCTTCAGCAGGATTGTGTGCCCAATAGTAACAGAGGTGAAGCCCATAAAAATTGTGCACACGTATTTTTTAAAAACAGGAGAAAAGACCCTGTACTTAGGTCCACATTGTATCTAGTGGTGGGTTTGCTCCATAGGACACACCTAAGTTCAAATAATTGCAACAGATAAAATCAAAGTGGGGAGAGAGAGAGACAGAGAAATAGACTTTTATGCAATATGTAGGCAACAGAAAGGCTAAAAGTTAAAGAAGAAAATAGCTGCTGCTCGTCTTAGGTCACAAGGCCCTGAATGTCGAGTGAAGACAGTCCTGTGTGGTTAAAACATGGGCCCATGACTTCTGAGGGCCAGGAAGAGACGATTGCTTTCTCCCTTGCACACCGATGTCTAGAAATCCTCTAATTGGAGACAGAGCTATTCATGTCCCCATCAGAGCTTGGATAAAATGTGAAGCCATTGGCAAAGTACCAGTAAAGTAAAATTCACAATTAGCCCTAAGTGACTGAAATCTATTTGAAGTGCAGTGAAGGGCAGTACAGGAAACCAAGAACGCCTCAGCCTTTTGAAAGGATGGTGCTTTCGAGGGGCACTTCAGAGTGAGGTCAGTGAAGCAGGAAGTGAAGCTGCGGACACCAACACCAAGGTTTTTTCTCATTCACTGTGGCCGGATGTGGGTCCTGACTATTGCAGATGGAATGTACTGGGTCAACAGCATGTGAAATGAGAAAGAGGCCAGCGTCCAAGGAGGAAGCAAGTGGCCCCAGGTGCCCGGTCCCAATAATTTGGCAGTGAATTTAGACACACAGGAGAAAAAATTTATTTATTCATGGAAAACTATCAAAGAGCTGTTTTAAAAATGCCAAAATATCTATTGCTGCTTTGTAAACAGATATAAGCAACATTGTAAACATTGTAAACAGATATAAGCAACATTTCATTGTTAGCTTGAAAAGATGACATTTTGCTGAATATTTTGCCGAAAGCATTAAATACAGGAAACCCATTCATCAAAATACATGATCATAACTCTAGCACAAAGAAGAAGTATTTGTTTTCCAATGACAGTCTCTTCCTGTGTAACACTGCAGATTATTTAAGCCGTGCTAGTATCTCTCTCTTTCTTTCTCTCTCTCTCACACACACACATGCACATTCTATAATATAGAACACAAATTTGATTCATGTCTCCTTTTGCATTTGTGAGCATAACCTATTCCCACCACCATAAGAAACAACTGGGATCTCGTCCTTATTCTGCTTCACTAAATACACTCACACAGAGAAAAACATTCCATTATATTAGCACTGACTCAACTGAATGAGATGTCGATCATCTTGGGCATTTCCATGGAGTTGAAAATGCACCCTTATGTATCTTCCTAACTCCAGTGAATTATGAGCATGCATTTGACACATGCCATTTGCTATATGCTCTGTCTGGTGGGAAGAGGAGTAGAATCAAATAGCAATTAAAGCATGGGCACATTTCAAGAGTTCTTAGCACCTTCCAGTATTACTTATTTTCAAGTCTTCTGCCAAGTATCAATTTTTTCACAGAAAGGCAATATTTTGAATAGAAAGGAAACAAAATCAGAAATTCATGACTTCTTTAAGGCTAAGGCTACATTATGAAGTCACAAATTTCAAGTTGATATTCAGATTTTATTGCATTTACAGACATTGAGAATTCAATTGAAACTTGAAAATTGATACATATTTCAAATGATGCTCTACCACAGAGAAACCATGTCACAAATTCAACATTGCCTTGGCAATAATCAGCTTAAAGTACCAAGCATAACTCATCCAGGTCTGAGGCCATACAAATAAAATTATATTTTTTAAAGGCAGAAGATTGGCTGGAAACATAAACCTCATTTAGTCACAAGTTTAGAATTTTTTCCTTAGGAACACAATTTTGTGACTTATTCAGCTCCAATATGTTCTTAAAGGTAAAAATTACAAAGTAGACAATCACCCCTAGTAGCAAATCACTTATTTGTCATATGGTTATTAGCTGCCTATTCAAATCAAATCCAATTTATAGGCAGACCCAAGATTACTGTGCATTTTTCAGAATGCTGTTCACAGACTATAGGAACAAAATATTATGGATTGAGTCTAACTCTCTCCTATGCATGCATGAAAGTATTAGCTAAGTCCTTCTCAGACACAAAGACTAGAGCTCTAGTTTCAGAGTAATTTATGAATGATATCTGGAGGTAGCAACATGCATAATAGAAAAAGGAGCAAAAGTGATTTCAACTGTCCATAGTTTCTCTCTCTCTCTCTCTCTCTCTCTCTCTCTCTCTCCCCGAAAATGTAGTTCTCGTTTTTGAAAAACTAAGGCTGGACTTTCAAGTATTTTTTTTGTGATCAAACAATGGCGTATAAACATTTCAATTCAATTCCATAAACAAGAATTAAATACCTCGATTCACTAGGTAAAGTTTAGGGTATAAAGATAAATAAGGTAATGCTGTGATCCCAAGAGGGGGAACAGACCTACATATATAATTATTTTATGAGGCAGAATGCTTAAAATGCTTTTTGAATTTATGTGCAAAATCCTCTGAGAACACAGACGAAAAAGCAATAATTCTCCGGTGAAACAAAGTTGCTTTTAGGAGGAAGTAACGTTTGCCCTATCTCCTGTACTTGGATGGAATTTCAACAAAGAGGAGATGGCAAGTAGGTCTGTCTTTAGAAGGGTATGAGGTATGGATCAAACTGCCATAGTAAGGAGCCCAGGATCACTACACTTGAAAGGAGACCTTGCTGCTTCCATCTTTCACAAGCTACTTGGCACCTTAATAGAGGCAGAAATGTCAAAGTTAACTTGTAATAATGCTCAAAAGAGGAGTAAAGTGTAGTGGTCTGTGGTCTCTGCACCTCCCACCAACAGTACCAAGTGCAGGGCTGGGGCTGCTTCCCAGCTGGCCTATCTATGTAAGATATGGGCCTAGGGTAGGTGAATGAAGAAAGCAATGTTACTTCCATCTCCACCCTCTGCTGAAAGTGCTCTCACCAAACTCGCTAATGATACCCTGCTCTATCCAATTGAAAAATACATAACTCTCATTTCCACCATTGGCTGCATTTGACATTTCTGACTTCTTCCTTATGGAAACAGCTTCTCTCACTGTCCTAGGACCACACAGCCCTCTTCTTTTACTATAACTATCCTTAAAACATTGGCATTCCTGCAAGTCCTGTCTTAGTTGCAACCCTCACTCTCCACATCCTCTCTGAGTGATCTCATCTGCTTCCGTGACTTTAAACCTATATGCTAATGAATCTAAAATCTGTGTCTCCAGCCCTGATGTCTTTCCTGAGCTCCAGACTTAGGCAGTATATCCCCTGCCCACGGGCCATCATCCGTTCCACTTACTCTGGTACTATCAACAATGAAGCAATCACAAAATCCTGCTTTTATTGCTCTCAACTGTTTTCTACATCATTCCATCCTTCTCTGTTCAAATAACAAAAAATCCAGTAAGGCCAAAGCGGCTGCTCTTAAGAATCTCAGTAACTGCTTCTAAACACTTCTATTTCCTCTGATCTTGTCCTTGCTTTTTACTGCAGCCAGAATAATTCTTCCCAATGCAAAGATGATTCTCTCACTCCCCTATTTAAAACAGACTTCCAATTGCTTGTTGTGTAAGGCCCAGAGTTCTTGTGCTAGTTTACAAATATCTTCATTATCTGGTGTTTTCTTATCGTATTCATTTTACCATAGTCAGCATTCTCCCATTCATACTCTGGGCAATCACTACATTGAACATCTTTCATTTTGATATTATATGTGGCCATTTTCTCTTTCCTGGAATCAGCCCGCTCACCCATCTTTCCTTTCTTTAATTGGCTCAATTTAGATAGTGTCTCCTTCTGTGATTAGTCTTCCTGCCCAACATACCAACATCATCATGAGCATGTGTAAAGTGTCTTATTGCACATACTTTAGAATCTTATATTTCCTCTGGCATAGCATGTAGCACATTTTATTTTACATTACTTATTTCATTCTTTTTTTTTTGGTACTAGGGCTATGATGTCTATGAATATTAAGGGAAGTTTTGGTCTTATTCACCATTGTATCTTTGGTACATAGCATAGAATCTGGTATATAGAAAGTGCATAATCACTATTTTTAAATAGCTAAATAACATGGACATATGAAGATCAAGTTCTAGAACAACTGGTGTTTTAATAATTTTTGAGGTATAATTAGAAAAATGAAGTCTGGAAAAAGAGACTGTTCCAAATGATGAAAAATGTATCTATAAGCCTTTGTAATTGATTAGGTATTTTGGAAACTCAAGGAATCAAGGAAAATTTCAAGTTTGTATTTGGATGATTGGACAGAATTTGGTTTCCAATACCAAAGAAATAGAGGTGTAAATCGGGTCTTAAGAAGATAAAGATGAGTTCAGTTTTGAGCATGTTGGATTGGAGGTCATTGTTAGACTTTTGGATGAAGAAGTTTAATGGTTTGTTGGGTATATAAGTCTAAGATTTATGAAAGTGGGTAAGATCATGGAGGTAAGTAAGGTGGTAGGTTAAGAATGTAATCCAAGAAACAGCAAAGAGAGCAGACAGAGGGAGATTAGACAGAAGATTGGTCAGAGAGAGGGAGGTAAATCAGAAGAGTACGGGAGTCTAACAATCAAATGGTGTAGATTGAGCTCCCAGATGAAGACACAATCCACAGCATCCAATACAAATACAGTAGCTGTGCCAAGTAAGCTAAGCTCCAAGAAAGGCCCACTGAATTTGGCAAATTGCAGGTCATTTGGGGTTTGAACAAGAGAAGTTTCAGAAGAATAGTGAAAGTACAAGTCAGAATACAGTAGGCTGAGAAGTAAACAAGACATAAGAAAAGGGCATAGTGGGGCAATTACACTGTCTTGGGGATTCTGTATGTGGGGAGTGACCCACGAGAAGATGAAGCTTGAATAACCTTTAGGGATTCAAGATCTGCTAGCTGGACTTGGGAGGAGGCTTTACAGGGAAGAATAGATGTAGCTTACAGAGACATGCAACAGCTTGGTTTCCTTAGAAAACACAAGAAGTTTAGCAATTGTCAAGGCATTAAAGCAAATGGAATGGTTGGGTAGAACAAGAGATATAATGTGAAACAGACAGGGGTCAGAACAGAGAAGGTTTTCAAGCCATGCTAAAGAAAACAAATTTTATCCTGAGGCAGTAGGGAGCCACTGAAAGACTTTAATCATTCCATTTGTAATTTACTCCAGCAGAATATGGAGTGAGGCAAGGCTGGAGGCAGGCTAAGCAGAGAAAGAAGGCAGATTTTATAACAGTAGATGATAATAGCAGGGAGATGACTGCATAAATAGAATAAATGGAATAGGGTAAGAATTACCAAGAGTTGGTGACAAGGTTTCATGGAGAATGAAGAATAGAAGTGGGAATAGTGGGAATCATGGAAAAGACCAGTGCTCCTGGTTTAGTTGATTGGCGATAGGGGCATTATCTCCAATAATGGACATGAATAGACAAGGAGATTGGGTTTGGAGGGTGATAAATCATCATTTCAGATTGGAACATTTTGCATTTGAGATTTCTCTTAATTTCCACGTAGAAAAATCCAGGCAAGTGCTTGGACCTAGCACACCTGGTACATTGGATAGGTCATGGAAATTTACAGCCTGAGATAATAGAGAATTGGGAATCACAGGGGTTCAGGAATGAAAATCACTGCCTTGAGGAGCTTCCCAGAAAAATAGGATGGCAGTCCTTGACTATCCTGACACAAACCAAGTTAGTTCAAATTCTCCCTCTGCAGGGCAGAAGGGGTTCTGGCAATTGAACCTTCAGTTGAGGGGAGAGGAAGGGGTTGAACAAGATCAACTAGGGGTTGGAGTCATGGAGAGACTGGGAATCAAATGAGACCTGATTAATCCTTAAAATCTCTCCTTTTATGTTCCCAGTGGCTACTTACAGCAAGGATGTAGAAATTGGATTGTTGACCTGAACCTAGAACCTTTGAGAACTCCATAGAAACATAGGATTAAGGGGCACCTTGGGGAGGTGACCAGTAGAGAAGAAGATCTCATCTTCACACCATGTTGCCAAAGCAGCCTAAGACAAGAATCTACCTGCTATCACCAAGGCAAAGCAAGTTATTCTGCCCTTGTTTTCCACAGAGCCTCCTTATGCTACTTTGTGAACCTGATATTCATATTAACCTGATTTCAACTGCACATTCATTTTGGGAATGGAAGACTCATGTCATGAATTGGCTTTTACGCCACATCTCTCTTTCCCCTTGGCTTTGATCCCCCTAGACAGAATTGCTTCCAGGCCCATGTGAACCCTATAGTGAATCTTCAGACGTAGGGTATAATTCATCTGGAGCATAGCTATTGAGCAAGGAAGTAATCTCTTTCTCCATGTCAAACACAAGTGTCATTTTCCTGCAGAATAACTCAACGTAGTTTCTCATGTGTTTTCTCCCAACCACCCGCCTGTCTATACCTCCCTCCCAGTTGCTTTTCCAGTGGGAATTTCAGAGGCTCTATGTTGCAATCAGAGAGTAATTTTTCATTTAGAAGGATAATAATCTCTGAAAGGTAACAAACAAGGGTCATCTGACTGAAGTAAAAATTTCCCAGGGAGATGTTTCTGCTTTCTGAATAGAATGAATGAACTTCATTCTAGGTTTAAGCTTTTTGCCTCATCCCCGTATTAACTTTATAATCAAAATAATAAATTGGAAAAGAAATCAAGACAAAGATATTTTCAGAATATGTTAGCAAGTTGACGAAACCAAATTCATCTATGCTTGTGCCTGTTTTAACGTGAAATTTGACTTATGTATCCAAAGAATATCATCATTATTATTTTATACTAAGCATGACAATATGAAATTTTACAAACTTAAAGCACAATAACTATAATTCTGGCAAGGGCTAAAATTTATCATTGCCAAATACTTTCCACTCTAACCTCATTTCTTCTTGGTTGAAATTTGTACAAATGCTTTCCCTCTAAGGGGCAGGGGTTTTTCTGCTCAGAGGTGAGATGACTGTCTAAAAAGATAATTTTAAATCTTCTGGGCCACTTTTTAGTCCTAAGCACAAAAAGCAGTCACCCCTACTGAACTTTTAAAACGTCAAAATTCTTTAACTTTAAACACAAAGATCAATGGTATGAAGATTAATTTATTTTTCAAGAAAAATTTTAAAAGTTTTAAAAGTAGCTCAAAATTAAGTTAGCATATTAGATATAGTTATGATAACTGAGTTTAGTTTTGAAAAGTTTATAGAGATTTACATATATGTATATTTAGCAAAAAATCCTGTATGAAACAAATATTTTAGTAGGTAAAATTTTGATAAAGTTAAAAATAAAAATACTAAATTAGACTGGCATCTTTTATTAAGTTATTTTATACATGAACAGAGTTTTTCATGTCAGATTACTTTTGGAACCTTATCCAGAATTCAGAAGTCTAGTCTGAGTTCATTTTTATCTTCCATGCTGCTCCCTAGAAGTAACTGCTGACAGTTTTTTAAGCAGTTTATTCTGGTATCCACTTCCACTATTCTAAATATATACTTTTCCTGTTACCTCTTGATTTATAATTTTAAGCATCATCTACTGACTTTCTATTAGAAAATAAGTAGCTTTCTTAGATCCCGCATGCCTCAAATCACTTTCTCTCCATCCTCCAATGCAGTTATACTTTTATGATGGTCATTTAAAGCATGCTTTACTTAGTTTTTGCTGCAGCTAATCATCATATCTTTTTTGTTTGCTTTCATGATTTTTTTGCTATTATCATTAATGCTTCCTAAGCTCTCCAAGTGAATTAAGAAGACCCTTGAATGCACTTTGTCACATGGCCAAGCACATCGGGAAAGCTAAGCAATTCAATTGTTTTTCTTTTTTTTTCTTGCGGCTTCTTCCTGGCCCTCTGTCTTTGTCCAATAGGGAAATTGCTCCCTATGCCTGCTTCTCAGTTGCTGTCCTGCAGCGTCACTTATCTGAGATCCTCTATGTCTTGTGTTTTCCTCTCTCTTCCTTTGCGTCCCTGTTTTAGTGGAGGACATCCTCTGATACAGTGCCAGAGAGCAGAGTCCACTAACCATTCCTGGTCCATAGACTATCATTGTTCTGTGATGCGATAAGAACAGAAATCCATAGTAAGCATTTAAATGCATTTATGATAATTTGATATTGCTACTCCATGGACACATTTGATCCAGCTATAGACCAGTTCAGTGTCACTGAACTAGCATGATAAGCTAAATAATAAGACAGGTGCAGTAGTTCCACATCACACTGAGTGACATTTTAAGATTTGTCAGTGGTAACCCAAAAGTATATAAAAATGGGGGGAACAGAGTGAGGATTCATTTTAAGTTGTTACTTTATACCAATTTTAATTTTAATTTTATTAAGCCTTGTATAAATGAACAGCTAATCACTTTAAGAAGGGTGGTTTAATTTTCATCATTTATTTTCAATTCTGAAATACCTATCACAAGACTTCTTGTAAAGAAGAGGCGTAGTTTTCTGAATGTGGCAATGGTAACCATCCACAAGACACTGAAGAAAGGGAGCCCCAAAGAAATGAAGACCCAAGCGCTGATGCAAGTGCACGTATGGTATATATTAACTTTATTCTTTTTTAAGCAATAACTGATGGTGAAGTGCTGACACCACAGTGTTATTTGCAAAGACATACCAGTTAATGAAGTAATGAAGCCCTCAACAATAAAGCGAATTTACATACAAAAATACAAAGAAATATGCTCAAAACTAAATATTGGGTGAAAAAAAGATAAAGACGTTAAATCACAGGTCACTTTCCAATCACACCGTGCATGGCTCAATATATTTAGGAACTTGGTATATAGCAAATTCCAACTCAGAACAAATCAAGCCAGCAAGTATTTTTTTCTTTTACCACAAGTTGACAAATGATCATATGTTGCTAATGTGGTAATCCTTTAGAATATGTGAAATTTGACTATGATGGAGGTATGAGGGAAGCTTTTTTCATAGCAGAAAATACTATACCTATGTCTGAAGTCCAGTGTATAAACTATAAAAGATTACATTGTCTATCAATGTATCTATAAATTACACAGCATTCTTTTCCCTAAAAGTGCTACTACGAACAATTTTTAAAAAGCTATCAGCTCTAAGGTTAATACATTAAATTTTCACTGATTCTACTAATTATAGAATAATATTCAAACTAATTACAAATAGCTTCTTTTCAAGTTACTAATGTACAGTGTTTATCAAGGGGAAAAACTCTGTCTAGACTAATTGAAATAGGGAATTATTTCTGGTGTACCTGCAAAATAATAAATTAGTTGGGTCCCCCAAATTTGAAGATATAAATTGGACAGTTAGATTTGCTCCTTTGTTTGCTATCATTCATTTTTTCATTATTTTAGTACTCCCATGTGAGGAAGGAATGCAACATACTATTCCATACTATTCAGTGGCAGATCAGATTAAAGGACAAAGGGAAAATTTACAAGCAAAAGAATTTTATGAGTTGTTGTGACATATTTCATAATTTAACACAATTACCAATGACATAGGGGGTAATTATACATTGTATATATGGGAAAAATTATCACTGAACATGTCACAGATTTGATAGACTATTTTAATTTTTGTTTTATATCACAAAAGAGATTCAACAATAGGACATTCATCAGTGAAGAAGCTTTCTCTTTCATTGAAAAATAATTAAACAATTAAAAATTTACAGAATAGATTATTATAACTTCCTACTGGGGAAAGATTGAAGATGAATGTTGAAAATATAGCATCATTTTCTTCATTTTAAATAAAAGGTAAAAGTGAATAACCTGAGAATGCTGGAATTGCTTTGAAATCTCTGTTTCTGTCACAGATTTTGGAAAACTGGTTCTTCTATTACAAATGTTATTAAAACAAAAGATAGAAATAGTTTAGATACATTATGCCCTAGAGTACTATTGTCACCAATCCAACCTAAAATAGATAAATTAACAAGCAAAAGGCAGCACATCTGTGACATTAAAAACATCAACTATTAATATATACAGTGTTTGCTAAATTATATATACAGATATTTAAAATAGAGAATTACTACTTCAGTAATAATTTTTTATTACATTACAAATATGGAACAACTTAAATTTCCAAGTGTAATAACCAGGAAGTGTGATGCTTTTAGCTTTGTTCTTCTTTCTCGAAATAATTTTGGCTATTCACAATCCTTTGTGGTTCCACATGAATTTTAGGATTGTCTTTTCTATTTCTTTGAAAAAAACTACTGGAATTTTAATAGGGATTGCATTGAATCTATAGATTGTGTAGCATAGACATTTTAACACTATAAATTTTTCTAATCCATGAACATGAGATCTCTTTCCATTTATTTGTGGCTTCTTCAATACCTTTCATCAATGCCTTAGTTTTCAGTGTACAGATCTTTCACCTTCTTAATTTATTTCTAAGTATCTTATTATTTGTGTTGCTATTGTTAATGGAATTGTTTTCTTTACTTCTTTTTCAGATAGTTTGTTCTTAGTGTAGAAAATGCAACTTATTTTTGTATGTTGTTTTTGGGTCCTGCAACTTTACTGAATTTTTTATTAGTTCTAAGATTTTTTTATAGAGTTTTAAGGTATATATATATTATATAACCATGTCATCTGTGAACAAAGACAATTTTACTTCTTTTCTAATTTAGATGCCTTTTATTTCCTTCTTGCCTAATTGCTCTGGTTAGGACTTCTAGTACTATGTTAAATCGAAGTGGTGGGAATAGGCACTCTTGTCTTGTTCCTAACCTTAGAAAAGAAGCTTTCAGTTTTTCACCACTAAGTATGATATTAGTTGTAGGCTTGTCTTATATGGACTTTAGTATGTTGTGGTACATTCATTCCATAGCTAATTTTCCGAGAGTTTTTGTTATGAAAGGATATTTCATTCAAATGCTTTCTCTGCATTTATTAAAATGGTCATATGACTCTTATCATTCATTCTGTTAATATGGAGCATCACATTTATTGTTGTGTGTATATTTAATCATCCTTGCAAACCAGGAATAAATTCCATTTGATCATGGTATATTATCCTTTTGATGTGCTGTTGAATTCAGTTTGCTAGTATTTTGTTGAGGGATTTTTGCATCTATGTTCATTAGACATATTGGCCTGTGATTTTCTTTTCGTGCAGTGTCTGGCCTTGTAACAGGATAATGCTGGCCTCAAAAAATGAGTTTGGAAGTGTTCCCTTCTCTTCAATTTTTTGGAAGTGTTTGAGAAGGATTGGTGTTAATTCTTCAAGTGTTTGGTATAATTCACCAGTAAAGCCATGTGGTCCCGGGTTCTTGGGATTTTAGGGGGTTTTGATTACTGATTCAATCTCTTTACTTGTTATTATGCTGTTCAGATTTTCTATTTCTTCACAATTGAGACTTGGTAGTTGTATATTTCTAGAAATTTTTCTACTTCTTCTACTTTACCCAATCTATTGATAGATAGCTATTCATAGTGGTCTCTTATGCTCCTTTGTATTTTTGTGGTATCAACTGTAATGTTTCCTCTTCCATTTATAATATTTTTTTATTTTATTTTCCAGCATATTGAGGAGGTACAAATGTTAAGGTTACGTATATTGCCTTTGCCACCCACCCCCGGTGGCCTCAAGTCAGAGCTTCAAGCATGTCCATCTCCCAGTTGGTGTGCATCGCATTCATTGTGTATGTATATACCCATCCCCTCCCCCGCCCACCTGCCTGACACTCGATAAATGTTATCCCTATATGTCCACTTAGGTGTTGATTCGTTAATACCAATTTGCTGGTGAGTACA
>VBSM01001562.1:61964876-61997622 GCA_008086735.1 Cheirogaleus medius
AGGGGCAATATATGTAACCCTAACAATATTTGTACCCCCATAATATGAATAATTAATAAATAAATAAATACATACATACATACATACATAAATAAATAAATAAAATAATTTGCAAAAAAAACACAAGAATGCCAGATACTAATAAGTTCTTTGAAGAAATGAAAGTCGAGCGAAAAGGTAGAAATGGACGTGGGTGTGATATTAAGTTAGACCGGGTCGTGGGGGAAATCTCTCTGCCAGGGTGATATCTGCAGCAGAGACTCCTTTCAATGTGAAAGGGGCCATGGCTCCCCAGGTTGGAGAAACCCTGAACAAAATACCCTGCACTTGGTGAGTCATAGTGTACAGTAGTGTGTTAAAGACTCTAAATAGACTGGAGATTTAAAAAAAAATGAACTTTGTTGAATCCAGGATTTCCCAGATTCATTTGACCCTGGGACCCTGTGTTGGGGTTAGGCCTATATAAATCACCTCTGGAAAAGTTCCACGCCATAGTCTTTGGGAAAGGCTGAATGTCATTACCCCAGGAGGGAAACAATTAACCATTGCTGCAGCCCTCTCGGGAAGTAACTGAAGCTGACCTGTTTATTTTAAGTTCTCATAAATAAACACTTTTATTCAAACAACATTAGGGTCCTAGAACATGGGGTTCTGTTATTTAGCAAACAAAAATAAGCAAGCTAAGAAGAAAAAAAATGAATAAGAGCTAGTGACACTGCAGTAAATATAAGAAATGTAAAGAGTTAATCATGATTAAAAAATACTACTAATACTACTAAAAATATCTGATATTTCAGGGAGAATAATGCTCTTTCCCAATTATCACCAAATATCTTGCATTTATTTTCTCCACTGATTCTCTATTGTTCCAGCTTTCGGTAAAGGGCCAAAATTGAGAGATCTGACTCTGTAACAATTAAATTTCTCTATGATGAAATGCACTATAAATAAAGTCAATGGACAATATGACAGAACGTTTGCAACATGTGTGAAAGACAAAGGTCTAAAACCCTTAGTATGTAAAGATATTTTTGGAAATCAATTTGTAAAATTGTAAACCCGGATTAGAAAGAAAAATGGCTTAAAATATAAATATACAGTTCACACAGGAAAATACAAGTAGCTCATAAACATAAGTCAAAATTTGAAACTCATTGGTAATTAAACATAAAAATTAAAAAATAGGGTACTAATTTTTGTCCATCAGATTGCCATCGATGAAAAATGAAGGATAATATTCTAGGGTCAGTGAAGGTGTGTGTTTTCTAATTTGTCTCTATAGTACTCATGTTTTTCAGATGTCTGCATATAATTAGATATTTACTTTTCCAAATCAATTTTAGAATCATTTGATCATGTCCTAGAAAGACAATAAAACCATTTAATTTTTGTTAGGATTGAATTATCATATATTAATTCAAAGAAATTGACATCCTTGGAAAAACAACTCTCTGTATTCAAAAATCTTATTTTATGTGCTTCCAGCAAATTTTTAGAGTTTTATTCACAAAGGTCTCATGTATTTCTCATTATTCTTAGACATTTTATTTTGTTTTTATAATATTTCAGCCAATTATTGTCAAAATAAAATAAGAATAGAGAGTTTGGTAAATTAAATTTTAAATGGTTTCCTTGCTGAACTCCGAGTAGTTCTAACACCCCTCCCTCCATCCAATTGGTTATTTGGGGTTTACAGATACACAATCAAAAATTCAAATATTGACAATTTTTCCTTCTTTTTTACCATCTTTACACCACTTCCTTTTAAAAATTCTTTCCTAATGGACTGGTAAACTTTTGAAGGATGATGTTGGACAGTCATAGTGATAGTAGAATTCACATTTCTTTTTCTCTTTTTTTTCACCAAATATTGCTATATTACATGTTTTTTCATTTTAATGATAATCCTTCTAGTGTGATGTGAGACATTAGCTGAATTTGATTATTCTTATCCTATTAAGAAAATACACATGACCGCTTTGATAAGAAGTTTTAACTAGAATGGTTATGAGATTTTATTGAATATCTTTAATATCTACTCAGTGAGTTGCATGTTTTTCTTCCTTAACCTATTAATATGATGAGTTATGTAAGCAGATAAGATTTCCTAATATTAAAACATTTTTGCATTCTTGAATGAACTTTACATAGTCCTAATTTATGCTATTTTAATGTAATACTGTATTATAATTTCTATAGGTGTTGATCTTAGCATATATGTCCTTTGCATTATTTCCTTTATACAGCACCATGCTTAAGCACTCAGGATGTTGCATGGAATATTAAATGATTTTTGATGACACTTGTAATGAAACTATTGAGGCATTGAAAAATTACCCTGGTAAGACCATAAATTGGCAGCAGCACCTTTTTCTATCAGCAAGTTCCTATAAGTATTGGTTCATTCCTTTGCTCTCTGACTACACATTTTAGATGGAGTCCCCATGACACACACTAATCAAGTATTTAGAGATGTACTATTCTATTGATCCTGATCATTTCCTTCTCAAATTATCTTGCTAGCTTCCAGAAATAAATTTAAAGAACACACTAGTGCCAGTACTCAATATTGACATATATAAATGTTTTTATAAACTATCCTGAACAATGAAGAAAAGAAAATTGGCAAACAACCAAGGCATTGTGTTCCAGAGCCAAGAATGTGATTCTGGAACATTTCCATTGTGGTTTTCATTTCAGAGTAATTTGTACAATTTAGAAAGCAGACCATAAAACTCTGTGTGGGAACAGGTTATCCAAGGTAACTCCTCTGTCAAAAGAATACCAATATTAATAATCAAAGACTGATAGGACATCATGTGTCACCAGTTATTAAAGCTAATAAGGAAAACAGAAGGTCATTTCATATTTGTGTGTGTCTTTATGTGTATTACATATATGTGTATGTATATGTGTGTATATATCTGTACATTATATGTATATATAATAATATGATGCATTATTCAGTGTGCACAAAGACATCTTATTTATGTATGCTTAAAATACCCAGCTATTCATATGCTAATGGTGTGGGCAAAGAATAAATAGCAACTCAGCCTAATCTAAAAACCTGTTTTAATAGAAGCACTAACTGTTCACATTCAGATTCTACTGTGGAAAAGCCCTGCCTATGAAAGGAAAAATGAACAGTGTTTATATGAGAGATGAGGTCTTCAATAAGGTAATTTACAATTATATCAATCTGGGACTGCATTTTGTCACCCTGGATTCTCAGGACCCAACAGTTTGTCATTGGATATTAGGTGTTCTTATTTATAATCATGTCTCTTAGCTGCAATTAGAAGGCTGAGGTGAGGTTAAAATGTGGGCTGAAAAAATGTAAACCAGTCAGGTGACAATGAGTGAGGGCTTCTGCCAAAACTGTGTCCAGCAAAATTGTAAAGCAGGGAAGTTTGTCTGTACTGAGTGCTTGCCTCCTCCTTCTGTGCCCATGGACCTCTCCAAGGGCACCGCCACCTGTGCTTCAGGTAGTTAAATCCTCTTCCTGAAACTTTCACTGCCTTATCAAAACCTTCTCCCAGATTCTCCATTCAGAAAGTGACGACAGGAGTCCATCTTAATGAGGCTACAACCAGGGCAAGCAAATCTGGGCCAGGCAACACTTGAAGTTGCCATTAATCATGTTCATAGTCTGCAGTAACCGTGGGGCTACCTCTGCAAAGTGAATACATTCTTTTCTTGCAAAATAAGAAAAGAGATGCTCTTGCATTTTAACGGGACTTAAAACCATAAATTAGAAAAATGTAACTCAAGTGAAGAAATTGGGGGTTAATCTAACATGTAGACATGGTTCTAAGTAGGGAGAGGTAGAGAGAGTTTGGAGAAGGGAGGCAGGAGTCAAAACCTTCTAGAGAATCCTTCAAAATCCATCACATGTTGATGATTTTACCTACCTATTTTCAAGAGTTTAGATCTATGATGCAAGTTTGTTTACTTTCTTTAATTTTTTCAAGTGTGATAAAGATACAGGTCTCTTGGGAACAAAATAACAACCATTGTTCAAGTTAAACCTCTACAATTGATAGGAATTTTTTTTCCATTTCATAAGTAGATGTGCTAACATTTCTGAATATCCCAGAAACAAAAGATCTACTCAGGACTAGAAGGAGAAAACAAATACATTTTTGTTGCTTTATTTCATAGAGAAATAGGACAAAATATTTCATATCGATTCTTTTGTTATATTTTCATGAAAAAATAATGACATTTTTCTAACATTTTGACAACTTTCTACTCTCAAGAAAATTGAAAGACATAACAAAAGGTAATATCTTAAAATTATATAATCAAGCTTTTAAGCTCACAAAGAAACAACACTCTGCCTTTTTTTTTCCTGCCCATTATCAGTGGAAGTAAATGTCCCTCCCACTTGCAAAGTACCTGAAGCTATTAATGAATACAGAATGTAGAATGGGTAAGGGGGTCCTTGTAAAGAGGTAATGGACTCAAACTAGTAGGGGAAAGTGGGTAGGAAGAGGGAGGAAATTTTAAGAGACTCAGATAATTTTAAGAGGCTTTGATGGGGACTGTGAGAATAGTTTTGAAAGGCTCATTAGAACTTGCTTTAGGAAAAGTTGATTACCAGTCCAGCTGAAGGATTATGGGAAAGAAATTTAGGATGAAGCTAAAAATAAAAAAAATCACAAGATATAGAAAAATCAATTTAAGAATTCCAAATATTTTCAAATATAATTATTATCCAAATAAGACATTATTCATAAAATTGATATTTGAGATTGCACCACAAATTTGATGTTTCATCTGAAAACACAGCATAATTTCTATAACACTCATCTTAATTCCTAGTCTGGCTTCCATCCCCATTTTTTAAATTTTTATCTTTATTCGATCAACCTGACATTTGTGTGGCCTGTTGTTCCAAATGGATGAATGCTACAAATATCTCTGATTGGCTTACAAATAATAAGAAGGGAAGAACTGAATCTAGTTTGGGATCTCTGGATAAAATGTCATTTTTGTGGCATTTGTCATCTAAGAGCTTTTAGGTAGAAGAATCTATCCTCAGCATAATACTAACTGGTTAGTCTGCCAGTAGGGCAGACTTCAGGAATAAGATTTGGAGATTGAAGAAGACAGCCACACTACCTAGTGTTCTCTTGAGATCTTAAAGAAAAAGCAATTTCATTTTGGGGTGAGAGAAACCAAGAATAAATTTTCCTATATGCCTAAGTGTTAATTACTAAAGTTTGGAGAATATGATTGCTATCACAATAGTGAACTTGGAAGGAGGAAATGTGAGAAATGAGCAGGAGCTGGCCTCAATAAGTAGGCAGGGGATTTTTACAAAGGATATTCTAGCCTAAGACAAATATGGTTTCCTCAAACAAAGCTAAATCTGTATGCAAACTATGAGAAAGTTGAGAAAATGTCCCTCGTGGGAACTACGGAAGAAAAGTGTGTTGGCTAGAAAGGGAGAATACAGCTGGACTTCTTTCATTTATTTAGTTATTTTTTCTTTTTTCCCATTTCATTGCATTTTGGGTTACAATTGGGATTTCTCCTTATATTGCATACTCAAGAGGAATTTTCTAAAACGGAAAGTATGTTTTAGATGTGCTGTTCTTAAAGCTAAGTAAGTTCTTAGAGCCAAGTGGGAAGCAGTGCTGCAGAATAGAAGGAAAATTATCAAAGGGCATGCCCCATTGAGATAGCACTTATGATTCCGCAGGAAACAAGCTCCAATGTCCTTTTCATTTTTTCCTTCTTCATGTTCTGAAATCAAACAAGAATTGCAGAAAGATTGTTTTTCTTTCCTTTATGCAAATGTAAGCTGACAGTGTTAAAGAGAGTAATTTCTATATCACGGCATCCAGCATAGTTAATCCAGTGGGCTAAGGAGTAGACAGACCTGGAGAATCCAACCTCTACTCTTTACCAGCTGTGTGACTTTGGAAAAATTACTCAACATCTCTGTGCTACAGCAATTCATCTGTAAAGTGAGAATAATGGTGCTTCTCCCATATGGCTGTGGTGAGTAAAATGACCTGTAGACAAACGTGTACCACAGAAGTTGGCATATCCTAAGTGATCAATAAATGTAAGCTATCATTATTACTACTATGGAATTTATATGTGGTTTTGATTATTAGAGTCACTAGCACTCGAATGAGAAATAGTTTCCTAATTTTAATTCCCTATTATTTTATGGCTTATCTTTTTACAAAGAACTTAGAATATTTCTGCAATAGAAATTTCTTAATCCTAAATGGTTTTTATTTAATTGTGAAATATGGACTTGTTTTGCTCCAGTAGAACATAATTAAAATTCACTTTAGAAACATATTTTTTTTTGTCCAGGACTTAATAAAAATCTTCCTAGTGTTATAAATCTCACCTTGGAATTTCAAGTTCCAATTTGCACAAACTAATCAAAAAGCAATTATCATAAACAGCCAATCAACAGTATGAACTCAAATGAATCATCTATCACCCATTTATAAGTGGGGGATAGATGAATAGATGATTTAGTCTAAAAAAGTATTACATTTATTTTTATCATTCTGTTGTAAGATAGAGCAGTTATAACCAAACTTAGAATGTACAGATTTGTAAAATCATTATTTTTTTTAAAAAAAAAGATCATTATTGAAGATCTAAAGTCCATTCAGGATACTGATAAACATGTGCAGACATTTATAAGTATTTTTCTAATAGTCACTAAAATAATAAAGAAGCATATTGATATTGCTTACATGCTTCATTTATAGTGATAGCTAGTTCTCAGTTATTTCTAATATACTATCTCTAAATTGCTAGAATCTTTCCCAAATTTTATGCCCAGGATTTTCAATAAGAGCTTATATACAACTGAGACGTATATCTCAATATATTTTCCTTGTCTGAAACATAGAAGGAACATCCTAAATGTTTATTAAAGAAACAAACAAGTGAACGAGTGGATGAATGAATTAATGAATGCCCTCCTCCAATGTTAAGACCTGTTTAAGTTTGAAAATTGTCAACTTACTGCCTCTTGCCCAAAGGGGTCCCAGAGACATAAAAAGTTTCCATGATCCAGAAAAAAAGAATGGAGAAATTATTTTTTTTGGTAATTCACTCAGATCCGCATTGCCGGTGCTCTTCAGAACGTAGCCGTCCCCTGAGGCCACCTTTGCCCACGTTATTACCTCGCCCTCACCTGCGGGCCTCAGCTGAGCTGGGCGGTCTCCCTTTCCTTCATCTTCCTCAAGGGGGCGCTCCAGACTCTCGTCGGCTCAGCTTCCACTTACCACCTTACAACACCCTGAGTCCTCATTACTTAATTACTCTATCTGGAATGACCCCAAAAATCTATATACGCAGCCCAGAAGTCGCACACCATGGAGGGAAAGCTTCAGAAACAAATAGATGATAAATAGGTAAATGGCAGCGTGTAGAGGTGTGTGTGTGTGTGTGGGGGGGTGGATTATAATACAGCCAGCATTTCTCAGTGTCTCTCTGCAGTATTTAGGCAGTTTGTTCAATTTTCTTCATGTACGTATATATTCCATCCCTTAACTAGTTGTTGTCGTTATCTGTATTTTATTTTTCCGTTTAGATAAAGGGTAGGATGGCAAGGCTGGTATTTCTTGTAATGATAATGAAAAGGCAGGGTCTTGGTTCTTCACTCCGGGTGGTCTCTGGAGGTCCCTGACACAAAGGACAAAAATGGCCAAGTGGAAAACGAAGTCCATTTAACAGATAGTTACCTAGCCCTCGATACCTCTTTCCATGCAGGGTTCTTTAGAAAGCACTGTTGAATTACCAGACTCAGGCTGAATTTCAAAGGGATGTTTCTCTCACACTCTCTATGCATAAAGAGTGGCTGGCCTGTGGGTGAGGCTCTGAGTCCAGTCACACAGCCGGTCACTTGGATAAAGACTGCCAGGCTGGCCTGTGCCCTGTGCTGTGCCCCAGGACACCCATGGCAGGGACCGGGAGAAGCAGAGGGCAACTACCGCTTGGATGCTAGAAGGAATGAGACACTCGCCTGGCCTAACTCCCGACATTTACAGCACGATAGTACTTCCAAAAAACCTGGGTTTGGGCCCGTAGAACTTTCTCTATAGGCAAAAATAGCCAGATGGGATTGGAGAGGAGCATTCTTCCCGGCCAGCTCACAACGGCTGACTGCTTACGAAGTGTCAAGCACCGTTGTGATCGATTTATCTGCATTGCTTCATTTAATCTTCCTAACAACCCTAATAGATAAATACTATTATGATCATTTTACAGATGCATACGTTGAGGTTTAGGGGAGTTAAATAACTTGGCTAAGATTACAAAGCTGATAATGGGCAGAACTGGCTTTCTACTCCTAATGTGACCGGCCGTGTGTTGCTGTTTCTAAACGTTGTACTATACACCCTGTTGGCAAACGGTTGTCAAGTGACTGTGTTGCATGAGAACTCATTTTGAAAATTTCCACTGTGTCCACCCTGGCAAATCTACTATATTTCATCATACCACACATAAATTTATTAAGAACCTCTTATTTGCCAATTACCGTGTGAGGCCCTGGGGAGCCAAGATTGAGCAAGGGAGAAAAGGGCCCTGTCCTCACTGAAACATGTCTGGGAAGAAGATGGAAAAATCAATCAAATGAAACAATAGTGTCTAATGATACTTCTATGCTGAGAAAGCACAGGTATTATCAGATGCTTAGCAACCACCTCTGCATCAGTCTACAGTGCTTGGAATTTATAATTCTTAAGATGCATTCTTAAGAATATTGCTTTCATAAACACTTGGATAATTATGCTAGGTACTGAGATGATATAGTCTCTGCTTTATAGAAAATAAAACTTAGTCGAGGAAAGAGAAACACAAGGTAACAGCATCATGACAGAAATATTAGGTTATTAAATATGGAATGTCCAATTTTCTTAAGTAGTAAGTTTGACAGTTGGTATCTCTGACATTTCACTTTGACATTTCTTGGTTTTTGTTTTTCTTTTTTTAATCATGAAGGTACATCCTCATTCTTTCAAATGCACGTTTTGGCTTGTGATTATCTTTCATTTTTTTAGAGCAATTTTTGTGAAAACATGGATAAGTCAAAATCCGTGTTATTTTTGAATATGAGTTCCATTGTGGACTCAATGTAGCACAGACAGCTTGAAATACCAATGAAATGCCAGGGAAGGATGTGGCTAATGAACACACAGTACATCGATGGCTTGAAAAGTTCTGTTCTGGTGATTTTAATCTTAAAAATGAACCACATGGGCAACCTGAGACCAAGGTGGATAATGATGGGCTGAAACCTTAACGGAAAAAAATCCATCTCAACATATGCGTAAATTAGCGGCAAGGTTTGATGTTACCAATCCAACAATGTCGGACCATTTGAAACAAATTGGCGAGGTAAAGAAGCTACATAGATGGGTTCCACACGAATTAAATGAGCATCAGAAGAGAAATCATCTTGAAGCTTGCTTTTCTTTGCTATCATGGCATAAAGATGAATCATATCTACACCATATTGTTATGTGTGATGAAAAATGGAATCTTTTTGATAATGACAAGCTTTCAGCATGATGGTTACAGATGAAGTACCGAAACACAGTCCAAAACCAAATGTTCATCAAAGAAAGCTAGAACTATAGAACCAGATCTTGGAAACAAATAAATGCAATATTAACCCAATAAGAATTTAACAATAAAGGGCCTGAAATAATGTGCCTGAAAATCATTTAATGAGCCCATTACGGGGAATGGAATCAGCAAATGAATTCTACCCCTTTAAAACAAACAAACAAACAAACAAACAAACAAAAACAGAGTCTTATACCAATTCACAAGACAGTTAGGCTACATAAAATGCTTTACAAAGAAATTAATACTGCTCTTCAGTTTGTTGGCTCTTCTGCTTCCTCATCAAGCTGTGTAAGCATCACTAACGAGAGCATCATTTCCACAAGCAAACATTTTTCATTGGAACACAATTTTAGCAGTACAATGAGTCCCTTCTATCAAAATGATCGGTTTCACTTGTGGATGTTTCCCAAATACAAGCATTTCTTTTCATCATTGCGGCTGAAACAAGTATTTTGTTAGAACTAGCTAACATGCACGTAATATGAGAATGTATTTACTCGTTTGTTCTAATGGGAAAGCAGTGTGCTCTCAACACGTCTGCAGGAAGTCGGCGGACTTTTAAGGCGGTACAAAGGATTCTAAATCATCGTTTTAACTATCAACTTCCAACTATTTCTCTGTCAGCCCTTGTGAGAGGACATGGCTATATGTTGGAAAATAGTCTCATTGGTACCCGCCTGTTCTGCTAATATAGGGAGCTCTATTTAAAGAGGGTGTGATTTCATCTCTGTGATAGAGCAGTGAGATCTGCCGGGATCCATGGGCCAAGAAGCAGATAGCAAAGGAGCTAGTGAAAAACGTATTTTTGATGAGAGACACAAGCAGTGACCTTATCTAAAACATCTTTGACCTCTATTTAAATATCAAAGTCTATGTAGTATGTCTGTTTTTAGATTCCTCAAGGCATCACAAACTTTGATTATGGTATTATGTTATGATTTAGCCTAAGTACAGTTACTTCCATCTTATACCTAAAATGTAGTCCTGACACAACTGATCCTATCTAATAAGTTAGCAGAGCTGATCTCCAAGAAATCTTTGAAAGATTGAGGACCTCCTGGGAGGCATCTTACACTTAGGTGAGAAGGAATTTGAATTAGTAAGGAAACCCTTGATGGCAGGAGAAGGATTCATCCTCAGTATAGCATGACGTTGGGCACTTCAACCTCAGCACTATCTAGACTGACCAGGGTATTACACATAAAAGCTACAAGAACTGTCCTACAAACCCCTGCTTGCTCTAGCCCCTGTCTTCTTTTCTGAACTATGTTTTGTCATCCCCCACCTCCCAAGCCCCACTCTTTAGGCTCTAACTACATCAGCAGTCCCCAACCTTTTTTTGGCACTAGTGACTGATTTCATGGAAGACAATTTTTCCACAGGTTGGGCAGGGCAGGGCGGGGGGATGATTGAAGTGCATTCCATTTATCGTGCAGTCAAACTTCTCTGCCAATAATAATCTGTATTTGCAGCCACTCCAGCGCTAGCATCACCGCCTCAGCTCCACCTCAGCTCATCAGGCATTAGATTCTCATAAGGAGCGCACAACCTAGATCCCTCGCATGCTCAGTTTACAATAGGGTTGATGCTCGTGTGAGAATCTAATGCCGCTGCCGATCTGACAGGAGGCAGAGCTCACGCAGTGATGTGAGTGCTGGGGAGCAGCGGCTTTAAATACAGATGAAGCTTTTCACCTGCCACTCACCTCCTGCTGTGTGGCCCAGTGCTTAACAGGCCATGGACTGGTACTGCTCTGCAGCTCAGGGGTTGGGGACCACAGACCTACATCATTTCTCAATGCACCACCCTCCATCAGATAACGGAATCTTTACTCCTGCTGTTGACATCACCAAAACATCTTTGCCTGAACCTTGCCCAACTGCCTTCCCCAGCCCTAAGCACACTCTCTAGGGGTACCCAGAAACACCTTGGTGGAGAGGAAGACTGGCGTTCAAGAAGATAATGAGATTCTGGGTCAGCCAGTAAAGAAAGAGCCTGTAAAACTTGAGTTACTAGACTTTGCAAATTCCTTCAGTGATTGCTTGTCTGAGAAGGACTTTATTTCTCCCTCATAGATGAAACTTAATTTTGCCAGATAAAGAATTTAGGTTGGGCTTTATTCTGTTTTAGAAGATTAAGGATAGGCACCCAATCTCTCCTGGCTTGTAAGGTTTCAGATGAGAAGTCTGCTGTTAGTCTGATAGGTTTTCCTTTATAGGTTAATTGTTTTCACCTCGCTGCACAGAGGATTGCTTCTTTCATGTTTACTTTGGTCAGCCTAATGACCATGTGACGAGGTGATTGCCTTTTCATGACAACCGAAGTGCCCATCAATTCATTAGTGGATAATTAAAATTTGGTATGTGTTCAACAATGGAATATTACTCAATTCTAAGAAATGACAGCAAGTTAGCACCGCTTATACTATCCTGGATTAAGCTTAAGCCCATTATCCAAAGTGAGGCGACACAAGATCAGGAAAATGGGCTCCACATGTACTCGCCATCAAATTGGTTCTGACTAAAACTATGGTGCTCAAATGGCAGTAGTGTTAACCAGGGATTCAGGGGTAGCGAGGGTAGACCCACATCTTAGGGATGTGGTGAGGATTGTGGAGGGGAAGGGCATATCTCTAACCCTTCCTGGGGAGAGGCAAAGATATAAAATGTAACCAAAATGTCAAAAAAAAAATTATTGGATGTCAGGCAGGGGGAGGGGGAGGAGGGGATGGGTATATACTTACATAATGAGTGTGATGCACACCACCTGGAGGATGGACATGCTTGAAGCTCTGACTCAAAGGGGGCGGGGAGGCAAGGGCAATATATGTAACCTTAACAACATTTATATCCCCATAATATGATGAAATAAAAAAAGAAAAGAAAAAAAAAGTGAATCCAAATTTTAAAAAAAACACAAAAAACTTGAGTTACTCTGTGACTCTGACCCCCAACTGGCCCCCCAGGTAGGTAAGGTCTGGCAAACTGGAGTTGTATTCTTAGAAAACTAGGGTTGTAATTTTTTTATAAAAATATATATTACTTAGGACTCTCACTCCCCTTTCCTCCCTTTCTCCTTCCATCTCTCTTTATCAGAAAGCCGTGTGGAAGGCTTATAACTAACACACTTCTCATCTAAGGTACACCCCTCAAACTAGTTCCCTTTGTGAAAAAATGATATAGAAACATTGCATTTTGCAGGCTTAAGGATGCAAGAAAAACTCAGGTCCCAGGAGGCCAAGTACTTGCTCAGAGTTACACATCCTGTTGCTGGAACTCAGGTTGACATTCAAAGGTTAGTTCATTGCACTTTTAGCTTTCACTCTAAAGGAAGAAAGAAGTGTGAAGTTTCATATGACCTATAATTAAAAATCAAAGTCGTGCCACCCAGACTATCTACTCTGTTTAACATTCATGACTATCACATAGTGTATCTCATAAATTACAATTATTTCTTTGGCCCCAGAAATCAATTTGGTAGAGAGATGGACCATTTATTTACAGAACCATTCTTTTACATTTATCTCAGGACTGGGTGTGAAGGGCAGGGTTGAATATAGCTAAAGAGTATATATTAAGGGAAATGAATTACATATGGTATTACATATCTTACTTTTATATCAACAATAATCTTTCATTTTTCAAGCATATTTCATATGAAGTGAGCATTATGAACTCCGTGCACCACAAGCAAACAACAGAAGCTTATCATATAGCAAATGATTAATGCTCCCACCTTCAGGTTACCTTGGGCACAGCCAGGATGCATCTCAAAGATGTGCTAAATATCTATCAGCACCTTCTGCAGTAATTGCTATAAAAAGAAGATAATGATGAAGGCACCAAACTTGTCTTTCTTCCGGATTAGATTTATGGGGGTCAGAAGGAGAGGAAAGGGTTAGATTCACAAGAAAACAATAATTAGCAAGAGTTTCAGATAAATTAGGTAACTTTTGACACTAGTAAACTCATTCATTCATATATTCATCCATTCATAGAAGAAATGTTTGTAAGGAAAAAGCATTTGTAGCATGCCAGGTACTTATCTGGGTTTTAGACACAGAGCAAGATCTAGAACAAAGCTTTGTCTTTTAAAGGAGTTTATGTTCTTCTGGAGAAGTTAGAGGCATGAATTTAAACTGTCAGGTGGTGACACCCACTACGAAGGGGAGAGACAGGTAAAGGGACCTAGTGAAGGGTTTATGAGAGAGCAGGAAGGAGGGAGCATGGCTCTGAGCCTCTGTGCTAGTCAAGTCACTTACAAGGGAAGGCAGCTTAGCTCAGGGAGTCAGGACTGATAAGAAGGCATTTCTGCAGAGCGGTAAAGGAGATGAGGACATGAGGGACCGATCCATGCAGATGTCTAGAGACAGACATCTCTAGGTAGAAGGAATAGCATTCTCAATGACCCTGATGAAGGTGTGTGGTTAGCTTTGTCATGTTCAAACGCCAGCAAGTGGGCGGTGTGGCTGAATAGTATGTATGAACTTGGAAGGAGAGAAAGTAAAAAAGAAAGAGGGGAAGAGAGATTATTTAGGGACTTGTAAAGTGAGGTTAAAAATACCTTACCACTGTGCGAAAAAATATAAAATTTGCCAAAGTGGCTTGATTTGTAGAAAAATACAAATTTATAACCTTTACTATAGGGAACTTCACAAAGCACCAGTATCATTTTCATGTAAAATTTTCAGAAAACATTGTAATCAGCAATTGTAATTTATTAATATAATTTCATGGAAATATATTATTGAATTAGACATCCTTACTTTAAATCACTTACTATCTGTCTGGTTTTGGTTAATTATTTAAATTCTCTATACCTCAGTTTCCAAATCTGTAGTATATAAATCATAATAGAACTTAACAGCAATCTCTCTTGTGAGCATAAATGAAAATATATGTATATGATACTAAATTTAATGGTAGCAATCAAATTCAAAATGATATATTTTTAAAATTAAGTTTATTTAAGAAAAGCAAGGTTAGCTAATATTTAAAATAATGCATTTGATTTACTGTATTATCATAAAAATAAAGAAGTCATATGATTATCTCCATATTTACAGGAAAAGCAAACACCAATTAATTAAAAAAAAACTTAGCAAACAAGGAATTGAAGACAAAACGTTTTCTTAACCTGATAAAGAGAATCTGCAAAAAAAAAAACAAACAAAAAAAAAACCCAGCAAATATTATGGATGAGAGAAAAGACTGTCGATTATCATTACATTTAGTCAACATTGTGCTGGAGGTCCTAAACAATACATGAAGGAAATTTAAAAAATAAAATTTATAAGAATTGGAAAAGAAGGAATTAAAGGGCCATTATTTTCATATAGTTTAATTGAGTACATAAAAAATCCAACAGATTCAATGAGTATTTAAATTTAGAAAATTATAAAAGATCTATATAAAAATTTCCACAATACTAAAACAATTCAAATAGAAAATTTTTAAATATTCCATTTACAATAGCATCAATATTATCAAATACCTAAGACTATATCTAACTAACAACATGTGCATGACTTCTGGACAGAAAACTATAAAACTCTACTGAGAGAAATTAGAGGATGTATAAATAAATGGAGAGGCACACCATGCTCATAGATTGAAAGACTCAGTGCTGTAAATATGTCAATTCTCAACAGGTTGTTTCATAGATTTAATGCACCCCAATAAAAACCTCAACAGAAATGTTTGTGACAATTAACAAGTGAATTCTAAAACATATATGGAAAGACTAAAGGCCAAAATCACAAAGACAAAAATTTTGCATTATTAGCCACCAACATTTATTATTAAAGTACAATAATTATGCTTTATTCCAAGCCCTATGCAATCACCTGTTTTACTACAATGGTGCCAGAGCAATATGATGGAGGGAAGGATATTCTTTTTAATAAATGATGCTGAATCAAACAGGTATCAGTATGGGAAAAGTGACTATCTTAAGCCACATATAAAATTCCACTCCAGATAGATTGTAGATCTATTTTGAATTTGAATGATAAACCATAAATCTTCTTTAAGATAAAATACAAAAATATCTTCATGGTTATGAGGTAGTATCTGGAAAGCAAAGTAAAGCAATAGCAATTATAATATCTTATACTCTGAGGCCAGCTTGGGGTACTAGGCTCTGGAGCAGCTCATGTATATTGTCACTAATCTGCTAGCTCACCTGGTTGGCATAGGGCAGCAGTCAGACCCTCATCTCCTTCTGCTCACACTGGGTCTCTTCTGTTAGCTTCTTAGAAGTAGGAAACATGTACATGAGCAGTTCCATGACAAATGCAGCAGAAAAGTCCAGATGAAAGCCTGTGAAAGTACAAAATAATAAACCCAAAGCAAACAACATATTCTTGGAGGGATTTCAGAGATAAATGCCACCAACTAGGTTTTAAAAGATGCAGTATGGTGATACTACTACATCCCCATTCAGTTGGATTTTTTGGCCTGTATAGAAGACAGATGGGACTTAATAAATGACAGTGCATTAGCGTAAACTTAATCAGGTGGTGAAATCCAATTGCAGCTGCTGATCCAGATGTAGTATCATAGCTGGAACAAATCAACACATCTCCTGGCATCTGCAATCTGACAATGATTCTTTTGCAATCTTCCTCTGCAATCTGACAAAGCCTCTTTCTCTTTCATATCTCTCAGTAAAAAACCTTTTTCTTTTCTCTAACAGGACCAGCAAGTTAGGACCATATTAAACCTCTAATCCTATGCCATAATCTATTCCACAGAGACCTCTATGGCACCTTCATTTCACAGGCCTCATAGAACATCATTGCGTTGAAAATCCATTACATTTATGATATGCTGATTAGATCAGATGAGCAGAAAGTAAAGACTGCTTTATACACCTTGGTAGAATATATTGTAAAAGAAGAAAGGAAGGAAATCCTACAAAAATTCAGCAGCCTGTCACCTCTGTGAAATTTCTAGGGGTACAGTGGTCTGAGGCATGGTGAGATATTCTTTCCAAAGTAGAAGACCAGTTGCTTAATCTGCTTCCTTTTATCATTAAAAAAGAACCAAAATGCCAAGTACATCACTTTAGATTTTACAGAACCATAAACTTCATTCAGGAATGCGATTCCTACCAAAGAATTGAGTAGCCTGATAACCTGCCAATTTTTAGTGGGGCCCAGAAAAAACAACAACAACAAAAAAACGTGAACACCTACCAAAAAGCAACTTCAAAAAAGAGGATTTTCATGATCCTCAGCTGCCATCCCAATTGGACCACATGGTTCCACTTATTCTCATGATGCTTGAAATGTTTGTGACAGATACAGATGCTCTATGGAGACTTTAGCAAACCCTATAAGAGGCCTAGGGTGCAAATATCCAAAATGATGGATCAAAGCTATATCATCCTCTGCAAGTAACTAGTATATTATAGTTTTGAAAAAGCTTCAGTCCCACTACTGGGCACAAACAGAGAATGAACCCTTTATCATAGGCTACCAAATTATGACATGACCTTAGCTGCCCATCATGAACTGGGTGTTATCCGCCCATCAAACTATAAAGGTAGCAGCATAGCAGCACTTCATACCCATATGATATATATGAGATTGAGCCCAATCATATTCTAAAGGCAAATTTAAGTTGCATGAGCAAATGATCCACAGGCCATATTCCTGATTCAATGCCTCTTCCTTCTCAACTTGCCCTCATAGGCACATGGAGATTTTGCTACAATCATCTGACTGAAAAAAAATGGCCTGATTTAGAGATGGGAGCACCTGTATACCCCTTAGTGGTGGCGCTGGAGGGCAGTGGTGAAGGGAAATCCCCCAGTGGGCAAAACTTCTAGCGGTGTATCTGGTTGTTGACTTTGCCAGGAAGAAGAAAGATATGGCCAGAGATATGGGTCTACATCACTTAATATACAGTGGCTAATTTATTAGATGAGGGGTTAGGGACTTGGAAAGGATATAATTGGAAAATTGGTTACGTGACTAGGCATAGACGATGACGATATTTGTTCTCCATGTGAACACCTACCCAAAAGCAACCTCAAATAAGAGGATTTTAATGATCATCTAGACGAAATGATCTATTCTGTGGCGGTGAGTCAGACACTTCTGTCTCTGACATAAAAAAACTTGTGAATAAAGTACCTATGTTTGAGGGCTAGAGTTTAAACTTGGGCTCAGAAATATAAACTACCATTCACCAAAGCCAATCTGGCTAAAGCCATTGCTGAATGTCCAAATTGCCATCAGCAGAGGCCATTGCTCAGCTCCCAATATTGCACCATTCTCCAAGAAGATCATTGAGCCATCTGGTGCAGATTGATTACATTAGACCATCCGAACGGAAGCAGAAGCAGCCCTTTGTTCTTGCTGGAACACACACTCTCTCTGAATATGGATTTACCTTCTTTGCTTATAATGCTTTGGCCAGAACCATTGTTCAAGGTTTATAGGACACCTTATTCACAATCATGATATTCCACACAGTTTTGCTTTTCACCAAGGGACACGGTCTTGTATTTATGCAACTTACTGGTCTTAGAATGTTCTTCATCATCCTGAAGCAGTCATACTGACAATAGGATGGTAGAATGGCTTTTTGAAGACGCAATTATGGCATCAATTTGGTAAGACATCTCACAGGCTGCAATAATGTTCTCCAGAATGCAGGATATGCTCTAAATATGTAGAGCAACCTATATGTGATCCTGTTTCTCCAAAATCCTCTTTAGCCAAAATCTATAGGTTGAGGAATCAACAGGTGGAAATGGGAGAAACTACTCTCACTAATAGTTCTCTGGTTTCTCTGGCAAAAATTTGTTTCTGTCAATAAATTTTGGATTATGGTAGTCTCTAGACCAGGTGACACTGCTCCATATTTTTACAGTCCAGCATGGCAGCCACTAGTTTCATGTGGTTATTGAACTCTTGAAAGATGGCTACTGAAGCTGAGATAATGAATTTAAAAATTTGTTTAGTTTTAAATAATTTTCAAATGTAATGTAAATAGCCACATGTTATTAGGGACTATCACATTAGACTAATGTCTATCTCAAGATCTGGAGTTCCCAAAAGATTAAAATTTCTGCCAGGGCACAGTAATGATTCCATTAAACTGAAAGTCAAAATGTATAGCTGGCCATTTAAGGCTCCTATGAACATTCTGGGGTAATTATTCCTGATTATCAAGGAGAAATTGAACTACTACTACAGGATTGGGATAAGTGAGTATGTTTGGAATACAGATTATCCTTTCAGATATTCTGGGTGTCACTTAGTATTCCCATGTCCTCTCATTAAAATGACAGAGAAATTATAACCCAATACAGGCAAAACTGCTCATATCCTTCAGGAATAAAGGTTTGAGTCACTATACCAGGCAAGAAATTACAACCAGTTGAGTTCTTGCTAAAGGAAAAATTATGAAATTGAAATTGAGAAATCTGGATATCCACATGCAGAAGAATGAAATGGGACACTTATCTCACACCATATACAAAAATCAACTCAAAATCAATTAAAGACTTAAATGTAAGACCAGAAAGTATAAAACTATTAGCAGAAAATATAGGTGAAAAAACTACATGACATTTGTTAGGATAATTATTTTTATTTGATCCCAAAAGCACAGGCAACAAAAGCAAAAAATAGACAAATGGGATTACATCAAACTAAAAATCTTTTGCACAGCAAAGAAAACAATTAGCAGAGACAATCTACTGAATGGGAGACAATATTTTCAAGCCAGGCATCTGATAAGAGGTTAATACTCAAGAGATATAAGGAGCTCAAACAATTCAATAACAAGAAAGCAAAAAACTGAAATTTAAAAAAAAAATGGGCAGGAGACCTGAATAGACATATCTTAAAAGAAGACATATAAATGGCCAACAGATATATGAAAAAAATGCTCAATCTCACTAATCATTAGGGAAATGCAAATTAAAACCACAGGGAGATATCACCTCACATCTGTCAGAGTGGCTATCATCAAAAAGATGAAAGGTAACAAGTGTTGTCAAAGATTAGGAGAAAAAGGAGCCCTCTTATACTGTTGGTGGGAATGTAAGTAAGTACAGCCACTATGAAAAAATGTATAGAAGTTCCTAAAAAAACTAAAAATAGAATTACCATATGGATCCAACAATCCCACTTCTGGGTCTTTACCCCAAAAGATTTGAAAAGTATTTGTCAAAGAGATGTCCATTCTCTCATGTTCATAACAGTACTATTCACAATGGTGAAGTTATGGAATCAACCCAACTGTCCATCAACAGGCAAATGAGTAAAGAAAATGTGGTATGCATACAGAATGAAATACTATTCAGTCTTAAAAAAGAAGGAAATTCTGTCATTTTCAGCAACATGGGTTAAATTGGAGAACGTTATGCTAAGTAAAATAAGCCAGGGACAGAAAAAGACACGTACTTCAGATTCTCAATTAGATGTGGAATCTAAAACAATCACTCTCATAGAAACAGAGTGTGACATTTAGTGCCCAAGTTTTCAGGAGACTGCATCTAAAAGGAAGGATTCACCAAGTACCTGTTTTAGCCCCAGGGAGCATCGTATCATATTCACTGCTGGTGGGACTGTAAACTAGCACAACCTCTATGGAAAGTAGTATGGAGATACCTCAAAGAGCTACAAGTAGAACCACCATTTGATCCAGCAATCCCACTACTGGGTATTTATTCAAAGGAAAAAAAAAAGACATTGTATAAAAAAGACACCTGCACTTGAATGTTTATAGCAGCACAATTCACAATTGCAAAGATGTAGAAACAACCCAAGTACAAATCAATACATGAGTATATTAAATAAAATGTGGTATATGTATGTACCATGGAGTACTACTCAACCATAAAAAGTAGTGATCTAGTATCTTTTTTAACAACCTGGATACGGAACTGAAGACCATTCTTCTAGGTGAAGTATCACAAGAATGGAAAAACGAACACCACATGTACTCACCATTAAACTGGAACTAATTGATCAACACTTATGTGTTCATATGGAAATAACATTCATCGGAAATCAAGCAGTGGGGGAGCAGGGGACGGGTAAATTCGCACCAAACATGTACAACGCACACTATCTGGGTGATAGAGGGCACACTTATAACTTTGACTCAAATGGTACAAAAGCAATTTAGATAATCAAAACGTTCATACCCCTGTAATATTCTGGAAAAAAGGAAAGAAAAGAAACAGGGTAGAATGGTAGTTACAGAGGCTGGGGGGCTGAGGAGAATGGGGCAATGGTGGTCAAAGAGCACAAAATTTCAGTTAGACAGGAGGAATATGGGTGTTTTTTCATAGTTCTATTGTGCACCGCGGTGAACATAGTTAATAAGAGTACCGCACTTTACGAAATTGCTAGGAGAGTAAATGTCTAATGTTTTTGCCAGTATTAAATATTTGAGGTGATGAAAGTAAACTAGCTTGATTTAATTATTCCACCTTGTATTGATAAACTTTAACATCACCTTGTACCCCATAAATTAGTACAGTTTACAATTAAAAAGTACCACTAAAAACAAAGATACCAGCTACAATTATGTAGCTACTTTAGAAATGAGGACTACAGTAGTCATGGGCATTCCTTCTTTATTTTGATGTTACTCTGTTGTATGTATATTAACCGACTTTTTAATCTATGTCTCTCCCATTTATTTATCTACCACCTAACATAACACATACCAGTAAAAACTGAATTTAAATACAGGATTTAAAAACGAGAATTCGACTCAGCTCAAGGAGTAAATCATATAATCTGAAAAATAAAGTATTTCATGTGCTCTTTTGAAGAGAGGGAGAGCATATTTGAGGTTCTGTGAGAGATGGTTGTATCATGTTAGGTAGAGACATCATTTTGCTATTTTTTTTGTTTTTTAAAGAAGTTGAGGACAGCTGAAAGAAGTATGTGTACATATCCAAGTGAGAAGGCTGGAATAGGACAGCTTTTTCCTTTTTCTACTAAACTACAACTGGAATTGCATTTCGTAGTTCTTTCCCCCATATGATTCTCTGCTAGAAGAGACACTCTGGGTGAGGTTCGAAAGGTGCCTCTCCAGCATCTCCTCGGCTATTCCTTGATTTCCTCCGTCAGCTTCTCTAAGGCTTGAGCCAAATGCACATGCAGCTCAGTGGCAAAGGGTGCTAGCTCGCGCTGCAGAAGCCCACAGCATCAAGATTGGTGGCGGTGAGAAGAAAAGGCAGTTTTTGGGTTTTCCTAACAGGGTAAAGTTTTTTTTTTTTTAAGGGTTTAAGGTTTTCTTCAAGGGCTCTAGTTCTTCCTCGTGAGTTCCATTCTGTTATTGCTCTCTTCTAAAATCAACTTTTCTTTCCAGTTACTGCTCCGACTGACTTAGAATGATTTGAGCTTCAATACTAGACATGGTGGCAGCATCCTCCATAGACTGCTCCACCAATTTCCACAACTGCGTAAAGTCTACAGACTGTAATAAATCCCTTAGTATATATTATTTATAGTGGTTTGATGCCTCTGATGACATCTCAGCTGATAGAAAATTTTTGTCAATATCTACTACAGCTGAACATATGCATGCCCTATATATCAGCAACTGTATTCCTAAATATCCACCCACAGAAACAAGTACCTATGTGCACAAAAATGTATGAGAAAAAAAAGTGCTTGTAGCTCTTTTATTCATCATTGCCCCAAACTGGAAACAACTCAAATGTCTATGAACAATAGAAAGAATAAATCCGCAATGATATGGCCACACACTGGAATGTTGTACATCAATGAAACAGAACAAACTTCTGCTTCATGCACCAAGATGGATGAATCTCAAAGCATAACACTGAGAAAATAAGCCTCATACAAAAAATGAATATTCATATGAAGTTCACTACTCAATTATAATGAAAGTCAGAAAAGTGGTTGCCTTTGGGAGAGGTAATGACTAGAGTTAGTACAACGGTGTTTTCTGGGAACGGATAAAGTTTTATCTGGCGGAATTACATGGTGTATTCACTTCATAAAATGTATTAAGTTGTAAACTTAAGATTTGTGCACTCTACTACTTGTGTATTGTGCTTGCACAAATGATTACAAATAATATCTACATATATCATAATCTGTGATGATTAAATGACATAACTGATGCTTAGCATAATAAGCATATAATAAATGTTATGCAACATTATTTTGTTCTTACAAAAACAAGTAAATGGAATGGGAAAGAAACATATCTAGTCGGCAATATTACCATTGAGAATAATAATCATTTTACAGCAGGGGAAGACCTGGACTCAAAGCCATAACATCAGAGGTACAATGTTGATTGTTTATATATCAGAACCTCACAATCTAATTTTGCAGGATATTTTACAACAAACACAGAGAGAGAGAAATTTGAGATTTATGCAGAAACCTGTCTCTCTGCCTAATCTCCATTGTTCTCAATCATAGCTCTCTCTGTATTTCCTTCCCAAACTCTATACTTTTAGGCATATTTATTGTATGACTTGTCCCATTAGTATGTAAGCTTCATGAGAACATGTATCTTCTCTGTTTTTCCTCAATACTAATAACAATGGCACCACGGTATGTTCTCAATATATATGTTTTAAGTAAAGTGATACAGAGAGCATAAATCGAACATAAAGAGTTGGCAACTGTGGCATGTAGGCCACACATCTTGACACAGGTGGCATTCCTATCTGACCTCTGCTCTAGTTCCTTCCCTGTCGAAAGCCTGCCTGTCATAGTTAAGTTTTAGCTCTGTGCAGCTTTAAGGTGATTGTTTCAAGGTCACCGATTTCTGAATACTTGACATTTCTGATATGGTTGCCCTTGCACTTTTTGCAATGCAATGACAACAGCACAAATCCTCCAAAATGAAGTGGAAAATGAAGATGAATAAATAAATAACTAATGAAGGGACCACAGATGAACTAATTATGATCACAGTATCCGAAGGTTCATGTTAATAAGAAGTTTGTGTCATTTTGCTTTGCATGTATTCATAATCTGGAAAATAGTGACAGAAATTCCTTGTGTCATCAAAAATTTTCCTCTAATAATCAATGAGACATAACCACTATAAATAATTTAAATGCTATCAAATAAAAACAAAGATTTAACTCAGTTCTTCCAACTAGACTTGGGGCACTTAGACTTCCCCACAGCAGATGGGAACTGTCAAAGCACATAAACATTCAAAATTGTAAGACACGACTTTCAGATGACAGAAACCAGACGAATTCATGCAAATCAATGAGCCCAACACACCTTATTTAAAGAGAGTGCTTGACAGGAGACTGTTTTGAAGCTTCGTCTTTGGAGATATCCCAGGTTTTAATTATCAAATGTCACCATTCCCTAAATGCAGATTTTTCTGCAGATTACCCTTTTAAAAATCCATTTAAAAACAGCTTTTATTCTACTGATCTCCGTGCTAATGCTATGCCAAATTATGCTTTTTTCATCATTCAAAACTTCACTTCAGTGATATATTCAATGACAGAATAAGGTGACTAAAAAATATCTCTCTAATAGATTTGGCCAATTTAATTTTAAGCTAATCTGTTTGGCATGGGTTCAAATTGCTCTATTCTTGTGGTTATAAGACTCTTGACCATTAAGAAGGTGGTATCTCCAGAATTCCTTTATAGGGGGAGCAAAAACATATTTGGAATTAGAGGCTCAGGGTGTATGACAATGTATTTGCATAGCAGGGTACTATTTTTACTTGGTTTATACAACCATTTGGTGATGATTGATGAAAGATGCTGATAGGAACTTTATGGGAAGTGACAACTCAACCACCACGACCAGCAAAGGAGATTTCCACTGAAAATGTGGTCGATAAAATACCTGACATACATATGGCACTTCCTCATTTCAAAAAATGCTTTCGTATACATGATTTAAATTGTGCCTGAAGTTAAACTAGGGAGGAGGATAAGGATGGTTTTATTAACCGCATTTACAGTTGAAGAAACTGAGTGTCAGGGAAGGTTGAGAAACTCATTACGTATCATAGTCACAGCTAACACGAGATCCAAGGACCAGAACCTTTCAACTCCAAATTTTGCTCCTTCCCACACACCATATTGAAGGAAGAATCAAACTCATCTTCTGAAAATAGCATAACGTTTAAAAAGAAACTGCATGCTATTCACCATTACATTTTCAAGGTACACCTGCTATACTTGTATAGAAGTGATGCCGTGGAGAAAGAGAGACACGACTTCTATTCTGTATCCACGTGGACAGGTAATCTGTACTGTCATCACCGCAAAAGTGATAGAATATGGTTCCCAGGAAAAATGGACATCTCAGCCCAGACCTCAGATTTGAGTAGGAGTTGGCCAGGAAAAGGGGCAGGATGTTCTGAGGCACAGGGAATATAGCACATGTTAATACATAGGTGCAAAGACAAGAGAATGTAACATAACCAAGTAACTGAAATAAATTCCAGTTTGCTCTGAGCATACTAAGATGCTGAAAAATCATGGCAGATGTGACCAGTGGAACAAATCATAGAGGACTTTGTAAATCATTTTTAGAGTTTAGACTTTAAGAGCAATGGGAAGCTTTTTAAGAGGTTTGAGCATTACATGTGCATTGACAGCATATTTTTAAATTTTATTTGCAATCCTAAATATAAGGGGGGATCTCTTTTGGAGCTTGGTGGATCTTCTTTGCAAACCTACCAATGAGTAAAATTGAAAATGGCCAGATGGACCTTAGAAAGAATAAGATTTCTGCTCCAAACTGACATAAACGTTATTTTTGAGGTAATATAAATGCACACAGACATAATTGGCCCTAAGAACTGATGATTAACAAACCCACAGGTTTTTATAATACAGTTAACTTATTTCTTCTTGAGATAGAGTTTTTTTTTGCTCTACATGGTTTTACAGACTAAATTGTCTTGGTTATTGTAAATAACTTTAAATAATTTCCCAAACCTGGGCAAGATCCCCTGGGCAATTTGAAGATGAGGTATTTGCATGCCAAACTGCAAGTTCAGCATATGGTCTCTAATATTTGCATAAAAAAAAATCTTAAGAAAGCATTTTCAATGAGGTGCCTTTTATATTTGTCTCTCATCTGCAACACCCAAATGGTGTTTCTTTCCTAAAAGATTTTTTTTATACATTGTCCTATTATAATATTTTATGTGATGTTTTTCTTATAAAACAATACATATTTAATGTTGAAAATAGAAATAAAAAGAAACAGAATTTCTCATATTAGGCAAATATTTTATTTTGTTGATTATTTTACAAAAATAATCAGATCCCATATCCTGATTTGTAGGGTTTTTTATTAATTTTTCCGTTTAATCATATCTCATTAAACTTTTTAGTGTATTATTCATCTGGACATATTTTAATGAGTGTTGTCCCCCTTTTATGACTAAAACTTTCCTAACCAATCCCATATTCTTAGACATTTATGTTTCTTTTTTTAAATTATAAGGATCAATATAATTTATGATTCATGATTAAATAAATCTAGTGGAATAATAAAAGTAAAATATATGCTAGCTATCAAATATATTTTTCAATCCCAAACCTATTCCACATTAATATGACCAAAGCAAGGAGGTATCTTTTTGGCTGTCATCAGCCCCAATTGAGGAATTAATATCAGAAATCTAATTAACTTAAGAAATTATGTTTATCCACACTCCAAGATCATTGAGCAACAGGAAAAACTCTCAGTCTGTGTAAATTTCCACGGCTGACATGAACAATCAATGCAAGCAAAGTAACCTTTAACTTTGCTTATGGAGCTATATAGTCTCTCATAATACCCTGAAATAAATTTAAAAAAAGAAATGCATACATTAACCTGAGCAACATATCAGTGACCTGTACACCTATTTGATTATGCATCCCTATCAATAAAAATATTCTACATTGTTCTCCCACCCCAAAATTAAATTAAATTAAATTGTATTATTAAAAAAAAAGAAAGAATTTTTTTAATGGTCACTTAGTTCCTAGCATAGAACATCTTGAACTTAAAGGAAGATAAGAAATTTTTCCAAAAAGACTACCCTGAAACCACAGCTAGAAGAGTAATCCAGTAGTCTGAATTTCATCTAACTGGATGTTCTGATTCTTGGCTGGAGTTTATACTAGCCTCTCCTAGTAGAGATACTCGGCCAATGGTCACAATGACACCCATGTGCAGGCCATTGTGGTAATTCAGAAATACTGGTTTCCCACCTGCAAAATTATAGTATTGAGTCTTAATGACCTTGACCAAATTGAGTGCTCAGGGTCAGAGTCCTGTCTCTGAAATCAGACCACCTGCATTTCAATCAGACCTCTACCTCAAACTATCTAAATTTTTGAACACATTCTTTGGGCCTCAGTTTCCACAGGAGACTCTAAGCACTTTTTTGGGGAGACTTGAATAAAATAATTCATATGAAGCACTTAGTTCAGTATCTGGTTCACAGAACATACCTGATTTCTTGAATTTGTAAACTTAAGTGGGGCCGGGAAACAAATGCCCACTCCCTGTCCATACCACTTCTCATTTCTATCACTTGTTACCCAGTTCAAAAAGGGAGTGAATACAAGACCTTCAAACAGTGTAGTATGTGTAAGCCTCCTTAAAGGTGGAGGAGAAAGAAGAAAGATAAAAGAGGGAGAAAGAGGAGGAAAGATAGGGCAGCAGGGGAGGAGGAGAAGAGGAGGAAGTACATTCTAGAATGTATGATTGCATTTAGATATACACCATTACAAATTAGCACAAGAGAAAAGAATAAATTATAGCTATTAAAACAACATCAATGAGATAACTGTCTAACATTCTAAGAGACATAACAGTATACAAAATTATTTTTTTTCTGGAAAACAGAAAATTAGCTTGAAGGTGATCTTTGGTAACTTAACATTCCTAGGTCTTAGTCTTGTCATTTGAAAAGCAAGAGATTTAACTAATGATTTTTTTCATTTAATTATTCTTAATACCTATGATTTATGAAGCAATAGTGAATATAATAAATTCCAATGAAACCAGAGAAACTGAAGCTCTTTTAGGAAATTTGTCACGATAAGGGAGTTTACTTAAAGAAAGATAAAAATAAATATTTTTCATTCTACTTATATTAATATAAAGATCATTGAAGCACTAACTCAAAAGAAAAGTATCTTCAAGGGGAAATGGCATAGTGTTACAAGGAAACAAGAAAATTTGATAGAATTTCATACCTGAAAAAAGACTATATACGTAACAGTTAAATCCATTTTAACTTATTTCAAATGCGTTTTTTGTGCTTTTATTACAAAAAGAAATATATTATTATGCAAACAAATGTATTAGTTCAGTGATGTAATTAAGAAATCTGAACTATTGTAAATATCCATCTGTTAACAGTTTTCACTTGTATTAATTAGAACTGGGATGGAATGGCAGTTTCCTGTGTCTATGGATGTGAAAAAAAGTTCTTTTCTAAACATAAAGTCTGTATTAAAGAGTAAAATCACCTATGGTCCCACCTTCCACAAATAATCACTAGTAACAGGTTTGTATACTCCCTGCCCAAATTTACTCTCTCTCTCTACCTTTCTTTCTTTTTTTTTTTTTTTTGGCTGTAATTTGTTAAGTTTTATTTTTCATGTAATCTTTCAACTACAAATAGATGGCTAACTTGAGGAAAAAAGGACATTTGAAATAAGAAATCAAGGATATTTCAGAAAACCCAAGGGTGAGAGAGCAGCTGGGCATCAAAGTATACCAGAATCAAGAAGAGATTTGCAGAAAACTGCTGTCTTCTGTTACTCTCTCCTTTCTTTGGAGCCATTTAGGCTCATGTCTGCTTCATTCTGCACATCTGCCTTTTTTCTTCGCTCACTACTTTGGCTGTCTCACAGCTCTGGAGTTTAAACATTCAGTTCTTGTAACCATTCCAGGTAAACTAGTGCCTCTTAACCCTAATTCCAAATTCTCTGAAAGGAGAATCCAGTAGGCTCCAGCTGTATTAGGATTTGAGGAAAGCGTGCTGCTGTTCTCAAGTAAAGAGGCACGTGGGTTCAGTAGACGATGCAACATTGGTCCACTGTCCTGTGGACATCTTCTGTGTGAATACATATAAATCTATGTCATTATTTTATTAATCAGTTGATTTTTAAAAATTTTAGCTTTATTGAGGCATGATGGATAAAAATAAATTGCATATATTTAAGTTGTACAACTTTTTAATAGTTGCATTATGTATTCCATAGGATTGATAATATGCATTTTTGAACATTCTTTTATTGATGAACATTTAAACTGTTTTTTAAATTTTCCTTATTAAAACCAATGTATATATAGTTGATATAAAATTATATAAATTTAAGGTGCACAATGTGATGCTTTGATATACATATATACTGTAAAATGATTACCACAATCAAGTCAGTTAATACATGTCTCTTCTCACCTAGTTACCTTTTTTTTATGGTGATGAGAATATTTAAGATCTACTCTCCGAGCTACTATAATCACTATGCTGTACATTAAATCCCCAGAACTTATCTGTCTTATAACTGAAAGATTATACCTTTGACCAACATCTCCCATTGTCCCCTAAACCCCCAGCCAGCATTCTACTTTCTGTTTCTATGAGTTCAACTTTTTTAGATTCCACATATAAATAAAATTATGTATTTTTTCCTGACTTATTTTACTTAGCATGAAACCCTCAAGCTTCATCAATATTGTCCCAAATGACAGGATTTCCTTCTTTTGTATGGCCAAATAATAAATAACCCATTGTGTAGGTATATACATATATACAAATATATGTATCACTATATATACATAGGAAATAGGGTCATTGTAGATATAATTATTAAGATGAGGTCACGGTGGAGCAGGATGGGCCCTTAATTTAGTATGATTGGTATCTTTATAAAAAGAAGAAATTTGAACACAGATGTGCAAGCAGGAAAAATGATATTGTGAAGATGAATCCAGAGATTGGAGTGATACTTCTATAAGCCAAGTAATAACACAATTCACCAGAAGCTAGGGGAGAGGCATTTAACAGATTCATTTTCACAGGCCTCAGAAGGAACTGATCCTGCTCACACCATGATCTTAGACTTCCAGCCTCTAGAACTATGAAGAAACACATTTTTGTTGTTTAAGCCACACAGTTTTTGTTATTTTTTTTACGTCAGCCCTCGGAAACTAATGCAAGTTTCTTCTATGTTGTTGCACACATCAATAGTTTCTTTTTGTTATTGAGTTTCATTCCATTGTATAGACATACTGTTCATTCATTGACCAATGGAAGGGCATTTCAGTTGCTTCCAGTTTGGGGTGATCACAAATATAGCTATGATAAACATTGGAGTACAGATTACTTATGTGAACATAATTTTTTACTTCCATTAAACAACAATGAGTAAGATTTCTGGGGCATATGATAAGTGCATGTTTAGAATATAAGAAATTACCAAAGTGTTTACTAAATACGTTTCCCCATTTTGTAATCCTACCAGCAGCATATGAATATTTTACTTACTGTACATCTTTGCCAGAATTTGGCATTATCGTTTCATTTTGGTTTTTTTTACATCATTATATATGTGGAAGAATAACCCCTTGTGGTTTTAATTTGCTTTTCTATAATTATTAATGATGTCATGCATCTTTTCATATGCTTATTTGTCATTCCTGCATTTTCTTTGCTGAACGACGTGTTTATATCTCTTGCCCATTATTTTATTTGGTTATTTGTTTTCTTATTGTTGAGTTTTGGAAGTTCATTATGTTTTCTAAATACAAGTCCTCTATCAGATGTACTATTTGCAAATATTTTCACACAATCTGTGGTATGTCTTTTCATTTTCTTAACAGTGTCTCAAAGATGTGGAAACAACCCAAGTGCCCATCCATACATGAGTAAATTAATAAAACATGGTATATGTATAGCATGGAGTGCTACTTAGCCACAAAATCAATGGTGATCTAGTACCTCTTGTATTATCCTGGGTAGAGCTGGAGCCCATTCTACTAAGTGAAGTATCCCAAGAATGGAAAAACAAGCACCACATGTACTCATCATCAAATCAGTATTAATTGATCAACACTTATGTGCACGCATAGTAGTAACATTCATTGGGTGTTGAGCAGGTGAGAGGGGGGAGGAGGGGATGGGTATCTTCACAGCTAATGAGTGTGGTGCACACCATCTGGGAGATGGACACACTTGTAGTCTGACTTGGGTGGGGCAAATGCAATATATGTAACCTAAACATTCGTACTCCTGTGATATAGTGAAATAAAAAAAGTCATAACTTTCATTAACTTTGTGAAAGGGAAGAATAAGAATTGAGGAAAAAGGAGAAAAAATAAGAGTGTACATTCTTAGTTATTTTGTGTCATGGACTCTTCCAAACAAGGTGTTTAAATGCCTTAAATAAACAATGCAAAGGGGAAAATTATATCAATGTAGTTGTCAAAACATTAAAAAGATAAATTTATAATAAAAAAGACATTGTTGTTAATTTAATAAAGTTCAGTTTATCAATTTTTCTTTTATGGACTATACTTTTGGTCTTAAATATAAGAAATCTTTGACTAATTTAAACTCACAGAGATTTTCTAATGTGTTTTCTTACAGAAATTTTATAATTTTTAGCATTACACTTATGAATATAATCCATTTGTGGTTAATTTTTTATATGGTGAAAGATGTGAATTTTTAATTTAAAAAATTTTTTTGTTTGAGTTTTGTTTTGTTTTGCATATAGATATCCAATTGTTTCAGCACTATTTTTTTGATTCGCTAAATCTGGATTTGCTATAGTTTCCTTTTAATACCTTTATCTGGTTGTGTTAAGTTGGGAAGTGTTCCCTCTAACTTTTTGGAAAACTTTGTGTAAAATTGGCATTATTTCTTCTTAAGTGTTCGGAAAAATGCAGTAAAGCTATATGAACCTGAAGTTTTCTCTGTGGGAAGGTTTTTAAGACTTAGAGGAGGGCACCCTTGGCAGATCTTAGGAGCTCATTTTCTCTCCATGTAACTTTCTCCTCACCATTACTCTGTCATGAGAACGTCAGGTTCTTGTCCTTCCCAACCTTTCCTCTCTGTCTCCAAAATGCAGGGTAACCAGCACATTTTTTCCTGCATTCTCCTCTATGTACGATAGCCTGGAAACTCTCAAAGTAGTGAGTGGGGACAATTGTAGGACCCAGCTTGCTTATTTCATCTTTCTCTAGCGTTATTGAATATAGTTTTTTCCTAAGCAACTAAAAATTTTCTTAGGAATGGTGAGTAAATCTGACCTCTTTTATGTCATCTAGATATTTACTTTAAAAATACTTTGCTGCATCCTCTAGAATCTATAAGGTCATAACTAAGGAGCCTTAACAATTGGTTGTACACACAATTGGTATGTAAATGAGGGCACACACACACAAAAATTGGTCTCTTCTCTTAAATACTTTTGTATTTAAGAAAGACATTCAAAAAGTTTAGTGACCAAAAATATTGAATTCAGTAAGTCTGTAAGCACTCTTCATGTTGAACATCTGTTTAGATTTTAGTATAATCTTTGAGTCCCTGGGCTTGAAATTAAAAAATGAGATTATGTTGTCATTTGCAATTCAAATACAATTAATATTACTTACAGGAACAAAGTCTGAAATCATCTGAATTGAATGAATTAATATAATCTTTTATGAATTTCAAAGCAATAAAACTATAGAGAAAATTAGCTCGAATTTAAGCACAAATATTGTCTCTGCCTACAAATCACTTACATGTGTGCCAAATTTCTTTTATGTGTGTCCCAAATTATTCAACATGCACAATCAAGAGAATTTATTTAGGACATTGGAAAACGCATAGACCCGCAAGTATTTTTCTGGTGCATTTTTTCACCTTTTGATTAATAGTTTTCAGACTGTTAAATTAATTTTATAAATTGGGTGATTACGGAGTTTCAGAACTTTTGTATAGGGGGATTCTTAGCTCATTTGTTCTAAAAAAAGTTGGAGACAGATAAGTGAAGCCAGGTTCTGGATGGGAAAAAAGGCAATTTAATCAAAACCTGGCATATTCTGAAGATTGCTTGGGTTTGTTGAAAATGAGATATATATATATATATATATATATATATATATATATATTTG
>VBSM01001562.1:61997722-62014949 GCA_008086735.1 Cheirogaleus medius
AAAAAAAAAAAAGGGGGGACAGACTTGGGAATATTTATTACCTTCTTCAAGAATGTAGAAAACACTTAATGATAACATTTCTGTTAGCTGTGGTGGCAGAATTATGTATTTACATCTAACACTGTTTTTTTCTGTATAACCGGGATTACTTAATCACAGAGTACTCATATCCAAGGAAATTAAAGTTATTTTAAAGTATAAAGAATATTTTTAAGTGAAAGGTTTATTTACTGCTTGAGAAACATATAGTAAGTTGGAATTACCAACTTTTTGATTAATAATTGTGAATATGTCTCATACACAGTTTATATTTGTGTGTGTATGTGTTTATCTATAGTAATTTTACCTTTAAAATCTAATAAATAGATAACTTGCAAGGCAAATATAAAAAGAATAGTTCTAAGACAGTGAACTGTTTAGTTCAAATAACTCACCATCTGTTACGGTTATAATCACAACAGTGGAAAATAGCAGTCTTTAAGCCGTGGCCCTAATGTGAGCTGGTATAAATAATTACATGTTTATAAAGCCCAATTTAACAAGGCAACTCTGGCAAGGCCATTTGAAAATACAAAATTAAAAATTAAAACTCTAAGTGTACTCAGGCAACTACAGTAATTAATTCAGTAATTAAAATCCATATTAATCACAAATGATCCAGAAATATTCCTAAAGAGCAAACCAGTAGGACAACTACATGCCAGCGTCCTTTTAGACATGTATGGATAATAACATTTGAAATCACAAGCACGCTTATTAATCTCAGCTACTCTTTAAATTTATGAGATTATATGGCATTTTTGACTATTATTAAATAATTGCAGTATGTGCTAATTTATTTATGTATGTTTCAACGTTGCTATATATTTTATAGCGTCGTAGAATTTACAAACCAGTTTCACATAGATTTTCTCACAGGTCCTCTCATTCAATTCTTTAACAAGTCTGCAAAGGCAGCTGTTAACTTCATTATTACTGTGCCATTTTCCAGGTGAGAAAACTGAGAGTGTTAGAGGCTGTGCCTGCCACAGGTTGTTGGGATTATGAATGGCAGCAGTTAGTCAGAATTCAGTCATCTAAGCCTATTATTTAATTAAGGAAATAAGATATTTCAGACAAAATCGATAATTATATGGTTGTTATTGTCTCAACAGTACTTCTGGACTGAATGAAAGAGAGGAGAGACACTGCTTTTGTGAATGGTTTTGATGAAGTCCATGTTAGAAGGAATTTGTCCATAATTTTCTGGTTGAGTCCTCATGACCCAATTGGAAAACTGACCTGAATTATAACACAAGCTTCCTTGTGGTGTGTATTGTATATTTTGCAATAAAAAAAATGTTTTAAAATGTCAGACACGGCCTTTAATCCAGGAATAAACAAAACAAAAACATTAAGGGGCAACCTCAGAAATAACTGAGAGTGTTTTTTAAATGAAGCCACTTTATATTCTGACACATCCAGCAGAAAGAGCAAAACAACTGGGTTAAACAAGGATGATGTGCCCTTTGTTTCCTTCTCTGAGCTTTACCATTTGAATTTGCCTTTGTTTTATGTACATACAACTCCAGACACGTGCTAAGACACAACCTTCTGACATTTTGCCAGAAACATGCAAATTGAAGACCTGAAATCTAATATGCAATAAATCGAAAATAAATGTGTCAAGGGATTCAGCACCAGCAGCCCATAAGGAGACACTTTCTTTTCTTAATCTGTAAAAGGCAAATGTCACAGCCAGTGCATCTACCACACTGCCGTGGACAACGTGCTCACTCCAGATGCCACGCCAGTGGCGCGAGGCTTGTCAGCAGAGGAATTAGGATGGGGATACCCAATTTTTAAATCCTTCTTGGGAAAGAAATAAAGGGAACTTTCTCAGGACACACCCACGGGGTAAGTGAAAAAGGCTTTGGGAGATTTGAAAATAAAAAAATTGAAATCCCCAGAAAATGCCTCCCTGAGAATTGCTAAAGACATCCAAACCTAGGGGCTTAGAGAGCCCTGAAGATAAATTGCTCATGCTGAAATGAAAACCTAGAGGCTACTAAAAAGGATTATCAGAATAAAACAGTGCTTAGCAAAGTATGAGACAGGTTCCACTGGTGGACTATTATTTTAAGTGGCGCACATAGGACTTTATCACTTGTTTGTTTTATTTTACTTGATAAAAATTTGATTATGCATTGAACGAATACCTATGAAAATATAACAAGCATATTAAATTTCTGTTTGAGGGATTCTAGGACAAAAAAATTAAGTTTCAAAGAGTTAATGTGTGGGAAATAGAGGAAATAATACTTCAGATGATATTTGGACAAAAATTTGGATGAAAGTTTTAAAGATGATACTCAAAAGTTTTTGTGATGCTGGCTGTGGTGCTAGCATTTAGTAAAGCAACTGCCCCTCCTTCCCTCTGTCTCCTTTCTCTGGAGATTGCAGGTATAGAAGACCTTGCTTTGACTCAATTCAGCTATTGTCCTTTGCCTGTACCAGCCCTTATCCCTCACCCCATCCTCCCCTCAACTGGAATGTAAGTTCCAGAAGGACAGATAGTGCATCCCAGGAATTTAATGCCTACAAAAGAATTAGTGCTTAATAGATGTTAAGAATGAATGAATAACTGCTTTATGCCCACGCACCTCTGGCCCTGATACCTCTCACTGCTCACAGCTCAACCCTCAACCTCTCACTGCTCAACCCTTCTCTTGAGATCAAAGTATTTCTTCCCCAAGTGACTTTTACTGTACTTTTGAGCAAGCACTTACATTTCCTTTCCTTTAGATTTACAAATTGCACAAAAGCCCACTGTGGAATAAAGGAGAATTCCAGAAGTACTTACATGGTATGTCATGGTCTTCCTACTAGTCCCCTCTTCATCGTATAGTGATGCAATTTGAAAAATCTTTTCATGCGGCAGAGTTGGCCTGATTCGCCTATAATTAAGCTAATCTTATCACCTTTTGCATAGGGACTGGATAGGGACAGGAAGGTCTATGCCACTGAGCAAAGGGCATTTTTCTTCCTTCAAAGGTTGGTTCGGGACTAGGAGTGATCCAATGCCAAATGTCAAAGGAGATGAGGAGGTAGTGTTTGCTTGAGGTTGCTGAGAGAGAAAATAATTCCTACATATGAGAAATCTTCCAGAAGCAATCACTTATTTCTCACCGGATCTAGATGGGTTCAGACAGGAGGCTGGGCACTGCTGGCACCATCGGGTTGCCAGCCCGGGGTGGAGTGGCATAGCATTCGGTGTGGCAGCGTCAGAGTCCAGCGGAGAACAGGAAGTGCAGGCTTGATCTCAACCCCTGTTCCAACCTGGGGCTGGACCTCCTGATCACAGCCTTGCCTTCAGTGAAGCCATGATTGCTCTTCATTCTGACATTTCAAAAAGTGGTAATTTTTCTTAAACTTGTGGTAATATATTAATTTATACAGGTTACTAATCTGTATTCTCTGTTGACTCACTGATAAAATTCCCAAACAGAAGAAAGTCATCCCAACATTTATTTAGTTTTGTTTATGTCTTGCTTTCTACATTTCCACACTACACCAAGAAGCAAAATAATGGCAACAATAGTAATGACTGAACACTTGCTTTGTGTCTAACAATCTGCTAAATGATTTATGGATGTCACCACATGTAATCCTCCCAACCACCTTTTGAATTGGGTCTGTCTTAGGCTGCCCTTGTTGCTATGAAGGAATTCCTGAGGCTAGGTAATGTTTAAAGAGAATAGGGTTGATGTGTTTTGGTTGGTTTTTTGTTGTTGTTGTTGTTGTGGTGCTGGTTTTTTTTTTTGTTGGTGGTGTTGTTTTTGTTTTTTGTTTTTGGCTCATCATTCTGCAGGCTGTACCAGAAGCATGGTGTTAGCACCTGCCTCAGAAAGCTTCCACTTTTGGCAGAAGGCAAAAGGGAGCAGGCATCACATGGCAAGAGAGAAGGGAAGAGAGAGGGGAGGAAGGTGCGAGACTCTTTTAAACAGTCAGATCTCACAGGAACCCACAGAGCCAGCGGGAACTCACTCAATACAGGGAGGAGGGCATCAAGCCATTCAGGAGGGATCTGCCCCCATGACCCAAACACTCCCCACCAGGCACTATCTCCAACATTGGTGATCAAATGTCAACATAAGATATGGAAGGGACAAATACCCAAACTATATCAAGGTCCCAAATTGATTCCTATTTTATAGATGAGAAAACTAAGAATCGGAGTGTTTAAATAATTTATGGTGTCAGGTTGAACATCACTGATGTGGCCAGCACATCTTCATGTTTATTAATTCTGACCAATCAACTTACTAAGATGAACCCTATGACATTATCTATTAAAACACATATTTGTAATTTCCCAGTATGAATCATTGTTCAATTTTCTTTGCTTGTTGCCTGCTTGCCGACCACTAGCATCGGAATTTTTGCAAGAAGGGGCTTGCCAGTTTGTCTCGATGCCTCAGCCAGGGTCTAGCTGTTAAATGCTGTGATATTCTATATGAGCCTGGATGCTAGGTAGTCCTGCTCTGTGCTAAGCACTTCCACCAGAATGACATCTGCGTTTTTATTAAGTTCACCAGACACTTCTTATGTTCAAGACCCAGAGCCACAGTGTGACTCTTCACAGTAGAGAAAACATACAGCACCTGGGAGTAAAGACTGTTCAAAAGTTCAAATAGTTTAGTTCCCTTTCTTGTGGATTTATGCTTCCTACATTTTTCACAGTTTTCTAGATCAGTGCCTTCAAATTAGCTACAATTAATACAATTGTAACCCTACACCTTCCACCTGCATAATACTTTGTCGCTTCAAAAGCACATTCATATGGACTCTTTCATCTAAGCCCCTAACAACGCCCTGAGACCTGAAAAACAGATACCAATTTACGTGCGAGGAGGGGAAGAATCTAGGGCTTGACATGACTTGGTTATTAGCACAGAGAAAGTAGTTGCCCAGCTGTCCAGAGAGCCTGCTTCTTTCTCTTGTCTTATTTTTGGCAGCTTCTCCAGTTCCATCAAGGGCTGGAAAAATATCGCGTAAGCCAAATCTTTGAGACCACCTGCCCTGAGCAAATGTTGAGCTGACATCTGAGAAGTAAACCTGAGCAGAGGTGGGCATTAGTTATAGTAACTGCCTCTGATTCATGTTTGACTGTAACATCAGATGCATTGTTTTTACCTAAAATTCTCCTCTAGGAAAAAACGTTGGAGCCACATGATATAGAGAGGGACGCCTGCCCAGGCAGTGAGGGAGGGCTTTGTTCCCGTCCTTCATCACCGCTTGGCAAATAAATGACCCAGGTCAGTGTCACCTGCCATCTCTAGTCAACTAAAGGGTGCAGCCAATTTAGGAAACATGTAAACTCCCTAACATACTGGGATATAAAACCTACCATTATATCGATTTCAAGTTTACTCTAGGTTTATTCTTTTTTCGTCTTTTTCTTTTCTTTCTTCCTCTCTCTCTTTTCCCTTCATTATTTCCTTCCTTCCTTTCTTCCTTGATTCCTTTCATTTATTTTCATTGTTTCTTTCTTATAGTGGAGCTCACTTTTAATGGAACAAGATTCTGAAATGTGCTAATTAATAGTTTATAAAATTAAGGACAGTCTATTCACTTCTGCATTTCTATTTATTTAAGACTCAGAAACACACAAAATAAAACACTACATTTTATTAGGGTAGAAAATTGGTTTCTTTTGGAAGTTATTTTAGATTGTACTTTTTCACAGAAAAGTAAGCATTAATTTAAAAACGAATCCTTTGCCTTATGAATTATCACAAGCCTAAATATAAACATGTCTCTAGATAAAAATACAATATATAATACCAGTGGGAGAAAGTTTGTACTAAAAAAGGTCTTATATATGTTCTTATTAAGTCTTTAACACATGAAAATTATTATTTTTTTCCAATAATAACAAGTGGTTAGAGGTCCTCAGAATTGGAGGTTTGAAAATACTGTGCCAAATCTTGTTCTAATTAACACTCTTGACTCCTGCTAAATTTGATAGAAGTTAAAATGTGAAAATTGAATGAGAGAATATATCCATAGAGCATTCTTTTAAATAGTAAAAGTGCCAAAGAATAAATAGTAGCCATACTATTTTTTATTTTTTAAAATATAGTAGGCAGATTTGTTATTCCCCATCAGCATAGCACCGGACTACATTCAAAATACTTAATGAAAAGACGGGTCAATGTGTTATATTAACAAAAGAACTGTGTACAAGCATGTATTATAGAAGAGATAAACCAATTATTTTCAGAAATTGCTATGTCAACAAGATTAATTCTGGCACGATGGACATGTGGGCACTAGCTATAATACATGTATTGTATATTACTCTCAAAATTGCTAGCATTCAACCAAATAAATGAATGCCATTTTAAAAAGACTAAGTACTTTGAGTAAGAGAAAAATTTGAATGTTTCTAGCATAAATAAATGACAATTATTTAAAGTGGTGGATATCCCAATTACACAGATTTGATCTTTACAAGTTATATGAATGTGTTAAATTATATCATGCACCCAGAAAATATGTATGGCTGTTATGTATCAATAAAAAAATAAATAATAATAATACACACCAGAAACCAAGGATGAATGTATTTATCTGGTCGTTTATTTCAAAAGCCATAGGTTAACATGTATTTCTATGTTAGTAGTACCACTCTCTTTCTGTTTTTATAGGCCAGAATGGGCAATTATCAGCATTTCATATGGTTCAGTCTAATAGACCATCTATTATCAAGTAACACCAATCTTGATTAATTATTTAGGTAACATAAATGACATAATACACCCTCAGAGATCCAAACTGCAAAATAATATGACATGTTAGCTACAACATTTAAATGGGTTCCAACATAGAGATAAATCTTATACTCTAGTTACAAATTCTTTTGTTGGCTATTATATACTCCTGTTGATTTCTTACCTGTTACCATACCGCCTTATCCAAATCAATTTTATTTCTGGCTTAAAATGTTTACAGGCATCCATGTGATATCACAGACCCAACGTTAACTTCCTTTCAGTCATGATGGCGCCAGTTGCGTATCGGTCTTGTCTTCATAAAAACTTCTTTCTGTATCCTATTCGTATGATGATCTGAAAAATATTTCCATGGAGAAAGAGTTTCCTTTTATAGGTTATACTTTTTATAAAATATTTTTATTTATTGACCTTACCTTCCTACTGTGGTGAGATATGCAAAGAATCCAAGGAAAAAATATTAAGGGTTATACTAGAAATGAGGGAACTAAATCTTAATGTTAGGCTATCCGGAACAGATGAAACAACAGACATGAGAAAAAGGAGTTGTGAGATAGGAACCCATCTTTTCACAATATTATGGAAGCAAAGAGATGAGCTGGATGGTCCTTAAAGCCCCCTCACTGATCCAAACTTTACCTTTCTCTCATTGTCCCCTCGTTTCCTGTTGGGTTAGACCAATGGTAACATCGGCAAAAGACTGTCAGATAGTAACGTGGGTGAAGGTGAAGGCATTGCACACCCTGCTGCTGGTCCCTTCCAGTCTCGCTGTACTTGGGGGTGCTGGTTTTCCTTTATGTCCCAGCTCCAGGTGAGTGGCCCCTCTTCCATGGCTTATCTCATACCAGGTTTCAATAACATTCTTCCCTCCCTTTCTCCTTCCAGCCCTAGTGATGATAATGGCATCACTCTGTTGCTAGTCCCTGGGTGTGTCACCGTCCCTTGTTGGTTTCCTTACCCTTGCTCACATCTCTGTAATTTGGATTCTTTTCAGTTAAACCCTTTGGTGATGTTATTTGTTTATTTACAAGATCTTGACAATCCCAGAAGCACAGCACTTTTTGTTTGTTTGGTATTAGTTTTTGATACTGTTTGCAATATTTACAATATTGTAACTAAGTAGGCAGATGAACAAAAATAATGCATACATTAAAAAATGGACTTTACAAATAGTTATTAAGAGCTCTGGAAATTCCTTCGTCTACCTCCTGGGAAGAGCTTAAAAGCAGTATTTTTATTGTATTAGCTCTCGGGGTGATTTTTTAATAATAAGATAAATCAAGAAGTTATTACAAAGGAGCAATTTGATTGGAGTACCTTCATGCATTCAACACACTAATGATGCAGCCATAAATAAGGCAGATAATGCCTGGCCTCAGCTGTAAATAAGGCAGATAAAGCCTGGCCTCATGTTGCTAGCAATAAAGGTCTTTAAACAAATAATTACACAAGGAATTACATATATGGCAATTGTTAAGAATTATGAAAGAGAAATCTAGTGAGACTGATCTGGTTCAAAGGAAACGACTTGTAAGTGGAGAACTGAAGGATGAGTTAGTGAGGGAAGAAACAAATGAAAAACTTCCTAGACAGGGCAAGTCAGGTGTGCGTGAAGACAGAACAAGTGAAAAATCACAAAGTGACTGTATCACAGAGAATAAGGAGGAGGATGGTGAGAAATGAGGTTGGAGAGATCAATACAAGTGATAGAGTTTCAAGACCTGTGGTCCATGTTAAGGAATTTAAAGGCTTTTCCAGGAAGAATGAGGAGTCATCGATGGATATTAGAAGAGGAATGACATGATAAAAGTTTATATTTGTATAATGAATTACAATTTGCTTCAAATTGCAATTGAATTTGGGAGATGGAAGGATAAGACACTGCCTAGACAAAGGGCTAGAGAAGGGTCAGGCTTGGAAGGGAAATGTCAGCATTCAAGGACGGCATGAACGAGGAAGACAAAGTGAAGGAGACTGCCTGGGCTGCTACAACAAATTACCTTAAACTGGGTAATTTATAAACAACAGAAATTTATCACTCACGGTTCAGAGAAGTCCAAGATCAAGGCACTAGCAGATCTAGTGTCTGGTGAGAGCCTGTTCCTCATATACGGCATCTTCTATGTGTCCTTACAAGACAGAAGGGAAAATGGCTAATGAGCTCCCTCAGGACTTTTTTATAAGGGACTTAATCATCTCCCAAAGGCCCCATATCTTAATACCATCACCTTGGGGTTTAGGTTTCAACATATGAATGGGGGGCGTGGCTACATAGATTCACACCATAGCACTCTGTAAATGTTCATGTCTGTCCATGCTGCCATGCATTGGCACCACATAGAGTTAAGCCCCTAATGTTCTCATGTCATTCTCAAACCTAGTCTTGAAGCCACTTTCCCTAACCCATTTCATGTTCACAACCATTTCCTGCTTCTCAGGGTCATTTTGTGTTTATATCCCTGGCTCACCTCTCAAACGCTAAATTCCCATTGCATTCACTTTCGATGATCATTCAGATTATCCATCATATGCTATCTCACATTACCATAAAGAAATGATTTTTATTTGAAAATAGAACTGCTATTTAGTTATAGACTTAAGCACATAACTGGGGTGAATAACTCAGTTATACTATCTATTTGACCTAGAGCAGACTTGTCTATCCTCTTCCAACACACCCTCTGTACAATAATAATGTTAACTGCTGTTCCTAACAACAAAGCCCTGGCACACACAGATTTTCTATCTCCTAAAGTGAAATTCTGACCAACACAAAGCTTGTCTAATATTGGGTGAGGGAAGGAGATTCCTTAGAGCATTTAAATCAAGTTATTCTGATGAAACCTTAGGGAACTTCACTCATTAAACTCGAGAATTAAAAGGAATCAGAGAAGGGGAGGGTAGTTATACCTAACCACAGGTAGGTCTGAATTGTTACAAATGATAACTTTTCGAGCCTTCTCCGGTAAGTGAGCCTTGAACATATGGAACCATAGTCTAATTTTGGAATCTAATGAAATCTGTGAATACTGTTTCTGAAAGATGCATACACAAACACATGCATGCGAATTTTTATTGCAGTTTTAAGAGTTTCCCAGATATCTGGATTGTCCTCCATGAGCTTTGGTTCATAGAACTTCAAGTAAGTAATCACTACAGAGAGTGAAATCAGCATATTCTTTGTGATATTTTTGTGATATCTTCCAGAATGATATTCATTCTAGATCCCAACCCTGAGAACCACTCAGAATTAAATTTGTCACAAGGGGTGTGGGTGTGAAAAATAATCACCATTACACACTTAATAGTACCTGTCCTAATAAGGTAGCATGTGTTGATTAATCTAGCGGTCAAAACTTTAGAGTAAACTTTTACATTCCTTTTTTTTTTTGTAATTTTTTTATTTCAGAGTATTACTGGGGTACAAATGTTTTTAGTTACAAGGATTGCTTTTGTAATGCTTGAGTCAGGATTGTAAGTATGCCCGTCAACAAAGATGGTGTTCATTGTACCCATTAGGTAGGTTAGCACCCATTCCCTCCTCCCCCTAAACCCCTGGTTGATTTCCATTGAGTTATATTTCCCTCTATGCACATGTGTGCTCACTTAATAGTGAGTATATGTGGTGCTTGTTTTTACATTCTTGCAATACTTCACTTAGGATAATGGTCTCCAGTTCCATCCATGTTGTTGCAAAAGGCATTAAGTCATCCTTCTTCATGGCTGAGTAGTATTCCATGGTATACATACACCACATTTTCTTAATCCACTCATGAATTGATAGGCATTTGGGCTGATTCCACATCTTTGAAATTATGAATTGTACTGCAATATGTATTTGAGTGCAAGATCTTTTTTGATAAAAAGATTCCTTTTTCTTTGGGTAAATACCCAGTAGTGGGATTGCTGGATCAAATTGTAGGTCTAGGTTGTGTTTTTAAAATTATCATAATGCAGGAGTTACTCAATGGAAAAGAAGTTACAAATCTGAAAAATGGGTTAGAGAATAACATGGGCTGGAGATGCAGATTCGGAGTGTGGGTACCAACCATCTTGGTTTGCCCGGGGAAAACAAGGTTTCCCCGGGATATAGGGCTTTCAGCACTAAAATGGGAAAGTTGCTAAGAAGCTGGAACAATTTGGTCATCCAAATAAGCAGGTAACTTTGTTCACTCTTAACCAACATAATCCAAAAACCTAGCCTCTGTCTGCATAGTCAAATTTATGCTGGGGAAAATTTCAAGTAATAATGATTAAAATTTGGTGTGAGTTGACTTTGTGATAGGAAGAGAGATTAACACTGTTACATGAAATAACACATTTTTTAAAGAGATGGGGTCTTGCTCTGTTGCCCAGGCTAGAGGGCACTGGCATGCTCATGGCTCCTTGCAGTCTACAACTAACTCCTGGGCTCAAGCGATCCTCTTGCTTCAGCCCCCCAAGTAACTGGGACTACAGATATGAGCCACTGTATCCAATGAAATATCACATTTAAATCTAACTTTGTTTTAAAAATCTTTGAGAGGATATATGAGGATATATGTGAGGATATTTTGGGTTTGCTGAAGACTGAATAGTTTAAATCAGTAGTCCCTAACCCTTTTTAGCACCAGGGACCAGTTTCATGGACAATTTTTCCCCAGACTTGGGAGCAGGGGGAGGCAGGGATTGTGTGCCCAGTTTCTAACAGGCCACAGACCAGTATGCCCAGTATGGGACCTTGGCCTGGGGGTTGGGGACTGCAGGTTTAAATGACAAAGTCAAAGATGTTCACCTCTTTGGAGATGGTAGACGGTATCGTTTTTCTTTCTAATTAATTCCTGTCCCTTTTTAAGTTTTTTTCAACCAAACGCAGCATGGTTCTCATGTATATTTTGAAAGACATGCTATTAGTGTTCAAGCATAAACTAGACAACCACCTGTTGGGTTGTTATATAGTAGATTTATACATTGGGTAAGTGTATGGATTTATGACCACTAATAAGCTTTCCAGTTAGATTTTCTTTAAGTCTGTTCATTTTTACACTTACACAAACTCTAAATTTTAAAAGCATCATTTCCAATTCTATACATAATTTAAGTCCAGAATTATGAATCAGGCTAAGGTATTGAATTTTTTTCTGCAGCAGCAAGTATTTGAAGTGTTGGGAAGGCTTGGGAAATCTATGAGATGAGAGGAGCTTGTTTTTACCCCAAATAAAACATAAATTTTCTTTTAAAGTAAGATCAACCAAAAGGATATAGCATCTGTAAAATTTTAAAATCAGGTATTCATCATTGTGCCTTAAAAAGCATAAAGGCAACACAGATGGGTGATTTATTGGGACAGCATCCCTGAAGGCAATCTGGTCTAATATTGAACACACCTGTTAGAGGAAAGCAGTGGAAAAAATTTTGTATTTCAATATTATCCAGAAATATTACAATAAAAATATTTGGGGACTTCTTTCCATATAGTCCAAATTGACCAAAGATGAATGGCTTGATTCCATTTCATTTTGCTTTGTAGGATGTGTCCACCCTGACATGGTCAAATTGACTATTTGAGCTGCAATATTTCAGTCAAATGGTATGATTCACTACATAAAAGCAAACAAAGGGCTGAAATGTTTCTGACTTAATCATTCAAAGATTAAACTCATCAATCACCCAGTGAAATCAATCGTTTAGGTATGCAAATGTAGCTTTTATTTCAAAAATTCCCAAAGAGAATTGAGTTTACATGAGGAAAAAAAGGACAGGCCACATTGATTAAACATAGTCAGAAAAATACAACTTTTAAAATGGGCAATGAGCAAAATTATTAGGAATAGGATGTGGGAAAGGGGGAAATGAGAAACTGATTTTAACTTCTGACTCTGATTTACTCTCCTTTTCGATCACTCACTATTTCTCACAACTTTTTCCTTTTCCCTATTGTATGGAAATTAGAAGGAAAAGACAACTGGGACAGTAGGAGCCAAAATGACAAGGTGCTTCAGCGAAAGGAGAAATAAAGTTGGAGACTTGTCCAGGAGCTCTCTACCGACAGGGACCCTGAAGGAGCGATGTCTCCTCCAAGGAAATGGGGCATTCCCTCAGCCTGTTCCTCCCCCTTATCTTTGCTGCTAGCGCCTCAATCACGGCTGACTCCATCTGGAGTCGGTCCAAAGCGTGGTTTCTCCCCAGAATCCACTAAGCTATTGTGATCCTCACCAGCGTGGCTCACCCTCCTCCCTCCACCTTGGGTGTCGACCATTTGGGCAGCTGTGATAGAATTGCATTCTTAGTTTTGTTCCTGATCATCCTTTAAATTAGGGTTTACCAGTATTTTCATCTCCTTTCCTTGTTTCAGATTATTGCAAAAATGCCACATTTTCAGGGAGATCTTCTCTGACCGACCCACTTATTAATAAAGCACCAGCACCAGCCTGCACTCCTTGTTCTCCCACTCTGCTATTTCCTTCTCACACTCATCCTTATTGAACATACCATGGAGTTTATGTATTCTATTTTACCTATTACCTGTCCCTTCTTACCCTACCCATTTCCATTAAAGTCAGCGAGGCAAGGATTTTCTGACGTTTTGTTCGTTGTTAAATCTGCATGCCTGGCACACAGCGGGCACTCAGTAAACATCCATTGTTTGTGTTAATACATTGTCTTGACCACTACATCTGGGTCCCATCAAAGCAACTTCTACTTGATTGCTCCTATTTCTTTGAGGACAACAGATAACATAATGATTCATTTAGTGTTCATGTGCGACACAGGAATGTAGTGTGGATTTTGGAGCCTGGACACATGGCTTTGTATCATGACCTCACTACAACCTGAGCTTTGGACACTGAGCTAAAGTTTCCTCTCCTATAAAAGGAGAATTAAAACAATATCCACTTTTCAGTGTTATCATAAATATCAAAAAAAATGTACGTGAAAAAATACGCAGTTGACCATTGAACAACATGGGTTTGAACTGTGCAGGTTCACTAATACATGGATTTTCTTTCACGTCTGCCACCCCTGGGACAAGAAGACCAACCCTTTTCTTCCTCATTTTCCTCAGCATGAAGACCTTTAGGATGATCCACTTCCACATAATGAATAGTAAATATATTTTCTTTCCTTATTATTTTCTTAATAATATTTTCTTTCCTCTAGCTCACTCTATGTAAGAATACAGTATGTAATACATGCAACATACAAAATATGTGTTAATCAACAGCTTATGTTATCGGTAAGTCTTCTGGTCAACATTAAGGTATTAGTAATTAAGGTTTTTGGGGAGTCAAAAGTTATATGCAGACTTTTGACTGTTCAGGGGGTCATTACCCCCAACCCCCTGCATTGTTAAAGGGTCAACTGTACATAGTAAAATATTATGGAGTTATTTTTTATTATTGTTTAACAAGAAAATCTGGCTGATTTAACCAAATTAGTAAGGAGCAGATTAGAGCCTGGACACTATATTAAGACTTTGGTATGACCTGGATATAATCTATGGTACTAAGTGGCTGGACACATGAAAGAATTTAAAGAATTTACGAATATTCCCAAGTAGTTTTGTCTTTCTTGAGTCTCTAAGTTTGGATACTAAGTTGTTCATTGCTGCTGAAGTATAAAAGCATCGATCTTTTCTACATAATGTTATGATGAACTGTAATAATCAGAACTTTATATTCAGCATACATTTTTCATATCATATAACCTATTCTTTAGCAAATGCACTTACCTTTAAAATTTGAAGAAGGAAATCATTCTTCTCTTCTGTATGTTTATTGTCACTTGGGAAAATTGATGTGGTAAGCTTATTGTCTGAAGAGAAAATTGTCATATGACTCTATAAAATAGCCTGCTTTTCATACCACTGGTATAGCACTTCATTTTAGAAATGTGGTTTTTTAACATTATAGGAGCATGAAAAGGAGGCAATTTCAGTAACCACTTAGGAATCATGAGTTCAAAGGACATCTAAGAGGTCTTTAAGGAACAAAAGAGGTGAAAATGAGAGCGGAATGGCTGGATTTTTTCCCCTCTTATTTGAAGTCCTTGTGATTTCACTTATTTCTTGATTTATATTCATTGCATAGTATTATTGTATGGATAAACAGAAATCTTTAGGCTATAGGAGAAGCTTCAACAAGCTGAGAAGCAGGTAGGATAATGTGTATATATTCTTATACCCAAGGAACAATTCAGCACCACTTATTTTTAATTACTCATAGTGATTCCTTTGTAAGTTACTTCCACAAAACCAGAAGCAAACCAAGAGTGCCTTTCTGGAGCTGTTACCTGTGCCCATGACTGACTGTATTCTAGCTTGATTCTTACTGTTATTTTAGCCACTCCCCTTGCTCCAGAATCCCCTTTCACCAAGCTGATTAGAGGCTTCAAATTCTGCCTACTTGTATTAATCTGAATGGATGTAGAATAGTTGAAAGAAAAACAACCATAGCTGATGTTGGTAGGGTATATAGAGGTCAACTGAACTAATCAGCTCAATTTATAAAACAGTAAACTAGGGTTCAAGAAGGGTGAGTGGTTGGTTCCAGAAGTGGGAAATGAGGATGAAATGAAGAGCGAAGTCTATGTCAAGTTTAAAGACCTTTCCGTTCATTATTCTCTACCTAGAGTGTATATTTTGACCCACTTGAATATTTTTAAATATTAGATTATAGTGACAAACCAATTCATTATCCACCCATTAAATAAAGAAAAAACAAACCACAGAACTGGGCAATTAAGGCAGGTGTTTATTCCTTAAATGGGAAATTACACAGGCAGTGTTTAGATCAGTGGCTGGCATTTACTAATTACTCAGTGAATGATAATCAACATATATTTATTGGGCACTAAGATTCCCCAAGTAACAAAATCTGAAGTATTTTTGAACTCTCTTACAGTTGGACAACATGAACCATTTATATAGCTGTATATTAGCACTTATGACATTGGATAATCTGTATGATTTCTGCAACTCACTTTCCTCAGCTATGAAAAGGGAAAGCCAATATTAACACCCCAGTGTTGTGCAATACCTGGAATTTAATAGATGCTCATAAATGGTGGTTTTCATGATTAGAATATCTAGTGCCCTCATCATGAAAGAAGCTTACCCACCTTTGAGGAGCTGAAATAGCCTGAGACTGGCTTCCCACTACCTCCTAGTACAGGAAAAGATTCCATTTTCCTGTCCCTTCTCAAGTGAGACTTGGCCATGAAACTTTCTCTGGTCACTGACACCTGAGCAGAAGTGACACATGTTATTCATAGGTGGGAACACATAAGAGTCACTGCATGATTCTTTACCCTCCCTTTCTTCAGAAGCTTTGACAGCATACTGTGTGTTCATCAGCCTAGGACCCTCAGCAAGAACCACGTGGAATGGTGTACTCTTGTTTTCTGCCTCTGAATTTCTGGAACTTCGTCTTGCTACAGTATAACCTAGACTATCCTGATTAATACGAGAAGAAATTTCAAGGATAAATCTTCATAACTATCCACCCAATAACATGCACGTAAATCCTTACTAGTATTGAACGTTTCCAACGACTGTTCCATATAACATAAATTCTGTCCCTTATATGAATGAACAGATTCATTTAATAATATCCTTTGAGAGTACCTGTGATACAGCACTTAATATTCCCTAATTTCTAAGACAATGAATTACACCCAATAGCTATGCAGCAGATGATTATTACATCGAATTGTTGAACTGAAGTAGATCATGCTGTGACTATGTCAAAGACCACATATTATTCTGGTTATTTTAGGATAACTATTAACCAGTACGCAACTCCAGATCTGGAAGAATGAGACAGACATCTACCAACCTAAAATGCTTAGGCACAGTTTCACCTCTAAATAGGAAGGTGTCACTGGTGGCATCAGAATTCCCCTTTGTAGACTTTGAGTTCTATATGGGATCAGGATGAATGTCAAGGAAACATAGAAAATGATGTAAGACAGGTAAACCTTGGCCAAAGTTTCAACTTTATGTTTAACTCTTTCCTACCCCTCTAATGTAACTTCCTATCTTTCTAGTCTTCCCCAAACTCTAGACTTTTATGTAATGGATTTTATCTGCCGGTCAGCCATATGGTACTCCAGTTTTCCTCACCCCTCCCTGATCCTCGATACTAATCCTTGTATTAATAGTTCAGTCCCAGCATTGGCCAAACAAAGGTGTCTATCAATGTGACCTACATGACTGGTTCAGAAGTGTTTAACTCAAGCAGAGCCAATCAGTCCTGGGATCTCTGCTATAACAATTAGGAAAATGAAATTCTCTTTCTGCTGGGGGGCTGAAGCCTAAGGCTTCTGTTGGCATCTCGCCACAGTGACATATAAGCTTGCCTAACAAGTAAACTAATGCATGGAAATTCAGGGGATGGGGATGGGGGAGACAGAGAGAGGGAGATAGAGGGAGAGAAAGAAAGGGAGAGAGAGAGGAGAGAGGGTGGGGAGAG
>VBSM01001562.1:62015049-62118222 GCA_008086735.1 Cheirogaleus medius
AGAGAGGAGGGAGAGCAAGAGGGAGGACAGGGAAGTAGGGAGGAGGGAGAGCAAGATGGAGGACAGGGAGGGAGAGAGGAAGGAGAGGGATAGCAGAGGAAGGAGAGGAAAAAAGAGAGTGAGAGAGAGGAAAGGAGAAACAGTTAATTCTGAATGCAACCTAAAAGTCTGTGCTGGTAATTATTGTGTGGCATAATTGAGTCATAGAATGAAAACTCTTGAGAGAGACTCATTCTGATTATCTTCCTAATAGGCCAGAGCAGCTGAATTCTGCACCAAAGACCCCGAGTCCTAATCATGATTATTTTATTACCACTAAATAGGTAATATTGATTGAGTGAGTGAGTGATTGATTCCCATTTCATTCTTTAAAGTTTTGAGGTGCTTTACAAGAATAAATACAATAAAATCATAATAAAAATTAACAACCCTATGAAATGCACTTAATAACTAGGGTTTCTCAGAGTGCTATGCTGATTAAAGGAGAGAGCATACGAACCTGGGCTTTGCATTATAAAGTAATACAACATTTAATTCATTATGAGAAAGGAATAGTTGTTTTTTGAAGAAAAAAGTCTGAGTGACTTCAGACCAGATAAGAGGACCCCAAATCTAGTATGAGTACCCGGTTTGTGTGTAACTATTGTGAGTTTAACAAATGGCCTGGCCTCTCTGCTAAAAGGCAGTGTGAAACAAGCTGAGAACAGCCAACCTGTAGGAACAGTTGGAGGAGAAAATGCAATGGGATCAAAGAAAAACTAGAAAATGAGTGTCTCTTTGGTAGATGATATTTTTATATTTTTAAAGTTCATGGGAATTATAAAGGTCCCCTCAATCTTTATTGTATCAACTTAATTTTTTAAATTTTTTTAATTTAAGGAAATGCTTATTAGCCTGTTATATAAATATATAACAAATTACATATGTTTGAAAAATGCCATCAGAACATTGGTCTTCATGATGGACGTATCCCACACTCCATCACCTGTACACACCCCCAAGCACATGGTTTCATTATCTTGGGTCAAATGCACCTGTGACTTTTCTGGCATTTGGCATAGAACTTATCTGTTATGAGTCTATTTTGAAATGACACTTTTCCCCTTTGCTCCTTTTCTCTCAAAGTATCCTTTTAGGAAAACCGAAGAACACATCTAGATACACAAGAAAGTACTTTGCCGTAAAAGACGGGCCAAGATTCCTACATGTGTGATCACTGCCAGCACCTTCCTCCAGCAAACACATGCAAACGGGAGTTGGAGGGACATGGAGCAATAAAGTTTTCCACTGTGCTGTGCTACTGGGCTTCGCAATTATAGGCACATCTGTAGTAAATCATATTTCCTGAGGATCTAATAAAAGGTATTTTATTTCATTTTTCTACCTGCACTAGATGCCAGATATTGCTGTTTCATGCATTTCAGTATTCTGGTTTTAGGTCTTTCAATTCTGGTGACAAGGTGACTTCCTATTTTGACAGACCCTTCCCCTTGTCACGGCCAGCCAACACTTAAATCATCAACCTGCTCTTCTTTGCAGATTCTAAGAAAATCTGCTGGCGGGAGGATATTTTTTCAACAATAGACTGATAACCATAAAAAAATGGATGGGAATAATGAAACAAAGCATAAAGGAACTGGCCAGCAGGAGCCTGGCTAGCTGGAAAGGATTTGCTGGTTAATAAATTGAGGTTGAACATGGCAGAATTGAAATGTAACCTTTACAAGTACAATCCACAGGAATTCAAATTTGAAATGTTGGAAAATACAATGACAGAGCTGCCTTTGTTTAATGGTAACCCCAAAGTTTTAAGGAGAATTGTAAATTCCAGTGAAAGTGGAAGAGAGAGAAAGAAAACAAAAGCCAAGAGTAACTTTCCAATTTTTGTAGAATAAAATAGATTCTAAAAATATTTGTGAGAACTCTCAAATAAATGAACAAGATACACATATATGTCTACCTTGAATTTATTTTAATAAAATGATTTGGAAAATGTGTCCAACTCAAATATCTTTTCGTAGGTCTGCCTACATTTCCACATGAAAAAAATTCTTATATACTAAGATACAGTATGACTTTGAATTATAAAAGTGACTCTTTAGCCAGCTTCTCTTATGTGCTTTCTGTTGAGTTTAAATTTGCAATTTTTGTGGACATTTTTCTACCCTCTTCAATAGGTCTTAAAGGATTAGAACAAGGTTTCTTAGGTAATTTCTCCTTTTTACAAATGGAATAACATGTTAATTAATAATAGCCCCATTAGTGCCATTCTACAAAATTCCTGCATATATTGTCTCAACTGTAAAATCTGATTTGGTATCAGAACTACAGAAACATAGAATTTAATCTGAAAAAAAATTAGAATCTATAATCTAACACTTTTGTTTCATGAAAGGAAAACCCAAAACCCAAGAAGGATAATTGTTGCAATTTAAACATTTAAACTACATTTAAACAAAAAGTCTTCCCACTACAGCTGTTACAGAGGCCTGTTCACGTTTTATATGTTTTACTTATGAACTGAAAAAAGTAAAGAAATCTTAGTGTCGCAGAGACGGAAGATCAATTATCTCACTGCTTAATATTAATGGATGAAGACAGTAATATAATAGTTTCAAACACAAGAAACTTCTTCCTTAAGACTACATAATTAGTTAACTAGTTACTGATGGAGTTAATGACATTTTACCCTCCATACAGTTCACCTGCAATAGACAGAATTCAGTCTTATTCTAGGTGCAATGAACTTTGGGAAGTGGACTTACTATTCATGAGGACTTACCCACTGAAATTATAAGATCAAAATATTTTATTCTGTAAAAAATGTGAGACAAAGTGTTCTACCTAACAGCTTTTTGAATGACCTGAAGACTATCCATGGTAAATCCCCCTTCCTCACACATACAAGTAAGGCCCAAATTCCCCCACATTGCAATGAAGAGAGATGCTTTTCTGAGTGCACTCAATTCCTTCTTTGAGTTAAACACTTACCTGATTACTCTCAACTCCTGCCATCCCCAGGGCTGCAGTGCCTCTGCCCTGCTATTCTCACGTTAAAACTTCTCAGGAAAAAAAAGGCTGTTATCATTTATAGCTTAATGGACATTTGAATCAGGATCCAACATCTTCTGAAGGAATTTGCATTTTAAGCTATATACGCATTTGTAAAAAGAAATATATTTTTTTTTTGTCTGCTAGTCTCGCACTGCCTGTTTGCTCACCAAGGCACAGTCGTAAATGTGTAGAGCACACCTTCTTAGGTGTGGCATAAAACCTGAAGGTCATCTGTTTTAATGACCCTCCCAGAAATCCCTTTGTGAATATGTAACAGGTGACTGATTAGCATCAAAGGATTTGTAAGATTGCACAATTTAGTTCCACTTTGTTCTTACAGTATCACTGAAGCAAGAGTCTCATTGAGGTTGTTGCCTCAAATTGTAATATAATCACTTTCTGTATAGTAATAGTATTATTGTTTGGAAGTATCACGTGGCATGATACTCTCTAAGTGTTAATTGTTTATCACTTTATTAAATATGTAAAAGAAAATGCCAGAGAAGCATATGCTAGAAAAACTGAGTGTCACCATCTAATTCTAGCTTTGCAATTCATCCACCCATCCATTCATTCATGCATTCATTCCACAAACCTATATTGAGCTCAGACTATGTCCTAGGTACTCTTCTAAGTTCCTGTAATTCATCTTTTTTTTTTCAGGGTATTATGAGGGTACAAACATTTTGGTTACATTTTATGTATTTGCCTCTCCCTAGTGAGGGTTAGAGGCATGCCCTTCCCCTCCACAATGCTCACCGTGTCCTTAAGTTGTCAGTTTACCCCCCCCCCGACCCCCTAACCCTTGGAGAATATTACTACCATGTGAGCACCACAGTGTTAATCAGTCAGTACCAATTTGATGGGGAGTATAGGTGGAGCCTATTCTTCCTATCTTGTGTTATCTCACTTCAGATATAATTCATCTTTTAACAAAACAAAGGCCCTCACCCTGTGGAATTTACATTCTAATAGTAGGTGATGCAGACAACAGGCATAATAAATAAGTAAAATATAATTTATGTTAGAAGGCAATTCATATTATAGAAAAGTGGAGGAGAATATCCTATTATCAAGTTTAGAGGAATTGGAAGAATTGGAGGTTGCTTAAAGGGAAGTCAAAATTGCAATAACTGGGAAGGAATATTTGTGTAAGACATATCCTAGGAATTAAACTTGAGCTACACCTACAAAGCCCTGAGTTTTCTAATTTTTGAAATGAAAACATAACTTAAGTTTCAATGATGGCTGAAAGAAAGATTTAGAGTTAACATCTATCCACGTAAACCTTGTTATGGAAAGGAAAAATGTAGATTTCCATCTTCATAGCCCTTACCTCATACACCAATTCATTTCTTGTCTCCAAAACCTGTCAACAGCCTCACAATTGGTCCCTTCTCTTCTATTTTTTTTCTCTTCCTTTTCTTTCCCTCTTTCAGTTGGTTCTGTACTCAGTGGCTAGATTTATGCTCTTGAAACCTAACTCTGAAAATGATCTGCACATCTTCAAAATGCTTCTATTGCTACCTCTTTTTTATAGAAGTTCAAAATCTTGAGTTAGTGCATAACTTTTCTGAATTGTGACCAAAATAACTCTGCCAGATATGTTTACCATGACATTTTCACATTCTGTACCATTTGGACTAGTCACCAATTTTATACTCATTATAGACTTCCCTTCCACAAGATTTATTCCATATCCCCAAGCCAGCACAAATCTGAGCTCAAATACTGTCTTCTCCAATACTACCTTCTCCTAGTAATTTTTTCTGATTTCCTTTGTTCTTAAAACCAAAGAATGTCCTTCTTTCTATGAAATTTGTTCCATTTCTAGACTATTAACCATGTTTTGGTGTGTAAAATAATATGTGTGTATATGTGTGTGTTTGTGCATGGATGTATCCTTTTTCTCTCCCAGAATAAAAAATAAAAAATTAGGCTAAATTTTTCTAAAGCATCACTTTTAAAACTAAGGCTTACAGGATTCCCTAGAATGTAATACGGGGACCATCAATCACATGACATATTCCAGGAAGAAAATATGGTTCTATGGTTAAATATGTTTAAGAAATAGATAGATTAAAAATTTTAGGTCCTATTGTTTAATATATATATATATACACACACATATATATAATATATACACTATTTATCCTTTTTAATATATAGTAGGATATAAAAAGTTCTGAGTAAGAGTCTTGCTTAAATTTATATGTTCCCAAACTCATCTGATCATGGAATCCTTTTTCTGGCCTTACTCCCATGGACATATTTTGAAATGTTCAGAGAAACAGTTTTTGAGAAATGCATAGGTAAAAATTATGAACTGGGAAACTGCACCCCCATCTCTTTTTGTCTGTTACTTAATTTCTGAAATTATAATTAAATGAAAATTTAAAACCAAACTGTCTTGAAACTCTGTGTTTTCAGGGTGATGTCAGGGAGACACCCTGTTTGTCATGAGTAAGAGTTTATCACTGAAATGAAAGAAGGAAGCATAAAAGCAGAGAGCAGGGATAAGAGAGGATGAGTTTCAAATATCTCATCTTTACATCAGAAGCTCCCACACCAGACAATGCTGTCCCAGGGAGATGCATAGAAATGTCTGCAGAGATTTTTGCTTGTTGCCACTGGGATGGAGTGAGGTTGGGGTACTATAGGCATCTGTTTGTAGAAGTCAAGAATGTCACTTATCCTACAATGCACAGGACAGGCCCCACAAGCAAAAAGAATGTTCTGTCTCACAATGCAAATAAATAATGCTGCTGTTGAGAACCCCTTGTTTATACTGAGTTCACTATTTTTTCATTTGGACAAGAAAAGCACAAGTTGTCAACTGATGTATTTTCGTGTGATGGCAAAGCCAGGCAGCATTGCTTCATGAGATGTATGAAGACTTTCCATGTGTTTTGGATTAGTGTTTCTACATGGCATTTTTTTATATGAGGAGGCTTCTTCTCCAAGGGAATCATTATTAGAGACAGCACCACCACGCCTAAGAACAAACATGCATAAAACAACTAATAACGTGGAATACAAACAAGCAATGCCATCAAGTTCTCATGGTGATAAATCACAGCCTAGATGAGAAGCTTTAAAGGCTCTGTGAAGATTTCACAAGTAAATCTTTTGATTTATTGCCACTCCCTCATATTGACTCTAAAAGATTTTTTTAAATGTCTGTAAATAATCTTATTGCAAATAAAACATATTTGCTTAATGTCTATGAAAGTTCTGAATAACAATGAACCCCATATTTTCAGTATTATGGTTTTATGTGGCTGTGTGTGTGTATACACATATATATGCTAACTTTGAAAATATTTTTTTTCTTGAGTTTTCTAAATTAAGTTTGATGGTTGAAGCAAAAATTATAGAAACATCTGAAGTAGTTCTAAATATATGTGAAGGAAATATTTATGAAAACTATATTATAAATGGGGGAGATAAAGGGATGATGTAAGCATTCTATACTTCACTTGAACCAGTAATGCGACAAGACCAGTAGACTGATAAAACATACACATATTGTACATGCTCACACTACTTTATATTGTACATTACTTTATATATACATATATAAAGTTATTCTTAGAACACAGGTGGGGAACCTTCAGCCTTAAGGCCACATATGCCCTTCTAGGTCATTAAGTAGGGACTTTTGACTGAATCCAAATTTTAGAGAACAAATCCTTTTATTTTTATTAATATATTTTTGTTCATCTTTTATATTTTTAGTTTCAAAAAGGAACATATTTAAAATACCAAAGAATATAAAAAATTTCAAAAAACAATCCCCCCAGATAGACCAGCACAATTAGAACATTAGTTAGCCATCAGGGCTAAATTGATGTGGCTGCTACACTCATGATTTAGTTCTAACTTCCCGCACCTGACTGGTGCCACTACTGTATGAGGCTGGTTGGTGAGAGTTTATGGGGGTTGAGTATGCCAATCTCTTATCAGCGGTGTTTCTAAAGTGGAATTTGTGAATCATTGCACAGCTCAACAATATTTTTTAATTCTGACTGCTTAGCCCATCGTGTCAAAGAAGACAAGAAAATGCTAAAGGAAGAAAACAGATTTTTCAATGAGGATTGGGAATTGCAATATTATCTTGTTTCTACTAAAGATAAGATGATTTGTTTGCTTTGTGATACTGTAATATCAACATTAAAGAAATTCAATGCTCATCAGCATTATAATACTCATAAGGACCAGAAATATTTTAAATTAGAGGGAGAGGCAGGAAAGGTTGTATTGCAGAAATTAAAAGATGAAAAGCAAAAGCAAAGATAATTCTTTCAAGAAGCAATGCAACCTGGAAATAATGTTACTGAAGCAACTTATAAAATAGCTTACAAACCCACGGGGAAAAAAGGGAAGCCATTCAGGTGATATAGAATTTGTGAAAGAACGCATTGCCAAAGAAGTTGTAGGAAGCTTAGACCCCAATAATATTTCAAAATACAAACAACTGCCTATTTCAAGGAGAACCATAACTGATCAACAGCATGAATTAGCCTTCAACTTAATAGAACGATTTCTTGCAATATTTCAAAAGAAAATACATATTATTCAATCACTTTGGATGAATCAACTGATATTACTGACTCTGTGCAGGTTTCAGATTTCATTTGGGTCATAACAGAAGATTTTCTTTGCTAGAAAGAATTACTCACTGTAGACACTCTACTGAACAGAAAAGAGGGAATAGGTATCTTCAACAACTTTCAAAATAAATGTCATTAAGTTGGATTGAATTTGGTAAATGTAGTGAGGGTATGTACAGACGGTGCACCTTTCATCACAGGAAAACATGAAGGTTAATTGTACAGATTTTAAAAAGTATTAACAGATCCAGATGCTTTCATTTCTTTTCGTTGTATCTTTCATCAGCAAACTTTCTGTGCTAAAGCTACTATTTTAAGGACATTTTGCAACAAGCTATAGTATTGTTAACTACATTTGTGCAAATGCAACACAGCATTGTCAGTTTTGTAACATGCTAAAGTTGAACAATGAGGTATTCAGTGTGGATTTACCATATCATTCTAAAGAGTACTGGCTACCACAGGGAGAGGTGTTAGGCAAAATTTTATCTCTGTGAGAACAGATAGTTAAATTTTATGAAGAACAGAATCAGCAATGTAAATTATTGAAAGATTTCTCTAGGAATGCAGCATTTCTGTGTGATAAGATGTCAAATCCAAATGATTTGAATATTTCTTTGCAAAGTAAAACTAAGTCTATATATGATATGTAGCAAAAAAAAAAATCCAAGCATTTTCAAAAAAGCTATCTTTTTTCAAAACACTTCTTTGAGACAAAATTTCAGATGGACACTTTCTCCAGTTAGCAAAGGTCATTGATGAGCAGAATGATATATGCGAATTATCTGAAGAATATGCAGCTGTTATAGACCTATTAATTGGAGAATCCAATGAAAGTTTCACTGACTTTGAGAATCATGACATCACACACAAATTAGCATTTCAGCCTCACCTTGTTGGTATCACCAAGGCACCTAAAGAACTGCAGAGGGAACTGATTGAGCTCTCAGTAGATGACATTTTAAAGTCATTATCTGATGTGAAGAAAAATCGAATTGAAATATGGAAAAACGCAGAATACCCATGCCTTTGGCATCATGTCCAAAAAATGCTTTCTCCCTTTTCAACCACTTATTGCTACTAATCTACATTCTCCCACCTAACCCAAATCAAGATGCCCTTAAGGTCACAAATGACTGATACCCCTCTAGAAGATCAACTGAAACTGCGAACCTCCATGCCGCAACCAAATATTCAAATGTTTTCCAACAAAAATCAAACAGAACAGAGTAATTAAATAATGTACATTTTTAAGTATATCTAATTGAAGTTTCTTAAATGTGGCCTTATTTGATTACAGCTAAATTAATGCAGCCTTCCAACAGGAAAAGGTTTCCTACTACTGTCTTAGGACAATCATTATATTAATAAAAGCTATATGTCTTAGTCCATTAAGGCTGCTATAACTTAACACCATAGACTGAGTGGCGTAAAAACAACAGACATTTATTTCTCAGCTTTCAAGTGTCTGGGAAGTCTAAGATCAAGTTGCCGGCAGATTCAGTGTCTGGTGAGGGCTCCCTTTCTGCTTCACAGACAGCTGTCTTTTCACTTTGTGCTCACATGGAAGAAGGGGCAAGGGAGTCTCTGGGGTTTGTTTTATAAGAGCACTAGTGCCATTTACACCCCTATGACCTTAACACTTAACTTGAGGAGTACTAGGAGGTAGAGTCTAATACTCCTAATACACCTTGTGTTAGGTGTTAAGATCTCAACATATGAATTTGGGGAAAACACTCTAAGTTTATAGCATTCTACCCCTGATCCCCAGTCCTGATGCTTTTCAATAACCCATGGTCAATGAGGAAGTCGCAAAGGATATAAAAATATATATACTGAACTGAATGAAAATGAAAATTCAACATATTAAAATTGGTGAGACACAGCTAAAGCAGTGCTGAGAGGGAAATTTGTAGCACTAAATACATCCATGAGAAAAGAAGAAAAATTTGAAATCAATCATTTAGTCTCTCACTTCAAAAAACAACAACAAAAAAGAAGAGCAGAAAAAAAAACAAAAGTAAATAGAAGAAAGAAAATAATGAAAAATAGAAATCAATGAAAATAAAAACAGAAAAATAATAGGGAATATCAACGAAACAAAGAGGTGAAAAAGTCAACAAAATTGCAAACCTCTAAAAAGACTGACAAAGAAAGAGAGAGAACATGCATGTTACCAATATCAGGGGGAAAAAAAAGGATGATCTAACTACAATCCTGAAGATTTCAAAAAGATACTCTCCTTATAAATTTGAAATTTTAGAAGAAATTGATCACTTTCTCGAAAAACAAAAACAACCACAACTTACCCACTATGAAATAGGTAATTTAAGTGGCCATATAGCTTAAGGAAATTTAATTCATAATTTTAAAATTCCTAAAACAGAAATCTATAGGCATTGGTGGTTTCATCTTGTAATGCTAGCTATACGGATTTGTAAATGTTCTTTATAAAGTGAAGGAAGTTCTCCTCTATCTTAGATTTGCTTTCTAAAGATCCTGTTAAAAGGATCAAAAGACAAGCTACAGAGTGGGAGAAAATATTTGCAAACTGCATACATAAATGACCATAATGTCTAGAATATATAAAGAACTCTCCAAACTCAACAGCAAAAAGGAATCAGACAATTCAATCAGGAAATGGTCATAGATATAAAGAAAGAGTTCACTGAAGAGGAGATACGGATTGTAAGTAAGCATTTGAAAAGATATTCAATATATTAATATTTATCCATTAGGGAAATGCACAATGAGATGTCACTACAAACCTATCAGAATGGCTAAAGTAAAATATGTTGACAACATCAAATGCTATGAAGGATGTGGGCAAACTGTTAATACTTTACTCATCCATTGCTGGTGAGAATGTGAAATGGTACAGCCACTCAGTTCAGCAGTTTCTTAAAAATCTATCATGCAACTATTTTATGATCCAGCAATTGCACTTTTAGGCATTTATCCCAGAGAAATGAAAACTTATGTTCACACAAATTCTGTATGCAAATGTATATAGAGGCTTATTCATAAAAGCCCCAAACTGGAAACAATCCAATGGTTCCTCAGTGGGTGATGGATTAAATCAGCTGTGGTACAACCCTATCATGGAATACTATTCACAAACAAAACAGAATGAAATACAGATATACAAACAACCTGAATGAACCTCTAGAGGATTATGCTGAGTGGAAAAAAATAATTCTAAGTTATATACTGCATCATTTCATTTATATAATATTCTTAAAATAACAGAAATTATAGAAATGAAGAACAGCTCAGTGGTTGCCATGGGTAAGGAAGGTTGCAGATTGGGGAAGAGGCAAGTGTGGTTATACAAGAATAGCAGGAAGAATCCCTGTGTGATAGATATGTTCTCTGTCTTACTTGTATCAATATCAAGATCTCAGTTGTGACATTGTACAATAGTTTTGCAAGATGTTTCCACTGGTGAAAACTAGGTGAAGGGTATATGGGATTTCTGTGTACCATTTCTTACAACTGTTTATGAATCTATAATTACCCCAAAATAAAAAGTTTAATTTAACAAAATGCTACATTTGCTCTTTTATAGGTCAAAATTCCATCAAGGCAATGAATACTTACCAAGCTTTGACTGTCTGTCAATTTCTACTCCTAAGAGAGTTCAGTGCCCAAAAGGCAAGCATTTCTAATCTTCCAAGCCACATGGTCAGTTACTGGTGTCTTCCCAGAGCACTTGTTGAACTGGATTGTGAGTCCACACATAGGTTAAGTGGGAGAGAGTGATCACAAATCAGCACTCCAATGAGTTGGGAAATAAGGGGTGGCCCATGATATCTTTAATCTGTTGAGCAGCATAAACACGTGAAGAGAAAACTACAAACCAGGGAGGTAAGTAATAATAAAGAGAGATAATAAGTAATTCCACCTGGGGATGTAGGTAAGATACCAAAATGTGTTTTTGAAAAGACGTAAAGAAAGAGAAAGAACTTTCTCTAGAGAGAAAAGCATAAGCATGTGCATGAGCAGGGCGCATTATAATCTTAAAGATATATTTTTTTTAGAATTATATAGTCTACATGTCCTTATCTGAGCCTTCACTGTCACCGTTTGCATGCACTTGAGCAATGTCACTTGCAGAAAACAGACAAAGCAAACCTGCTTCATCCTGGAGCACTGGCACCATCCCTGGAAGAGTTAGTTGGTCCCACAGGGACTGAGATTACAAATAAGCTGCTACGTTTGTGGTACGACGTCACTCACACACTCCAAAATTTAGAATTTTTTTCAGAATGATTATAAATAAAGCATAAATATGTTTTAGAGGAAAATAAACGTCTGACCCACCCTCCAGATATTCCTTCTGAAGGAACTTGGGGGAAAGGCATCTCTCATCTCTGTTGAAATATCTTTTTGATAGACTTGGCCCATGTGTGACAACCCTGCTGGGCACAAAACACATCTTCGGAGCCAGTGGGAAAGAGAGGTAAAGTCACTGTGCTGATCAGGGCAGAGGGAACACAAAGGCACCAAAAGGCAACTCCTCCCAAATCCCACACCCCACCAAATTTGACATTAACTGGGGCTTTGTAAAGAACATTTCAAACTAAATTGGACCGAGAACCTCTTTTTAAGGTGATACATACACAAAAACATCACAAACCATGTACCCATGTCCCTATTTCATTTTTCATCTTATTTCATCTGGAGTCACCAGTTTTTGTTCATGTATGTCTTGAGAAATGAAGCAAAGTATGTTTAATATGTAATTATGTCATTCCCTGGGATAGCCAAACAAATACACATGTGGCAAAGTTATATGGACCAAAATACACTTGGCATCTGGTAAATTATTTCCAAATATCTTTAAGACAATGACATACATTTAGAAATAGAAATGACTTTGATGATAATCTAGTAATCTTCCAAGGGTGCACACCTCCCTTCAGGACAAGGTCAGATGTCAGGCCTACAACTGCCTTCTCTTACTCTAAGTCCAGTGCTTTTCCGACTACCCAACTCAACCTTTATGGTATTTCTTGATCCTCATATCTTTGTGGATATTTTTAAGTAACTTTCAAAAAATACTCCCTTAGTTTTTCCTACAAAATGCACACATCAATAAGAAAAGTACAGGGATATTTATCAAGTCCCCCCAAATAAACTCAGTTTTGTACCCCTTAAACTATGTATTTTGTAATTTTTTTAATATTTTTCTTTACTTTCTTCTAGTCCTTATTTCTCATCTTTTTGGCAGTAAACTTCAAACCAACATCATAATGGGCATTTCTGTGTTTTAGCCTAACTGTTTAATAAATTAGAAATAAACACAAATAGTCAAGATGCCCTTGTCTTTGGGTCATATGAATTATGATGACTTAATGAATTATATAAATTCTTATGACTTATTATGAAATTATCCTACCCTATATTTAATCTGGTATTGATATTGGGACTATTTAGTCTTTGTCACTGATAAGGAACAAAGACTTCCCAAAAAGATCAAAGTTAATACCTTCCTGTTCAGGTAGGGTGATTTTTAATATTTCTAATTATTGTTTTTATTTTTTCTCTCTTTGTATTAGGGGTTAATTCACATTAAAAAATCGTGTTCTCATCCCTGACCTCTGTTAAAGGATCATTTTGATATAGTGGATATTTGTGATCGGTTAACCTTGAGCCAAAAACAAAGGAATAACTTAGGAAAAAAGAAAGCTCAGTGTAAGTGGTCTTAATAGACTGTGATTTATATATCTGAGTATTGTCAATGTGATTGAAGTAGAACTTTTGTTATGATAAATATACATGTCTTGATATTAGTAATCAGGTTATTGATAGGATTCTTAAGGAAGACTGTCCATGACTGCCAGAGAAGCATTTTCTAAAAGTGAGCAGTTTGCAAGCAGGAGACACAGCCTTCCATGTAAAACAAAGGTACGTGCCCACGATTCTATACAGATCTACTCAAAAGAATTGTAATGTTTCCCATTACAAAATCCCTGACAAGAATATTTATGGTTATCAGTTGCCAGAAATTTATAGGTTAAAAGTGTGCTTTTGGGTCTTGTGTATAGCCATGAAGTATTTTTTTTTCCTCTGTGTGACAATGACCACCCTTATCTGCTAAGGACCAAACAAAAGAAAATAAATTTACCTTTAGCAGGAATCACATAAGCTAGATAAAGACTTTTATTTGTTTGTTTTAAGGCATGACTTAGACTCATGAGTGGAGGGTAGCCCTTGTAGATTTTCTGACCCTGGAAATCCCTAAATGTAGATTGAAAAAGCACCTGTGTTTGATAGCATAGGTGTCCATTCACTCGAGCCCATGGCGATACTCCTGATTCCCCTGGGCATACTTCATTACGGCTGATTCCAGAATAACTGGCAGAGCTTAAAGTCACAAGACCTAAATCTATAGCAAGCATAAAACAGATGAAAAAGGTACATGTACTGCTTTCATATAAAATGTTTGCAATTGATGTTAAATATTTCTGTATGGTGTATTTACTAAAAATTGAGGAAAGAAATATTGTACTCATGTTCAGAGTGGTGTCAAACAAATTTTAATATTCAAACATCTAAAAATATAAACAAATTTATTTTACTTTATCCTTCTCCACACTCCAGTGAGATAAAACTATAACCATTTAGCAACAAAAGTTAAGTTTGCTATTTGCATCAAAATATTGGAAACTATTTACTAAGATAGCAATCTACTTAGATACAATAACTTGCAAACCCAAAGATCTAAGAAAAAACCCTGAATAAAAGAGAAAAGCAACAACAACGAAAGCACTCCTTTACCTTATTCACCCAGGTAGTCATGAGGTGTGATATTTAAAGTAATAAAGCAAGTACTCTTGGCTTAACTGCCTAAATAAAATTTTACTAAGCCTCTAATATGTTCATAGTCTTAAATGTGGTGGTGTGAGCTTATGTTGTAGCAAAGACTTGCACATGGTATGTACTTACTTATTTATTCACTGACTTTAAAACATTATACATAAACTGCAAGGAATGTTGATTTTAAAATCTAACAATAACATGCTACAAAGCATAAGAACTTTTTGATGATTCCGATTACCTTGGACCATCTAGTTTTATAATGTATGGTGGTAAAGTGAGTTCTTCATTCATGTTTTTATTAAGTACTTTTATTTAGCAACTGTATTTCTTACATATTTTTCCAGGCACCACAGTTGGAGCAGTAAGCAAAGCAGAAAAAAAATCCCTGCCTTAATAAAAAATTGCATTGTAGTAAGGGAGATAGACACCAGTTAAAATAAATAAGAAAGATATGTAATATAATAAATGGCAACAAATACTACTGGTACAAATATTAATACAGAAAAAAGTATGTTAAAGCTGGGGTTTAGAAATGGGAACAATTATGCATTTAAATTAGATAGAGAAGACCTCACTGGGAAAATTAGATCTTCTCAAATAAAATACCTAAAGGAGGTGAAGGAGCAAATCAAGCAAATATCTCAGGGAGATAATTCTCCAAACAGAAACAATGTAGTACAAAGGAGAATGTGTGGAGGCTCAAAGAACAACCGACACACCACTCTGGCCTCACCCAGGTGAAAATGTAACAGAAAAGTGAGCAAGAAAATGGGGGCAAGATCCAGCGTAGCCTTTCCAGTAACTTCGATTTTTACTTGAGTCATCTAGAAGCCCTTTCGAGCAGGGCTTGAATACTTTCGAACAGGGTCATGACATGATCCATCTTATATTTTAACAGGATAAATGTGATTACTACAATAGAAAAAACAATGAGGTCAAAAGAGACCTCTATAGTTTTTGCTATAATCAAATAGCCAGGCAACAGCGACTTTGACTAGGGCAGTGCTGCGGAGGTAAGAAGCCATGAGATTCTAGCACATTTCAACATAGAGCCAAAACCAAAATATTAAACCATGAGATTCCAGCAATCTTGAAAGTAGTGCCGACTGTTTGGATACCAAGCGGGAAAGAAGAAGTCAAGGGCGATGCTGGAACATCAAGTAGTTAAAGCCTCTTGCCTGACCTTTGGACAGGTGGAGTTGTCATTACTCAGGATGCGGGAAACCACTGAAAGAAGATTTAGAGTAGATGCAACAAGTTTAGTTTTGGACATTCTGTTGGTTTGCCAGGGCTGCCAATATGAAGTGCTACAAACAGAGAGGCTTAAACAACAGAAATTCTGTCTTACAGTTCTGGAGGCTAAAAGTCCAAAGTCAAGGTATCAGCAGGGTTATTTTTCTTCTGAAGGCTGTGAGAGAATTATCTATTCTAGGTCTCTCTCTTTGGTATATAGATGGCCATCTTTTCCCTATATCTCTTCACATGGTCTTCCCTCTTTGCATATCTCTGTATCCAAATTTCCTTTTGTAAGGACACCAGTCACAGTAGATTGGGAGCCACCCTAATGACTTCACTTCAACTTTATTATTTCTGTAAAGAAGCTATCTTCAAAATAAGGTCATATTCTGAGGTTCCAAGGGTAAGGACTTCAGCATATGAATTTGTGGGGACACAATTCAATCCATTATGGACATGGTAAGATCAAATTGACAAAATGCTATGTTATCTGGGTCTACTCTAGGTTGAAGATTATTTTGAGGACATAATGTCAATTCTAGAAAGAGAATGTCCCCAATAATATTAAAATGCATTTCTTAAGGCTGAAATTTGTGATTTTTTTTTTGTTTGGTTGGTTGGTTTGTAATTACTCACACTTTTTAACACAGTGTCCTATATGTAATAGAAAATATTATCTGGGAAATTTTTTTAGCTACAATGTCAGAAAACATTGCTAACAGAAGCTTTTCCTATCAGGAATTTAATCTTCCCTAACAAGAAGTATGAAGTCAGGTAGACACAAGATTAAAGAATTCATCCACACAGTTATGACACCATAAATTTCATTTTTCACTTCTGCCATTCACAGAGTTTTGTCATTCTCTGGCTGTCTGACGTCGCCCCAAGATGCCTGCCACAGCTCCAGGTGCTATATGTTCATTCGACCATGGCCAAAGAGAAGAAGGAGAGTTTCTTTTTCACCATGGAGTCAAACCTTCCCAGAAGTCTCATATCCAGGATTCTTGTAGCCTTCTTTTCAAGAAGTCAGTATTGTCTTGGATGCCAGTGGAGATGAGGAATTATCTTGTAGTTTCCACCTTTTACAAGGGAGAGAGAGACTGCTCTCAAAATTATAAGGAGGATGGAAAGGACAATGTCTTCCAAAGTAAACCCTCCGTAAATGTTTAATGGATAAACAATACATAATCATGGTGATGGAAAGGCAGTGATACCAGTGATTACCCACAATTTTCTTAGAGCTAACTCTAGACTCCATGAGATATCTCTTTCTTTAATATTAACATTATATATTTGACGTTGTAATTTCCAATCAAACAACAGGTAGCATTAAGCACTACCTCCAATTTATTTTGCTTGGAATCTCAATTTAGAATTGCTGGGAGAAAAATAGCCTAGGCAGAGAACCAAGAATGAGGCAAGACATTGTACGATAAATAAAATATTGATTAGAGGTACAAGTACTATGATTTGTCTAATTACTCACTAACATTCAAGAGATCATTGCTAGTCAATGGTCATCTGCTTTGCAGTGTTAATGATTTAACTGACTAGTATGTGTACTATTACTTTTCACACTGAACAGAAAAATCTCTGAGGGAAAAGGACGGATCTTTTACAACAGCATCTCCATCAGGGGGGATTTTTCCCCTTGGGAGGGATTTAGAAAAGTCTGTAGACATTATTAGTTCATCACAACTCAAGGATGGGAAGTGCTACCAGTATCTAATGGGTATAGCCAGAGGATGCTAATAAACATCCTTCAAAACACGGGATACCTCCCATCACCCCAAGCACCATAAGGTCAATAGGACTGAGGTTGAGAAACTCTCTTTCAAAGTACTCTTCAAAATTCATCAATTAACATTGTATGCATTTGAATTTTGCCAGTTCTTATAATTAAGGATTCAGCTGTGAATAGCCATTGATGTTTCCTTTTAACACTTCATTAATGTGAACTATTCAGGCTCAACAGATTTCTCTATTTCAGTGCACCCAAGAATGAAGAGACCTTCTGCCTAACTCAGTTCTAAGCTGATTGTGGATGTTCTGAAAATATTTGCTGAACAGAATTAAAATTAATTTGATATTTAGTCTAAGAAAGTAATCTTTGGTTCCTTGCAAATATCTCTGCAACTGGTTCAACCTAGTTGAAAGGGTTTGAACTGCATGCAAAATTATGTTGTGAGGTTCTAACAGAAGTGATTTTAAAACTGTTAAATGATTGCAGATGACACATCTATTTCAGCTTCAGTGAGAACATCTGAAAGAGATAACAAAGTGGTTTGAAGCAATTCCCACCAACAATTTGAGAAAATTAGAAAAGATGCCAGGAAGCCATACTGCAGCAGAGAGAGAAGAAATGCATGGCTTCCCTGAAAGACCAGGAAAGGGGAAGTGCAGTGATCTCCTGCTGTTCTGAAGCCCCTGTTAATGATCAACTCTTTACCCTGTAAATTTCATGGAAATAGTATTTAGACTCCTCATTCTGACCAAGTACTGCCTGGCTTCTTTCAATTCCCAGTGGAGGGTGATAAGAAGGATATATTTTATGTGTGTAGGTGTTCTGTGTTACACTTTCTGGCAAGTTGCTTCATTTGTTTGCAATTTTCTTAAAATGTGAAAGAAAAGGAGGGGGAAGGAGATAAGAGTAGGGCTTTTCTCCATTATGTTCAAGTGTTTGGCCAGAAGCTCCCCTGAGATTTTGTGATAGCTCATTTATAATATGGTGCAATTGGATCATCATTATACTTACATACCATCTGTTCACTTCCCTTTTTTACCCACTTGTTTCAATTTTAACTATTTTCATCTGAAGTGATACACATTTGCTAAGAAAATCCAAAGCATATTTGATGTAGGAGGACTTCTGGACAAGTGGCTTTCAGAGTATTGGAAAATAGCATTTCATTTAGCCTACATTTATCTATTTCATTTAGAACTGATGTTTTTTTGAGTCCCTGTATTTGGGAAGTTCATTAAGCGCACATTTCACAGTTTTGCTGTTCTTTTCTTTTTAACGATGCTATTTGGATGTAGGCACACATTCGGGAGAGTTGGAATGGAGCCAGTTTGTAAAATTTGGTATCTGAATTTTTAATCATATAGATTATGAATTCCACACCACACATCACATTATGTCCCCTGATAAACATATTCTGTCATTGCCAAGCCACTCTGCCACAGACTGATCTTTCTCAACCAACTTTCAGATAAAAAGATAAGCTTAGGAAGTGTTGCTATCTGGTCATGCCTTCTAGTGCAAATCCTTTCTGCCACCCCCACAAGAAAGTCACCGGTGTTGCTGTATTTTCTAGCTGAGATTAGTATTTCATTCTCTTGCATTCAGCAGTACAGTTGAAGAACTCCAATATTAAGCATTAAATCCAGTGTATTACCTGACCGTTGATCAAATAACAACCATGATAGATTTATACAAGTATGGGGGCTTCTACATGGTTGATATTATGCCAAGCAATTTACAAGTGTTCCCTGATTTGTGCACTCAAGAACTTTAGGAGGTAGTTATTAGTATTTTAATGATTTTTTTCAAAGAAGAATATTAAGGTTTGGTGATAATATGAAAATCACCAAGTTTCACAGCTAGTAAATCCTGCAGCTAGAGTCAAAACCAGATTTTTTTATCCTCAAAACCATTTTACCAGCAACTAAGTAAATTCTAATTATCTCATGTAATGCAGGGTTTTCTATTAGTAGCAATAATGTTGTCGCTATCTTAGGGAATCTGCCGCACAAGATAGACTAGCTTGGTCTCTCTCTTTCCCATAACGAATAAGGACAAGCATGCCAATTCTCCTGAGAGTGAAAGAGAGCAAGATGCTATGAAGGAAAGTCCTTAAGCCAAGAGCTGACTTTAATAAGTCAGATGTTCAATCACATATGTGAGTGAAAACACCCCAAACTCAAAATGCTGAAGTTGCGAATTCCTCTTCAGAAGAACTACTAGGTCCCACAGTGAATTCTCAAATTTTATACTTCCTTTGCCTGAAGCAATGAGTTCCATCAGATTTAAAAGTTACTGGACACAAAATTAGTATGTTCCTATATACTAACAGTGAACAATCTGAAAATAATTAAGAAAGCAATTACATTTACAATAGCATCAGAAAGAATAAAATAATTAGAAATAAATTTAATCAAGGAGGTGAAAGATTTGTACTCTGAAAACTATAAAACATTGCAGAAATAAATTAAAGAAGACACAATAATGGAAAGTCATCCAGTGTTCATGGATTGGAAGACTTAATATTGTTAATATGTGACTACTATCCAAAGCAATCTACAAATTTAATTTAATACCTATCGAAATCCCAATAGTATTTTAGCATAACTAGAAAAATTCATCTTAAAATTCATATGGAATCTCAAGGGACTGAAACTAGCTAAAACAATCTTGAAAAAAAACAAAGTTGGTGGTCTCACATGTCCTGATTTCACAACTTACTTCAAAGCTACAGTTATCAAAACAGTATGGTACGAGTAAAAAGGCAGACATATAGACCAATGGAATAAAATAGAGAGCCCAGAAGCAAACCCTCACGTACATGATCAAAAGATTTTCAACCAGGGTGGCAAGGCCATTCAATGGGGAAAGAATAATCTTTTCAACAAATGATTATGAGAAAATTAGATATCCACATGAAAAGAATGAACTTGGACCTTAACTTATACTATATACAAAACTAAGTGGATCAAAGAGATAAACAAAAGAGCTAAAACTATGAAACTCTTAAAAGAAAACATAGATTACAACATTGGATTTAATAATTATGTATTGGATATGAAACCAAAAGCATAGGCAACAAAAGTAAAAATGGATAAATTAGACTACATCAACATTAAAAACTACTATATATCAAAATATACAGTAACAGAGTAAAAAGACAACCTATAGAATGGCAAAAATATTTGCGAATCATATATCTGATAAGTGGTTTATCTCCAGAATTTGTAAGGAACTCCTACAACTCAACAACAACAAATAACCTTATTAAAAAATGAGCAAAGGACTTGAATAGACATTTCTCTCCAAGGAAAACATACAGATATTCAATAAGCATATGAAAAGATGCTCAACAACATAAGTAATTATGGAAATGTAAATCAAAATCATAATGAGCTATCGCTTTACACCCACCAGAATGGCTATTATCAAAAACAAGTAAACAACCACCACAACAAAAAAACAGAAAATAATAAGTGTTGGAGAGGATGTGGAGAAATTAGAACCTGTGTGCACTGTTGGTGGGAATTAAAATGGTATAGCTGCTGTAGAAATCAGTATGGCAGTTTCTCAAAAAATTAAAATTAAATCACATGATTCAGCAATGCCACTTTTGTGTATATATCCAAAGGAGAAATTAAAAGCATGATCTTGAAGAGCAATTTGTACACTCATATTCCTACCAAGGTTATTCACAATAGCCAAAAGGGAGAAGCAACCCAAGTGTCCATCAATGGATGACTGGATGAATGGATAAGCAAAATGTGGTGCATACATACTGTAGAAGGGAATATTATTCACTCATAAAAAGAAAGAAAATTCTGACAAATGCTACAACATAAATGAATCTTGAAAGCATTGTGCTTAGGGAAAGAAGCCAGTCACAAAAAAACAAACACTGTATGAGTCCACTTATATGCTGTACCTAGAGTAAACTTACAGAAACACAAAGTGGAATGACAGTTGTCAGGAGCTGCAGAGAGGGAAAAAAGGTGCTGTTGTTGAATGCAGGGGTACCCAACCTATGGTGAGTTGCATAATTATTTTATTATATATTACAATATAATAATAATAGAAATAAAGTGCACAATAAATGTAATGTGCTTGAATCATCTCAAAACCATTCCCTATCCCACCCTCAGTCCATGGAAAAATTGTCTTCCATGAAAATGGTCCCTGGTGCCAAAAAGGTTTAATGGATGTACAGTATCAGTTTTGCAATCTGAAAAATTCTGGTGTATGGTTGCACAACAATGTGAATATACTTTAAGTGTACTGAACTGTACACTTAAATACAGTTAAAACAGTAAATTTTATGTTATGTATATTTTTTCACAATTCAAAAGTTTATTGGATTTGCTAAAGTGCTCTCCTGCCCAAAAAGCAAAATAAAAATGCCCCACAGTGTTGGGGATATATCAAAGGGATACAATAACCAACTAGAAAAGTTCAATTTGGACCAATTGGAGAAACAAAATAAATAAAAGAGGTAATGGACTGTAACTCAAAGTATAAAATAAATATTCATGAGTCCATTGCGAGGCTATCTGCATAAATTATTTGAATTTTTCTGCACAGGAGATGAGTCTATTCTTATTTATTTATTTATTTATTTATGTTTTGATGACCCTGGCAGTTTTGAGGCATACTGGTCTGGTATTTTGTAGAAGGAACCTTTAGTTGGTATTGTCTGATATTTTTCTCATTATTAGGTTGGGGTAATGGGTTTTGAAGAGGAAAAATCATAGCTGTAAAGTGCAATTCTCATTATATCGTATCAAGGTACATACTATCAACATGACATCACTGACGATGTTGACCTTGATCTTCTTATGGTGGTAGTGCTTTTAAGGTTCCTCCACTGTAAAATTACTCTCTAGAAGTAGGGACAGTATACAAAATACCTGACTGGTGTGCCTCAAGACTGCCAAGGTCATCAAAAACAAGGAGAGTCTGAGAAACTCTCACAGCTAAGAGAAACCTAAGAAGACATGAGGACTATATCTAATATGGTAGCTTGGATGGAAACTGGGGACAGAAAAGGGACATTAAATAAAAACTAAGAAAACCCATATGAACTCTGGACCTTAGCTAGTAATTATGTATCACTAGTGTGTAACTAATTGTGACAACTATTCCATACTATTGTAGGGTATTAATAGTAAGGGAAATGGGATGTGGGGCATACAATACTTTCTTCACAACAATTCTGTAAATCTAAAGCTGTTCTAAAATAAAGCTTATTTTAAAAGCTATAGAAAAAAATGTAGCTGGGAGTTAAATGCGAGAAAAAGGCAAACATTATTGTTGTGTTTAAATAATACACACTCATCTCAAGCCTTCTTTCCCAACATTTTGTCTACCCATCTGCCACAAGATTTAGATTAAAGGACTTTTGACGGAGAATGAAAAAAAGGTAGTAAAAGAAATAGGACTTGATATTTTAAAAAGGAACAAAAATAAACTAAAAATGGAATAATCTATATTTAAAGGCCATGGTGGAAGAACAATTTACGAATATGTTTAAATCATCTTTGGGCATGAGTCAAAGCCTCACTGAGTTTATGAGTGAAGAATAGAATGAGATAGTCATCCCTGCTGTATAGGGCTGTTTGATGAAAATCAGCATATTCAGCAGCCTTTACACATGATTTCAGCTCAACAAGGAAGTCAAGCAAAAGTCAAGTGTAAGCCTTGTGGCTCTAGACAATCTGTGCAGTTAGAACTCTGTGAAAAATAAGCTGAAGCAGTTCATTTCCTCCCTCTGGCAAACCTCTAGAACAACCCATAATACACTTGCATTCTACAAGCTGTAAGGTTATAAGATTTTGTATCAGATTATCAACCACCTCTACCATCCAGCTGCCAATCTTTAGTAACCCAAGGGGATGTCAAACACTCTACCTACCACCAAAATCATTTAAAGTTCAGCTAATGGTCCATCAGTTTGCAAAAGCCATAAGGACTGTATCAATTGCCATTTCTCTTCTCCTCATCTCAAGAAACAGCTGCTTTCCCATTTGCCTGGCAGCTTGCCAAAGAAACAAGACAGTTAGTTAACACAGAGCTGTCAATAATCCATGGTAGCTAGACTTGATAAAGTAATCAGGAGGGGATATCATTTAATCAAGGTCTTTGGAACATGGAGAAGAAATAGGGATTGCTAATCAGGTAATTGCAGGGGGAATTGCTCAGAAATAATTTGTATTGAACTGATAGAACAGCAAGTCCAGCCTACAATGGAGAGAAAGAATTTTTCATGCTAGTGTCATCCTTAGTATGATTGCTAATCTTTGTGCAGTGTGCAAATGAGATGAGAATCCATTGTTCCATGGCGCTCGGCTCCCTAAATGTCACATTTCTGGCTTGTGTAAGTCACAGATATTGACTAGACTGTCTCTGGAGAAAACAGACTTTGCTGAACCTTTGAAAGAAAATATGGACACAATGGATCACATTCAAAGTCACTTACATATTGACCTGATTGTATCCAAATATGTGATTATGAATAACATGAGCTTCTATTCCAACAGGAATTGACATACTGTAGACTTCTCAGAAATTCTGAGGAAGTGTCTTAAGTGGATACCTCTTGATTCATGTCACTCACAATACTCCTCCATAGGGTTCCAAGGAAATATGAAAATTAGAAATAACACAACAACAAACATATTCTGATTTATTATTAACTCACATGATTTGTCAAGACTGTATATAATTATGTCCCCTTCATCACTGCAAAGATAATTTAAGAGAGTTTCCAATGCTTCATAAAATATAGCAAGATAAAATAAACTCAAAATCAGCTAGAAAATGAAATAAAACAAGTTAACAGTACTAAAGATTAAAGAAACTTGTCATTTCATTTGTTTATTCATTTCACAGAAAACTATTGAACATCTGCTCTGTAACTAGGAAGAGTACATACAGTTATTTTCCACTGATTTTTTTTTGTGGACATTTCACAATAGTTGCTTTTACTCTCCCATTTTCCTAATTTGACAATATTCTGGCAATTTTGTTGTATATTAGAAAATTGTAAATATGGAGCCAGAAACTCTGCAATGGAAGACTAATTCACCATTTGCTAGTTATCTGTTTTGGGGAAAGTTGATTAAAGATCTGATTAATTGTTTCCTCCTTGAAAAAAATGGGATAAAAATGAATACTGACACAAAGGTCAGTTGTTGTTTTAGAATATAAAGCACTTGATCCCACTGCATGGAATATAATAATCAGTTAATAAGCAATAGCTATTAATATCTCTTTATATCTTTCATTTGCCTTGTTTACTTCTAAGATGTGTTTGAGAAAAGTGCAATTGTTTCCCTAAATAAAAGATGAGAATAATTACTAATGCCTTCTTCCTTTCACAGATGCCTGTCCAATTCCACAATTTGATATGACCCAAATGGAACTCTATTAATCTGTACAGATGTGACAGGGACAAAATTATTTAATATGGAAGTATTCTCCGCTTTTAACTATCTTGGCCCCAACAGTCCCACCTGTGAAAGAGAATCTAGTATTTGCCCACTGCACTCTTTCCTCCCATGCCAGATCTTTACTCTCTAAAGAAGAATTCTGCATGATTTGACTATAAAATCATGTGATGCAAACTTGGAAGCACAGAAGGGACTAGGAATGAAGAATGAAAATAAAATAGTAAGAAAAGAGGAGACAAGCATTATGCAAGCAAAAATAATCAGTGAAAAAAATTATTGATGGAGAATGAGAATTATGAATAGTGAAGAAACGCTGGAGACGTCTCTGGGTTTTAGAGAATAGATGAACAAAGGAAAAGCAATTTTAAGAAGTTATGTTTCTTGAAGAAGTTATTTCTTGAATCCACTTCAGTATTCTTTGAAAAATAAGTAAAGGTCGAAATTAATTTTCAATAATATTGATCATTAGACAGTGTTTCTTTTAGAACAACACACTGCTAATATTGTACCATGTAGTATCCTGGATTTTATTTGGGTTACATGAAACCCCCCACTCATTATTTTCTTTTCTATTAATACTTAAACTGGTGTCATCAAAAGGAGCTACTGATCTCATAGAGAACTATAAGACTAGCTTCTAATGGGTACTCTGGAAGGGAGGAGGGAAGTTGAAAGGTTTTGTTATCATGCAAACTGAGTGGTAATAATATTCTGTGTTATTCTGTGATATATAGGCACAAAGTCTTTGAAAACAAATATTGTTATTATGCTGGATTAAATGTGTTATTATCCTAGGATCCTGACTGCCATAGACTTAAAGAGGGGCTGGTTTTAATTCCCTCTTCAAAGAATCATCCATCCATTAGTAACAGAGAGTTATCCATTTATTCATCTACAAATATTTATTAATAATTTTTTAGTGACAGTAGTGAAACTTTAGGCGATATACAAAATTAGAAGATAACTTTCTTTTTTAAAAATCTCTAAACATACCAGAAATAAAAACTTAAGTGACTTGCGTTCTTCAGACTGAATATTTATCTTAAAAAAGATAATTTACCATTGAAAGTTTATATTTCTCTATAAGAACTTCCCTATATTATCTCAGAAAACCCTATAGGACATTAAAGTCTCTATGTCAAAATAATGCATGTTACTTTTGTTGCCCATATACTTATACATACTTAGACTGACAAAAGGATCTGAAATTTTATCTGAAGACTAAATATGAAAATAGCCAAGAGCATTTACAGAAAAGGAATATAGTGACAGGGACTTTAGTAGAGATCTCTGATTTACACAATCAGATATTAAAGGATATTATAAATCCACAGTAATTATAAAAGTATAGTTACTGCACAGAAATAGACAAAACAGAAAGAACAGAAGCAAACTCTATTGTTCAAGAATGTTGACGTTTTAAATCAGTGAGGAAAGAGTAGATAAATGGTGCTGAAAATAACTGAGTAAATATTGGCAAAAAGTTAGTTCCATTCTCATGCCTTTCATCACAAATAATTCTTGATGAAAAACAAAGTAAGATACACATTTATATTAAAAGAAAATTATTTTCTTTCAGAATTGAAACCATAAAGGAAAATATTGATAAATTTGCATACAAATGTAGTTGATTTACTTTGAAAGGCATTTTTTTAGTAGTACTAACTGATCAACACTTATGTGCACATATGAGTAACATTCATCGGGTGCCGAGCAGGTGGGAGGAGGGTGGTGGGGATGGGTAAATTCACAACTAATGAGCGCAGAGCGCACTGTCTGGGGGATGGACATGCTTGTAGCTCTGGCTTGGGTGGTGCAAAGGCAATATATGTAACCAAAATGTTTGTATCCCCATAATATTCTGAAATTTTAAAATAAATTTAAAATAAAGAAAGAGGAAAGAAGATGACTACTAACATGTCATAGTAAAGCAGAACAAATGGATGGTTATTCTAAAAAAAAAATAAAAGGAATTTTGAATTAATGAGAAAACAATGGCTTATTAATTAAGTGGTAATGATACAAGTGGCTAGCCATGTCAGGGGAAACATGAGGCTAATCCTTACCTCACTCCTTATCACAATAAACTTCCCAAATGGATCAAAAATGTCACTGTAAAAATGAAGGTATAAAGTAACTGGATAACATATAAATTTATATGTTTATAGTCTTCTACAGGGAAAGAATTTCTATTTATAATAGTAAAGGAAGATTCAGCAAAGGACATATTTATTTCTAAAAATAATATTTTTAGAATATATTTTATATTATAAGACTACTTAAAGGATCAGAAGGAAAGTGACAAGCCGGGGAAAGTATTTGCAATGTATGTTCAAATAGCCGATAATATTAATATTAATACATAAAGCACTTTTATAAAGTAGAAAGAAAAAACAATACTCTAAATGATAAATAAACATAAACCTTTTTGCAGAAGAAAAATACTCAATAAATTTACAGAAAGGTGTTAAACCATATCAATCATTGATTAAATTCTTATTAAAACAATTAGATACTATATTTGCTTTTAAGTTTAACAAAAAATGAAAATTAAAGCAAAATACTCAGTGTTGGAAATGGTGTAAATAAATGCTTCTATCATATATATTGTTGGTGGAAATGAAATTTGTACAATTTTTCTAGTGGGCAATTTAGTAGTCCAACTTTAAATGTTCATATTCATTGTCTTAGCAATTCCACTTTTAGAAATTTATTACAAGTAGATAGTGGGATAAATATACAAATAAATATACAAATATATTTAAAACATATTCACAATCTATAGGAATGTGTGTTTATACAAATATATGAAATATTTTTAGTTTCAACATTTTTCCCTTTCTCTTCTCCCAGATATAGTGGAGGGGAAAAAGAATTAGAAATGGCACAGAACAATTCTACTCACATCACATTGGTTAGAACTGATGCTCATGGCCACACCTAACTGGAAGGGAGTTTGGGACAAGTGGTTTAATTGTGTGTCCAAGAAAGAAGGGAACATCGCGGGGAAGAGTTGGGCAGGCCTGCGAGGAGATTAGCTGCTTCTCCCCACGAATCCAGGTCCCTTAGATAGGGGTCGCCACAGAGGATAAGAAAATTGATAGGAAATAGTGAGAATAAAAGAATACACAGAGACTAAGGTATAGTTTATAGTTTTATATAAAAAGATCAGATAATCACAGCGGGGTACTCAGGAAACTAGACATATCCTCTTGAACGTCTAGCAATATGGTTAGATTCACATAGGTTTTTATAACCACAGATATCAATTATCAGTTGCCATAGTGATACATTTACATATCAGGGAATGCAGTTGCTATGGGAGACAGGTAGTGGGTTGGGGTCAAAAGTCTTCTCAAAGGGCTTCTAATCTACCTAGGTGAACAAACAGGTATAAAGTCTTTCAGGGACTAACTTCTAAGTTCTAAGAGGTAGTTGTCAATTAACAAAGGTATAACAAAAGAGGTATAGTGACTATATTTCTTTTATCTAGTTATTGTGGAATTAAAGGCAGACAGTCAGGGAAGAGCAGGAAACCCATCTCTACAAAACAGGTTGTTTATAATACAGGGGCATATCTCTGGGCAAAATGCACTCATTGTCTCTGGCTCCCATCCTGTAGGCCATATTTGCCTTGCCTTGTCTTTCAAGGAAACAGAGAAGTTCACAGATTTTGAGATACCAGGAAGCCTCTCTGGAATACATCCTACCGGAGCCATGAGAGCCCTCCCTTGATAGCAGCCTCTAGTAAGTGAACCATTGAGTTCACACATTCCTTCAGGACAAAACCCTGCAAACTCCTGTTTCTGTCTTTAATATAGGAATATTGGGGGATATAATAAAATATTGGTCTTATGAGCCACATCTTATTAATTCCTCAATCATATTTTCCCAACAGAACTTGGCTCTTGGGAGCAGGGAGGAGCAGACTCCGAACCTGTATGGCTAGATTTAGTGGTGTCCCACCCAATTGTGAATCCCCACGATGGTGAGGTATCCTAGCATACCCTAACAGTACTTCTCTTAGGGCCTGGAGAATGGCTAATATTTTAAAACCTTACATATTAAACTCATTATTGAATGAATGGCATGAGCTGCTGTGATTTGGACCCATACAAGACATGAAACGTTAGGCTAGAACTCAGAGACCTTCATTTTCAGTATGTGACAGTGTTGTTTAATCTTTCTGAGTGATAATAATGACTACTTTTTCTATTTAATAGAACTATTCTGAAGATTAAATGAGATATGTATGTAAGAGATTTGAGCACTGTAAAGGAATTGTGAAGAAATTCTTATGCTATCATAACATTTCTAATAATGGACATAATATATTCTAGCCACATTAGTAGAAGAACTTCTTTGACCCTAGTAACTAATCTTTGAGTACCAAATTATGAAAAGGTACTTAATACATATTACTATAGCAATCATCTGGCGGGGCTTAAACTAAACTTCTTGTGCTACATTTAGCATTTGGAAGACTTGTAGAGTTTGTTGAGAGAACAAGATGAACTAATCCATACAAAATCTTTAGAACAGCACCTGTAATAATAAGTGCTGAATAAATACTACTATTGTGGTTAGGAGAACTATTAATAACATGTGCTGAAAATGCATTATGCCCCAAGAACAATGCTAAGAACTTTATATATTATTTTACTTCATTTCACAACTCTATGGTGTAGGTATCATCCTCCCATTTTCTAGATTAAGATAACTGAGACTCAGGTAAAATAATCAAAACTCAGATTCTGAACTCCAAATAAATATTTATACCTCTTTATTCTGTCATTGCTTATAAGCAAATATTTTTCGCAAACCAACAACCAACACAACTAAATCCACTTGGATTCCATAATGACATATCACTGTTCTGCACTCTGATCTCTTTACAGTTTAGATTGTGATGGAAACAATTCACTAGATGCTCATTATGGATTATTTTTCCATTACTTCTCCTAATTAAAGACCTTTATCTTTCTTGTCATTGGTGTCCTGGAGCAACCGATGGAGGGCACAGAAGACTCCAGCAGGTGCCAATTAGCTGGGAGAGACCGACACTTCTGTGGATGACACTGCTTTCCCAGGTTTCTTAGTGCCTGTGGTTTTGTGTCCAGCATATGGAAGTTAGGAGGCTAACAGTGATTTTCCTCCTGCCTAACTCCTCAGCACGAAAATTGTACTCATCCTAGGCAGAGTCTTCCTGATCTCTCTGTTTGTAATGTATGCATGTGTGTATATACATATGCATGCATTTATTGATTTATGTATTTATTTACTTTTTTCTTATTAAAGAGGGAGCCATAGTTCTTGGCGGCATAAAAAATTTTAATTTCTGTTCAGTGATCCACTTGTCCTCTTTTTCCTTTTGTGACGCTACATGACACAAATGTTGAAAGTACCAAATGCACAAATATTTAGTCAAATTGGTACAGCACATTTAGAAAGAGGGGAAAAAACTGCTTGTGAACATTCATGAATTCACCTTGGAGTTTATCATAAAGACTCTACAGTTTCCACTTACCTATGTACTCTGAGGGTCCAGATTGGATGCTTTTGTTAAAAAGGTATTTAAGTAATCCAGAATGAATCTAAACTTCTGGAAGACAGGTTCCTTTGATCAGAATCATGGTCAAAAGCAATTGGCTGTTCACAGAATAGCCATCTGTGTTTATTTTAATGCTTCTTCATTAAAATAATAAACAAATTGGTTTGCAATAAAATGATTTATCTAGTTACCCAACACAAAATACTGTTTAATAAAGAGTCATTGACAGCCTCCTGCTTCTAAGACCTTGTGTGAATCGATGATAGCATTAATATTACATATATACATGATACAAGCATGTAATGTTAAATGTGCATACATCTATATTATACATATAAATCCAACAGAAATAACAGCAACTGATGGGATTGATGAACTCAACAATGTCAGCAATATGCACTGGAGCACAGAGGATGAAACAGTGACTTCTGGTTGAGACATAGGGAATGCTTGTTCATGTCTCCTGAAGACACTGCCCGGGGCCCTGGCATTTGTACCAATTCGATACCTGGAAAATCCAAGAAAGACATTTCAGGGTGGGAGCACAATGAGGAAAGGCAAAGAAAATGCCTACTGCAATGGAATACTGGCAGTAGTAGGGTATAGACAGTGAATTGAAAAGAAGGAGAATCTGTAGGATACTACAGACTGGAAAAGCAGTCTAGGAAGAGATTGTTGAAGACAATATGAGCAAATCCCCAAATGGCAACTTTTTATCTCTTGATAAGTCTAAACATAGGGAACCTGTTAAATGGTACGTTGTCTTTACACCACGTGACCCTCCCACACAATCATATATGTAGATCTATTGATAATGTAAGCATTATCTCTGGTAGCATTATTAAAATGTTAATATAGGCACTTCACCTGGGGGGGAAAATCACCTGTACAGAAAGAAGACTAAAGAAGAATCTCAGAAGCTCTTGGATGTCAATGAAGGATACCAGAGGTACAATTTGCATGAAATACCCTCAGCTGCTTGGAGAGAATACTCCCAGTATTCCATTGCGTAGGCATTTTCTTTGCCTGGCACACTCACCTCAAATGCTTTTCTTGGATTTTCTGTACTGAATTGGTGCAAATGAGAGGGCCCGGGTGGTGTCTTCAGCAGATGCCAGCAAGCATTCCCTTGTGTCTTGGAAGAGTAACGTTCCATTAAAGACTCAGTGAAAAGAAGAGAAGCTGAAGGTTGTTGTTCAGCTCCTCAGGAGGGTCCCGGGGAGGCAAGGACACAGAGAAGACAGGATGGATGTGTGCACAGCTGCGGGGCACCGGGTGTGTGCCCTGGAGAGCAGCATGCAGGGGACTGCCCCGAATAGCTGCTGGACTTGCTCCTTTGTCGACAACCTCATCTGAGAGAGCTCTAAACCGGATATAACAAGGCTACCTTTTTTAGCATTGACGGGATCATATGAGTTGAACCAAAAAAAAACACCCATCATCTTGAGAGAGATAATTCTTTCTCATGATGGAAGGGCAGGAATCATTTCATGAGATTTGGAGACGTGAGCAAAAAGTGAAATATGGATTGACATCTGTTGGTAGGAAATTGGAGTCCCCAGGACAAGAGAAATGTGGTCGTAGACCTGGCGTAGGTATAATAAATTATGCTAGAGATCCAGAGACCTTAGGTCCATGCCATGCTTCCCTGTGCAAACACAGAGAAGACAAACTCTTTATTTCCTTAGCTCTTGGAGTAGGGAGAGCTGCAGCCAGAAAGGCTGGGAGAGATGGAATTCTCATAAATCCGGTTGGAGAGTTGATGGAAAGCCAGGCCCCTATTTTTCCCCTCGCTAATGTAGTCTAGAAATCAAGGCCTACTAATATTAAACATGTTATTTTTTTAGTCTTCCAAAAAAAAAATTCTACAGAATGAAGTGCCAAATTATTATATTTTGGAAAAACTGCCATTTGCAACATATGGGTAAACAATTACAAACTCAAAAACTGATGTTAATTCTATCAGCTGCAGTGCATACGTTTGTTAGGATCAACATTGATATATATTTATTTTAATCTTTCAGCACCACTGTATAAATATAGCCTGTCGATGTTACGACACACCATGCTGAATACCAACTAAAGCTCGACCTTTAGTTTGCTGACTGCATGAACCGTGAATGCACCATAGCGTTCCAAAGGACATAAGGATGTTAAATCTCCCCTGCATTTTAAAGTTTAGACGGATTTAACTTCCCCTCAACTTGTATTCATTCCAGCCATGCAGATTCTGCACAACCCGATGGAATGTGTGAGGAAAAGGGTCAGAGAGAGTGCATCATGGTGAAAAAAAAAAAAAAGCACTGACGATACTGCAAATTTCCAGAAGTAAATTTTACCTTTTGTATTACCATTTGGGTTAACTCAGGCAATCCTAACTTCTGGGAATTATTGACTTTATTTATAAAGTGAGAAAGGTATACCCAACCAGTGGGTTAAAATTAATTTTGATGGTCTAACTTCTCTAGAAAGCAAAAGTATGGGGGTGGGAGAAAAAAGAAAGATTGAAGGAGCTGAATTATAATTGCTATAGCAGAAGTAAGTTGGAGTAGTCATCAAACATGTGTTCCACCAGTTTGAAGATCACACTGGGTTAGCTAATTCCAAAGGTAATCCTATAACCAGAGGATTATAAATTTCTAAGTCACTGGCTCATGAATTCTGCTGGTAACATAGTAACAGACCTTTACTGCAAAAAGATTGTGTCCTTCATTTTGTCTGTTTTTTAAAAAAATCTGTACATTCAATGCCTAAAATAATATACAAAACTGTGAAGTGGCTCTTTATATAAAAGAGGGCTTGGGGCCCTCACAATATCAACCTTTCCCCATTTGCCCATAAATACAACACCTACATTCATTTCTTTCACGTCTGTCAGTTGAGCATGCACTGTACACCAGACACTGAGCTTCGTGCTAGAGATGCGATGGTTCACAAAATACAAAACACACGTCCTTGGCCACCCCCCTCCAAGACATGCAGCCCAGCAAGCAAAGCCAGAAAGCAAGCACTGACACCAACCTATGATGAGTACTAGGAAAATGAAACCAGAATGTTACTGGCACCCAAAGGACAGTTATCCAACCTTTTCTTAGTGGGGCTAAGTACATCTTCCAAAGAGATTATTCCTAAAATGAGAACCAAGGAACAAGTATAAATTTAATTTGCTGGGAGTGGGAGAAGCCTTCATAGGCAGCACAACGAAAGGCCCAAGACTGAGATATGTTATTCAGAAATATAAGTACAATTTTGAGAAAAGCATAGTGTTTGGAATATAGGGGAGAAAGGATGAGGTTGATGAGATAGGGCCTAACTAAAATAGAGTCATTTAGACATGAGCACATATGATCAGTTATACATTAGAGAGATTCCATGATGGTTCCAGAGGGTTCCATGAGGCTATTCAGCTCATATTAAATATCAGTTATATATTGCCACAATAATGCCAAGCAAACAACTGTCCCAACACTCAGTGGCTTTAAAACAGTGAGTGTTTATTTGGCTCGGGAGTCTTCAGGTGGGTGATTTAGACTGGACTAGGCTGCACAGTCTCCTCATTCAGCTGAGCTCACTGACATGTCTGGGGGTCTGCCGGCTGTGAATGGGCTGGTCTAGGCTGGCTCTGGCTGGATTGAATCAGCTCCGCTTCACATGTCTTCACTCTGTCCAGGCATGTTCTCATGGGACGGTAGAGGGACAAGAGGAGAAGCACAAATGTGTAAGAGTTTTTTCAAGTTTCCACAAAAAGAGTCATATCTGGTAAAATTCTTTTGTCCAAAGAAAGATGCTTGGCTAACCCATAACAAAGGATGGGAAAACAGACACCATCAAACCCAGGAGAGGCACTGCATAGTCACTCGGTGAGGAATGGTCACAGGGCTGGCTGAAGGATCATGGCCAATACCACCATCAATTGATCACACATACAATTCCTGCCGGGTGCTAGATTTTGTGCTTCCTAAGATGACAGCTATCTAGAAGACAACAATGATTTTATTGAATGGGATCATTATCTAAATGAATCACTCACCTACACTCCACCACCAGCACACACATGACATGTTGTATCTTCAGTTTTCTGAGACAGGGGCCTTTCAGCTCGTAAAAGAATGAAGTTAATGGTTGTACTTTGGGGTAAATTAGGGAAGAAGAGGGGAAAAATAAAATATAAGCAGAAGGGAAATGTCCATACAAAGAGATTTGTTTTAGCGAACTTTAGGAAAGGATTTCATGTAATTAAATCTAAATAAATGTGCATTAACTGAGTATAAATAATGTGCCAAGCACTGTGCTGTGCTAAATACTTTTACATAGATTATCTCAGCTTTCACTTGCTCTCTCTCTATCTCACACACACACACACACACACACGCATACACCAGATAAATGCTGTCATCATATTATTTTCCCAATTTTATTCTTCAGAAAACTGAGGCTTAGTGAGGTTATATAACAATAAAGCACCTGCATCTGAAACCCAGCAATTTGATTCCAGAACCAATTCGCTTAAATAATGTACATCAAATTGTCTTATCTCAAAATGTTCTAAATCCTGCCCTCAAGAAAAGACTGTATTTGAAAAGATATCACCAAAGGCTATCTCTTTATTATATATTTTTCCTAAAAGTAAATGCCAAGACCCATGAACACTTTCTATAAATGAATAATGCAGTGAAAACCTCAGAAATGTATAGACTGGTGTCATGAAAAGTCTGCTTTCCTAACAAGTCTATCTTTGATCAGTGATGCATTTACATAGATTCTGTCTATGCGTCAATCCTGGTGATTTGTGGCACTGCATATTTTAGAACTTGACATATGTACTCTTTTCACAAGCCACGTTTCACAGGAACATCCATTGTGTATGATAATGAAGAAAGCACATCAGTAATCGAGAGAGCCCAGTTGCTTTCCAGACTGAGTTAGGGCAGACACTCAGACAAGCTTAACAATCGCTCTACCCTGTGTGTGTGCACCAGCCTGCCAAGCTGACTGTCCTTTTCCCTGTGGATAAGATTCGTCCATTCAAACACATATCTATTGAGCTTCCACTCCATGTCATGCACTGTGCTGAGTATAAGACATATAATGGGGAAGAAGTCACAAATGGATGCTTAAGTGGGGAAAACAAACAAACAAAAACAACTAAGCAAATAACTAAGAATAATTATGAATTAAAAAAGAACCCAGAGGGAACAATCTCTACTGCATACCCATACCTATAGCCTCTAACAACCTTACCTTTATAGAATGCTCAGGAAGTCGAAACCATGGCACTCGCTCTGACACACTGAGAAGAATAAAACATGGGCAAGGAGTTGTCTTTTAACCAAAATGCTCACGGAATGTAGGACTTGGCTGATTCAAGTGTTCTGAAAATTGAGAGTTGAACAGGAAGCTCTCTTGTTTTCTCCTTTATTGTTAAAAATAATAGCCCCCTTTCCTGCTTTGGTTACATACGCTCAATCAGGATGAATTGTGTTCTGGTTAATGGGAACTCCATGATGCCCAGGGTCATTGTTTCCACTTTCAGTCTGGGCTTCATGATATCTTTCAGTGTGAAGGAAGCTCCAAAGTGACAGGCCCTTCCTTCCCCCCAGGGCTGGACTCAGGCACAGACTTACAGACATGACAGACAGAGGCGAGCAAGGGCTCAGCCTGGACCAGTCTGTAGAAGCTGTCATGGTTTCAAAAATCCATTTTTAATATAAGCTTCTTAAAATATACCTTCTTTCTCTTAAACTTGGAGTATATTTTTTAAAGCCACTTGAAAATTCTGTTTCCTTGATTTTGGGTGAATTTAATAGGCATGATAAAATAAATATAAACACATACACTGATCAAATTTTTAAAAGTTAAATTTTTTACTAGTAACTAAAAGCATTTTGTTTTGGTTTGGGTTTTTTGGTGGGTTTTTCTTTCACATTGGCACAAGGGTTTCCAAAAGTCCATCCTAACCTTTACCAGATTTATTCACTACAGTATAGCCAGATGGGTCTACGGTAACAGAAAACACCAATCCCATGAAAAAATAAAGAACAAGTGGCAGGAAACATTTATCCAATTTTCATTTTTTACCCAAATTTTAATTTGTCTATAAGGCAACTTTTAAATTTTACATTTTTTTATGTAGTGCTAAAGTATTCTAACTTGTACAAGTTAAGTCTTTGCTTTAATCTGTATAATTTTATGAATGGGTTTTAGTTGATAATGATGATATACAACAAATAAACATGCCAACAAAGAAAAAGGAGAGAAATGTGACATGCAGAATGTCATTGAAACGCTATACATAGGCTTGCCAAGAAGATATAAATGTCACTTTGACTGCTCCCGGTTAGCACCTCCATATCCTCTCAACCCCTCCCTGTGCACCTTGCTGTCTGCCCTGGGATACTGGCCCACAGGGAATGGCTTCCAGTGGGTTCCGCCAGTTGGAAACATCGAAAGAAGATGGGAGGGAAGAAGGAGGATGAAGAAGGGATATTTGTTCCCCACCTTAAAACTTCTCTAGCCACAAGGATTGATTCATGGGTGGGCCTGTTACCCAAGCAAGGCCAAATTTGAATCTTTTGCGCGGAATGGATATTGATGTCGACAGGACAGGAGATTACCGTGTTCTGGGTTTGGATGTTTAAAGACCTTACAAGCCTGAAATGGCCACTGGTCATTTTCACCATAGGAGAAAACCCTGCCTGAGAATGGAGTCAACACAAAGGCAAGCAGATTGGGTGTCGGGGGGAAGAGATAGCCACCGGGTGGTCCCATCTAAGTACCTGGATCAAGGCCAGAATGGAAATCAGCCAGCCCCATATTTCCCATTTATGTGAGTCACTGTTTCCCCCTTCTACATTGTTTTTGATACATTTAGTTTGAATAGAGATTGTCACTTACAACTGGAAAGAGTCGCGACTAATACAGGATGAAAAGAGAAGTGTATGAACAGAGACATTCATTCATTGAACACCTATATACCCAACGCCTATTATATAGAAAGCCTGAAAACTAGACTTTTCCACCAGAGTGACACAAGTGCTTAGGGAAGGACCCAGAAGGAGGGGATGCCAACTAGGCAGATGGAGCATGCTACTCAGAGAATCGCGCGGCACGTGCTGAATGGCACTGTGGTGTCAGACAGGTGTATTCCCTCAATTATTCAACAAAGAGTTATCAAGACCCACTCTGTGTTCTTGGCACAGATGAGACAAAGGAGGGAGAAATGAAATGTTGCCCCTTCCCTCATGGAGCTTCCTCATAAGGAAGGTAGATATCAATCAAATAATCTCACAAAAATAAGCACAACTGCAATTGACGAACTAGAAAGGAAAAGTGTACAGTGCTATGAAAAAGTGAGAACAGGTATTTGACCTAGTTGGGGAGATTGTGGCAGATTTGCATGAGGAAGTGTCTGTAGCCATTGGCCAGGTGAAGATGAGCAGGAAGAGCAATGTGGAAAGAGGAAACAAGTCGCAGGAGTGACAGAGGCTGGCGTTGGGAATACAGAGTGTGTGAGGTGGAGTTGAAGGTAGAATAACATCATCCTCCTGGCCGTTATAGATCCAGTGACCTTGGGCAATCCCAGTCTACATCGGCTGCTCATGGCCATTATCAATAGTGCCCTGTTTCTCAAAAATATCCCAAACTAGATGTTAAATTCAATAGTCCCCTTGATCAAAAACCAAATTAGGCTGACTTAAAGGTGGATCCTAACACCAAACAACGATGACAAAAAAAGGACATTGGTGGAGAAGCTGGTGAAATCCCAATGAAGTCTGGAGTTTGGTTACTACTCATGTGTCAATGCTAATCTGTTAGTTTTGACAAATGCACCACAGTAATGTAAAATGCTAACATGAAGGGAAACTGGGCAAAGGGTATCCAGGAATCATCTGTACTGTTATATATTTGCAAACTTTTCTATAAATCTGAAAGTATTCCATAACTGTTTGTTAAAAAAATAAAACAGCAGCAGCAACAACAAAAAGGCAGAGTGACTAAAGGAATAAAAAAGGTCAAGGAGTTTTGTTTTATCCTGAGGAGAATAGAAAGCTAGTGAAGAGGTTTAAGCGTGGCAGGTGGTGAGGAGGAGGAGGGAGACATGGGATCTGTGTTTGGACAAGGCCGCTCTGGCTGCAGGTGGGGAACAGTTTGGAGGGAGCCCGAGTGCAGCTGGAGCAGTCTGGGCCACCATCATAGCCCAGGAAGCAATGACAGCATCTTATGCCAGGACATAAGGAGAATGGAGAGGTGCAAAGCCATTTTGAGGATGAACTAAACAGTAGTTTCTGGAATGCTGCACGTCAGGTGAAGGAGAGGGATCACTCTTAGCTTTCTGTACATTTGGTGGATGACCAGGGATCTCGGTGAACCTCACGCAGGACCCTGCTGTGAGCAGGCCATCCGGGGAGGGGGGCGGGAAGGTTGGATAGATCCCAGCATGGAACTGAGGGGTGAGAGGACAGCAATCAAGCCCCTGTGCAAATTGCCAAGAGCCAGGCAGCGGTTCAGGGCAAGCACCACCAGAGAGAGCATCACGTGGCTACCATGATTGCCTATCAGGTTCACAGAACAAGGCGAGGGCCCAGAGGAGTCTAGTCAAAATCCTGTTCCTCAAATGGAAATCCAAAGCCACAGTAGAATTTGCCACCCATATAAGCTGTGTTCTTTATGATGAGTCCAGGAGGAGGTTATGTGAACAGAGGTGTGGCCTGGTGGTCGGGAGACTTTGGTGAACCCCCAGCCCTCTAGGACAAGACCCCAGAACAATGGCACATAGTTGGCACCCAATGTCAGTTGAAGGAAAGAAGGAATGGACGAACCACCCTGAGCATCGATCCCCTCACCTGTGAAATCAGCCCAGTAATAAATAACAGGCAGCGTTGTGCAGGGCTTACAGCAGACCATGGTGTTGAGTTCGGGGCTGGGCCCTGAGAAGCAACAGAGAAGCCAGAGCCATGATGACAGGTGAAGGGCCAGGAAAAATCTAAGTTATTCATATTTATTTATCTGCAGTGACCAGGACATTGCCCTTACTTAGCAATCTAACTATATATTGGCACATTAAAAATGCATACATGGGGTATGAAGATTTTATTCCTTATAGACAAGGCCACAAGTATATTATTCACGGAAGTGTCTCCGGCACCTTAATCCACTACGTGCTTAATAAATACCTGACATACAATTTGTTTATTTAAGTCTTCTCTGCAGCCTACAGAGTCTCTTTCTTCAAGAAGGTGACCTCTGTAGTTCTTCTTCCTCCCCCACCCCCCTTTGGCTGAAGCTGTGTTTTCCACTCCAATTATAGTGAAAGTGAGTGGAAAGCATTGGGTCTCTCTGTTCCCAAGAGGAATTTGCTTACTTTGCTGCCATGGTCTGTCAGTGACCCAGCTGTGCGTTGTAGGTGCCACACTTTCCCCAAGCACTGGGAATGAATGAATTAGGCTTTGTGGGGCGGGGGTTGTGCCTGAAAAAAAGCCTGCCGGTTCTGGGAAGAGCCTTCAGAGCCTTCACGTCCAGGAGAAGCAGTAGCAGGTGTGGGTGGCTCTCGGTGACTTGGCTTGGATGGTAAGGATGACCGAGAAGCATAAATTCTGAGGCTGGTTTTAGAGCCAGTTAAGCTCCTGAAGGGGAAGTCCGGTGGAGGGAACAGGCCATGATGTGTGGCTGCCTGGTTGGAATATGAGTCGGCCTCCTTGGAAGCTGCAGCCCTGCTTAATTTACCTGTCAAGTAGCCTGATGGATTTGTTCATAGCGTTTTTAAATAGAAGATAAAGCTTCTCACCATGTGAAGCTTTACCCTTTAGCAGGGAACATATCCATCACTTGCCCCGATCAATGTGGCTAATTCAGGGCTCTTCAGCCCCACCCTGTTGAGCACTCAGTCTCTACTGTGTAAATATATTTATTTGGAATGGAGTTTAAAAGATTGCCCATTGTGCGCTCAGTTTATTTTCCAACCAAAGCCCTGCAGAGTCAAGTCACCAGTCACCGCTAGTAGGTGCTCTGCTAGCGTGCTCAGGGACAGAAGCCTGGCACATGGCCCATCAAAGATGGCCGGACTGAGAGACCCAGAGGGGCTCAGAAGGCAAGGAGAGCGCACGCGGTACAATGCTCAACCACACTCTGTGACTTTCATTGTTGTTCAGCCTTCTTTGGCCCACCCCCCAAAGAGTTCTGTGTGTCATTAGAAAGGATGCTTTTGGGATAAGGATTAAAAAATAGAGCACTGTTAGTGGTTCCTGGACCCTTTTCCTCTTCCCCATGTGAGATAAGGAAGAAGAAACATTATGGAATTCTAGGTGCAGAATATCTATCAATTTGCAACACTTGTGCTAAAATTGAAGCATCCACCACGATGTCACTAATTTATACTGAATGTGCCTGTTTGTTTTACGGTTTTATTGCAACTGTCGGTGTAAGTACTAATGTGAATGTACATAATATCACCTTGATCTTTTCTTTGCCAACAATAATATATAATTCTTTTCATCCCAGCAAACTGAACTAGATATAGGAATTTGCCCATTTAAGAAAATGTTAATTTTGCCCCTCTCTTTTAAAAACTGTTGTCTTTGTACCAACAACAGAAACAAAGAAATGAATTCAGTTTCTTCTGGTAGAAAAAATATTGAGAACAAAATACATGGGTTCACATAATCAGTGAGTAATTATTTTTAAATACCTATATTGATATAAAATGGGAAAATTTGAAGTACTTTTTAAAATCCTCTTTTAGCAATAAATAAGTAGGTTAAGGAGTTCCTTGAAAACAGTTTATATCAATTAAAAATATGCTCCAAAACAGAAACATATGTTCTTAATAAACATTCTTAGTCTAATATAAGTACTGAACTAAGACAGAATTTTTCTTTTACTTTTTGTTTTTACCAATACCAGAAGTCATAAAGGAAAGACTGATTACAGTAAACCAGAACGCTTTATGGCCAAAAAAAGAAAAAATACAGAAAGTCAAAAATCAAATGACACACTAGAAAAGCATTGGCAACTTAAGACAGCATTAATATCTTTAATATATAATTAATTCTTACACATCAGTAAGAAAAAACTAGAAATCACATATGAAAATAATATAGAAAGTTGTCAAGGCAATTCACCAGAGGAATGCAAATGGCCAACATATTCTGAAAAGCTATTTATACTCATCAATAATAAAAAATAAAACCGAATTTAGATTCAGATTAGCAAAAATTATTAAAGAATGATATTACACATAATTAGTACATACTAGATGATAGATCACGTCTGTGCATTGTTGATACAAGTGCAAATTTGATGTGTTTCTGAAGAGTACTTTTAAAAACTTAATACAAATTTTTACCTATCTACCTTAACGCAGAAATTTTGTTAGTAGGAATCTTCCCTTAAAAAATATTTAGGAAAATTATATTCAAGGGTGCTCAGTGAAGTATTATTGTGTACATTACATGCAATGATACAGAAGGATAAATGTAGCCATTTAAAGTGTTATTGATCTATAGGCATTGAAAAAGATATTTCTGTAAGGTTGTAGTGCAAAAAAGCAATTAAGAAACAACATGTATTGCTTTTGGTTTCAGAAATAAAAACCGTTACTTAACCAAATATATCCAAGAACTCTAAAAAACATTTAAGGGAAATGCTATAAACCAACTGGTGATTTTAGTTTCTTTAATGCTCCAACCTCAAAAACATGCATAATTATTTATATATTCAATTTGTCTTCATTTCTTAAGTACCTTCTTTAAAAGATTTTTACTAATCTTTTTGGCAAGGACAGATTTTCAAAGGAGATTTTGATTTATTCCTTGTTTGTCATGACATTTCACTTTTATTTCTAAGGACACTGCTATTGACCATGCTGTGCTTCCTATCGAGAGCAATGCTGCTGACCTCATCATCAACTTTTATCCCCATGGGAAATCACCAAGGATGCTGATATTTTTACTTGTGGACTAATGTTGATTCGCCTACATTTTTTAAATGCATGCACACATACATGAATAAGTAAATAGAGTCAAGAGGATGTAATAAGGTGACACAGGCTGTGAGGACTAAAATAGAGTGAAGGATAGGGGGACAAAGAGGTGTGCAAGAGCGATGTTTAAAAAGAGTTGTTGGTATTCCTTTTGCTTTGAAGGTGAGAGGGCCTAAAAGCAACAATACCCCAGTAGCAGCAAGTGTATCCAGAGCTCAGATCCTGGTTTCTGATCCCATTCTCCAGTAAAAAGAACAAAGTATCCTTAGACAAATGGCTGACTCTAGGAACGGAGCAGGGAATAGACCAGATAAGCCTGGAACATCTTGTGAAAGTGTCAAACACATCAACTTAAACACCAGCAAAATGGTGGGCATACCTCAAAGAGATAGAGAAGCCAACTGAAAGAGCTCCCAGTGGCCAAAGCTGAAACAATTTGAGCAAAAAACAAATACTACAGTATTGAATTATAACCCCATATGGTTGGGTCAATACTGATATAAACATATGATTGAATAAATAAATAGGGGAAAAGATACAATCTCCCATGCAGAGGAATTGCAAATGATTTAGGTAGATTCTCTCTCCTTCCTCCCCGCTCATTAGGTATGAGCTGAACATAGTGATACCCTTCTGAAGAATATATTTTGGGAACTAAAAAAAAAAAATGTAAGGAGCAATTTTACAGTGGACACACCTGACAAACACTACCTGAGCCAAGTGATCAAGGACAACAGGAGCAATGGTAAGTCACGTTGATAGTGTATATCCTGGATATGATGTGATGCAATGGCACTTTACCTCTGTGGTATTCATCCCCAAAACACATTACCCCAGCCTAATCATGAGAACACCACCAGACGAATCCCAATTGAGAAATATTCTACAGAAACACCCAAAATGGCCTCAAAACTCTTAAGGCCATCAAAAATAAGGAAAGTCTGAGAAATTCTCATAGCCAAGAGGTGGCTAAGGAGACATGAAAACTCAATGTGATGTGGTGTCTGGGAGAGGATCCTGGAACAGAAAAGGAGCCTTGATAAAAAGTAAGAAATCTGAATAAAGTATTGACGTTAGTTAATAATAATTTATTAGTATTGTTGTGTTAGTTGTGGCAAACGTGCCATACTAATGTAAGATGTTAAATTGGAGGAAATTGGCGTGGGGTATACTGGAAACTCTATGTACCATGTTTGCAACTTCTCTGTACATCTATCACTATTCTAAAATAACATGGTTACACATTTTTCAAAAAGTGGTCAGGGTAGACTTCGTTAGGCATTCCTACTGAACAAAGACTCGAAAACCGTGAGGGAACCAGTCATGTGGGTATCTAAGGAACAGCCTGTGTAAAGGGAGCAGGTCTGGCCCTTCCCTCTTGAGGAAGAGCAACGAGACCAGTGTCCAGCAGTGGTCAGGGCAGTGGAGTGGGGGGGTTGGTGAGAGAGGGTCAGAGAGGACAGAGGTCCGAGGGGAGTAGGATCAACAGGACCGATAACATACAGGCCTATAGGCCATTCCAAGGCCTTTGCCTTTCACTCTGAGTAAGATGAGTGGCCGGTGGCTGGGAGGTTCTGGGCAGAGAAACAGAACCTGACTCTGTTCTGAAAGATTCACTCTGGCTGCTGGGACTGTGAGAGACAAGGGTGAAACCACAGGTAGTTTCTAGAACTCAGGTGAGAGGTGATGGTGGTGGGGGCAGGTTTAACAGTAGAGGTGATAAGAATCAGGTATATTCTGATAAGAAGGAGTTATGTTTGAAAGCAAAGTTTTCTATCAGATTAGATGTACAGTCAAAAATAATAATAATAATATATAATATACTATACATAAATAATATGCATAATGTAAATAATAAATAAGAAGAGACATATCTTGTATTATATATTTATAGCCTAACTTATATCAAAGATGGTTTTGGGATTTGCCGTATTCCATGAATCAATAATGTGTAAGTCCCTTAATGAACATGCTAGTAGCTGTGTTCTGTGCATGGTTCCACTCCGTGGTTTGATATTTCCTGCACTCAGTCTCAGGGCTTCCTCCCAGATGGCACGTCTTGCCCTGTCATTTGGTCTTGAGGCTCCAATAAAGCAACAAGTGGACTAAGAGCAACTTTTCCAGAAAGGACAAAGCTGTGAAGTGCAGAGAGATCTTATTAGTGTTAAACTGTTCAGTTCCTAGAATGGGAAAGCTCCATGACACAGAAAGCATGTTTTCTGCAAAGTGTTTCTAAATAAAGCAATAAACTAGATATTATATTTTAATATGCAGAAAGGCACGTGTGTGTAATTTCAATAAACCATGCATTTATTTGTCCATCGAGTGCTCAATTGAGGCTAATGGATCCATCCTTGTCTTCATGACCATACTAGAAAATTCTCTTATTATCCTTATTATTAGCAATGGAACCTGCATTTTTTCAATTATTATTTTTATAAAAGAAATAAAAATGTAAGAAAATAGTTTTTTACGCAAATAGACACTGCTATATGCACAAAAATGAAAATGTTCCTGAAATTGAACTGTAAACATACATTTGGCACCACAGTACTATAGTTGAAAATGTTCATCAACCACCTGAAAAATGAAAGTCTGAATGTGGTACATGAAGGTGATCTGAGGAAACAGTATGAAATGTGCAAAAGGAAGACACACAGATGTTGAGGATGGTTTATGTAAAGGGTAGAGAGAAGTTCACCTCTAATGATGCCAGGTGAATCTTAGTTCCTCCTCCTGGCATTGTTATCTCCCCTTCGTTGGGCCTGACAAATTATGAGTGACAAATGCACACTTCCCAGAGGTATTTTAATACTGGCCACTTTAACGCAAAGAAATTAAGTTGTCTATATAGTTTGCATGTTTTGGAAATGGGGGTAATAATGATCAGTTTTTAAATCATTATCAGGATTCAGTAACTTAATATATACATAAAGCATTTAATACTATCTCTGGTACTTGTGCAACAAATGGTGTCGATGATCAAAAATTATTGTTTGTGATATTTAGGGTACTTTGAGAAGTCTCCAAAAGACGTTCAAAACAAACCTCATAGACAAGAACAAACTCCTAATTATAATACTATCCTTAATACAAACTACATCCTCTTGTTCAGCTGTGCAGTGATACAGGTTGGCTCCTGTCATCACAGGAACAGTCACGTAAGAGACAATTGCTACCACATTGTGAATGTGGTCACCATCTCTATTTTTGAAGTCCTGATTTCAGACATTGTCTTTGCTTGTTTACATATAGCATATTTTAATGTTAAACAAGCATTTCTTCTGACATTCTGAATTAGCATAAAATACCTTTGACAGATCATATGTTCCAATTTTTAATTGTCAAGGAATTTTCTGCAATAATATTAATGACTGCACATCAAGTCAAATCGCCTGAAAAATCTGTATTCCATGCAACACCCCACTGTCTCTGCAAGGCAGAAGTGGGCTCCCAGGAAGAAAGGGAAATCAGCGGGTGTATCTGAGCTTCCAGTCCACAGGCAGAGAGGCAACGGCAGAGAAACGGGAAAGGCAGGGTGTTACTCACAGCCGAGAGCAATCAATGCAAATCTATGCCACAGTGAGAAGGTGTTTTAATTCCAATAATAGAAATCCTGTGATTGATGAATTTTTCGCAGCTGTTTGCTACGTAGCTGCTTAATTCACGCCTGCATGCAGAGGTGGCTGCTGGCTTCAGCAAGTTCCCGACCCCAGAGCGTAGTGCATGACCTCTAGCAGGTTGAAAGGAGTGGCGAGGCCATGAGTTGGTGAACTCATGAAAGTTGGTGTGAAGTTAGCACACGATGTGAGAATTCCAATTCCATCAGGTTCCTAATAACACCAACCAACTGACAAATAGAGCACTAGTCAGTGACTGATTCCTTGCTGGTTTCTGCCTTGCCTTTGAGGTGGTCGCCTAGAAATGCCTCCCCAGTGACTATAGACTAATCTCATGGAAAAGCCTGGTCAAGAACTTCAAACTTCCTGGCCTTGAATAATATCATAACCACATGCCTAGGAGATTGTGTTTTCTTTTAAATGACTGTCATTTACCTGCGAGTATATTTGGGAACGACCCTGTATCCCAGATGGGAGAAAAGGTTGATACAGCCATTCTGAAAAATAAATTTGAAAATGCATATGGCTTAAGCATCAAAAATCTCAATTCTTGCTATTTACCTCAGAGAAAATATAGCACAAATTCACAGTAAACATATATATTATTTCTTGCTAGAATATTGTTTATATTGTAAAACTTACAGCAACAAAGATTTAGAAACAATCTAAATGCTGGTCAATGAATGAATAATAAAATTGGGGTATAACTATACCATGGAATACTATGCTGCTGTTAAAAGAATCAAATTACATTTATCATCATAAATATCAGAAACATAGGCTAAATGAAAAAAAATCAAGTTGAAGTGTATATAGTCCATACCAAATAATCTATTTGTGTTAATTTTAAAACTATATTGTAAACAATACTTTATATGTTTATTTTATGCATATTTTAAGGCCCTGATGGAAGATGGGTCATAAGTATACACACTGGGGGCCAGCGCCCAGGAAGGGGAGAGAACTGGGAAAAGGGACAAAAGGAGACAGCAATAATCGTGGGGTTATGATTTGAACAATAATGACATTGTGCCAGTAACAGGGAACATGATTGATGGAGGCAATCAGATTCTGTGCACCTCAAGTCCCACGTGGAGACCAAAAGTTAAGGAATGTTGTGTGAAAAGTGTGGCCTTAAGGACTAAAGCAGTAAAAGGAACTCAAGCGCTGCCTAGGCAAGTCCCTCCCGTGCCTGCCGCAGTCTGTCCTCAGAAAAGGGAGCTGGCAGCCCAGACTTGACACACCGTTCAGGCATTGGCCTCTCTGTGGACGCTGCCAACGAAGACTCCAGTGTCAAGGACAATTTGGTGATACGGTCACTGTGTGCTGCAAACATATCACAACAATACCCTCACTACCCACCCTGCCGCCAATGAAGACATTTCAGGGACTATTACACTGGGCCCAGGTACTACCTACTAATCCATCATGCTTTCCCGTCCTCTGTAATGCTCTCCTCTCTGGCTCCTCAAAAAAAAAAAAAAAAAAGAGAACAAGAAAAAGAATGAATGAAAGGGGAAAAAAAAAGGTGTTTCAACTTGCTTCAATTAAACTAATAACAGAAATATTTCTAAAAACAACCATGGTAGCTTAGCAGCTGGCTTTATTCACCTTTTCAGCAATGCAGACTAAATGCAGCCGACATTCATGTTGAGATAATTGGAGTGTAAATTACTTTCTTTCCTAAAATAGAGAAGGGTCTGTCCTTCATATTTGAAGATGGCATTCATTATAGTTGTCCATAAGGCAGTGTGGTGAAATGACTGTAAAACACTAGTTACAGTTTTGTTGGAGTGTGTCTTAGCAGCCATGTTCTTGTAAAAGATAAAATGGGTTGAACTCTAGGCCCTTTGATGAAAATTTGTTTGCCTCCAAGCTAAATTTATAAAGCAGAACAGTAATAGTACTGAATGGAACTCCATAGTAAGGACAGAGAATTCAGAAAAATAACCACTGCTCTGTGGCTCTCTGCAGAGGCCCCTTTACAGCTGAGGATACTCCTAAAAGCTTGCCTGCCCTCTCATCATTTACCCTTAGCTAGCCTGCTCCCTTTTAACCATTCTATGACTACCAACTCATTGGACCAGTGCCTAAAATAATTCCATGATAACTAAACTAGTAGAAAGAATTTCCAACAGTGGCAACTCTTGCTTCACCCCTGTGTGCCCTTTTGATTCCGATAAAGTGCATCTAACCTCATGGACCGATCTCTCTCACAACCACACTGTCAGTACCCTGACCAAAACCAAGCAGGATCTTTTACATTCCGCCAGGTCAATACAAGGAAAATTCAAATCTTGATGGTCTTAAATTGTCTAGGTAGAAGAGTAGAATTAAGTCAGGCAGAGCTGAAGGAGAAAGACATTCTTGGCCATAGCACAGGCTCATCTACAGCTTCTTGTGGGAAGACAGCAGTCTGCTGGAAACCAAAGTAGAGCATCTGCCCATTTGCAGCAAGACAAAACTTCTGACAAGTGGTGAGATTAGCTCTGTTGGTTAAAATAATAATGATGATAATGCCTATTTAATCCAAATAGTGTTCAAGTCACTAGTTCTGAATAGCAGTCAAAATAACAAAGTATTATACAAGTTAATACTGATTCAATTGTCTTTCAGAGTCATAGAAAAGGTTTCAGCAAAAAGAAGAAGGGAAAGGGGCATTTTGTGATGAAAATATGAAAAAAGGAGAGCCCCAGGTTATTAAAAACAACAATGATAAAACTTTCCCAATTTTGCTCAATGCAACCTTACTTAAAACAACTGCAGGTGGTTCACTATGTTCTTTACTCTCCTTGAGCAATATCCAGGTAACTTATTCCTGTTGGCCATCAGCAAGCATGTGGGAGTGTGTTGGAACAATCTAAAATGATCGAACACACAGAATTGGGAATTCCTTAATCTTTTCCTGTTAGGTCCATAAAATTGAAAAACTCCCGAAATGGGTCATAACTTACATTGTCCTAAGGCTTATTTTTTTTTAAATCTTCTCCAAACAAAGAAATGGCTATAATTCTGTGTATGTTACAGAACTTTCCCATCCGCTTTGTCTAGGACAGCCATAGATCAGATAATGTTAATTTTTATTAGTGCATTAATTATGAATGACATTTAATCATTTTAATAAAGGTCCTTATGAATTATTGAATGGGTATAATCCCCCAATAACTTATAAGGAGGTTGGATGATGCTAACCAGCGGGCATTTTGCTAAGCACCGTAATAAGTTGTGAGAGACAAGTTTTAAGTATGATGGGTGAGGAATTTGGAGAACTCGAGAAATATTTGAGAGCAAGAGATTGTATTTAGGGGGAGCTAGGGGCTTTATGGAAGGAAAGATGAAGAGGGACAAGAGGAAGTTGGGAGAAGAAAAAAAGAAAAGTCCAATATATGAACTTTTCTAAGTTCTAAATTATTTATGAGACAACCCACTCCTCTGCTTTTGTAGCACATCTTCAGTAGATTCTACATTGACCAATATTTGTTTTTCTCTTATTAAAATGAGGGAGGACACAAACAGATAGTTTCAAGAGGATGTTGATAGGACAACTGATACCTGGGTCAACTATGATGTGTTTCAGTTGTTCAGCTACATACCATGTATGGTATTGAGCCTACTTTCCAATAGACACTCAAATTCATTAGTAGCTGAATACCTTTTTCTCATCCATTATCTTGCATTGGCCAACTAGGACCTTTTACATATTCACTCAACAAATATCTGTTGAACACCAACTCTTCAAGGGACACTTAACTAGGTCTTTGAGGTGATCATAGTTGAATCTGATGCTCATATTACCTTCAAAAGGAACTCAGTCCAATAAGGATAGTGAGACCTGGGCACTGGTAACTATAATACAGTGAAGAAAGGGAGAGATGTTATAAGAATGAAAGATTAAAAGATTTGCTCCAGAAGAAAGGGAATAAGAAATCATATATGGACCAGGTGTTGTGGCTTATGCTTGTAAACCTAGCACTTTGGGATACCAAGGCAGGAGGACTGCTTGAGGTGAGGAGTTTGAGACCAGCCTGAGCAAGAGCGAGATCCTGTCTCTACAAAAAATAGAATAGTCAGGTGTGGTGATGTGCACCTGTAGTCCCAGCTATTCTGGAAACTGAGATAGGAGAGGATTGTCTGAGCCCAGGAGTTTGAGGTTGCAGTGAGCTATAATGATGCCACTGCACTCTAGCCAGGATGACAGAGTGATACCGTATCTCAAAAAAAAAAAAAAAAAGTATATGTGAAGGGATTAGGGCTTCAGTCAGTTTGGAGAAGAGACTTAAAATCAATGAGTCAGATGTTAAAAAAAAAAAAACTGTGATCCACATCCCAAAATTTTCTTGTGCTGATGATTACTGTTCAAGACACAGAATCCAAAGAATAAGATTTTGGTAGCAGAACAAATCCATATGTAATCCAGACTCCTACCTGTAGGAACCATGTGTGACATGAAGGATAACAAGAAGAAAACCCACGTATTTGGGAGACTTTAAATGTAATTCATAGTCTGGAATTCATTGATATTTTGTTCTTTCTAAAGAATGAAGGGGTAGCCAAATGGTTGCTGGGCCGTTCATGAGTTAGTCTTCATCTCCACCCTTCTAAAGAGAGACTTTGCAGGTCAGATCAGCCATGCTATGTCTTAAATAGCCACAGAGCCCCTGTGGCCCTATTAACTTATTTCTTTAAAAATACCCATTCTCTATGATCATCTAAAATGTGATGTCTCCTTTTTTCAAAACCATGGCATTGCCCTTCCAAAGTAGAGGTCAAAATGGGGAACAGAGACTTGTACAAGCTGAAGCCTGGTAACTTTGCCCCAAGGATATAAAGGATGATAATGCTACTAAGAAATTTTTAAAGTTCTACCTCTATCATTTGAATTATAAAATAACAAAAAGAATTAGATTACACAGAAATACACAAACTCGAATTTAAAATACAAATGTAATGAGGGAGAAAGCAGATTTTTAAAAAATATATTATCCTTGCCCCATACCAACTAGTGTGGCTCATATTTAGTTTCCTTTATCTGAGCTTAATCAGGTACTGCTTTATAGAAGTAATCGTACCTCTGCTGAGTTCTGAGCCCCAATCCCCAACACATTCAACCACAGCTAAACTTAATGGTTGAATATTAATGAATTTATTGTAAGAGGAGCTACTGAGTTTTCACACATTCCCTTATTTAAAGCTGCCTCGATTTCAGCAGAACTCTGCCACCATCTGTCTTAATACCAAATACAACTAATCGTTAGATAAACAAATGATTGAAGAATTTGTCCAATTAATTCCTCATGGACTTTCCATACCGCAAAGGTTAAATCAAGCCAATGTTCGTTTGCTACTATCTCTGGCTTTTTATTGTTCTCCCTGCCACAGCATTTCTGATAATTATATATTCCTTAATATTGTTAGATCTAATTTTGTGTTTGTAAGTCACGCATCCTGAACTACAATTAAAGCCATTGCAGGTCATTCAGAAGTATCTCACATAATATTTATTATAGATAAATTAGAACTGATTATTCAATCCTGCCTTCTTCCTTCCTGCCCCCCACCCCTACCCAAATAAACACACACTCAGGCGCACACACACATACACACACTCTCACACTCTAATTACTCACTATATTTGGTCATGCTAAATAAAATAAATAACTGAGCCAATAAAGTTTAAGCCCATTATTGCTCTGGATGAGACCTAGGAGTAAATAGCACAGTGAAGGAAAAGCCTGGGCCATGGGAATACCTTGCATGGGGACCTCATGCGAGGTCGCCATGTTCACCGGATTACATTTAGCTATCACACCGTGGGCCTCGTCCTGTGACACTGCTAGTTTTTACCACTCTGATGTTGTTGAGAACAATTTTCATGATGTGACACAAAGGTCTCTCTGTGAGGAACCACTGGAGGATTTTTTCTCATTCTCGATTCCAACAATAGATGTATTTCTTATAAGTTACTAGCTTTGTTTTTTATCCTATGGGTGATGTGAGTTCTGGAATTGATCATGTTTCCCTTTTTATATTTATCACAATGAAACCCAACCCCAGACAAGTCCATGATCCATATCTTCCAGAAATAACCTCAGAAATGCCTAAGGCACAAGAATCAAGGAGTCACTTTCAGGAAGCCTCCCTTGGCTCACACCCTTCTGGCCTGGTAGCTTGGCAGGTGCAACATGGGTACTAACTTAACCCTTAGTTCGTCTTGGTTTTTCTTAATTCATGATCTCCTTACTTATGTGTGTTGTAGTCTTGTATGCAGTTTTAATAGATTGACATTTAATCTGAAGGGTGTAAAGTAAATCATTTAAAGCTATAGAAAATTGTGCACTAATCAAAATTGCTCAATATAATTTATTTGCTGTATTGGGACTTTCAGAGAGAACATGAGCCTACCACTGGTATTCCTATCATGTTTGCAGGTTTGTTTACCTTTAGGAATGCTTAGCTGACAACAGAGAGTGTATATTGCAATGTTTAAACATGCAGGTTCTAAAGCCAGTCTACTGGAGTTCAACTTCCAGCTCTGTCATTTAATAGCTGTGAGACAAGAGGAGAATTACTGAACTTCTCTGTGTCTTGGTGTCCTCATCTCATAAAATGAGAATAAGAGTAGTAACTACTTTATAAGGTTGTTATGAAGATTAAATGAATTAAAGGAAAAGATTTACATAGTGCCTGGCAACCAGTAAATAATATAAAAGCATTTGTGTCATTGGTATATTAAATGTGACTTCTTCCTTGTGTTTTATCTCCCACATTTAAAACAATTTTTTAAATGCTTGGCTACTATGTAAGTATTAAACATAATTATGAATAATTCAGAGAAGAAAGTAATCTGCACAGAAAATGAAACAATCAACAAAATAAAAAGGTAACCTATGGAATGAGAGAAAATATTTGCAAACCATATATCTGATAAAGAGTTGATATCAGAAATATATAAGGAATTCACACAACTCAATAGCAAAAATCCCCAATAACCCAACAAAAAATGGGCAAAGGACATGAATAGACATTTTTCCAAATAAGACATACAAATAAGCAGGTATATGAAAAGGCCACTAATCATCAGGTAAATGCAAATCAAAACAACAATGAGACAGCACCTCACACCTGTTGGGATGGCTGTTATCAAAAAGGCAAGAGATAACAAGTTTTGGTGAGAATATAGCAAAAGGAAACTTTGTACACTGTTAGTGGGAATGTAAACTGATACAGCCATAATGGAAAACAGTATGGAGGTCCCTCAAAAAATTAAAAACGGAACTACCATATGAGCCAACAATCCCACTTCTGGGTATATATCCAGATGAAACCAAATCTGTATCTTGAAGATGTGTCTGCACCTCCATATTCATTGCAGCATTATTCACAATAGCCAAGAGATGGACTCAACCTCAGAGCCCATTAGTGTATGAATGGATAAAGAAAATGTAAGATGTATATATTACATATATATATACACACAGAGAGAGAGAGAGAGAGAGAGAGAGAGAGAGAGCATTTCCTTCTAAGAATGAATATACTATTCTTAGAAGAAAAAGCTAAACAAACTTAAAATGAACACTTCTCTCAGACCCAGAAAACTGAAGTTTCAGAACAAGCTGCCGCCACAGAATCAGAAGAAAAAAGTGAATCCAGAGGGTCAGAGCTGCTCACTTGGAACAGAAGCTGCTGAAATCATAAACTAGCAGGAAGACTTATACCATAGCTTTGATGAATTATTGGAAGATGAATGTGGACTGGCATGACAATGAGAAACTCCGGGGGCTGCAGACATAAGAAGCCTCCTGCACTTTGGTGGGTTTTACCTCCAGAAACAATACCTGGCATTCACAGTGAAGAGCCTAGAAAAAAACAGAACCCAACACTAGCAAGAGCAGGGAAAGAGTCATGACCCAGAGAGTTCTCCACAACAAAGGCCTGCTCTCCAGGGAAAAGGAATTTGCCAGAACCTTGTCCTAGCTGGAAGGTGTGTTCCCCTCCCTCTAACCTTCTCTAGCCTTCTCTAGCTTTCTGTCTCCCTAGAGTGGAGGGACACTAGAAAATACTTGGGAAAACCACAGCCCAGAGACACAAGTCTACTAAAAGACAGCTTCCTCTATTTCCACACCTAACCACCAAACTAACAGGCCTCTGGTATATTAACAGTGCAAGATGCAAACTCTGTTTAAAGAAGAGTAGTTAGGGAATCTCAAAGCCAAGAGAAAAACCAAAGCAAGGATGCTAGACCAAGTCAAAGCCTCTGACATCTACAGCTACAGCAAACAATAAACAGCCCAGTTCCTAGCCATTTTAACATAAATGCTCACATTAATGGCCTAGTTACTTCAATTCCTATTACCCAATACAACACGTCTAGCTTCCAACAAAAAGGATAAGACATTCCAAATGAAGAAAAGAAAGAAAGAGAGAGAGAAAGAAAGAAAAAGGAAGAGAGGAAGAAAGAAAGGAAGGAAGGGGAAAAGGAAGAAAGGAAGAAAGGAAGGGAGAAAGGGAGAAGAGAAAGGAAGGAAGGAAGGAAGGAAGGAAGGAAGGAAGGAAGGAAGGAAGGAGGGAGGGAGGGAAGGAAGGAAGAGAGAGAGAAAGAGAAAGAAAGAGGGAGAGGGAGGGAGGGAGGGAAGGAAGGAAGGAAGGAAGGAAGGAAGGAAGGAAGGAAGGAAGGAAGGGGAGAGAGAACACAGTCTTAAGAAATACAGTAAGTACCAGAAACAGACTCAGATATGACACAGATGTTGGAATTATCAGACAGGGATTTAAAATAACTGTAATCAGTACATCAAGGGCTCAGTGGAATGAAGTAGATAGCATTCAAGAACAGAAGAGTAACATAAACAAAGAGATGAAACCCTAAGAAAGAACCAAAGCTAGCTAGATATTAACTCTTTTGATGGGCTCATCAGTACACTGGACATCAGGAGATGAAAATTCTAAGAAATAAAAGACATTTAATTCATGATTTTAAAACTCCTAAAAATGAAATCTCCAGACTCAGAGTTTCAGTGGAGTTGCTACCAAAGGTTTAAAGGAGAATTAAGACCAATTCTATAATTCTATACAATCTCTTCTAGAAAATAGAAAAGGAGGAAACACTTCCCAATTAATTTTGTGAAACTAGCATTACTCTGATACCAAAACCAAACATAGTACAAACAATGAAAACTACAGTCCAATACATATCATGAATATATATGCAAAAATCCTTAGCAAGATATTATCAAATAGAATTTAGTAATGTATAAAAATAATTATATACTATGACCCAAGTGGGATTTATTTTAGATAAGTAAGGTTGAAATTTTCTCAATAAATGAAGAGATGTCTTCTTTGTACAATTTCATTTGTGAAAGATGAAACTTCTTGAGATACCAGCTCTTGGAACAACTGCATATGTGCTGGTGACCTATGTGGTTTTTGATCAATTTCATTAGAAAACTTACGTTGTTAATTACAGTATTTCAGATGACCATAGTTATAAAGTTAGGTGCTCACAATTACCAGCCATAGTGATATGCATTTATATATTTCTCTTTTTGACCAATTTCCTTCTATATATGCTTCATCTGCTCTTAACTGTTATACCCATGTGAGTATCATTAGTACACCTGAGTGTTTATGCTCACAAAAATATGTATGTTAATATTGCCTATTTTATTGTGTAAAGTGGCCTACAGAGTGTTCTGTTCTGATTTATTAAAATATGTTTCTTGAATAAGTCACTTTTTAAAGTGTAAATAAATGTCTTTTAAAGAGGTTTTGTTTTTATTATTTTTTCCAGAATTATATTTTTAGGATTTTCATCTTTCAGAATTTCAACATTCAGGATTATGGTATTTGGGATTATGTCTTTTGGGATTATGATCAGCTCCATGAAAACCAGGATATTCTTTCTCAATAATCTTATTAAATGCCTTTCTGAAAGTCTTAACTATTATAATAAGAAAATAAAAGGAAATGAAAAATACACAGATTGGAAAGGAAGAAATGAGCCTGTCTTTATTTCCAGATGACATGATTCTCTACATAGAAAATCCCAATGAATCAAGAAAAATATGTTAGAACCAATAAGTAATTATAGCAAGATCACTGTATAAAAGGCTAAGATATAAACATTAAATATTTTCTTATATACTAGCAAGAAATAATTGGAATTTGAATTTTTTTTAAAATGCCATTTAAATTAATACTAAAAGGAAATGAAATACTTAGGTACAAATCTAACAATATATGTACAAAATCCATATGAGGAAAACTATATAACTCTGATTTAAAATTAAAACCTAAATAATTGGAGACATAATTAATTTTTTCATGAATTGAAAGATTCAATATTAGTAAGATATCATTTCCTCTCAATTTGATCTATAGAGTCAATGCAATCCCAATCAAACTCCCAACAACCTATTTTGTATATATTGGCCAACTGGTTCTAAAGTTTACATTGGAAGATAAAAACCTAAAATAGCCAAAGCAAGACTGAAGAAGAAGAACACATTTGAAAGACACATAGTGCCTGATTCTAAGACTTACCATAAAGCTATCTACAATAATCAAGGCAATGTGGTGTTGGCAAAAGGACAGACATATAGATCAATGAAACAGAATAGAACATACAGAATTGGACCCATGCAAATATAGTCAACCAATTTTTGACAAAGGAATAAAGGAAAAGCGAAGGGGAAAGGATGGTCTTTCAGCAAATGGTGCTGGAAAACTTCAAGCAAATCCCAGCTGAGGGACCTTCTACAAAATACCTGACCAGTGCTCCTCATGGCTGTCAAGGTAGTCAAAAACAAGGGAAGTCTAGAAAACTCTCATAGCCAAGAGAAGCCTGAGGAGACATGTTGCTAAATGTAATGTGATCTCCTGGATGAGACTCTGGGAAAAAAATGGAATTTAGGTTAAAACTAAGAAAATCCAAATAAAGTATGAGTTTTATTTAATAATAAAATTAAAATATTAATATTAGTTCATCTTTTGTAACAAATGTACTATACGAATGTAACATGTTAATAGTAGGGAAAACTGATGTGTAGATGGGAACTTTCTATACTGTCTTTGTAATTTTTCTGTAAATTTAAAGTTGTTCTAAAAGGAAAAGTTTACTAAAATATTAGTAACATATGCTCTAATAATCAGTAAAAAATCACCATTAACATTTTAACATATATGATTTGCCTATATATATAAAAATGTTTATTATTTCCAAAAAATGTGTCTTTTTATATGTACGACTTCATATTCACCTACTTTTTCATACTCAATACATTATAAATATCCCTAATTTTCATAATTATAGCTATTAATTATCATTCCATTGTATTATTGTATTATGGTATTATTATACCATAATTATTTACCTCACTGCTCTTTGACATTTCTGTTGTTCCCAATTATTTGCTATGAAAACAACTGTGTAATTTATTCTTAAAATGTTTAGCATGTCACAATTAACTCTCTAGGAACATTTCTAGAAGGAAAATTGTTGGATCAAAGTTTGAAATGCATCTCTGCATTTGAAGTTGGGGCCATGGTTGGGACTCATTCTCTTCCCCTCCCACTATCTATTTAAGGTTTCCTTCATCCTGTGCTATCATCTCAGCAGATCTTAATGGCTTACCTGGTATTGTGACCCAAGTATTTATTCCCTGGGGATTCTGAACACTTGGTCATCTTACATACCATTCTCAGCCTGGGACTGCTGAATAAATCTGCTCATGGGTACAATGGAGCAAAAGAGCAAGTGTTTAAATGAATCCTGGATTTCCAGATTCATTTCTCTGTTGTGTAAAAGCCATATCACCTCCTCCTGGTCAGAGACAGTTAGCAATGGAATGAAAGGTAACTTCTCACCTGTTGGTCCCTGGACACATGGACTCCCAGGTACCCCGGGAGAAGCCATAAATTACAGTTTAATAGAAACTTAATCGTGTCTCTTAGCAAGAGTGAATGCCCTTTGAAAACCAGCACTTACAACCCAGAAGAACCCAGAGTTGTGAAGATGGGTCATTGGGAGCAATGGCAAAGGATGCTACCGCCGCTTCTAGCCCTTGGTCACTGGACCCATGTATCTGCTTGTTGGGGACACAGCACCACATGGAAGTCTCCAATTTAGTGCATATACCATGTCCTGAAAGATAGTACTTCATTGTGCAGATGACTGCAACAGACTTCAGGTCTGCTTTTGGTAGGCTGTTCTCTGTGGGCATCCTGGTTGAATTCTATGCTATGTGAAATTCTGTCTTTCTTTAGATTAGGCATTCCTAAAGGTCCCACAGGTGGTGCTGGCTGAAGCTCTGTGGGTAAGAAAGGCAAACTCATACCAGAATAGATATCTGTCCCTGTGAAGATTAACCATTGGCCCTCTAGAATGGGAGTCAACTTGCCACCAAGTAGCCAGTTGGATTCCTGGAGGAAAAGAGTCATATTTGGTGCTCAGCACTGGTCTCTGTTGATAGCAGTTTGAACATTCAGAGGCAGCTGAAGCTCGTTCATCTCTGGGAAGTGGAAGTCCATGTATAATCTTGACTGCTCACTTCCTGTGCCCAAGCAGCCAGCTCTGGGCAGCCAGTGACAAGCTGGCTAACAAGAACTGGCCAAATCATCTGTCTCCTTCATTTCTCAGTGCCTTCTCAGAGGTGGGTGCTTTGTGCTAGACAGACAGAAATCTTCACATGCGATGATCACTCCCACGTTTTCATCCACATGGCTCTGCTCTGCACTTCCTTGTCTCTGATTTTCTAGTCCCTTTCCTTACAGGCTTCTGGCCATCTTTAACTACCTCTTACCTTTGGCTACTTCTCCTTCCACAGAGAGTAGATCACAAATGCATGTCTGGAAAGATTTTCCTCTCTATTGACTCTCAAGGTGACCTCAATTGTACCTATAATGCAGCCTCCCAGGCTCACCCATCTACAAAGAAAATTTGGTCTTTTTCTTGCTAATTCAGCTGGATGTATAGGAACCTCCCCTGCAGTATGATCATAGGTGCAATCTGGGGAATAGGTACTGAGATAATTGTGGTCAGAGTCAAGGGGATCTGGGACACCTGCTCATGCTGCTTGCTCACACTTTCTGGTCCAGCTTGAGCTCTACCCTGAAGTACTGTCATCCTCTTACAAAGAATTGCAGCTGTGCCCTTCCAACTCCATGACCTAGTGGTCCAACTGGACCTAGAGAGCAGAAAGGGTAGTTCTAGATATGTGATCATTTGGTGGCCCACAGTGAAGTCTTCCGCCTCTACTAAAACCTAATAAAATATCAAGAGATGTTTTTCAAAAAGTGTATAATTCACATTGCAAATGGTATACACTTGCTCCAGAACTTAACAGGGGCTGTATGTACTATGATTTTCCTATTTAGGCTTATCATTATTTAGCTACACACTGCACCTTTTCCTTTCATTGACATCTGCAACATACAGTCTACCAGACTATACAGCCCAAATGGCAGAACTGCCTGCACCAGAGTCTGATCAAATGCAGAAACCTTTCCTGCTCCAAGTTCCAGTCAAAGTCAACAGCCTTCCATGTTGCCCACTATATGGGCCAAGACAGTATTCCTAGGACCCAAGTGCAGTATGTGATGTCTCCAGAGTCTGAAATGGTTTACAAGGGGCTGTGCTACAGACCTTTTTAGTAATAGGGAATGCAAGATTGGCCATTCAGCTTTTAATTTGGAGGTTATGTCCTAGAAATCCCATGACAACTGGACCCCTAAAATGTTTACTGATGTAATGGGCTCCTGATTCATCACTGAGTTTACCTCCCATCCTCTAGAATGCATGAATCTTACTAAGTGTCCAGCATGCTAACAACTTCTTGCTCATCCTGCCACATTAACATGATGCCATCAACGTATGGTACCAATGTGATATTCCTCAGGATTTGCAGATGGTGAAGATCTCTTTGGATTAGATTATGACTGAAGGAGGGAGAATTAACATAATCATGGGGCAAAACGGTGATTATTGTTATCTGTTTCTTGTGAAAGCAAACCATTTCTGACATTCTCTTCTGATTGGAATAAAACTAGTACATTCAACAAATCAGTGGCCACATGCCATTTACTCAAGGCCTGATAAATCTACTCACTGATAACACAGCACTGATAACACATCTGGTACACTAGATGTGACCAGGGCTACTTGGTTGACTTTGTCTGTAGTCATTCTTCAGGATCCATCTAGTTTCTGCAGGGGCCATACTGGTGAATTAAGTTAGAATATAATGGGGACCACCACACCTGCATCTTTTAGGTATTTAATGGTAGCATTAAGCTCCACCATTCCCCTGGACTGCAGTATAGCTCAATCTACATTTATATATCAATCCATACATCTCTTCCTATATCAAAATATATAATATATCATCATATGCAAGTAGGATTTATCATGAGAATTCAAAGATATTTATTCACATTAGAAGACAGTTTGGCAAAATTCAGCAAACTAGCAGGTTAGGGGTAGTGGCTGTATGAGCAAATCAGAAGATGGCAACAGTTTTCATTCTCTTTGGTACTTTTATGTATATTTTAAATTTTCAACACGCAAACATTTTGCAATTGCATAAAAAAGATTTCACAATTATTTTGAAAGAGAACTATTAAAAAACTTAACTGCTGATTGTTAGCATCTAGAAATAATGCTTTCAGAACCTGCTGATGATGAAAATCTGGACGATTTTAAGAGCTTTGGCCAATCAGACCAATCAAGTCTACCAGTCCTGGTTCTGTACAATGCCACCACATGCACAATAAATGACATGCCTGCCACTGGGCTACTTTCATCTGTATCACCTCTGTAGGATCCCATCTGTTAAGGATGATATGGAACATTTCCAAGGGTCCCAGCATGATCTCTTTCCCTCTGAGCAACAATGAAAAGAGGCATGATAAATAGTATCAAGCAATAGTCACCTGCTTTGAATAGCCAGGAACACTACAATCCAGAACAATATCACCTTCACATTGACAATAAAAAATACTTTATAGATTTAGTTTAATGTTCTGGAGCATAGCAAATAATTCCCCTTTAGAATTAAACATGACAGCTCAGGAAACTTGCACATATATGAACTAAGAGGACCTGGAGCATTCAACAAGCTGGGTACAAGCTGAGCCACAAGATCAAACTAAGCACACTTAAAAATAACAATAAGGACAAGAAGGATAATAATTATAATCTCCCCAGTGGGAGAGAAGGTCACTGTGACCACCAGACGCAATGCCAAGTATCTTGTTGGCATTATTCTTCCTTGGCCCTTGCGCATTTGGAAGCCCAGAGCCAGGCCACAGGCAGGCACCAACCCCAGCTTTCACTTGCTTACCCTCAAGTGACTGCTAATGGCTTAGGTTACAAATTTGTTTATATTTAGAAGAACAGGTGTATGGCCTAGTTCAAAATCAAGTCAGTGCCCTGCTGGTGTCATCTTGATGTGTTTCATGTAGCTGGAATGATTTAGCATGGAAAAGGGCGACACATCTACCCTGACTTGTGCTTAGGGCTGCACCCAGCTTGTGGGAATTTTATATCATCATTTCTGTTCTCTTCAGATTCTGTTCGTTGCTTCTTCTTTGCAGAAACCTGCAAGGGTTTTTATACTGGTTGGTGGTTTCCGGTGAGAAAAGGTGTCAGAAGCCCTGGATTCTAATGTGGCCTCATAAGAAGAGCAGGTTACCCACTTACTTCTTACCTTTGCAACCTGGGGATATTTTATAATCACTGATCTTTAGTCGGCCCCTTCTTTAATATGCCAAGATTCCTGTGAAACTCAAATGACACCATGTGGGTGAATGTATCTCATAAACACTGAAGTACTGCACAAATACAAACTACTATGATGTATATAAAAGATCTTTATGAAGCTGAATATGCCTTATAAATGCAAGCTAGTAGAATGGATTGAAATGTGCTGTCAGCAATGTTATAAATGTCAGATGCATGACAGAATTCAAGACCAGGAGTTCTCAAAGACAGCAGCTTTGCAGACACCTCCTTCAATTACCATTTCATTAATAATTCCAATGAAAATATAACTATAAGGATGTGAGACACTTGGTTATACTGTAACATTATTCTGCTAATGATTTTAGCTCTAATACTTATCCAGGCTTCCATCTTAATTCTGTTCAGCGTACCATGTGTGACTCTGATAGACTATGTATCATTTTGTAACATCCATAAATGAAGTAGGTACCAAGCAGAAGGCTTTTCAGTGGGAAAAGGAAAAGGAAACTTTGTTTCTATGTAGATTTCCCTTCTGTTTGCATTTTAATGGGGTGATTATGTGACATTAAAAGCTATGTAAGCAATGTTAAAATGTTTTATAGGAGAACTAATCCTGACTTTTCATAAAGAAGCTTCATCATAAGTACCTCTTAATACAAAGTTTCCTGTCTACCAGGTGAATCTTTTTGCCCATATTATAGTGGACCTTCCACTACATAAGTGAACAAATACACAAGTATATCAGCCTTCCCAAGCACTTATGATGGCATGAGCACTTGGAAAGCACCTGAACTTTTTCTTGGTCATTTCCTCCTCACTCATGTTTAAAATCTCCCTAGTTTCTCTGGAATATAGGCAAGAAAAGAGAGAAGTGTCATTGCAAATATGCCAACCTAAAAGACACAAGAATCCTACCAGCATAAAGTCCCAGAGGAGGGCGAGCCCTAGTCCACCTCCTCTTCCAGGACAGGAAATCCCCCTGCAATGTGCTTGGCCACAGCTGGAGTTCAAGTCCAGCCTCCACTCAGCCAGCCCCTGCTCAGTCAGTGCTTGGAGCTGCCTGGAACAGACAGCCCCATAGCCTTGTGCACTGACCAATTTCCTGACTCTGTATTTGAGTGAAGCTCAAACTGCAGGGCCTCATCTATCAGACCCCATAGAAGTCCTAACTCCTCTCTCTTTATTGCTTCAGGGCTAGGAAGCCCTGGATGTTTTGCCTTAGTGGACAGGAATTGGGCTTTGTTTGTTACTGCTCCACAAATAAAAATATCCAACTAGGGTAATGACATGTGTAAAATAGTTTAAGCTAGTTTTGAGGGCATTGTTTTCAAAGAAGTAAAACATTTCTCTTGCCTGCTTCTACTTGTTTTTGTCAAACTAGAGATATAACAATTTTAGATTATTCTAAGAGTGAATAATGAAATGTGCATTTTAAACAGATCATAACAAGTTGAGGAAGGACACTAATGAAACTGATGGGGATGGGTAGAAGATGGTAGAAAAAAATAGGGGTGGGGAGATTGAAACTATTTGAATGAATGGAGAGGACAGAGTGATGGAGAGAGAGGGGTAAAGGGAAACAGAAAGACAGAATCATAGAGAGAAGGGGAAGAGAGAGAGGGAGGAAAGAAGTGAGGGAGGGAGGAAGGAAGGGAGGAAAGAAGGAAGGCAGGTAGGCAAGCGGCAGGTTTGAGGTGAGTGAACTGGTCAGAAGTAAATGACTCATTAGAGCTCAGTTTGCTTCTACACTGCTATACTTAATAATAATTGTTAATAATAACATTTACTGAATGTTTTCTATCTCTCAGACACTATTCTAATTACTTTGTATGTAATCCTCATCACAACCCTATGAATTTGATTCAATTAGTATAATCATAGTCATCACCCTCAGACATGAGAAATCTGTACCCTAGAACTCGTAGGTGATGATTGGCAGAGCTGGAATTCACACTCAGGTAGGCCAGCTCCGCACCATTTGGCCACCTGCCTCTAGTCACCTGCAACTGCCTCTTATTCTCCAAGCCATACTTTAACCAATTTCACTATCCCTTGAGGTTTCTATGAGCTGTACACAAGTTGAAAGCAACCCTCTATCTAGTAGTGTTAGCAGATTGCAAAGTCTATTGTAGAATTTAAGTTTATTTTCTTAGGTGATGTTTCAAGCTATACTTTAGAAATTTACAGATGCTTGGGAATTTTCTGGCTTTGTTTCAAGCTCCTGATCTAACACATTCCCAAATTTTTAATTACCTTATTGTTTTGTTTATAGTGATCAGAGTTGCTTTATTCCTTGTTAACTGAGATTTTAATTAAAACTAGTATTTATTTCTGCTTCAGATCAAATTTTTTTTGTAGTCTAGTTAAGACTAAGTAGGAAATCATATTAATAAAAGAAGAAAATTCTTCAAAAGATGGAAATAAATATTGCATCAATAAATGTTTAATGAATAAATGAAATTGATGAATCATTTCTTGATAACAGCTTTTAAACACCTCTAGTGGTTTTATATAAAAAATTAAAAAAGCTCCTAAAACCCCTTCTGAAAGTACTTGCTAGGAGAAGAATGGTTTCTAATGATTAAGATCAAAGAAATATCATTTATTTTCTGTGAGTCTGCTGAAATTAAGCTTAGCATCCATCCAGGAAAATTGAGTTATTTTAGGTACTTTAAACACCGGGGCATTAATATAAGAAATCAATTATTTAATTATTTAAAGAGATGTTTAGCAAACATGAGATAGAGAGACGGAGGGGCAAAAAGGAAACAGGGCTGATACCAAGAGAGGGAGAACAGAAGCCTGCCTCTGCCCCTGGGCTGCAGTTCACAGCCAACATGTGCTGCTGAGCTGTTAGAGATGCTGTCAACTTCCAGAAAGCAAGTGTGGAAGGGTAACTGTGGAGCTGTTTAGATCTCATCTGTATAGACGGTGCCCAGACGAGTGTTACTACAGTAAAAGCGCACGCGTGCACACACACACACACACACACACCATCCTGTCCATTTACCTAAAATCCCTTGGTTTGACCTTCTAAGCAGCCTGTACAAACCAACTGTTCTACCAAAAAACAGAAGAAATACAGGAACTTGGCTAGAAGCCTTCTTATAATTATCTAAGTACTTAAAAGAAAAAAATAAGGAGCATTTTCCACTGCCAATAGAAATTTTTAAACATCTCTTTGTTTTCTTCTCTTGTATGTTGGAATTTTAATGCTATCATTATTATTATATTTTTGCCTAACTTTAACAACCACTTTTCAAATTTGGCGATTTCCTGTATTTTCTTTGGATTATAAAGATCAAAATACTTACCTGCCCTTTAAATGGATTATGAAATTAATTATCGAGGGAAGTGTGTTAAGCTGTTTAAAAAGAGTTTATTAAAGGACAATTCCAATTGTAAAGTACCACCAAGACTCTAAGAATATCATACTAAGTCACTTAAGGCGGATGGAGATGATGTTCACATGTTTTATTATAGCTCTTACAGATAGCAGTTATTTCAAGGAGATTGCTTTATTCTAAAGCCTGCAGTCGATTTTGAGGTTGATGGCATTTAATTTTATGTATGTATTCAGAGAGAAATGAAATGGCTTGATGGTGACATACATTTCAGGATTTTTCTTTTATTGGATTGAAAAAGCAGGTACTTAGACTTGCATTACTTATTTGAAGTTAAAAAAAAAAAACCATGATAGGTCCAAGTTTTATGTTAAGAAAGACAGCGACATTTTGGAAATTAATTAATCTTATCTGGAACTGCAGCTGCATTACATTAAATTTGATCAAATGCTGGATGTCATCTGCAGCCAAGCTAATTTCACTAAGGGCCAAGCCGATGGTGTTACATTTAGGCGGGGCTACTCAAGTGAATCTTGTCCATCAGCACAGTGGGGAATCTGCTGAGCTCATAGATTTAAAATCCTCAAAACAATTTCCATCTCCTTAGAGGTTTTCCTAAGTGCACGCAAATTCATGCTGAGATTCCTTGCTCTGGATCCAGAAGAGGGACTTTTCCTCTCCTCGTTGACAGTTCTCAACCTGTACATCAAATACATGCAAGAAAATGTGAAGGGTTATGTTAGGTCATGGATGACATTTAAGAGGAATTTCAAGGGTGTTTCACCCTTGAAATGTTGAATTTAGGAATCACTTTCACATGTGAGATAAATACTGACTAGCAATCAGGAAGTAGGCAACATTGGTAAGATTATTTTTTAAAACAAACCAGCCTCTAAAATATTTGTATATTTAGGAATGACTTTCAGTGAATTCTTGGAAATTCCTTTAAAGTGGCATAGCATCATGATTAGAAACATGGGATCTAGACAAAGGTAGCTTTGGTTTACATCCTGACTCTATCATTTAGTAAATGTAAGATTTGGGGCAAATTACTTAAGTGTGCTGGGGCTCAGTTTTCTTACCTTAAAAATGGAATATAATAATAGTACAAATGTCATAGGGTTATTGCAAGGGTTAAATGAGTTAAAAATCTGTAAGGAGCTTAGAATGGTGCTTGGCACATAGTAAGCACTACATACGTGTTTGATAAATAAACACATTCCTTTCTTGAGACAGGGACGTCACTCCCAGCTCTGTACACACATGCACACAAGCTCCAATGCTGAAGCAATATATCCTTCTGAGAAAGAAAATCACAGATCCCAGAGCCTTATTTTCAGAATCGCTCATGTTGCTTCCAGACATTGGCTATTTAATCCTTCCAGAGCAACCCAGAGAGAATTTACACAAATAAACTTCTCCTTTTACAGAAGAGAACACTGCTGTACAGAAAGATCAAGTGTTTTCCTTGAGATGACCCAAGGAACTCAACCCCTTCCCTATGTCTACTCCCTTGCTAAACATACTTGCTATTAGGCATAAGGCAATGCTAAGTAGACATAAAATAAAAAACTTGAAAATGGGAAATTCAAACCAATTAAAAAAGTTGGTGTATTTACAGAGAAATGAATGCACTCACTGTATGATAGTCATGCAACTTTTCATAACCTGGACCTGTGGATGACAGCCATGTTCAACTTTCCCCTCTTATTAGCTCCTCGTTTTGTTTTGAAAAACAATCTTTGTCCATAAAAGTTTCCCCATGCCAACTCCTGTTTGTGCAAGAATCCTTGAACTTTACCCAGTCCAACAAAGTGTGTTGCAGGAAGGAGAGAGGAAGGGAAGGGGAGGAGAGGGAAGGAAGGAAAAGGGAAGAGAAAAAGAGAGATAGAGAAAAAGGAGACTTTCAGTTATTTCCATGTTGAGGCATGGTCTGAAAAAAATTGGTAACTTCTAATACTTATATTTTCCCCTGATACCAAAGCAATATATACTCATTGTACAAAATTAGGACATTACAAAAACGCAGAAGGAAATCAAGCTCACTGTAATTATTTTGCCCCATTGTGAGTGTGTGAGAGTCTTGGGCTAGATCATTAGCACCTTTCCCCCAACACACACACACACACACGCGCGCACACACACACACACACACACACATTCCCTATAGCTATGAATTCATATGGATTTTTTTTCAATTAAATTAGTATCTAAGAATAATCTCTTTAGCTTAGTTTCACTTTATTATATCATGAGTCCTTTCCTATATCCTTAAATATTCTCCATAGATTTTATCTGCTTATCTTTGCCATGATTTGTGAAATTAGTTACATAATTTATCCAATCCATGACATACAAATGAATGTTGTTTCTACTATTTTCCTAAAATAAATAACACTTGTATTTGTGACTCTTTATGCAATTCTATGATTATTTCCTTAGGAAAATTTTTTAGAAGTGGAAATCCTGAATCAAAGTGTATGAGTATTTTAAAGTCTTTAATATATAATAGTATGCTTTGAGTTTTCTCTGGTTTTTTCTTTGGTAGATTTGAATATTAATCTATTTCCCCAATATAAAAATGTCCTCAGTTTATCAAATCAACTTTTTTTCTCTTTAGTTCACAATTTTTGCTTTTATTTGCATTATACTGTTTCTTACACTTACCTCTGGGTGATTTTCTCTTGTTATTAATACCTTTTTGAAGGATTAAGTGATTCATTTTTATTTTGTTTCTATAGAAACAATACTAAGCACTTTAAATGCAGTATCTCATTTAAACCTAGCAAGAACTCCGTAGATATTATTAATAGCCCCATTTTATAGATGAGGAAATAGATTTAAATAAATTAAACAACTTCCAATGTTCACATAGCAAATTGATGGTGAACTCTAGGCTTATCCTCCCCATATAATGCAGGAATTGAAAGACAGTGACTTTCCTAATCTGTGAGCGCAAATCTGTGGAACATTTTATGAGATGGACAAGTCCTGTTCTATCTTGATCTCATCTTAATATGAAGGAGAATTTGAGTGTTCTACATAGGATAGTGTTTTCTGCTTTATTTTGCCTTAAAGTGTCCAAATGACAGCATATATGAATAGAAAATTTAATATCAATTTCCAATATTATTATATGAGAAAGTTTATCAAGGAACTTTCTAATGAAAACTTATCAGAGTTTTCATAAGAATGTAGTTTTTAATGATTCTTAGGAACATTAATGGAATATTTGGAAAGATTCATTCCCTGCTTACACAATGGGATGTACACTATATATCAGAAGAGTTCAATTAATTAAATTTTATTCAGATTTCTTTATTTTTAAATTTTTACTTATTTTAGTTATTTTTTAATTTTACTCACTTCCAATTATTTTCTTATGCTTGTTTTGTTGAAGTCTGAAAGTAATATGATGTCTCCCATTCCATGCTTTCTTACCTTTAATTCTCTGTGTATGATATTAATAATGCCACTCTCTGTTTGCCTAACTTATCTTTGCCTTTTCTTTCCTTTCCAAGGTTTTCTTGTCATTTGATTTTATGTGAGAATCCCATACATATTACTATTTGGATCTGAGATCTTTTTCTTTTTCATATTCAAGATTAATCCATCCAAATTTATTCTGTTACCTAATATGCTTGGTTTTTACTTTTATTCTGCTATTTTAGGCTTCAGGTTTCATTGATTTATTTTGTTTGTTTTATTTTTCTTTTGTTTTTCTTTTTTTCTTCCTTTCATATTTCTCCAATGGTACAATTTAAGATTTTATTTACATCACTTTCGGAATAAAGACCCAGATTTTTACCTTGGTGTCTGTCTTAGTCTATCTGTGCTGTTACAACAGAATACTTGAAAGTAGGTCACTTATAGGACAGAAAGGTAGTTTCTCACAGTTCTGGAGGCTGAGAAGTCCAAGACTAAGACACTGGCATCTGGTGAGGGTCTTCCTGCTGTGTCATCACATGGCAGAAGGTGGAAGGGCAAGAGCACAAGAGAAAATGAACCCTTTCCTGGGAGCCCTTTTCATAACAGCATTAATCCATTCATGAGGATGGGGCCCTCATGACCCAAACATTAGGTCCCATCTCCCAACACTGTTGCATTGGGGATCATGTTTCCAGCACATGAATTTCTGGATAGTACATTCCAACAACAGCAGAAGTATGCATAGGTTTCTGAGGTCTGGTCCTATCTATTTCTACAACCTCCAGGCATCACCCCCAGCCCACGATTTCCAGTGCACCTGAACTGCTTTGTGTTCTCGAATACATGATGCTGCTTCATCCTCCAGCACTTTTTGTTATTGTCGTTCCCCTTGTCCGTAACAATCTTGCTGTATTTTTTCACTTGGCTAACTTTTATTGCCTTTCCCAGAATCATTCTGCCATCATCTCCTCCAGAAGCCTTCTCTGAAATACCCTCTGAACCTTCTAATGTGTGCTCATAGCACCCGGCTTGCCTCTCCCTGGGAGTTCTATCAGAATACCTTTTGCCAGAGGAAGTTTATAAATTATAAATAAATGAATGTCAGGGAGCCTTCTGTTTATAATTGCATTATTTCTTCATGAGAGATTTAGCAATTTACTAATGGAAATATGGAGTTTTCCTTTAAACTAAAAAACAGCTGCTGTTATTTGGGCTTACAAGCTAAATGGTTCTGTTAATTTCAGACGGGAGACATGATCATAATAAAAACCATGAATACAGCTTAGCGGTGATAGCCACGACCATGGAAGTATACAGAGCATCATCTCATGTTCATGGGAGTGGATTTGGATTTGGAAGACCTCCTGTCTGTTGAAACAATATAGTCAGGTCCTTAAACGTGGTATTTTACATTATCATCAAATAGGTCCCTTCCACTTAGCAATCGCTCTAACAGTCACCCAGCCACTGTGTCAGAGGTGGGCAGCAAGAAATCACATTTATGCCCACAGCTCAGCTCCAGGATAAATAAGGAAGCCCTGAGAAGCCCTCTTTTAATTTTTCTTTCTTAATTCATCTATGGCTTAGATCACGGCCTTAACTCAACAAATCACATTTCTCAAAGCAGAGGTGGGGAGCTATAGCAAAAATGACAGATGACACTGGGTGCTCACAAAAAACCAACTTGTGACCTGGGCTGCTTCAGGCAGGTGCTGTCTGCACACAAGGCAGGCACACATGTCTGTATACACTGACTCCTTTATAACATAAGTAAAATAGACCTTCACAAAGGTGAAGGGAAATAATTTGAAGGGTCTTGCCAGCTCGGCAAGCAGATCTCACAAAGATGCTGACAGCTATCACCTCTCTCAGCAGGATCCCCACTCTACAGAGCAACAGTGAAAAACATTTGCAACTTTGGAAAGAGGAAGAGCAACTGTCAAAGCAGGCACAAAAAAGAGTAGGCAGATGGTTCGAGGGGCCATATCAAAGGACAGCAAGTACTGGACACAATCAATCAGAGCTCAGGGTGGGGGAAAGATGGGGATCAAAAAAATAGACACATTGTGTGGCCTCTGGGCAGAAAGCAGAAGATGGGGCTCATTTTACAGACAGTGGCAAAGTTTGCATTCACAGAAACCAATCAGGGAACTCTGCTGTCCTCTCATTTATGGGCGAAATGTCCTCTCCCTCCATTCAACCTACTGAGGATTCTTTCAGTTGCAAGTGGAAGAAACTACAATTCAAGTCAATAAAAGCAAAGGAAAAAGAAGGAGGAGAGGAAGAGGAGGAGGGGAGAAAGGTAAACGGAGGGAAGGAGGAAAGGAAAGAAAGAAGAAAGGAAAGGGAGAAGGGAGGGAGCAGGAAAGGAAGGAAGGACAGGAGGGAGGGGTCTCACTCAACTAAAAAGCACAGTATTTGGGTTAGATCAGGAACACAAATGACAGCATTATCATTTAGTCTTGCTTCCCCTCATCCCTGAACTAAGGTTTCATCTATGTGGGCTTCCCTCTCAGTCAGAATCTTCATTTTGTGTGGGAACAAGACTTTCAAGAGTTATACCCTATATTCTTACTATATTCTTAGCAACCTCCAGAAAAAGTAATACTTTTCCTCTAATCTTTCCAAGGAACTGGAAGCTCCTTCATTTGAATTTGTCTGGCTGGGGTCTCTTGTACATCCCTGCTGGCTGTAGAGAAGGTTCCCCAGGGAATAAAGAAGCATTGATACCAGAGGAGGAGGTGGATTCTAGGAAGGCAAAAAAACAAACATCAGGTCACTGTGGTTTGAGGATGAGCTGACATGAAGAGTTTAGAGGAAGCTGGCCTGGTTGTCTGCCCAGCATCCCTTCTCTATCTCCTGGGAACACCATCTTTATTTGTGGGTCTTCCTTACCTCACATGGATGAGTGGAACTGCCAATCACAGGACCCTAACGGGTGAACATGTGACTCAAGTAAGCCAATCAGATTTGCTGTCCTGGAAAAAGTAATCTTTATCTCTGAGACACAAAATGTGGTTGGAGCTGGGTCATCCAGTGGAAGAGCCCCAAAGAGAGGCCTAGAGAGCCTATTGCTAAGATACCGGAAGCCAATAGTGCCTCAGCTGCTGCCCTTCTCTAAGGGCAGCTGCACATCTGCCCTTAGATGTAGCTGCACATCTCTTCCTTCAATTCTGTGGTTTACTCTGTGGTTAGTCAGGGCCAGCTTCTGTTGAGTGCAGCCAAAAAACTGGGCTAGTTTCAGAGTGTCTCAGAATAGTCTACATTACCTTAGATGCTCAGGACTAAAGCTAGGCTTTTGTCAAAATCTATGCCTGGCTATGAATGGAAATAAATGTAGAACATTGCTATTTCTATTATAGAAAGAGGACAATGAGAGGCCATGGTCTCTAAATATACAGTTTACTGACTGACTTAAAACCTGAACTTGTGCCAGGTACCCCTTCTCAGACATTTATTCCCTAGTGTGTTAGAAATGAAAATTAACTAGTCATAGGGAGGGCAAAGCTCTCACTCATTTTTCTGTTCATACAATCATATCTTCATTAATTAGTTGATGATTTATTTATTAAGCACCTACACTGGGAAAGGTACTAGAGACACTATGCTAAGCAAAAAGTAGACACATCTCTTAACTCAATGGGCTTGCCAAGGGAGTCTAAAACATTTTTTAAAAAGTATACACCTTGTATTAGTTTTCTAGGGCTACCATGATAAATTACCACAGATTATGTAACTTAAAATAACAGAAATTTATTCTCTCACAGTTCTAGGGGGCAGAAGTCCGAAATTAAGATCCAGGCATGGCCACACTACTTCTGAAGTTTCTAAGGAAGAATCCCTCCTTGCCTCTTCCAGCTTTGGAATTCCTTGACTTATAGAGATTTCACTCCAATCTCGGTCCCTACTTTTATATCATCTTCTTCTCCATGTGTCTCTGTGTCTTCTCCTCTTATTATAAGGACTTCAGTAATTGGATTTAGGGCCCCTGCTAAATCCAGGATGATTTCATCTCAAGATCCTTAACTAATTATATCTTCAAAAGCCCTATTTCCAAACAAGATCACATTCTGATCACCACATGGTTCCCAGGGGCCATGAATTTTTGGTCAACACTATTCAGTCCACCTCACAACTTAATATATAATCACAAATTTAATGAAAGTAACAATAAAAAAGGAATATGATCTTACGAGTGTGTAAGAAAAGAGTATGATCTAGCCTGTGGGTATAGTAGTTTTCTCTTGCTTTGCACCAAACTACTGCAAACTTAGAAGCTTAAAAAAACATCTAATTATTATCTCAAACTTCTATAGGTCAGAACACCAGGAGCAGTGTGACTGGATTCTTACCCAGGATCTCATAGGCTAAAATCAAGGCTTTGGTCAGACTGAGTTCTAATCTAGAGGCTGTGGAGGAGAATCTACTTTTAAACTTCATTTAGATCTTTGGAAGAAATATGTTCCTTGTGGTTGTAGGACTGAGGTCCATGTTTCCCAGCTGGCTGCAATGGACTGAATTGTGTTCCTACTAAACTCATATGTTGAAACCTCCAATATGACTGTACTTGGACCTTTAGAAGATAATTAATGGGATAGGGCCCTAATCCAATGGGATTGGTGGCCTTAAAGGAAGAGGTAAAGGGATTCTCTCTCTGCATTTAAGCACAGAGGAAAGGCCATGTGAGGACACAGTGAGAAGGTAGCCAGCCACAAGCCAGGAAGAAAGGTCTCACCAGAAAGTGACCCTGCCAAACCTCTATCTGAAACTTCCAGCCTCCAGAACTGTGATAACATACATGCCTGTTGTGTAAGCCACCCAGTCTGTGGTATTTTGTTAAGGCAGCCACACAGACTGATACACTGGCTGCCTGCTGGGGAGTGTGATCCACTCCTAGAAACCACCCACATTTCTTGTCACATGGTTCTCTCCATCTTCAAAGCTAGCAACAAAGAATCTCCCTCACATCGAATTTCTTTCATGATTTGAATCTCTTCCTTCCAGAAGATCCTAGACCTTATGAGGGGCTTACCTGATTGAGTGAGGTCCACCAGGGATAATCTCCTCCTCTTAAGGCCAACTGATCTGGGACCTTAATTATATCTGCAAAATCTCTTCACTGCAGTCCCTAGGTTAGTGTCATTGAATAACTAGAAGATGTGTGTGTACCAGGGGTCTGAGGTCTTAAGGGTCATCTTAGAATTGTGTCCCCACACCAGGTCAGGGAAAGCTTGCCTAAGGAAGTGATGATGGGGCTAGAACCTATAGGGTGTCTTAGCTAGAGGAGGAGGAAGAAGGAACGTTATAGGGGAATAAGAGTGAGTAGGAAGAGCTGCTTTCATGAAACTGGAAGGAGGCCCCCGCAGCAAGAGCACAGAGGATGAGGACAAGACTGCTGAGAGGTGTGGATGGAAAGGCTGGGCCAGATCCTCAGAGCCACTCCAGCCACGGGACTCTGGACCATAAGCAGTTGAGTCCTCCCCTTTGCAGGGGGTGGTCAAAGCCACAGGATGCGGAGACTCACTCTCAGCCACCTAGAGAATTTGGGACTCTGGAAAAGGCCAAGTCAACAGGAGTAATATTTAATAGCTGATTAGATAAGGACACTAGTCTTCATGCCAGGCCATGATCTCTCCTGTAGGCCATGAGTGTGTGAGCATTAACCTTCTGCCAACTAGTCGCTAGTTTGTAGAGAGGTCCAGGGAGTTTAAGAGAGGCAATAGTGAAAGGCCTTTGGTAGGATGACCAAATATAATTTATCGCACAAACTGGAATCATTTTGAGAATGATAGGGAACACTGTATTAATTACCTTGGGACAATAGGTGTAAACCAGGACTTTCCTGCCCAATGTGAAAATTATGGTCACCTTAGTCTTTTGAAACTCAAAGCAGTGACTAGTCACCAAAGAAAAATTTTAAAAATATATTTTAACAAAGTCTCATCTGTGCATATTGACTATATATCAGCACCACATATTCAAAGTTAATAGCCTTGAGTTCAGTAACTAATCTGGCACTAATTGTCACTCTGGGAAATTGTTCTCACACCTCAATTTCCCTATCTTGAAAGTGAGCTTATTGCTATTTCTACCTTAATTCATGCCATGTGAATTTCATTGAAACAGATTTATGAATAAGCATTTCTTTCTTTGTCCATGTATAAATTGCAAAATGTCTCCTATGGCTTTACATTGTAATAGCACTGGGGAGAAATCTGATAAGACAAATAAAAATTCCTGAATGAACAATAGTGAGAATTGTCCTGAGAGTCTCCATATCTTTAAGGTCTGAGGTTGTTTAATCCTAGAGTATAAAGCCTGGACCGAGTCTTCAATCCCTATGTACAAAGGCTGTTCACTGTAGGAAGTCAGCCAGCTGTCTCTTAGCTCTGTTCTAGAGAAGAGGAAATCTCCACTGATTTCACAGGGGTGCTTATTCCCATCATCCTTGGGAATTTCTGGCTCATGACACCAGCTGGTGACTCTCCCTCAAGTTACACATTATATGCCTTTTGTGTGCATCACATGATGGGTATTTTATCACAAAATACCCTGTTCAATAAGTACCAGTGTTTTACAATGTCTCATTTTTGTGTGACTTCTTGCAACCAAATCCTCAAGCATAACAAATTGGGCCGATCAACTTGAGCCCCTCGGTTTGGGGGGCCCTCACTGCTGCTGGGACCAGGTGGCTACAGTTTCGTGTGGCAGGGAGGAAGGGAAAGGCTGCCAACTGCTCACAAAGCAGATCTGGGGCTGGTGTATACTCAGTCAGAAAATCGTAAGGATCCTGAAGACAGCAGCCAAGTGACAACATGCCGTGCCCCTTCCGCAGGCACCATTTGAACCCACAATTTCTCCTTTTTGCCTCTTATCCTACTCTTGGAGTTCATCTGCACCTCAATATTTCCTAAAAAATGAAGGGAGACCTACTCACTGTGGTCTACCCTAGGCCTGTAAGTCTTTAAAACACCTCTAAGTACCAAAGCCTCCACCTGTCTAAAGCAGGGGTTGGTAAACTGTTTCTGTAAATGGACAGATGGTTGATATCTTAGACTTGCAGGGCACATGTTCTCTGTAGCACTTACTCAATTCTGCCATTATGGTGGGAAAGCACCATAGACGACATTTAAACCAATGAGCACAGTTTTCTCCAACACAACTTTATGGACAACAAACAGGTGGTAGGCTGAGTCGGGACCATGGGCCATAGTTTATCAATCCCTGGTCTAAGCTCAATTTAACGTAGTATGCTACCAGTACGTAAGCATATGAATTGCAAACTGCCTGATTCATAAAATGCTTTAATTTTGTATTCCTCAAACCTCTTCTTTCCTTCTTATATTAGGTTCTTAGTCTCTCAATAACAATAACTATAAATTGTTTTTACAGGATGCCTTGTAAGTCCAGCTTCATAGGAAAAGGGTATACTTTTCTATCTGTAATTCACAGGTTCCTATTTATACAAACTTTAATGCATTGTACAAAGGAAGCAGTAATAAAAAATATTTTCAATTTCTGGAGCCATCTGAAAATAGAAACATATGTAGAGAAAATTGCTAGTTTTGAGCAGTTGCTACAGCACATTAGTGAGGGACATAACCTCATTACTGCTGACCTGATTCACCATGTGTTTGTTGACTTATCACATAAGAATTTGTGTGAATGAGAGCATTTGTTTTGCTATATTTTTAATAGTATTTTTCCTATGACACTGGACTTATGGAACAATCTGAATTTCCTTTTTATTGAAGTGACAAGCATAGTTTCTAGATTTCAGCAAGTTCTGACTACTAGATTAATAGAAAAATGTCGGATTCCTGCTGGAACTCCATGGAATTGGAGAACTTTCATGTTCCTCCTCCCTTAGTGAGAGTATGGGAATCAGTGTTAGTGAATTGCTGTGTTTCCACGAAAGCCTTTTATGATTTTGTTTTTCTCTCCATCAGCCTGAATGACTCAAGTATCAATCCTGGGGAGATATGTTTATAAGGAAGTGAAGAGGTCCCAGGATTACTTTTCTGTAAACCTGGTGACTTTGTCCTCTTTATCTGCTGTCAGCTGGGTTACCATCACCCTTATTGATCTGCACATTTCATTCCTTTATGTTTTTCTTGCATAGAGGATCACTTTTAACTCCCCATTTCAAGCATTTTTCCCCCTTGGGTTATCCAATCTCTATCCAATCCCTTCCTCCCTACCCCAAAACAGTTTTCCTCCACTTTAAGAATCTTTTCTCAAAATTCTGGCTGTGCTTCAACCACAGTACTTTAAAACTTTTATCATAATTGTACATATGTTAAAGTTCCCTATAATACTAACAGTGAAGGCTGGAACAGAATTTATGGGGAAAGAGCATGAGCCCCTGAGTTACATGTTGATGTGATGGCTGAGGAACTGCACAGAGAATCTACTTGTTACTACCTTAGTTCCTGCACTGGCCCTCACTGCGGGGGCTGCCTAGTCCCAGGGTCAAAGGTGAGACATTGAAGTCACCCTTGCTTTGATAATCCATACATATCTTCCTGCTGGTGGGCAGGCCAAGTACAGAACCTCAAATCAGCAACAACAGCACTTCAAACATGAAGTCCATACCACTCCAAACTCCCTATGGGAAGAAGTGTTAGTGAAGTCAGATGGGTTTTCTATTGAACTCAGAGAATCTTAAGCTTTCTTGAGAGACACAGGAGAAGAGGAGTTATAAAAGTACAAAGAGGATTGTGTAAATAATCATTACTGAAATGCCAGAGAATGGTCAAATGATAGTCATACAAAACAGAGCCCTTATTTAAATATTAAAACAAGACACCCTCATCTTAATAGAAAAAAACATGTGTTTGTTAAACCCATAGGCCCAATTCTGCTTTCAGTGAAAACCTAGATTTTACACTGAACTCAATGAAGCCTGTATGTGATTGTGTGTGCGTGTGTATTCACATGCATGTGTAGGTACATGTATGTGGGGGGTGTTCTCAGGGTAACGGGGAAGGTAGGGATGGACAGAGGTGTAAAGTAATGCTTCAGGGAAAGGTTAGAAGCCGAAACGAGGACCAGCCTGTGTTCAGCAAGCACCCATCACACCAGTATGACCATAAACCTCTTATTGAAGGACAGGATCCATACTGATTGGTCAATACTCATGCATTACACTCATTACCTATTTTTAATATCGCACCCAAACAAGGGGTCTTCTAATGTTTCTCAGAATCCTAACACCCAATTAGTCTACCCATTGAAATTTGCTAGAGAAGGTCTCAAAAACAATTAATTAAAGGGAGTTCTTAACACCATTTTATAGGGACTGTTTCCCTTATTCCCTTTCTGAATCATAGACCCATGATGTCTTTCACATGTTCACTTGTTATCAATCAAGAAAAAAACTATTGAGTGTTGTATGGTTAAATGCCAACTAACATATAAAAATTTACTTGTGTTAGTTAAAATGAAGAAAGTTTAGAGTGCAGTCATTAGGGATAATTATTATTATTATATCAACCTATGCAACGAAAATATACATTCTTAAGAACTAAACTATTCTAAGGATGAGGAACATATGCAGTCAAATACTCAGAGTTAGTGCTACAAAGTACCCAACTTTGGAAGCAACTCAAGTCATAAAAGGGGCTTGATGGCTTCACATAGTTAGATATTGGAAAAGCAGAGGTCCTCTAAACCAGCGGTCCCCAACATTTTTGGCACCAGGGACTGGTTTCATGGAAAACAATTTTTCCACAAACCAGGGGGCAGGAGCAGATGGTTTCAGGATGATTCAAGCGCATTACCTTTATTGTGCAGTCAAACCTCTCTGCTAATGATAATCTATGTTTGCAGCCGCTCCCCAGTGCTAGCATCACGGCCTCAGCTCCACCTCAAATCATCAGGCATTAGATTCTCATACGGAGTGTGCAACCGAGATCCCTCGCATGCGCAGTTTACAGTAGGGTTCGCGCTCCTATGAGAATCTAATGCCGCTGCTGACCTGACAGGAGGCGGAGCTTATCTGATGATGTGAGCCATGGGGAGGAGCTGTAAGAACAGAAGAAGCTCGCTGGCCGCCACTCACCTCCTGCTCTGCAGCCCGGTTCCTAACAGGCCACGGATGGGTACCCATCTGCAGCCTGGGGGTTGGGACCACAGCTCTAAACTAAGGTATGACAAGGACTCAACATCTATAACACAGTCAGGCCCACCCTTGTCTCTCCAAATAGCATCTCTACATCTCTTTGCAGGTCGATCTCTGCTCTCATGTCTCTGCTTGGTGGGGGATATGACTACTGGCAGTTCTAAGGTCATACCTTTACAGCTTTAGCCAAAGAGCAAAGATGGCTCTTTCTTTCCCAGCTTCAATTTTTAATATTCAGGGAAAGGATGAGGATTGGTTTGAATATTCTCTCATTTCAGATGCTAAATTTGAAGGGCACTAGGAAGAAAGCTTTCTACCTTACCATGTAGTATTTAATCACTTTATTCATTAAGGCTTTGACAGATCTGAATCTATTGGCAAATATCAGTGGCTTAAATAATACAGCTACTATAATGGCTAAGATTGCAATGGAACAGAAGATAGTCTGGAGAGGAAAACACTGGAGTGGTTACAGTGAGTATGCTCTGGAGCCAGATGTCCTGGTTTGAAAGGAGCTTTGCTGCTCACCTGACTCTGAGACAGGTGCTTAACCTCTCCAAGCCCCAATACCTATAGATATTGGGCAATGATGCTACTTGCCCCAGAAAAGTTTTGTAAGTATTAAATCTCAGACCAGTACCTGATACTTTGTAAGACATACATCAAAACATCACATTTAATTAGTCCTCTTCTTTAGTGTTAAACTATTGGTCTTAAAGGAGTTATCCAAAGTCAATAAAAATATTCCCCCCAGGATAAATTTTAGCAATCCTTAGTGGGCGTATAATATCCATTGTGCTCTGATCCATCTCATTAGTAGACTTTCTCTGAACCAGACCTGTGTTGACTCCAAGCCTCTGGGCTTTTGCACTTAAGGTTCCTCTACCTGTGATGTCCTGTCATGCCCAAGCACATGCCCACGCATCTTGGAAGTCCTGGCTCCTGTCACTTCCTCTGGCTTCCCAAAGGAAGTGCAGATTGATTTCTTTTGCATTATCTACATCAATTATAACAAACACTGTCTTGCATTACAATTGTTCAGAATTTTTTTCATTCTACTAGAATGTAAAAGAAGATAGCATCTCATTTCATTTTCATTTTATTCCTAGAGCCAACAATGACCAGAATATAATAGAGATTCAAGAAACACTATTGAAAAAGGGGAGAAATTCATTTTCTTTTATTTCAAACTTTGCTGCATTGAAGCATGAACAATGACTGCATTTTTCTTAGAAAAAAATATCATAAGATTGCTGGGTCCAAATCTATTTGAGCATGGAGGTGTTCTTGGGCAATAGATGTTATCATCAGTTACCCTCTGAAAGTCATAGCTCTTTCTAGAGGTTCATTTCTAAGGACTTAGCACACAATTCTGCCAGTCCTAAAGGCAATATACTGTTTCCTCTAAGAGGCATTTCCCCCTTGTTTTAACATGTGTGATCAGCCCCCGGAAATATTTGCAAATCTCAATCAGAAAGGTCATTTGTTATATCACACAGACAAACGGCCACATGCGTGCTATCTCATGTAGTAGTATGGAAATATTATAGGGCTGACTCACTCAAACATCTCTGCACTAATACGTCCAACAGATGTTGGAAACTTCCCTCTTTCCATAATGTGATTTAGATGAATGTGTTAAATAAAAAGAAGTTTTAAACTTTCAAATACATCTATGTATATTTGTCTTGCATATGATTTTTGCTAAACTAATATTTTGATACTGCAGCTGCTTGCTTTGTTTGGTTTTTGTCTGTCCACACTCACAACCTAGGATTAAATGTGAGATCTTTCAAATAATTGCTCTGAGAATACTTTTAAAATTCATTTACTCTAGGCAATTTGAGAACTTAGCATCTTTATAAGGTAGGCCTAAGATCTTATAACACTTGCCTAATCAGTATGAACCAGAGGAGAATAAACAGTCCACTGCATTTCCAGAGTGTTTTAAAACAATTTTCCTCTTCAACAACTCCAAAGCAATTATACCTGAAATATCACTAACCTCACAGAGTATGCATTATGCAAAAATCCTGAAGGAAAAAAGCTTTAAAAATATAATATACTAAATCAACTACATGCAATTTTTATAGTATGTGATACTGAATCGATTCTCCAAGACTTATGAGAATAAAATTTTCTTTTTTCTACAAATAAGGCTTTGTTTCTAAAAGTAGTATAATGGTAATTTTGTGATTTAAAAAATGAAACGTTAGCTATTTTTTCACATACATGCAAAAATAATTTTAACTAAAATGTTTTAAAATGCATCATCTCATTCATTCAACTATTTGATTTTGTACAAAGTTATTATGAGACCCCATGACAGATATCGCATTATGGTTAAAATATACAATCTACAACATACAGTTAAGGCTTTCAAAAAATTGCAATTAAAGAGCAAATATAAGATATGTCCAAAGATAATGATAAGACAAAAATTTTGTAAGAATCTAATGAGAGGCATGAGCAACAAGTGCTACTGGTGCTGCTCAGAAGAGGCCAGCAAACTGGAGCAAGAAAGACTCTATGGGGGCCCCTGCACTGGGCACCGAGGGTGAGCAAGATTTCTGATAGGATGAGATGGCAACAGAGCATTCTACACAAAAGGAGGAATATAAACATAGGTGCATAGTTGAGGGAACATAAATCATATTTAGTATTGAGACAAGAAGTCTCAAAATGGCATTTCATCGATCAGACACAGCCCATAGATATATTCTTCTTATTATACTACACATTAATTTTTGCAATCAGTTGACAACATTTGAAAGTGGGTAAGTTTCACATACACATCCTGAATGCTTAACTTTTTGTTAAAAAATTTAAAGAACCAGCAATGGTCAGCAAACATTTTCCCATGAACACAATTGGCAGGAACTTAGTAGAAGTATTTAGACACCCTCCTGCTTACCAGGGTCTTCACTTCTCCCTGTCATCTCAGGGCTCCCACGGCACTCATTTCTTACCTGAATGGCCCCATAGGTACTGTTTGAATGGATCACCTCATATGAAAACCAGTTCACCAGAAGAGATGTTTAGGAAAATAGATTATATTTGAAATAATCTAAGTTACAGAGAACATCTAACATCATGCTAAAGAGTCTGGATCTAGTTAGCAGAAATCAGGAAAAAAAGACCTTAGGAGTAACATGATCAAAATGATGTTTTAAGGAATTCCATCTGGGGACCAGGGCGGATGTCTTGAAATGCAGAGAAAAGAAGCCAATAACAACAATAACAAAAGCTGTCATTTACTAAGTTCTACTAACATTGTCATAAATGATTAAAACTTAATATACACCATCCTCCTTAAGAGTTCAAATCCTAATTCCACCTCCTACTAGCTGTGTGACTTTGGACAAATTTTTTAACCTCTTTCAGCCTTAGTTTGTCACCTGTGAAACAGTGTCTAACATAAATATATTTGAGAGCATTAAATGAGTTCACACATTTAAAGTGCTAAGAATAGTACCTGCATTTAGAAACATCTCAACTAATCCTCATTATGATTTTTTTCTTCTTCATCCTCAAACTTGGGCCAAGCATGGTGGCCCATGCCTATAATTCCATCACTCTGGAAGGCTGAAGCAAGAGGATCACTTGAGCCCAGGAATTTGAGACCAGCCTGGGCAACATAGTGAGACTCCATCTTGACAAAAAATTTAAAAAATAAAAATTAGCCAGGCACCTCTAGTCCTAACTACTCAAGGGGCTAAGGCAAGAGGATCGCTGAGCCCAAGAGTTTGAGGCTACAGTAAGCTATGATTGTGCCACTGCACTCCAGCCTAGGTGACAGAATGAGACTCTGTCTCAAAAAAAGAAAATTGGAAGATATTAATATTCCTATTTCATAGGAGAGAAAAATGATATTCATTAACAGTAAATATTTTGCCCAAAGCAAATAGCTATGACATACGGAAGAGCCTTAGGTCCAAAGCAGACCATAACCTGGGCTCTTCACTGAGGTATGTGAATATACTGCTCTTCCCTACATTTTGTGGATTCACTTCCTATTGAAGAAGCTTTGGGAAATATCCTTGGCCACTCTGATTCTCATTTTCCAAACAGGTGGGTTGAACTGGTTTATTGAATAATCTGTAAGATCCATTTTCACCCTCATCTACTGGGTATGATTTTTTTTTCTAGGAATTGGCACATTCTGGATCATAGAATAAGAAGAGGAGGGAGATGAACTGGCCCACCACTTGCAATTAGGTGGTCTACCTCCTTTCAGCCCCTCCCTTGACATTCTAAATGTCACTGCCCTATTTCAGATCTTTATTATCAATCATGGAATTTAATAAAAATAAAATCAGAACACTCTTTCTTCTTAAACACTTTCAATTCTTCTCCATTTTTTATATAGAATACAATCTAAACTTTTAAGCATGATACTGAAGTCCACCTACAATCTTGCCCAATCAACAATGCAGATACACTTAACTGGGTTCTTCCTTACTTCAATGTTCATGATTTCATCAATCCTGCTACATTAATCTGTAATGCTGTTTTATTTATACCATCTGTCACAATCTTGCCCATTCTTCAAGAACTCACACCCGATACGAGTGAGTGGATTCAAGATCCACCCCCTTCTCCCCAAACCCTACCACCTCTTCTCTCTCTCCCTTTGTCCATAGAATCCCATCAGAAAAGCCAGAAAACTCTGTGTGGTTGAGACATATGTACAACCCCACTTGCTCATCACTAGTCTGTGTGCACATTAATGATGGGGACAGGATGCCAGTCATCCCTATTTTCTGAGAATCTTAGTGCACTTCATTGCACATACTCAGTGTGCAATACGTTTGCTAAATGAAGTAAAATTATCGGTGGAATGCCACTAACCACAGGATAGCCAAAAAGAAGGACTATTTTGGGGCAGCAGAAGTGAAAAGACAATTCCAGATTTTATAAATCTTTTTCCCACTAACATTTAAGCAGATATTTAAGTACTTTCTAGATCCTTAAATAGATTGTGAAAGCCACTGACAATTACTTCCCAATATTTAACAATAAAGGATAAGACCTAATAAAAAAAATGCATATGTGACTTGTGATATCTATTTCATTTCAGTGGGATCACACCTTATCTAAAGGGTGTGTGTGTGTGTGTTTGCACAGTGATAGAGAAAATATTTGTTATGACTCACATGGAGAAAAGCACACCTATGAGCAAACTGGCTGGATCAGGGATATGGATAAATATTTTAAAAGGCATTTCTAACCCTGTTCTAGAAGAAATACACTGAGAGTTTATCAGTAGCCATCTATTCTTCAAAGCAAATCTTGAGGTGGAGTCACAAGAAGGAAAAAAATAACCTATCAGGATAAATAAATGGAATATTCAAAGTTCAATTTTGATTTCAAAGAGTCAAAATAGAAAGCAGAGTTACAGGGTAGTTAAAATTATTTCTCTGGTACTTATAATCACCTCCTCTATTCCCAGTCCATGATGCACAGGATGACCAGCTTACAAAATGGGTGGTTCCACATATTCAGTCCTAAACCCAAGTATTACATGGATCCTTAAAGAGCGAGGTTTTCTTTAATGTGTATGTGTTTATATTATAACATATAATACATGCATTTTGGTCAGTTTTTATGGAGCTCATTTTTCTTACATACATGGAGCTCATTTTGACATACAAGCTAGGGAATGGCCACATTTTTCTTTCCAAAATAGAATCTGGCTCTGAAATCTAGCATGGCAGCAATTAACACAGACTGCACATCAAATAACCTTGTCTGGTCATAAATCTTTGTCATTTGCTTTAGAAAGCAACAACCGATAGCTAATAAAACTGGATATGCACCTAGCTGTAAACATTAGTTGTTTATTGTGCTATCAATAGACCTCTTTCCTGCAGCTACATCATCTGGGACTCACAGCGTCTTCATTGGTCGTATCTTTAGATACATTAGGCCAGCTGCAAGTTTCACTTTGTATCCCCAAATTATCTCCACACCTCTTATGTACCTATAATGAAGGAAAGAAAAATAATTTTCTCTCATATCACTTGGCAATGATGATTATCTGCTTCCTAGAATGCTTAATGTCCTGTGGTTTCCCTCCTCACTCCTCCCACTGCCTAGCTCAGTGTATTCCATGAAACTCTCTGTTATTTAATAAATTATGTTCTCCATGGAATGCTCCACTGGACTTCAGTCTAGTAACTTTAGGAATTGATGAACACTGAATGTTCTTATAGGGAACATAGTTATAAGAAAGAATCTGGGAAGTCCTATCATGCAAAAGAAAATTGGATTCCCTTGGGTTTATCAGATATCTTTCAAGCATATTTGGCCATAGAGCTCTCTCTTTATCATTTTAATTAATTAATCAATTATTTAATTACTGTTTTTCTTTCTGCCTTTATTTTTTGGTAGCACCTGTTGACATCCGGTGAAATCTGTGTTTCTCAGATCACATGCTAGCTAGCTACCTCCTCAAGTTAGACGGCCAACATTCTCCCCACTTTCTCTCACCTCCACTTTCCAAAATAAAGCCCAATCAATTAATTACCTTTCCCAAATATCCCAGCAGGACTACCATTCTTACAGGTTTTATGTTAGACACCTTGACATTTGCTTTCTTGATTTTCTGTATTCAATCTCTCAAGAAAGCTTATTTTTTCCCCTTATATGAAATGATTCCCTGGACTCACCTTTTCCCTTTCCATCGCATGAATGGAGGAGGAGCATTAACCATCAGTTAGTTTGCCTTTCTCATTCCCAGGCAAGTGGCCTTCATCTCTCTTATTTAGGCACTTCGCTGGGCAAGGTCAAACCATAAAGGCTAGAGGCCAATGCAAAATCAGGACATCTCAGAGGTTGAAGAGGAAGCCTTTCTACAAGAACACTCTGCACTCCAATTTCCTCAAAGGCTATAAAATGAACAGAACCTGGGGCAGTAAGGCCAAATCTAGAGCCAGAGTCAGGAAACACTAGGAATTACTCTGAGGAATTTCTGGTGATCCATAGAAAATCAGAAAATTTTGCTAATTTTTTTGGAAAGTGGCACCAGAATTGCTCTCAAAATTCATTAAAGCTGGTCCTTGTCTTCATTAGCCATCCCCAGGGCCCTCACTGCCCACCAATCCTGGGTGCCTAAGTCTGAGGGCAATGCTTTCTTCTAAGCCCATGAGTATGTCAGCTTAGGCCACAGGGAAAAGTAGTAACTTCACATCACTGAAAGTCTCTTTCTCACAGTTTTCCTTTAACAGTAAAAGTTTGAGCTTTAATAACTGGCCTTCTAAACAGAGTTTTGACAATGACTGCAGAAGAAACATTCCAGGGTATTTGAACTCTTCTACTGAAATACTTTGGCTTCCTTTGGCTCAGAGATTGTACTTTACTTGAAACCATCAAAATTCTATAACTGTATAGCAAAAAGGATTTTGTAATTAAAAGTGACTCTTTTCTTTTCTTTTTTTTGAAGAGGATGAAGGAAAGAGAGAGTTTACTTTGCCAGCACAGGAGGAAATACAGCAAACTTTCTAGTCTCAAAATCCCAAATTTCCTGAACATTCACAGAAATAGAGCTTTTAAAGGATGGGTTCTCAGCTTCAGGCAATTACAGTTGATAATTCTGATCATCCCACCTCTACTGAAGACAATCGCATGGCCTCTACCCAGGATATCCCTTTACCAGGTCTGGGCTGGGCCATCTCCTGTTGCACAAATAAACCAAAGACTGACCCTGCCCTGCCCAACCACTGGCCCAAGGCAGGGATGCAGGCTTTAGAGACAGAAAATATTTTTGCCATTTTTTCCAGGCCATTCCCTCTGTTACATATTCCCTACTCTCTATATTTCCCTTCCATATTTTGGGAGGAGGGGTGATGTAGTCATCGAACTACTTTCTGCTGATTTAGGGCGATGTCTCAGATGGAAGGTTTATATTAATGTATGTTATTACAAAGCTTTGACAGTATATTTACAACAACAGATTACCAGGTGAAAAAAGTTATAGGTAAAACTACAACAGTGAGTATTGACAAGGCAACGTGGACTATCACCTAGTACACAATCTCTGATACAGGGATGGGCTAGAAAGAGACACAGGACCTCTGAGTACAGGACTATTACTTGCATTCTGTAGGTGATCTGAAATACCGGCTTCTGGAAATTCAGAAATTATTCACAGCACTGAACAAGTTTTAGGATGACAAATACAAATGCAGATCACCAGAAGAGGCAATAGCCCAGGGAAATCCTCACTAAGGAGTTATCTCTCCATCCTATAGAGAGAACAAATAATCAACTAAAGATTAGCAAAAAATGTCAATATTTTCATTTTTTCCTTTCCTTAAACAGTTACTTTATATCACCTAAAGGCTGGCCCCTCTGCTGGGGGCTTGGGTCCTCCTCTTCCATGGGACACCTGTTTACTCTGGTATGATGGACCCAAGGTTTCATTTCTGACACTTTGACAAGGTGTGAGCTGTTAGAGGCACTTCATAGGGTTTCTTCTACTTCTTTGTTTCCTACTAGGGTGGGGATCTGAAAGAAGAAAACTCATGCACAGTGGTTAGTGCCTTAGTACCTGACCCGCTCATGTGACATATTGCTTTAGCCCGCTTTTTACTCACGGTTGTGTTATCATACTTACTTCAGGGTGCTGGGAAGGGTCTCTTGTAAATTATTTCTTAGGGCCTTAATTTAAGCCTGCTTCTTTAAGCCTGCTCCTTCACCCTCATTCAGAGGGGGACAAACAGCAATACCCTATTCTACTTTCCGACTTGCTGTGTTATCTCTGATTCAAAAGCACGCCCATTATTGCTTTGTATGGAGGAGGGGAGCGTATGAACATCTAGACCTGTGGGATCATTGAGTCCACTGTGTCATCAGGTTCCCACTGAGGCTCCACTTGAAGTTCATGGGCAACCACAGGACATTGTGCAGTAGATCCAGGTGTGGACCACAGGAAGCAACACCATTAGTCACCTTGTGAAATGTCCAGGGCTCCTTGGACCCCTGGGCCCTGTTGACAATGGGACTATCCGAGCCTTGTCGGTTTCCACCTCCCTTCCTTTTTGGCTGTGGACCTTGTTGACATCCTCGCTGTAGAAGGAGGAGCTATTGAGCTATCTCTGCAGTTGCCTGTCCATAGCGTCCATCACCAGCATGCCATTATATCTGCTTGGCCTCTTTCTCTGGACTGCTGATGTCCATCATCCCGTTATCCTCCGAGACTCACTCCTGCTCTGCTGGTGTACATGCACAGGAACTTGGCAAAGGCCCTGTAAAAGTGACCATTTCTAATTCAAGTTAATCATGTTCTCATAATTTGCTTTTTTCTTGTTCCTCTCATGAAGTTCATTCACCTAGTTTTATGTCAAGAATTGTCATCAAGGATGGTGACTTAAAATGGAATACAAAACAGTCTCTGTCCTTAATTCATAATCACATAAAAGCATCCAAAAAATCACAACAAAGTACAGGCTGAACCACCAGCAAGTACAGATGTTCAATCAAATTTTAACCTACAAAAACAGCAAACTACAATGGCTTAGCCTAATAGGAGCGTTTGTTCTAAATTTCTAATAAAGAGATATAAAAAGTCCTGGGAGCTGTAGGGAATGGGGTGATTGGTCACCTTAAAGAAGTTCTGGAAAGCCTTTCCCTAAGAAGACAGACTTCAGCTATTTCGTGACGGGCGAGGGAGGAGAGGGCACTCCAGGAATGGAGACCATCAAGTGCATGCACACGACAAGGCGAAACCACAGGGTTCATTGCAGCGTGGCTGGAAAACCAGGTGAGCAGAGAGGCAGTGAGAAGTGCAACCACAGAGGCAAGCATAGGGTGGCGTTTGAGAGAGCTGCACGCCACGAAAAGGAGTCTGAACTTTACTCCAACAGGAAGTAGGAAGTCATTCAAGAGCTTAAATCAAGTGGGATTTAAGAGGGTGAATCAGCAGGATTTACTGACTAATTAGGGATGGAGGAAGGAGAGAGAGGAACACAGGAAGGCAAGAAAAGTGTCAAAGATGACTCGCAGGCAGGACAGATACATAATTTGTGGGGCCCAGTGCAAAATGATATTATTTAGAAATTATTAGGAATTTCAAGTCGGAGACAGCTGAGAATAAGCCACCCACAGGGTTTTTCTGAGCATGGCACCCTCACAACTGCAACAGGTCTCATGTCCATGAGGCTGGCCCAGGTCCTGATGAAAGTGCCCAGCTGGATGGTGGGGCCACTAAGTAGGATCCAGAACATGGGAGAAAAGGTAGATGTGGGAGGAATAAAATGAGATTCTGTTGGGCATGTTGATTTTGAAGTTCTTGTGGACTATCTAAGTGGGAAGTTAGCATGAGGTGGTGAGCAAAGCAATGACATTGGAATCAGATGGATCTGGGTTTAGGTGACAGCTGTTGTAAGCCATGAGATCTTGGGTGAGTTACCTAAGTGTAACATGCCTTGCTTTCCTCCTCTATACACCTCACAGGGTTAAGAGGATCAAATAAAATCATGGTTTAAAGTTCTTAGTCTAGTGTCTGATATGTGGTGTACGTACACCATTCATAAGTGGCATTTATTATTTTTATTACTATTATTACATCCAATAGACTCTTGGTTAAGTCTAGAGCAGTAAACAAGATTTAGAGAGTCATAAATACAGGTGGCTCAAGATGGCAGAAGCAAAACAAAATACCAGGGACAAGAATAGAGGCCCGAGGTGGAGGTGTGAGTGCTGAAGAACAGGGACTTTTGATGGGGAAAGGAGGAAAGAGAAGGAAAGGGAGACAAAATGAGTTCAGGACCCTACATGAGCACAAAGCTTAAACAAAGAACTGAGTTGCTAATAGTGAAATTTCACAACAGAAAGAGGCTTAAGATGGACCCCTGAGGAAATATTTGGGGATAGGATCTCCCAGTCAGGCAATCATTTACTCTATCAAGAGTCCCTCAGGCTCTGATCCCCAGATATATGCTACAAAGGTTCCAGATGTTTCTTTTTCCCTCAAGTCATTTATCTACAATTCTCCAGCATGTTTACTGAATTATAAAAATCTGCCTCTGCTTCCAAGAGAAAATGGTATCTGATTAGTTTTGCAGCATTCCATAATCCCAGCTGTTCAGGGAAAGTTGTCCACTTTTCTTTTCATCAAGAGTATCAAGTGGTGACTCTTTCATAGCACATTGAACAAGTGTCACTGTTTAAAGGTGGCCTCCCTTCTTTGACAATCTAACTTCTAATATAATCTTTAAACTACAAGATACACTTTTAATTTGTTTTTCTGAATCACCTTAGTGACTTATAAATATATTCATTTTTTTCTAAGTAAAGGAAAATGAAACAAAAATCTTCAAATGCTCTGCTAACTCCCTTAAATTTATTTAAAAACATAACCAGGAACTCCATTCTGTAACTGAAATATCCTTTCTGCTTGAGTTCTTCAATTATGCAAGTTCATAGTTTTCTGGGTCCTTTAGTGATTTAGCATCTGGTTTTCAAGTTATGTGATTTTTTTTCCATGAATAATAAAAAATTTTAAGTTAGGTATCAGTTCACACAATTCACAAACTTAACAGGCAAACTTTGATAGGAATCAAGTAATATTTTCCACTTAATGAGTGCAACAGACAGTGGCTGGGTGAAGTATAACCAAAAATAATATGCACATTAAAAGCACAATGCTAGATCTTCAGTGTGGGGTGAAAAAAGATATTTTCATTGATTTTATTGACAGCAATATTTCCATTTCCTATAGAGGACTACCTCTCCTTCAAACCCACAGCTCAACCCCTCTGCCATGCTCTTCTTCCGCACCATGTGATTTTTCCAAGACAAGTGTCATCAAGAATGAACTTCAGTTTCTTTCCCCTATCTCCACAGTCGTCCAATAGTCACTCATCACTAGGACCAGCCCCTCCTTCAATGTCCTTTGTTCACTGAGGATGTCCCTGGTCACCTTAATTGCCCCTCATAATGTGTGTGAGCCTCATCCAATCAGTTGAAGGCCTAAATAGAACAAAAATGCTGGCCTCCCCTGAGGAACAGAGAATTCTCCAACAGACTGCCTTAAGACTCCAACATTGGCTCTTTCTGGTTCCACAGCAGATGCCTTCAGGCTTGGACTGGAACATGAGCTCTTCTTGGCCTACAGTCTGCCAACCTTCGGACTAGAACAGCAACTAGAATGGCTCTCTTGGTCTCCAGATTGCTGCCCCATCCCACAGATTTTGGAGTTTCCAATTTCTATAATTGTGTGAGTAAATTCTTTACAAAACACAAATCTATCTGTCTACACACACACACACTCACACAGAGACCACAGACATCCTATTGGTTCTGTTTCCCTAGAGAATTCTACCTGACACATTATATATATTTTCCCCTCAACTGGATAATAGATCTAGTTGGGTAAACTCAGAAAAGTTTTAAATTTTTTGTTGAATGAATCCAAATCTAAATATCTCTGTTAAATATATTTGCTAAGTATTCATTCAATGACTGAAAAATTAAAAACCAGTGTGGAAAGTTCTGCTTCTGGTCATTATAGGGTAAGTGGTCCTGCATTCTGTACATGTAAATAGGTTTTTAAATTGGACAAAAAAGAAGAGGTAATTGTTTTCAGGCACTGGTCTACAGGCATCTCAGGACCTAAATAAAGGATCCCTATCCCTAAATAAAGGAAATGACATGACTCTTAAAGAAAGGAAATGTAGTAAGCCCCATATTTTTCTAGCCTTTCTGTCTGGGGCAATAGTCAAACCACAGTGCAGAAAACAAAAGTATAACAAGAGAGCAGTGACCTTCCTGAGCTGGAGAGTCAGAGAGGAGTGTTTGGGGTTGCTGAAGCATCTGGAATTTGTGGGCAATGTGTAAAAAATGCAAAGAAGTATACTTAGGCTCAGAAACCTAAGCATGGGATTTCTAAGATTCTTGCCTGAGAGCTGGAATACACATATTCAGGGCAAAACTGTGCATGACCCAGCACAGAATGACTGGTGTGCACTGAGAACTAAACTAACATAACAGAAGTCATCTGGAGCCAGGAGATTATGGGTTTCTCCATCCAGCCAGTGTAGAGAGACTCGCTGAGCCTGGAAAGGCCACAACTAAGAGTAAGAACCATGCCTGAGAGTAAAGGCCTAAGACTGAGAGAACATTTAAATTGACCTGCTCTGCCTACTTCTGCATCTGGAAAGATGGAATAGATGCACTTTTCCCTATTCTCCTCCCTAAATAAGGCTTAAAACCCCAAATGTTATATGTTAAGTAGACATAAACATCGAGAGGTAGAAGAGAGAAGGCAGACTGGCAACAAAGGATTAGACTTTGGAAAGATTGAGACTATGTGTCAAAATTAGAGAAGCGACCAAAAAGAAAGAAAGAAGAAACCTAACACAATAAATGGAAAATCCAGATGGTTTCATGTTTGAGATCTTAAAAAGTAGCACTTAATGGGGATGGAATATGTGAGTTTTATCTTGATTTGACTTGTGGCTAACAGACCCACCTCTTGACATATATTATAGAAATGTAAATTGTATATTTCTTCTTCCTGTGTAAAGTACCTAAAACATAATGCAGGTGAAAAGTGATATTTTTTTTGGAAATAGTTTTATAACTATTATTGTTATTATTTGCAAAATAGCAAACAAAATAAAACCTGAACAAAGAGAAAGTGACCTTAACGTTTGATAAGAATGTCCTTTCCTTTATTTATCCTTTTTAAAGTTATGCTGCACTTTTTTATTTGATTTTTATCCAGAATTTGAGAAAATTTTTCCAGTGGTAACGTGTTTCTAATTGTATATTTTAATCAACGAAAATGTTTTATAATTAAGGAATTTACTTGAAAGTTTTTTTTAAAAGCCAGCATAATTCTGATTTCTAACTATAATTATTAATACATACCAGGGAGAAAAAATGAACCTTATGCAACTCCAGTAGCTCCTACTTGGAAAAAATACAAATACCATTGTCATGCTTCCTTAAATTTGTGTGTGTGTGTGTGTGTGTATGTGTGAGTACAAACATGACCCTTTCTTGAGTGCCTTTTATGTGTAAGGTACTGTTCCAAGTTCTAAACCATATTATCCCATTTAATTCTTGTGAACTCTGGAAGATAGACATTTTATCCCCATTTAACATATCAGGGAACTGAAGCTTGGATAATGTAAATAGCACATCTAAAGTCATAGAGCTGATAGCATTTGAAGCTCATATTTGAATCTGGTTTTTGTCTGACTCCTACTCTCATTGCTCGAAATTTTCCAATTCTTTTTACACACATAATTTCATTGGAATCTCCCAAGAACAATATGAAGCAGGAACAAAACAAAATATAATTCCCATCGACATGTGTGTACACACCCATACACATTCACACATGCACACACACAAATACTAAGGCTTGATGAGGTTAAGTGCTGAAGACTTGGTTTCAACCCAGATCTCCTTCCTCTCAAAACATTTTTATTTTATTAAATACTTCAGATATTAGATATTCTTCTATAATACTAAGTGAAATCAAACTCTACTAGAGTATATATTTTTTATTCCTTTAGACCATCCGTGAACCTATCATTTTCCCTATGTCCAAGATATATGCCTACCTTATGGAAAAGACCACTTCCCAGTGTAGAATCTGAGATGGCCAGCCACCCTGAAAGCTGGAACAGAGACTCATGACCTAGGCTCCTCCAATCAGACGTATCTTTTCTGAAATTTGAATCTCAAGACGAAGATGCAAGAAAACAGAGCCCACATAGAATCCATTGCAGTAAGCTGGAATGGGCTGAGAGCAGCAGAATCAGCACCTGCATCCAGTCTGAAGGGACAGAAATGCTCAGCACTGGTTCTGGTAGTACTGGCCACTCTGGTTGTGTCCAGTGGTGATGACATAATCTCTTTATATGTAGCTCTGGGAAATGACCCGAGACATTGTTCCTGCTTGCATATCCCCCAAGCCAGTTCTCTGGTCCTCTTAGAGACTCTGAGATGCTAATTAAATTAGCTCATTTCTGTTACTTGCAATTAATAACCCTGTCTGATAAAACCCATTATTGCAATAGATATTTTTTATGGAGGGCATTTTTAAACAGGTGTAATTTCTGAGGTTAAATATGCTTCAGAGCACTTCTTTTTTTCTTTTTTTTTTTTGTGGTGAGAAAATGCTTTTGTCACAAGGAACTACACCAAGCTAGCAGGAGAAAGGAATAAACATGCCACAAAGCAACCAAGTCTTTGAATACGAATCTTCTGCAGATGTCTAATAAACTTTCCCTTCATTCATTTTGTAGTATTGTCCTGGCAAATATGTTATGTTTATGGGGAAAACTTTAGGCATGAATGATTGAAATGACTACAGGATTTTATGACATCTTGAAAAAAATAATAACTGAAACCAAGAGTATTTTGAAGTTAACAGTAACATACAGTCACCCTCAGGGATGTCTGTTTCCTTAATCTTTCATCTTCAAAATTATGTCCTTTAATGGTCCTTTTTTTATATATGGGTGTGTGTTCCTTTGACATGAGTATTTAATCCGCTTAAGGGATGCACCTGGAAATCTGGAACTTTCTCTCTTGATGCTGTTGGCATTTTAATTAGAAGCTGTATTTTCCAGAATGTCTAGGCCTAGATAAACATTTTTACAAAAATTTGTCAGAAAAAATTTAAATATTTCATCAGGGAAATTAATCTTCATTTTGTTGACGAATAGTAATATACATATTGTTTTTCTTTAATGAATAATTAGAAGGCTCTGGAGTGTTTCATTGGCTACAAATTACCTTTGTCTTTCTTAATATTTTAGCCTGAAATCTTGAAAGATTAAATTTATTTTAGTTTTTTTCCTCTGTTTTGTTTAGAAAAATAAAGAAAAGATAATGAAGGACCATAAGGAGCCAGTCAGAGTGGGGTAAATTCTCTCTTAAAGGTGCTACCAGAAGTCCTCGGAAAGTTTCTGTTCATCTTTTGACTGGACACTGACATCCATAAAACCTTCCTTATTCCACTATCCTCCATAACTACATCGTACCTACCTCCCCTGTCCCTACAAGACCACGGGTTTTGCTCTACCACCTTCCTACTGTTTATCTTCTCCATGGCTATGTTAAATCAAATGAACCTCCCAGAACCTGCACACTTGCAGGGACCTGCACACTAGGGACTCACATTCTCCCTAACTCCTTTCCAGAACAATAACTGTTTATTCATTTTTGCATTCATTCATTTGTTCAACGAAAGTAGAAAGTTTCTGATTTACCCACTGTGGGCAAAGCATCATGCTGGGTGTTCTACATCCGATGGGGGATGGAATGAACTTGGTCTTCACTATCATAGAATTTACAGTACCACAAAGAAGACTTTCCAGTAAAACAACACATAAACAATGATATAACTACTGGTACCTTCTTTGAAGGAAAAGAACAGAAAGCCAAAGAAAAGTTGGGAAAGATAGACTAACAAAGGAAGATTAATTTACGTTGAAAGATTAGTGAGGATTTATAGGAAAAGTTCACATTTAAGCTAAAAACTGTAAGGATAAGAAAGAGCCAGCATGTTGTGAGTTAGAAAGTCTGTGCAGGAACCTTCAGCACAAGTTTTGTGCTTTGGGGAACTGAGATAAGTTCAGCAGCTGGAGTAGTGAAAGAGAAGAGAGTTCAAATTGAAGTTCCAGCATAGAACAGAGGCCACAGCCCCTGGGGTCTGGTAGACCAGTTAAGAGTATAAAATGCTATCAGGTATAATCATAAGCTACAGAAGAATTTTGAACAAATAAGTCATATTATCCACTTAATGATTAAAGACTATTCATAATGTGGAGAATATGTTTTGAGGGGGTCTGGTTTATCTATGAACTCAAAATTTAGTATTATGCCAAATTTTACCCACCTCAAGGATTTATCTTACCTAACTGTTCCCAAGGGAAACCATGCGGCAGGTTGTTATGCTGATGCCAACTTATCTTGTAGAGTCATCTCCAATGTCATTTAGTCACAGGAAACTGCTTTTGAAACCATAACAGCATTTTGAGAGACAAGTGGCAGTGTGTCAAAAGTAGGCATGGTGGGAGTGTTAACCACCTCGTCCCATCAGGGAAAGCTTGAGTCCTGTCCCACCAATTCAACTTCCACTTGGTGAGGGAGTGCCCATGGGAACACTTGACCTCATGGCTCAGATAAGCAGATGACTCTGACATCAGGATGGAGGTAGCTTGGATACCATGGTAAACTTGTGTTTAGTCTCTATGAGGTCTCAGTAACAAGCAAGGGTCTCCTCTTTAAAAAAAAAATTACTTGCTGAGAAAATACAGCTTTGCTCTAGCTATGGAACTTGCCACAGGATCAAAACAACAAGCATCGCTTCCACAGATACTGTATCAGTTAGGTAAGACCCTTGCTGTAGTAAACAACTCCTGATTCTTACCAGTTTAACACAGTAAAGATTCATTGTTTATGTCCCATTGCAATGTGGGTTACTTGGAGGGCTGCGGGGAAAGAGAACTCTCTTCTCTAAGCTCCTCCATCTCTGTCTCCACCAGGTCCTCAGAGACCTCCCCATTCAGAAAGGTTTTGTGGACTAGGCTCGTAAATGGTGTATATCATTTCCATCAATCCCGTTGAGTGGGACTCAGTAGCCTGACCACACCTAACCGTAGGGAAGACTGAAAACAGTCATCTAGACATGTGATGAGGAAGAAGAGAATATGAACATGGACAAACACAAGCAGTGATTTGGCAAATATCTGAGCTCATTAGATCCAATTAGTCATAAAGGAATTGGTGACAACATCTTAATTAGATTCCAGTAACAGTATCCTTTTTATACAACTCTGAGCTTTGCCAAGTCAAAAGACATCATTTTATCAAGGTTTTCTTTGTAATGATGAGCAAGGGCTGCAGATTGCTGACCTGACCACATATAAAATAACACTCTTCCTTGGGCCTGGGGTTCTGTTGGCACAAAAGCAACTTTACATCAAAGTTCCATTCCAAACCTTTAGACCTTTCAGTGCCACTATCTCTCTCATCATTGCATTTTTTGGCTTCTATCCTAAATGCAAGTCCTATTACAGCCCATTTTCTCCAAGGCTCACATTCAAACCCCATGTCATCAACTTATCATCCCTTTGGTCTACCACAAGTCAGGTCTGATATCTGTGCAAGAGGAGTGGGAAGATAGTTGGGTAGGAAGAGTCTCAGACCATAGTGAGGTTCTGAAAAAGTCTTGGTCAAGCTAATAGGAAACCCCTAAGGAAAAGATGCTCATGAGAGGACTCCCATGTCTGGCAGAAATGGTGTGCAGCTGGTACAGGCATTATTCTTAGTCACTGGCTGTGAACATCCAGAGGGAAGGGTGGTCTCAGTGTGAGTGCCTTAATGCATCTCACAGTTGTGGCAGCTAGAGACTGTTATGACCTCTCTTCCCTGCAGCAGTTCTCTTGGAGGGATGAGAGGTATAACTCATGGCTACCACATAGGTCCTCTCAAATTTTTATAACTGTTCTACTTGTCTGTAATAATAGTCAACACAGATCCCTGCTTATGCCTCAAACCTACCCCACGTTTATCATGTTACAGCTGAACTGCTGCTAATGCTGTTTATGATATCAGCTAAGACCAACAGCCAGTGTTCTCTCACCTGGAACCCTATCTATGCTTGGCCAATGAAGCATGTCTCCACAAGGAGCAGATCAGCCTTTTGGAACTAGAGAATGGCTGCTTTGATTGTTAGTTGCCTTCCTTTTGTCTTGAAGGCAGAATACAGCTGATCCTCAATGCTCTAGAGAGATCAGAAGTGTGATTCAAAGAGAATGCCTGCTTAAGGCCAAATGTGTCCCCTAATGTTTCAGGGGTCCTTTCTCCTTGTCTAGCTGAATGCCACTCTAAGATGCCAGAGGATATTGTCAAACCCATATGCAGATCCCAAACTACTACCCTGAATTTTAGACAGAAACATTAAACCCCTCCTGCCCACTTCTCCCTGCTTTCCTTATCCTAGACAATGATCACACCATTCATTCCCCATTGCCCAGATTTAAAACCTAGAGACCACTCAAGATTCTACCCTTTCAATCCTTTCCTATCCTCAATCAAAATTTCACCAAATCAAAAGGATTCCACCTTTTATATCTCTTCTCTCCACCCTCCTCTCAATCTCTCATCGTAATTCACCTGGATTAGTACAAAAAGCTTCTCTCCACTCCTGCCTCCAGCACGGACAGTTTTCCTTTACTGTACTGCCGCAGTGACATTTTCAAATTGAAAATCTGATAATAGAAGTGCTATAAATCCTTCAGTGACTCCCTACCGATTTTAGGATCAAGTTCCAACACTCCAAGTGAATGCCCAAGGTAATAAATGGTCTAGACTTGCCTATATCCCTAATATTATCTCTTCCTGCTCTCTCTTGAGTCCCTCATTCTGGGCATATGAAGCACTTTAGTCCCTCGAGCACAACATAATGGTTCTTGTCTCCATCCCACTGAACATGCTGAGCCCTTGGACAGGACACCCTTCCGCACCACCACTTCTCTGCTAAGTCTCACTCTTCTCTGAATCTCAGATCAAGTCTTACCTTCTCTGGGAAGTCTGGCTTGAAGACTTTTCTCTTTCCTCTGATAGCAACCACCTGTCATCATACTTACCCCATGGCATGTTATAAAAAAGAGTAAAGGTCTGTCTGCAAGCATGCTTAACTCTTATTTTGTTTTGTTTGTTTGTTTCAGCATATTATGGGGGGACAAATGTTTAGGTTACATGTGTTGCCTTCCTCCCTCCCCCCCGCCCCCGGAGTCAGAGCTTCAAGCCTGTTCATCCTCAGGATGGTGTGCATCACACTCAACTCTTGAGGAAGTTAACATGGTTTATTCACCTCTTTGTCACGATACCTACAAGAAAGAGTCAGGGAGACAATGGGCTAATAAATGTTTGAATTCACTTCTTTGCTTGAGTTGTCACCACAACCCCTTCTTCTGAAATTGTCAGTCATAGACCTTCCAAAATTAATAAAGTTTTCAAGCAAATTACATTAACATACCTGGAGAAATAGAAATGGATCAAATTGATTATTTGAGCCAGGGTGAGAAGCCAAAATATTTAGTATAGTCTAGTTGATTTAAAAAAAAAATCTAAATTCATAATTATTCAGCAACTCCTAAGGATCTCTAAGTTTTTAAAATCATTCCATCTTAACTTAGACATAGAGTTTTCATTGACTTTTACTATCAATAACAACAGATACAACAAGGATGTGCACATTTTAAGTGCAGCAGAAGCAGAATGCGAATGCCTTGTGTTTTGTGATAATTTGTATTGCACAAAAGTTCCTTTGCAGATTACAAATACTTAACCTTAAGTTATCTTACTGAATCTTTAAAATCATCTGGTGAAGAGTACATCCTTAATCCTATTGTATAGATGAAGATACCAAGACAAGAGAAATCAAATTTGCGCAAAGTGAAGCACCTATTAAGCTTAAAGTGCTACTGTTCATGCCCATTTCCTTCATTTTTCTATTGATCATGATTCTATATATAATTCTCTGTCACTCATTAAGTTTTCTTCAACATACAGCTAATTTAATAGGAGTATTCCAACTGGATTCTTAATTATTAAAAGCAACAGAATTCAATGGTTAATAGCACAAATTCTACAGAAAGCTGAGGCTTAAAGCCCAGCTCTGCCACTCATTATTTGTAGGACCTGGACCTTACCCCCCTGTGCCTCAGTCTCCTTATCTGCAAAACAGTGATGATCCATAGCACCTTCCTCATAGAGTTGTTCTGATTATTGAATAAGATGATATATATAAAGCACTTAGAATGAAGCCTGTACAAAGTAAATGTTAATTTTTATTATATTTATGTAATATAAAAATTAATGATTTTACAGAAATAAAAACCTATGAAATTAAGTTGCATCACACACACACACACAAAATGTGCTTATAGGGTACAATTTTCTTCCAACTAAACAGTGCTACTTACCTGTACATTCCAAACTAATCAGACCTTCATTTAATTACGTTTAAATATGGATACAAATGGGATCACTTAAAAACCTCATTTTAAATGTGATTGACATCTAGTTTCATAAAGTTTTTAAATCTCTTTGTTTACATTTTAAGAAAGTATCATTTTCCTTTTCCTAGCTAAATTAACAGGCTGTATTCTGTTTCAAATAATTTAGGTGTTTATAAAAATAAGTGAAAATAGAAATGTTCCATTTATGGAAATTAATGCCTATGGATATAAGTAATAATTGTCATAATTTAACTTTAGATTTGATAAATATTATAAACAGAAAAATAAAAGGTTCTACATAATAATTTTTTCCTCTTTGTCACTTGAAAAGTACATGGGTAAGCTATGGGTAAAGATTAATATTATATTTTATTAAATATAATTTTGATGGTGTTATACAAAATCAGAAATACGTATTAAGTCAAATTTAATTTCATTATAAAATAATAGGAGACATTTCTATCATAAAAAATAGGAAGAATTATTAATAGTACTTCCACACAATAAAATACTTCTGTTGTAACCTTCAAAACTCAAATGATTGTATATCTACTTAAAATATTAAGCAAGAATAACCATATTTTGAAGTTTTATTATTTAATTTTATAGTATTTACCATAGTGAGTAAATAATGAGGATTAAGAAAAATGAGTAACAGATCATGGATCTTGGCCTGGGCAAGTCTGCACTCCTCTTGGGGAGGATGGGAAAGGAGAGTGATGGGAACAAGGTAAATGCAGCTGAGAAAGGAGTTAGAGGTCAGAGAGCAGACAAATATCTGTTTCAAAAGAACATATGAGTTGTCCTAACTGTACAAATATTTCTACCAAGCAACCAAAGAATTCCCACGAAGTCATGGCCAAAACACCCAGGAGGTAGAACAAAGAGAAATGAGAGATATTAATCAAGCCATTTCACCACCAGTGATGGGGAAACAGCAGCACTGAACCCACAAGAGGACCAGCCATCGTGAATAGCCATCTTGGACATGCTTGCTGAACATTCAAGCTATTTAACCGGCCAGTAAGTGGACACATTTCCTCACCATAGTGATTCAAACAAATGACTCCCACAGAAAATATTTCTCCCCAGCACTCTGGTGTTAGTCATCTAACTTTGGTTATCGGAGACTCTAGTTGAGCTAGACATGAAAAGCAGTCATATAATTGTTTAAAAAAAATTAAGGTTAACATTCAGGATAATGGCATAAAAACCTTTCTCAAAAACCAAGAAAATCCTACACTTTTCTCACCTGCTCTTTTTCATCTCAATTGCTTTGAAAAAGTCATTTCCTTTTACTCAATATGTTCTTTCCACATTGTCTTGCTGAAAAATCCTCCTTATTCTTTAAAAAGCGGCTCAAATGTCACTCTCTGACAAAAGCCTTCTCTCAGTTCTGCAGGCAGCATTAACCAAATCCTTCTCTGTGCCTTGTCCACATTTTTATTAGGACATTTGTCATATCACTGTAATTATTTCCAGGTTAGTCTGTCTAGTAGGCGATGGGTCGCTGGGATGAATAAATGAGTGAGTAAATGAATGAATGGAATGTGTTTCAGAAGGAGGAATTATTGCTTTAGCCTCACTTAACTCCAAAAATAGCTTTCCATTTTCTGGGATTTCTAAAGCTTTGTGTTTATTATTTTTTTAATTAAATAATTGGGGACAACAGGTGGTTTCAGTTTAACTAACCTAAAATTCACTGTTCCGAATCCATGTATTCATTTTTCTTTCTTCTTGGTGTTAATAGCATGCTTTGGATCAGTGACCCATTCCTGTAGAAAGGAAAGGTCATTCAGATTTTTATTAAATCCTGGCAATTTGCTCTTTAGCTCTCTTTGTTGTTTTGCTTACTAGAGTCTTGTGAATAGCGAATACCATGCTCTTCTGGAAAAAAGAAAAAAAACTTCACAGAGCTCCCCATCCTGCTTGAAATGCTGAACAACTCTTCATTTGATTTACTGGAAAAAATGAAATGCTGCTCAATGTGCACTTCCTCCTGAGTTAAATCTGGTTAAAGAGGAGGAAGGGGAAGGGTGCTTGGTACCCAAAAAGCTCAAATTATCCTGAAAAATCAAATTTATGAGAATTTTAATTCATGTAAAGACTAAACCAAACCTTTTTCTCCTACTTCATAGGCAAGACACAAAGAAGTATGGTAGTCAAAAGAATATAACCAATTTCTTTCCTCTTCCTTAATGAGGAATTTTAAAACTAGGAAGGCTTGTATGTGAGATCATTATGTTATATACGTGGAAACAATGTCTTTTTAAACACTCTCTCTCTAATTCATCAGAATCATAAGGTTGACCTTTTGAATTCAAGCTAATTTAAATATCTTCTTATGGATTGTTTTCTTTATTTCCATTCCAAAAGTAAAACTCTAGTATACAGACAGGGCCTACAAATAATGCCAAAATGAAGTTCTAAAATAGTTACTGGTTTATTTTTGTTGAATTGCAATTTACTCATGGATTTCCAACTTAATACTATAGACGATAAGAAGTCACCGGGATTGGACCTGCTTTATTGGCAATACATTAAATAAGAAGAATTATCTAGAAATTATGCCTGAAAACACTCCTTTATTCATTCAACAAATATTTATTATTGTATTTCTACTATGTGACAGACACATAGTAGACACACTGACATAGGTGCTAGAGACTCAGCAGGGAACCAAGATGGAAAAAACATTTGTCACAAAACTTACAACCTACTGGCAAGAAATAGGATATGAAGATCATCAAATAAATTGTGTGTGTGTTTATGTGATGTTAGACGGCAATAAATTTATAAGTTCTGAGGAGAAAAGTAACATGAGAGGGAAAAGAAGAGCTAGATTCCTTATCTATTTTAAACAATGTTATTAAAATAATTTGTAGCTTAAAGATGTGCACGTACAGTTATAGTTTGTTCAAAAAAAATAGAAGGAGAAAAACGTCAATTGCTGCCATCTGTTTTAACCACTTGAAATCTGGGCATTGAATTTGAATTGTGGAAAAAATGAAGAGCAGATGTTAATGAGTGATTCCAAAGGCCACTGATTGCATCGAATGAACTGGAGATTCAGTAACATCCCTCAAGCTTAACTTCAGTAGCACGAAGCCAGATCTGATTAAGTGCTGACAGTGGGCAGCCAGAGACAGGTGTCATTTTAAACACTGACCTTTCTCCTTCAGGGCATGATGTCAAGTCAAAGTTATAACAGAAAGGAAGTATTCACTAGAGAAAAAATATAAATCAGGACAATGATCTCTCAAGAGCAAATTAAAGCAGTAAGTCAGCTAAAATATACTTACAAATGTCCATTGGCAAAGTGACACAATCTAATGGGCTTTTCTTGATATAAACAATACTAATTTAATGGAATTTTCCAAGTTAAAGGTATACTACTTTATTATTATAATTATTTCAAAATATTAAGTAGGTACAGGTGTTTTTATTACATGGATAGCTTATAAAATGCTTAAGTCAGGGCTT
>VBSM01001562.1:62118322-62164369 GCA_008086735.1 Cheirogaleus medius
TGCTACCAATTTGTGTAAATTGATTCTATAACCTGAGACTTTGCTGAATTTATCAATCAATTCCAGGAGTCTTTTGGCAGAGTCTTTAGGGTTTTCATATCATCAGCAAATGGGGATAGTCTGACTTCCTCTTTCCCAATGTGGATGCCTTTTATTTCTTTCTGTTGCCTTATTGCTCTGGCTAGGACTTCCAGTACTATGTTGAATAAAAGTGGTGACAGTGGGCATCCTTACTGAATGGGGAAAACCTGAAAGCATTTCCCAGAAGAACTAGAACAAGGCAAAGGTATAGCACTTTTCTACCCTAAAGCAACCTTTTAAATCACAATGCTCAACTCTATCTTTTCTCTTTTATAAAAATTTTTAATCATTATGGGTACATAACAGTTGTATATCTTTATCGAGTACATTTGATGTTTTGATACAGGCCTACAATGTGAATTGATCAAATCAGGGCAATTGGGGTATTCATCACCGCAGGCACTTATTTCTTTGCTAAACTCTATTTGTCAAAGGAAGAAATAAGAGAGTGGGATTAAATAATATGCTCAAGATTATACAAACAGTAAGCTGTAGGAGGAAAAGCAATTTCTAACTTCAATTTTATTTATTTATTGAATTTATTCAAATACTTAGTAAGTGCCTATTACATACTGAGTCCTGCACTGTGCTGTGAAGATACACCTGAAAGCAAGGAAGTGAAGTCTCTGCTCTTGCAGAGGTTTCCTTCTGCTAAGAGGATACAGATGATAAAAAAGGAAACAGATAAGTCAGATGACTTCAGATATTGATTGAAAACAAGATAATGTGATAGAAAACAAAGGCAGGGGACGACCTTAGAAAGGCCTCTTCGAGGAAATGACATATGACGTGAACTGTGAATGACAGAAAGGACCCTAGGAAGTAAGGACTTAGGGGCAAATCATTCTAGGAAGGTTCTTAAAAGGAGAAAGACCATAACCTGTAACTTCTCAAAGCAGTATTTAGAACACTAATTTCTTAATTATCCAGAATAAGAAAGAATGAACTACTTTATCGTCAGCATTTCAGAAGAAAACAGCAGTCTTTGAGTTAAGTGATTCTGATTCAAAATAATACCATAAAGAATTTTTTAAAAGGGAGGAGGAGGGGAATAGTCAAATGCCATAAATTTGAGGCTCACCTGTCTTCTAGTAACTCTTATTTCCAAAATAATATTTCTAAACCACATTTCTAAAAGAAAGGAGAAATAATATGCATATAACCATTGCATCAAGATTTCCTAAAAAGGAAACACAAAGAATAGGAACAAAAAAAAAAGCTTAAAGGTTAGCAGATCTGAAGTCTTTGGTATCCAGACATGATTTATGTTACAAACAAAAGCAGTAAGCTTGGGCCACAATACAAAAGTGGAAGCCAGATGAACTCGGAGCATTGTGACTTCCCCAATAAATCACAATTACCAAAACACCAGTGATAAATAGCTAGAATCTCAGAGCATTTAATAGCTTTTACCATTGGTTGGTTTCTTGACTATTTGGTTCTTTCCTTCAAAAATTGGTGTTTTGTAGCTCATCCCTGATGCATTAATATTTAATTGTGAACCCTTGGAGACACCAGACACCAGTTACGAAATTTCCAAAGAATTTGCTATTTATAAACAAGACTGGAGCACTGAAGAAAATTCTCTCCCATGAATCTATCTTACATTTTAGGAGAGGAGAAAGGCTCCAAGATAGATGTAGAGCAAAAAAAAAAAAAAAAAGTTGTTTAAAAGCTGAAAGAAGAACTTATATACATAAGGAGGGAACATAGCTGGTTTTCAGTTTCAATCTGAAAATCTCCTAAACAGCAGCTAAGTAAGTTATGTATGTATCAAAGAAACATAACTCAAAAGAATAGGTTAAAATACTAGAGTTATCAAGAAATCCAGTCAAAATATTTTTACATAGACATAAATAGTATTTCTAAAATTTTAATACTCTATCCTTGCAGAATGAGTGCAATAACATTTATGTTGTTTCTTCTAGTATTATCATGAACCAGCATTGGTATCTCCATTTCTGAGATGGTAACAACTGAGGCACTGAGGTTATTATAGAGGATAAAAATAAAATGAAGAAATGCCAGAATCAGAATTATATCTAAAAATCTTTGTTTTTAATGTTTTCTTTATAATTACTGGACTGAAGTATTTCTCTTTACACTGCTAAAACGTACTAGTTGACCATAACGTTAGCGCTGGCTTGACATAGCAACATGTGAAAAGAAATCTTATACTCCAACAGTATTTATTTCCAATTCTTCCAAAAGTTGAGCCCAACACTTATTTACAGTCGATGCTGCTTCTGTAACTTACACAAATCAATCCTGCAGTTATTGTGACTGGGATTCCATTCATAGTAAGAGCCTGCTCACCATTACCCTGAAATTTCTTTCTGTTTTTGTCCCCACTGACTTCAGTGAGTGCTAAAGGCAAGAGAAAGATTTTTAATGAACCATGAATGGGTGTTGTAAGCTACTGTGATTTTATGTAAAAAAAAAGTTTCAGACAAAACTAGTCTTGAGCAGAGATGTGAAGTACAAACGTTTCTCCTCATCACTGTCATCTCTGTCTCTCCTTTCTGGTTTGTTTTACTCGGTTTGGTTAAATTAGTGAGTTGATTTGTTGGTGGCTTTAAACCCAAACATTGCTGACACTAGCTAGGAAAAAACACAAGTAGGAAGAGCCCTATCCCAAATTTCACAGTTTCACATGGGAGAGGTTTTCTCATCCTCCAGGTTTGCTCCTGAATTTTAACAACACTGCTAAACATAGGAAGAGTCAAAGATCCACATAGCGCCCAAAGTGTGTGGATTTTGATTCATTTCAACTCTCCAAGGAAATATATCTCTACTCCAATCACCTCACACATTTGCTTCTATGAGTTCAAGCTTTAACTTACAAATTAAACAGAAATTACGGATCATGCATATTTGAAACAACTAGTTAAAATGTTTCCTTCTATGACATAAGATGACTGCTCACCAGATCCCCTACCTTTCCAAGACACATAACCCCATTTACTGGCACATAAAATCCCCCAGCAACACATTCTTTTAAAAATACACATCTTTGATTTTTTTTCCATAAGAAATACACAACCTAAAGCTATACATAAAAGTCTTCCTTCCACCCTGTTCTTCTTTCTGCCCAGTTTTCCAACACTACCGCTACTACCACTAACCAAGCAACCACTAATACATATTCCTGTGAATCCTTCCAGAAGTTCTAAGGGGTGTGAACACACACATATACACACCCCCACACAAGTATATATCCCCAGAACTGTACACTTTTTATTTTATGTAATTGCTGAGACACTATACCCCAGTGCCCTGCATTTCTTTTGCTTTATTCCATAGGATCATTCTATGCACATATGGGAATAGCTTCTCCTTTCTTTCATAAGGGTTCAATGCAACTCATCCTGAGGGGCACCTCTTATATTAACAAGAACCAAATGAAAACATCCTGAGTTCTCTCATTTATAAAGTTCTTCCTGCTTTTGCACTGGATTCTTACAATTTTCCCCCAGTCACATGCCAAAGTTCCAGCCCCACCCTCACCTTCTTCCCCTACTCAGACTGCCACCTTGGACCTTGGCCATTGTCCGTGTTTACTTCTGATGACCACGGAGGTATCCAGCTCTTAGGCCTTCTGACCTATGCCTGAACTTGACCCTTATCAACTATGAATGTTCTCTTTAAGTACATGGCTCACTAGTAATCACTGAGTTTACATCCATTCTCTGGTCTGGGCTTTTCCCTGTCTTTCAAAACTATTAATTTTAAATACCAGCAACATTTCAGCACTTCTTACCTCAGTTGTTGATCCCAGGACAAATGCTAAGGTATACATTTGTATCTTTCTTTGTTAACACAAGATCATCATGTAATTCTTTTCCTTCTATTTTATTTTAATACCATTTTGAACTTCAAGAAGGAATCTTTTCTCTCACATACTTAAGTTTTGGGTTTAAATTCCCATAGCCAAGTTCCTCTGCTCAACTATGAAAATATTACTAAGGGAGTATATTAGTTAGGGTTCTCCAGAGAAACAGAACCAATATGTTCTTTTATATGTATGTGTGTGTGTGTGTGTGTGTGTGTGTATGTGTATAAAATATTGGTTCTGTTTCTCTGGTGTGTATATGGATAGAGAAATAGATCATGAGGAATTGGCTCATATGACAATAGAGGCCAATAAGTTCCATAAATTGCTGTCTACAAGCTGGAGACCCAGGAAAGCCAATGGTGTAACTTTAGTTCAAGTCCTTAGGCCTGAGAGCCAGGGGAGTCAATGATGTAGATCCTAGTCTAAGGGCAGAGAAGACCAATATCCCAGCTCAAACAGGCAGGAAGGAAGGGGGGTGAATCTTCCCTTCCTCTTTTCATTCTATTCAGGCCCTCAATGAATTGAGTGATAACCTCCCACGCTGGCAAGGGAAATCTACTTTACTAAATCCACCAATACAAATTTGAAATGCCAACCTCATGTAGAAATACCCTCACAGACACACCTAGAAATAATGTTCAATCGGGGTACCCTGGGGCCCAATCAAGTTGACACATAAAATTAACCATCACAGAAAATAATGTCTATGACTACTCTCTCTCACAACTCTTTTTTTCTTTTGGACATACTCCTTCCAAAAGCTTTTAGCATCTCTAAGATATGTTCTGACATCCTCTGAAACACAGAAAGGATGTCAAACAAGTAGCCATTTGTTCCAGGACCCTGAGTCTACCTGCCTCTTAAAGAATTCTATCTTCTTTATTTTTTCTTTTTTCTTTATTTTCTAGAAAAAGACAAAAGATGCTCTTTATCCTTCCCTTTCTTTCGACACTGTAATATTACTTGTCAGATAACTTACAGCTCTGCTTAGCCTTGAGGTAGCCTTAGGATACCAGAAGATGTGTGTTTTAAGGGTACACTAAAACTGCAAAAGAACAGAAATCATTATAGCCTCTTCATTGCTCCTTATTCTTCCATCTAAAAGGAGGGACACTCATTTAATGAGTCAGATTCCAGGCATGTCCCTGGGCTGTACATGCAAGGTCACTGTGGATTAATCATCACACCCATAGGTAGGGCTTTTTTTTTTTTTTTTGCTTTCTCCTTTTATGGGCCAGGAATAGTAAAGTGGCCCAAGCATTTCCCCACATGGGGGAGATCAAGTCATCCAGTGATCTCATTCTCTTTCACATATATTTCAGTCCACTAATCTCAGAAGTTATCGTCCTTGTCTTTCCTTGAGTTAATCTGGAGTGCAGTGCCAGTTTAGAGTCCAGGTTTAGAGATGGCAAAGATGTTTCTTAGGCTTCTGGTCTACATGCCATGTCCCAACCCCACTTTACCAGAGTTCTTGGCATTGGGCAGTTGAGGACAAAAAGTCCAACCAATAAAAAAATATACATTATTCTGCCTTTCTTTGCTTTTGACCCCAATCATGATCATTTGCCTTGGCAACCTTATGAGATGAGTGGCTATGTTCTTGTTAAAATTTGGATTCCAGACCACCAGTCCTAACACTCCTCAAAATCAGAAAAGCCCTGATCCTAAAGTTTAAATCCAGTCACCCTTCTGTGAATCATCTGATGTCCTGCTTGCCTCCATTGGGAACTACACAACACTTAAGTCTGTAGAATGTCGTTCAAAACCCCACCACCATGAACATCCTAAGTGGATGCTTTTCGTGCCCCTGTGTGTAGCTTATACTATTTCTTCTCCCAGGAAGCTTTCCCCAAACCTTGACCTCCACTCACCATTCTCAGTTACTCCATATATATCCACTGAGCATCTTCTGTACAGCAGCCACTGAGCCAGGTCTCAAGGAGGTTCGAGTAAGATACTTGAACCTCAAGGAGGTTCAAGTAAGATATACGAAGTCCCACCACTTCTAGAAATCTTATCAGATCCTTCTTGCTGTTAAGAATTTCTCCTTCTTTGCGTGCTAGTCTTCCAGTATTTGTTGTGCTTTGACTGCAGAAAGGTGTACATATTCCCTATTTATTCACTAAATGATAAGCCTCTGAGGGGAAGATACTAGTTTTTATTCATCCATGTATTCATCCAGTACCCTGAAAAGAGGCATATTTATAGAATTAGCTAATTATCTTATTATCACATGGGAAAGCCAAGCATGGGGTCTAGAGTTGATGGCAAATTTGTGATATTAACCAACATTTTTACTCCACTTATTTTGTTCCAAACACCTTGCATACATGAACCCAGTTTTTCCTCACAACAGCCCTATGAAATAGGTGTTATTAATTTACATAGATGAGGAAACTGGGACAAATAGATGTTAGATAATTTGCTCAAGGTCATTGCCCACTGATGGTAATTGGTGAGAAGAAAGCCAAGCCAACAAAGCTTACGTGAAGGGATGGGCAGGAATGTTTTACCTCACAGGATGTGTTCTAGCTTAATTTTCTCACAGTTTCTTAGAAGGGCAGAGACCCAGGGGCATCCCAGACACACCAGCCTCATTGTTAGAAGGGGGAGTCCCCCTGAACAAAAGGATGAATAAATCAAAATTACTAAGCTACAGTACAAAGAGCCCTTAACTAGAATTCAAAGGACTTGAGGTTTTCCCTGGCTTTGCCACTTCCGAAGAGGGTAATTTTGGATAAGTGACCCCATTATCCTCACTTTTCTCATCTAGAGATGGATTAATAATGCTTACTTTGTAGGATTATTGGGAAGGTCAAATGAGAAAGTAAACAAGAAAGTGTTTGACTTTAGCAGATCAGTGTATAAATTAAAGAAATTGTTATTTCGCAGTCTTACGGCAGAACAGACTCTGGCTGGTAGAGTTAATAGACTTGGAGTTTGTTGAGAAGTCCTGGTGAGGAATCTTTAGTGACAGAGATTTAGTGCAAGGCCCAAGTCGCTTCCATGATCCGTATGGAATTCAGCTTTTATTGTGTTGAGACAGCAGAGGAGCGGGCAAATAGGGTCTACTTGACTCTGGACATTTTCCTCCCCATTTTCAGCACTAATGAAGAACTTGTTCCGGTAAATAAAATGACTTTAATCTATATTTAAAATCCAAGTTGATATTTTGTTCTTTTTTTAACTTGCAAGACTTGGGAATTACAGGCCAGAGCTGACAACATTCGATGTTCTAAGTAAAGATCTTCACAAAGGATGCAGAAACCTCTGTAGCAACTAATTCTAGTTCTTTCTATTGAAGCTGAATCCCTCTAGCTGCAGCCCCTGTTTCTCTGGCTTGTTTTAGGAGGGAACAGCTGGTCTGCAATCTCCATATAATACCCATTCTTGGATGTATTAAATCGTCATGCATATTATCTGTGTTACGTATTCTGAAAAGTAGCAGGCTCTTAGCATTACCCGCAGTCATTTTTCAGTCTTGTGCAAAATACACCCCTGGGAGCTCTTAGCAGATGTTTGGTAAAATTATTGAAAGAAACAAGAAAAAAGGCTTTCCCCTATTTTGAATCCACAGTGAGGATATCTTTGAAAAACAGCCATAAGGCATCTTAAAGTCTCGAAAATTAGAAAATGCACTCTCTTTTGTGACTATCCTTGTCCAAGCAAAATGACACACCACAATTAAATTCCAAACAAATATGCCATTTTACACAGGAGAACATGTTCATATCACAGCCATTTTATCTTCTACATGTTATAATATTGTTTTTAAATCTAAAGATTTTGTGTATTTTTACCTCTAAAGGAATAAGCAGGGTCAGACTTTATGTAACAACCCAAATCAGGAAGCAAAGAAAGAAGGAGGGGGAGAAGGGAAAGGGCAGAAAGGAAGGGTGAAGAGACAGAAGAAGGAAAAGAAATATAATTTTTCTTGTCACTATGGTTTAAATGTGTCCCTTCCAAAATTCAGGTGTTGCCATTGTGATAGTATTAAGAAGTGGGGCCTTTAAGAGGTGATTAGGCCATTAGGGCTCCTCTGGTGTGAAGGGGATGCAAGCCCTTATAAGAGAGTCTTCATGCAGTTTTGTTTGGCTTGCCTTCTGCCTTCTGGCCTGTGGGGACACAGCAATAAGGGGATGCAGCAATAAGATGCCATCGTGGAAGCAGAGAGCAGTGCTCACCAGACAACTGAATTTGCCAGCACCTTGGTCTTGGATTTCCCAGTCTCTGTAACTGTAAAAAAATAAATTTCTGTTCTTTATGCATTATGCAGTCAGTGGTATTTTGTTATAGCAGCACAAACAGACTAAGACACCTGTGTGCATAGAAAATAGATGGCAATTTTATATCATCTTTTATTTTCTGTATCATACATTTTAATACCTGTGCTAGGAGAAAACTTGGAAGGTGGAAATCAAAATGAAAGGGGTATGTAGAACCAGATGAAGAAAAACATTTCCTTGAAGAAATACTAATCATTCTGTACTTGCATTGTGTTTATCACTACACAGGTTCTATTCATAATAACTATTAATTCCTTTTCTAATTTTGTAGACACAGAAACCATGGCCTTGCTACTGTTTTTCTGAAAGGAGACATTTTTTCCTGCCACCCAGTGATGTTCAAACTCATTTCTCATAAATATCTTGCTGAGTATAAGACACAATTCATGCTATAGCAATTGAGAAAGGTTATATGGCTCCATAATTCTGTGCTTTGCTTAGAGCTTAACATGTGTGCTGTTTCTGAGAAGAGAAAGAAGTTTCCAAACTATTCACTTTCATGAGCATTTTAGTAAGTAACCATCAAGAACTAAGAAAACAGATCAATTCCCATTGGCACCCTACAAAGGTAGAGATTGAACTTTTATACTGTACCCACAATACATACATGCCAAAGAAACCCAGGACTCAGATTTTGAGTATAGGACAGAGAATGGTGGGCACTTAGTGGAAATGAACTTCAGTTATGTTCCTCATCACATGGTATTATGTACAAACAGAATGCTTTTTCTCTCACCACATAAAGGCACCAATGTTGTCACCAAAGACAAACATCCCTTATATAAGAGTAAATTCTATTCTTTGATAATTACAAGTAATTCATAGCCATGGGGAAAATTTTTGAAAGTACAGAAATTATAAAGACAAAATTCAAACTCTTCTTAACTCTTTCGTACATTTTCCTCCTGGATTTTTTTTTCTTTAACAACAGTAATTTGCTGTCTCACAGTTCTGGAGGCTAAAAGTCCATAATCAAAGTATTGTCAGGGTTGGTTCCTTCTGGAATATATTTTACACCTATAAAGGTTATTTCTTTCTTACAAAATTTGGATTACTTTGTAAATGCCATACTTTTCACTAATATGATATCATAAGCCCCTTCTATGGCATTAAATGTTGTTCAAAAATTTGGATTGATGCATATTATTCCATTGTATAGCCATGACACCTTTTGTTCAACCATCCTTCTGCTAGACATCTAAGTTGGTTCTAATTTTCCAATATTAAAAATAAATATTCAATAGGCAAGCTTATACATAAATCTTTGCCTCATCTCTGATGGTCTCCTTAGGATAAATTCCTGAATATGAAATTACTAAGTCAAAGAGAAAACACATATTTTAAGGCTCTTATCTCAAATTATCAATTTGCCTTTGGAAAGACTGGACCAATTTAGTCCCACCAGCTAAATGAAGAGCATTCATTTTCTGTACCCATGGAAACCACTGTTCCGTTTATCTTTGATGATGTAAGAGTCATAACATGGTACCTCACTGTTAGTTTTATGTACATTTCCTTAACAATTCCATGATTGAACACTATGATTTCTATTGATCAAATATTCACTTCTAGTGATAAAGTCAACTGTTGTCACCTTGAATCCACTTGGCATCTTCCTTACTCATCTCAGGGACAGATGGAAAGAGAGAAGGTGGTATACTTGAATCCTGGATTTGGTTTGCTTCCTCTCTTTGGTAACCCTTTTGTTTATGGTACCAGCTTCATTCATGAAATATCATTAACTAATGAGGAATTAAGATATTTACTTATAAGTGTTGACTACAGTGAATCATCAAAGCATGTGAGCATCATAAATAGATTCTTGTGGATGCTAAGGAAGATGTTTATAAATTTCAAAATATAAAATGAAACCTCAGTCAGTCAGCTGTGAGAAGAATACTGCAAATCCCCATCACTAGGGTTTGTGTGGTCAGTGCTGAGTTCCAAGAGTCTAACGTCGATGTTCATATTGTAAATTGTGTGTTTTAATATTTTGTGTCTTTAACAATTTCATTAATAAGAACAACAATAACAAAAACAATTACTAACACGCCCTACACAGAACAGTGAATTAGATCCCAGATTTTTAAAAATAAATAAATAAATAAAAAGACATTTTCCTGTTGCTTTAATAGGATTGTGGAGGGCAAACACATCTCCACTACAGCAGAGTGCTAGATGTAATGAGAATATATTTTTGAAATATCACATAAACTGATACTTTGTAGATTTTTCTGAGTACAGGAGCCCTCCCTTATCCACAGAGGATGTGCTCCAAAGCCCCCAGAGGATGCTTGAAACTGCACATAGTACTGAATACTACATATACTATGTTTTTTCCTATATATACATGTCTGTGATAAAGTTTAATTTATAAGTAAGGGACAGTACTCTTGTACTTTGGGGCTATTATTAAGTAAAATAAGGGTTTCTTGAAATCAAGCACCGCAGATACCCTGACAGGTGATCTGATGACCAAGGCAAGTTAACCTACAGTGTGGATGCTCTGGACAGGGTGTGGACAGAGCAGATGGCATGAGACCAGAGCAGCAGGCAACCTAAAACTTATGAATTCTTTATTTTTGATATTTTTTATTTCATATTTTCAGGCCATGTTTGACCACGAGTAACTGAAGCCACAGGAGGTGAAACCTCAGATAACGAGTTTGTCTTCCATCTTTCACCTTTCGTCACATCCAACCAGCCTCATTCATGGCCTCAGGGGAGGGTGACCGCCAGACCAAAAGCAAAAGTGCTGAAAACACCCACTCTATTTTCTGGTTTTTTTTATTATGATTATTATTTTTTCAGCATATTATGGGGGTACAGATGTTAAAGTTCCATATATTGCCCTTGCCCCCCCCCTCGAGTGAGAGCTTCAAGCGTGTCCACCCCTCACTTGGTGCGCATCACACTCATTATATATGTATATACCCTTCCCCTCCCACCACCTGCCAGATGCCTGATAAACGTTATTCCTATATGTCCACTTAGGTGTTGATCAGTTAATACCAATTTGCTGATGAGTACATTTGATCCAGCAATCCCATTACTGGGCATCTTTTCTGTTTTGAAAGTCTATACTCTTAAGGGAGTAGAGACATTTCTGATTTGAAATCTGAAGGTTTGAGAAGTGAATTCTTCTGCCAAAACTTCCCTCTGGACATGGAGAAGGAAGGCAACAGGGGAACGGTGGTGAGAAAAGAGAAGCAGGTACACAGATGCTCATTGCGAGAGCCCATTCCCATGCCCTGCTATGGCATGGAGCAGCAGGATAATTCCCCCGTGCTCAAACCTAAGGGGCCATGCAGATGGGAACGGGGGCATTGCCACAGTTCCACGGGGATGTGGTAACTGAGAACCAGACAGCAGGATGGGCATCTGTTAGTAGATAACATCATGGACTTGAAGGCTTTATGCGTCCTTCACTGAGAGTAGTTTGGCACATCTTAGGTCAGATTCCCTAGCAAACGAATCTGACCTAAGGTGGAGGCTAGGGGCAGAAGCTTTATTGGGAAGAACATTTCCCCAATAGAGAAGTGAGGGAAGTCGACTGGACAGAGAGAAGCTGAGCTACGGTGCAATTACCATGGAGGCCTCAACCCATTGAGGCCAGGAGGATAGGCCTTGGAACCTCTCATCATTCAGTCTTTGGACATGGGCTACCTCTGGGGGTGGAAAGGCCACAGCCAGTAGCCAATGCTCCCAGCAACTTGGAGAATGAGTGAATCTGTCCCCTTCATGACTCGGAAAAGTATAATGGTATTCATTATAGTCCACCCCTTCTGCCACTTACTTCTTATAGTAATACATTTAGGGAAAACTTCTCCAGAATTCTGGTTGGTCTTATTCCTCGGGAAAGCATGCAAAAAGAAACTTATAAGGTAAACCTACAGACCCTGTCCCTGTAGGTGGTCTCAGGGCTGCAGTTAATACTCGTGGTTTCCCTCTATTACCCATTCTAGATCCCCTCACCCCTGGTTAGTAACATGGTGGTCTAGGAAGCTCGCCTGAAAGAGTGATACTGATGCTCTTACCTGAGGGATCTGAGCGTCTCGTCACCTTGTCGCCCCCAGACCATAAATGATGCACTTATGCATTTCACACCAAATTGCACAGGAGAGTCCCAAGAGTGGCTCGAGCAGACCACTTGTGTGTCAAGTTTGTATCTCTCTAGCCCTACTGGATGACAGCTGTCTATGTCCTCTTAAAGTTAGGATCAATTACCACTGCCTATCTTTTCCTTGTCTTCTGGTTTCTTGGACAAGTTCTATGGCAACCATAAATTAAAGTTCAATGAGAGTCTAGATGTGGTTCCTGGTGAAAACATTTTCTCCCTAGGAATCAGGACCTTGAGACACACAAATTCTAAAGTTATCAGGAGAAGCACACGAATTCCCACAATGGGGCACTGGCTACAACGGTTAGGTTAGTGAGGCCAGCTCTACAACTACCTCTTGGTTCCCAGACCCATGTATTCTACCTACTGGGAAAAAGCACCATAGGTTTGTCATTGATTTAGGGCATACACCATATCCTGGAGAATGAGACCAGGTGAAAGAGTATCATCTCCAATCTGGCTTCTCAGATGTGCCTGAGAAGCCTGGTCCATGTCTCAGGACAGCAGCATCTGGGTGGTGTGACATGTGTTATGGCCAAGAGATTCCATGGCCGTGGGTCCATGGCTGCACCTCCTTTGCCCTTTGCATCCCTTGGTCTGAGGCAATGTCCTGCAGGATCTTCTGTCAGTGGATGAAATATTCTGTCAGCCCTCAAAGAGTGGTGCTAAATGAGGTCCTCTGGGCAGGAAAGGCAACTTGCAACCAGAATATGTTGCGAACCCAGTCAAGATGAATTGCTACTCCATGCAGGGTAGAAGAAGTCCAATGCAATCAATTTGCTGTCAAGTGGCAGGTTGGTCTCCTTAAGGAATGTTGCTGATTCAGAAGTTCATTGTTGATCTCAGTAGCAAGATCAGCCTTAGTATGTGGGAGCCCATCCTTACCAGCACAGCTGCAGCATTCATGAGCCCATTGTGCCAGCTTCAGGTGGCTGATGACAGAGGTTGGCTGACATCAGCTGGACAGTTACTCTATCTACTTGGTAGCTTAGGCCATGTTTCCTCACAGCTGCTCTAAGATGGGCATTGACACAGAACACAGAGCTGCACGCATTGTGATCAACCCCAAAAACCTATCCATGAGCATCTTCACTCTTGACATTTTAGTCTTTCTCCTTCCAGGCCCCTGACAAACTATTCATGTTGCTCTGCTCATAAAATCATGTTTACTCCTTATTTGACCCATTTCTCTTTCTTTACCATTGGGAGAATTTACCCTCACTACTAGCTTTCAGAACACTTGTGAATGGGACTATGATATAGCATAGTCCATTTTCAGCTCATACCCACAAATCAAGCTGGCCATCTGTAAATGAAGCATGGTTTGTAGATGACATTAGCTGTCATGAGGGACTTCCCAGGAAACCATCAGTGGGAGGTGAGAGAGAGGCAGCAGTGCAACATTTTAGGCAAAGTGGGAATCATGACAACCTTTCTTTCAGCTCACTTTTGTCCTCTGGCCCTTCTCATATATAGTCCAAGAGGTAGCACTACCAATGTAGGATGTGCTGCTGCTGGGTCCACCCAATCTTACAAAGTGGTGGTTCTGAAAGAATGTGGATCGTGATGTGTTTTGGCCACAAAGTCACATGATGTCTCTACCTGCATCCAGCTGACAAAGCAGCAAGGCACAGTCATCTGCTGCAGATGCCATGGCCTAGCTCTAGAGCCTTTGAGTCTTTGTTGTAATTCCCTTATTGGGTTTTGCAATAAACTCCACAGTGTGTCTTTTTCCCTTTGGTGTCACAGGATGTGCTTACCCAAGTGACAGGCTCCTTGCACAGCAATCTGGACTTGCTACGGGACCATTTCCTACTCTGGGCCCCACTCAAAGCTGTCAGTTCCATGTCCCCCGGTAAATGGATCAGAACAGCATATCCAAGTGTGGTATATGCTGGCAGCAGACGATACCTACTAAATATTGTGCTTCTCCCTTAATGGTAGGAGATACAAGATGCAAAACTGCATCCTTTTCTTTGCAGGGGAATTCACAGCATATTCTAGACCAATAGATCCCTAAAACTTTACTGATGTGTCAGCCTCTTGAGACTTGGTAGAGTTTCTGTCCCACCCTGTGTAACATATACACCTTACCAAGGACTCCTAGTCCTTGCCATTGTTTACTTACTCAGTCCAATTAACGTGATCTCATTAGTATAGTGGGCCAAGGTTTGCAGAATGTCCAGGTCTCTTTGAATGATAACTAAATATGGGAGAGCTAACTATCCCTGAGAAAAGACAATAAGTGTATACTACTGTTTATCTCATATGAATGCAATTGCTTCTGATCCTACTTCCTGATAGGAATGGCGGGGGGGACGCATTCACCAGATTAATAGCTGCATGCTATGTACTGAGGCTGTTAATCTGCTTTAGTAAAGTGACTGATCTGGTCCAACAAATATAATTGAGATTATTACTTGGTATAAGGCTGCCTGGGTTGAAATCCAAACTTCATCATTAAGTACTTAGGGTAAGTTATTTAATCTTTCTAGGCCAATTTCTACATGCATCAAATGAAGATTATTATAATAACTGAATTATAGGATTGTTGTGAAGATTAAAATTACAAAAGTCATACAAAGTATTCAGCACTGGACCTGGCACACAGTAATCACTCAGTAAATATCAACCTTCATACATCTGTTTTACCATCATAGAGTTAAAATGCAGTTTGATCTGTTAAAATTCAACAAAAATACAGTTTTCTATTACATAAAGTATTTGAAATGAAATGAATCTGGCCTACATTTAGATTGAGGTGCAATCCTGCAGAAATATGAAACAGGGTTAATTTTGATACCACCAACACTGCCATTGATCATAAATTATTAATGGAATTTACAAATCAAATACATGATTATTAAGGTAAAACATTTGCTCAGCTATTGTTAATCTAAATTGTACGCCACTTGCAGCAGTTGTGCTATCAAGAATTTAGTAATCAGGCATACCGGATGGCTTCCTCAATGTTTGTTTTTAACTCTTGTTCTAGAGAACAAGAACTAACCCATTCCCCTATGTATGTACCTACATAGGTTTGGCAAGTTTCTCCATCCAGAATCTCATTTATCACTACATTTTCCCCACTATGCTAGAAATTCAACAGCTATATGGAATGAGAAATCATATGAAGAAAATGAAACCTCCTCTTGCTCATCATGGAGAAAAGAAACTACATCTGCCATAACTTCCATGACCTGCTGGCCACAAAGCAACTGTGCATCGCCCAGTCTTCACTGGGATTGGTTTAGTGGAGGAAACAAAGCAGAAGCATAGATCAGCACTTCACATTAATGTGATAGTCTCGCTACCTGCAAGACAGATGGGGAGGGTTGTGTGAGAGTTATACAGTCGGCCTCCTGGCTCCCCGGGTGATGGCAGAATGCTGATCACACACTTGTGGTGAACATGCAGCTTCCAGAGGAACTAGCTCACTGCCACAGAGCCTTAGCACCTGGCTGCGTTTTGAGCTGGCAGGGGCAGTCTCCAGATTCTATGCTGCAAAATCACAGGAAGGGCTGTTTATAAACCCGTGAAAAGAGGAAGTTTCTTTCAAAGGAAAAGGCTTTAAAGGAACTCCAGCTGCCTGGCACATAGTCAGTTTCCCCTGCTTTCATCTCCCTGCGGCTCCTGCAGTAAGTAATGCAGAAATGACCATTGTATGGATAAAACACTACAGGGTGAGAGGGAGAGAGTTCTCAGGAAGTGAAATAATACAGCCAATTTACTAGCACCTTCATTTGGGGTCTGGTGGACACATTTCCTCCTATATTGCTGAATATCTAGACTCTATGTGAAAGTTACCAGATGAATATTCTTTAACCCCATTTTATCTGCAGTCTTTGAACACACTGCAGGCATTTCAGTGCTTAATAAAACATGGCAGTAAGGCAAAAGGAAGGTCTGTTCTGGATTTCCTAGGAAGCTCTAAGTCAAACGTTTACGGCAATTTCAAGTGGGTAAGACAGAACTCAATCACTGCTCCTCTTCACAGTCATCAAACACCTTGTTGATTTCATGCAATTTACCAACAAGACAAAGAACTGTCACACTGCAGTGCAACTCTTCAGCATACAAAATATCTAGTGAAACCACTGGGAAAATAAGTTTTAATAGTAGCATCTCTAACTATAGCTGGTTTAAACAAGTTTAATCTCTTTTCCAGTTTTTCTGTTGTTTTATATTACAGAGCTTAGGGTGCATCTGAATTATTGCCAAAAATGACCATGGTTTTAAATTATACTAAACACACCTAGACACACACACACACACACAAACACATACACACAAACATACTTCATTTGAAGAAAACACCAACAGATTTTATTCCCAGAAACTGATAGAATGAAAGACATAGAAAGAGAGAGAAGAGAAAATGCAAAGATTCATTCTTTACACTCTGTGTTTAAATAGGTTTTCTCCCCACCTCTCTTTTCTCAAGTGTTAAGAATATTATTTTGGAATGTTGCCACAGGACTCCAAAGATTATCGCCACCGTATTTCAGAATCACACATAGGATTACAATCTCCATTCCAAGCTGAGCCCTAGGAAATGCCTTGTTCCTGCCATTGGTAATGAGGATCCCATTAATAAACACCTAGCATGGAAGTCATTGCAGATTCAAAGAAATCAGACACAAAGAGGTGCCCCTTTTCTTCCTTTAATTTCTCCCTGTGAGTCACTTCCAAGTAAACTCGTCTTACCTACCTCAGTCTCCTCTAGACACTTAATCCCGACCTACAATATTGAACATTCCTGACTCCTACATTCCACTGACCCGCTAATCCTTTAAATCTCTCCCTTCAGTCCCCTTTTCTACATTCCTTGGACTTATCAAACTTTTGTAATTCAGGATTAGTTTGCATATTTATCTTGGGTCACTCTGGGATACGCAAAGCTATTCTAGTGTTCAGGGTCTTTGTGTTCCCTGAAGCTGGAGGTAAGTGACATAGAAACCCAGATACTGGGACACTGTCAAGCGTCCTAAATGCTGAATTTAGGGTGCCAAATTTAGCAAATAAAAATATAGGACATCCAATTAAATTTGAATTTCAGACAAATAATATCTTGTGTATAAGTATATCCCAGGCAACATTTGAGACATACTTATCCCAAAGGTATTTGTTGTTTATTGGAAGTTCAAATTTAATTGGTTGCCTTGTAGTTCATCAGGCAACCTTAGATGTATGTGAACAGCTTGAGGAGGAAACCAAAGCTTAGTTATCAATGACATCCCAGAAGGACACCTCAACGTGGGACTATGGGGTGATAAAGGACCCATGTTCTGCCTCAAGAGTTTAGGATAAAAGAGCCTGTAGCAGAAAGAGCAAAACAAGGCATGCAGCTGCCCTTCCCTTTCCAAGCCCGCAGCCAGCATCCTTAATCAATCAAGACACCCTTTCTGGCTTCAACACAGCCACTCAGGCATCCATTACTAATCAATCAGACTTGGCTTGTGAGATGAAACCTTTTAGCTCTCCCTGGCCTAGACAGGACTAAGACTGTGGGAATATATAGAATTGCCCAGTCTTAGTTCCCAGGCAAATCTCAATGGGTTTTCCTACATTCTCCAGAAATCAGAAAATAAAATTAAAAACAAACAAAAAATAAAGCTATCGCCTTAAAAAGCTATAGAATTCTAGAGTTGTCGCTAGACAGCTCATTTGGGACCTTGATAACTAATGATTCTCTAGCAGTGGTTCTTAAAGTATGGATTATAATCCACATTGAACCTCCTGAAAAGGAGCACTCTTTCTTTAGTTCTTTTGGCTAAATGATTCATAATTCATATATTGTCATTTTTACATACATTCAAAGGTTATATATTGGCCACCTACTAAATAAACGATTTAAAGTTACTAAGTATTTTGTGCACAAAATTTGGCTCTTGCTTTAGTAAAGATCACTGATGGCTCCAATTCAGGGTCCTACATTACCAGGTAATGCTGGCAAGGTTGTGCAACTCTAATTGCGTAAAACTCGTGGAATTTCTGCCACTTTCAGGAAGCACACTTGATTATCAATGTGGTTTTAACTTGGTCATGGTTCCCAAATGCCTTCTACTTATGAATTACTTTTGCCTTAGCTTCTTCATTTACTCTAGACTTTGTTGTGGATTGTTTGGTTAACCCCAGAGTGTGTAGTGATGTATGTTTCCATCAACGGCATTTAAAGACTGTAATTTTGCAATCACTAGACTTTAAGGCATGTATAATATACATTGTGATTCAAACACGAGTCATCTCTACCACTTTGCTAAGGCAAACCACAAAAATTTGCTTATACAGTGACGCGTTCCCTCCTCTTACTACATCTTTTCCCTCAGTAGTGGGGGAATGGGTCGGGTAAGTGGGCTGTGAGGTCTTCTACCTTGTCAATCTACACTACAGTCAAAAATAGTTTGAGAAATACTTTTATAGAGCAATGATTCTCTACCCTTATCAGGTGATATTGAATGTTAATACCTTTAATGTATTCATTGATATCATATGACCAAACGTTTCTCACATTGAGAAATATTTCATATCAAGAAACATTATTTTGTGATAAATAAAATTTCAACCAAAAGCATGTCATTAATTTTTTATTCATTTTTAAGCTGAGCATGATTGACTCTTCCCAATTATTTTTCCATGAATATTTATCTCCTTTTCCTTTATTCTTGATTACACTTATTAGCACTCAGTTGCTGACAAACAACCAGACCTTTAAAAAAATGTGGAGAAAAAATATCTTCAGATACACAAATTGTTTTCCATTTAATTTATTTCTCCTGCAAACTTGGAAAATATTTCCAGTATTCCACTGTAGGGCTATGTCACTGTGGTTCTTTAGGAGCATAAACTACATGTTATGAGCTATTTGAGAATTACAAAATCAATGTAGTGAGTCTTGACTCATATTCTTTTCTTAAAGAATAGCATAGAGAAGAGACCACATATATTTTGCCTCCTGAAAGTTTTGCTTCAGTTGTGTGTGTGTGTGTGTCTGTGTGTCTGTCTGTCTTCTAGGCCACAATGTAAAATGTCTTTCTTGCCACGTGGGAGGGTCTAGGTTAAAAGTTTGAAAAATATTGCTCTTATGCAGTGTTTTTTTCAGTTTTTAACATACATAAAAATTACCTGGGAATCTCATTAAAATCAGTTTCTTACTCAGCAGTTATGGGACAGGGTCTTACATTCTTCATGTCAATAAGATTCCACAGTGATTCTGATGCTGCTGTTCCTGGGACCACACTTGGAGTTGTCAGGGCCTAGTGGAAAGAGCCACAGCCATGAGCAGAGGACCCCTAGCCCTAGAGGAATGGCAAATACAACTCTATACTTGGGACACAGGGCTGCAAGAGGCACCTCCAGGCCACAGCATCTGCCTCAGGCAGTTCTTTCCACCCCACTCACCTCTCCTCTATCAAAGCCTTTCCTCCTTCTCCTCCTAGCCATCAAAAAGTTGGCAAAGATGGTTGGCCACATATCACAGGCAGCAAAGAGCTCGAAATAGGTATAGATGATCCAGAGATACAGAGTCGGTGATTTTACCTGGACTAAAATCACCCCAATATTTACTTGCCACCCTGCCATTTGAGCGATCTATTCAAAACACAAATCCGTATCTCACCTCTCCTTAAAACTCTTCAGTAGTTTCTCTTTGACTGCAGATGAAGACCCACCTCTAGTTTTCTAGACTCCAGACATGCTCTGCTTCCCTCCAGCCTGATGTTCCTCTACCCCAGTTCCCAGAACCCAATGTGTCATTTCAGATTGTGCATTGTTCTTACATGTCCAAGTGTGAATTCTCCATCTGGATAACATCCATTCATTCTTCAAGATGCCCCTTCAAGAACTTTCCTAACTACTCCCTGTCTTAGTTGGGGCTTCTATGACACAGTAGCATAGACTGGGTGGCTTATAAACAACAGAAATTTATTTCTCGTAGGTCCGGAGGCTGGAAACCTGAAGTCAGGGTGTCAGCATAGTAGAGTTGTGGTGGGAGGCCTCTTTCTGGTTGCAGAAAGCCAACTTCTCCTTGAATTGTAACATAGAGGACAGTGAGCAAAAGAGTCTATTTTTGATAAGGGTGCTAATCCCATTCATGAAGATTCTACCTTCCTGACTTAATTACTTCTTAAGGGGCCCATCTCTTAATACCATCACATTGGGCGTCAGGATTTCAGTATATACATTTGGAGAGGGAACACAAACATTCAGTCCATAACACGTTCCCTACACACTTGTGTGCCCCCTCGCCACACACACACACACACACTCCTCGTTAGAAGAGAGCAGTGCTTCCCAATCCTGGCTACATATTAGCAACGCCATCATATGTGGCTTTTTAAAAATACTGATTAAAAATATTGTTACCTGAGCCCCACCCTTAGAGATTTCATCGCACCAAAAGGAACATAGAGCATATGTGTGTGTGTGTGTGTGTGTGTGTGTATGTGTGCGTGTGTGTGCATCTGTGTGTGTGTCTTTCCCTCAAGGCTGACTCTGTTCCTTGGTAAAACAGAATTTCAAGTTCCCACATTAATTATTAACTACCTTCACAGAGTTTGCCTCATGCTCTGGTACTTTAAATATGCTTAACCCTCTAGAATTTTCAGTGGACATCAAGTATTGGTCAATTGTATTTCTGTTTTATTGACCAATCTTAGGTTGTATTTGTCCTTCAAAGAATTTTCCAACTAAACATCATGCCCTTCCCAGTGAATGATTGATTTACCTTTGAACAGAGCTACTACGTGCCACCTTTAAGGGTTGTCCTACAAACATGTGCCCTCCGGATATGATGCTTTCGGTGTTTTTAAAGCCATCTCGCATACTTGGCTCTATCTGGGTCAAGTACAAAGATAGTCTGGAAGTGGTATGATTATTATAGATATTATTTAGAAATAGCTGAAGAACAATTATAAATGCAATGTGGTATGTCAGACATTCAAAGCATATTTTCTCCTTTGCTAATATTCTATACCCTTCTACATGAAATAGCTTTCCAGGCAACAGAGGCTTCCCTCTGGTATGTATTTCATCAAGTAGATGCTCAATGCTTTTTTAAAAAGGGGTGTGACATTTCAATTTTAATCATTTTAGATTAAATATTTCCAAGCCATATTACATATATTTTCACTTTATTAAATAAGGAATTCTAAACTTAATGTACCCTTTTCTAGATTGTGTTAGCATTATAGCTATTGATTTTTACAATAAAAATGAATAGGATTTTTGTTTTGTATTTTGCTGTTGGCTATTTTTAGGCGAATGGCTTATCTATTTTCTTCAGGTATTCTTTCCGTTATCCACTCTTCTTTTCAATGTATTTTAGTAAAGATTAAGATGACCAAGTCATTAGAATTTCTGAGAAATGAATGCAACTCAGCAACAAGCTATAAATCAGAAAGTCTGGGTTCTAGCCCTAGACCTTATTTGAAGCTCTAATTTTGGATTATATGCCTCTCCTGGGTATTCCCATAACATCTCTACCCTTCGTTGTGTGCTCTGTGTACTTGTCTGACTCCTTTCACTGGGCTGGGTACACTGGAGGGAAAGGGTTTGCCTCATTATCTCACATCCCAGACCAGGCCCTGGCATGTAACATAGGTGGAGTGTTGGGAGGGGGATTAATGAGAGTCAACACCTTCATTCATTCAGGGGGTCAACAAGCACAAATGACCACCATGGAGCTCCCTTAAAGCATGAAGCAATAATTTGGAGCAATAGCTTTTTTTTTTTTTTTTTTTTTGCTCTGTTCTATTAGGGCTAAAACTGCTAGAAATTTTCTCTGGATAAGCTTCCTCTCTGGATAAATTTCTCTAGATAAGTTATTCTTCTACACAAGTCAAAACCACTTCATTTTGTTGTAATTCTTCCCAAAAAATACAGGGTGAGGTCTCATGCACTTGTCTCCTTTCATTTCCATTTGTGGGTTGTTCTGATTCACGGGGAAATATAAATAGAAGTGACCTCACAGTGGGTGGAGTCCACGTTGACCCTAATATCTCCCCTAGACCCTGCTTTGTCCCATCCCATGATCCTTCTCCCAGTCATAAAGCCTTTCTCTGCTCCTTCACCCTTTAGAATAAAAGGAGAGAAAAACACCAAAAAGAGGTCCCTTTGGTTAGAATTCTGCCAATAACTCCAGAGCACAGGAACTGTTCATTTTATGAGAATTTCTCTCCTTTTACATCTAAACCTTCTACAGATGTAGGAACCCACCATTGTGGATTCATCTGCAAAAAGATGAGAGGCATCCAGATACATTTCAGAGCATGACAGGCAAGTTACTTCTAAAATTAATTTTCATTTGCTCTTCTTTGGCAGAGATTATTTCTGAACTTGATTGGTTGAATTCTGTTTATTTCTCTTTTCTTAAAGTGCTTAGAGGTAGCTAAATGTTAATTGGGTATTATTAGGAGACCCTTAATTCAATATTAATTGACTTTTCTTAGGATATACCACCTCCAACAAAAAACGTGAGATTAGTACATTTCCTCTTTGTCTACTAGCATACTTTATTTCTTTGTCCTTGGATTCTTCTGGGTTCACCAATTCTAAAATATTTTGCCTTAGGATGAGCTTACCTGCCAAGTAGTTAAGCTTATTGTTTTTATATGGATGCTAATTTAATTAGGTTATGAAAATCCTAGCAATATGTTTCCCTTATTATTTTATAAATATATATGAGAAATAGTTTGATTTTGTCTAGTTCTCAGTGATCATAGAATGGTATTTGTCCTAAACACCAAATATGACTTATAAAGATTCTTCAAAGATTCACTATATCCCTGCTGGGCACCACTGAGTTCTTGGTTTCACAAGAAAAAGAGCTAGGAGGAAGAAAAATGAAATAGAAAGAAAAATGAGGTTAAAAAAAAAAAAAGCTTTTCTAATTGTACATTTTAGACATATCAGTAATGAACAATATTGAAAAGACATAGTTTTGTAGTAATTTGTTTTACAGAATAAAACTCTAAGAATTGATTTATCATTAGGCTTTGTTGTTGTCAACATTTTGTAAAAGATGTTTCCACATATATATGGAGACAGGCAGCTTCCTGTATTAAAATTGTGCAATTGTTCCCTCACTGCAGAAATTTCATTATCTATATATGAATGCTAATTAATGTAGCCCAGAGTTGTTATTAGTGCTTGATTTACATATCTTCTCCAGGGAACTATTTACCCACATTCTGTCTGCTACTCAATTGCATCCTTGTCCTGGTGTCATATGGGAGAAATTCAAGAGGAATTTGGGACTTTCGCCAAATTCTCTAAATTCTTGAATTCAAACATTTTGAACAAGATGAAACAGGAAATCCAAAGAAGGGGATTCTCTGAGCAAGAGAACATCCCCTAGTTAAAGGAAGGTGATAACAGAATGCCTTATTTCAGGACACTTGACTGAGCTGTAAGAAAGTTGCTGGGTGGTTACAAAAAATTCCTCCACAAAGCAATAGGAGAGGACTTTGAGTGTTGGTTTCCATCACATGGCTCAACAAGGATGTTTGTTTGTCCACAGCATAGAACTAAATGACCTTCTATCAAAGACTCTGGATCAGTGCTATTCAAAATTTGGGGACTGGTGCTGGTCTTCAAACTGTTACCTGTCCATAAAGACGTGGTGTGGAAATAGAAAATAATTAGAAACATTTTAGCGATTTGACTTGCCTCAAGTTCCAAGTGCATGATCAGCAGACTGATGTTTTTGTGTCTTTTCTTTCTTTGTATGTTTCTAGCAATTCATTTTTATCATCTCTTATAAAACATCAGTCTTTGACAGATTGGAAATAAAGAATAAAACCTGGTCTTTCACCATATGTAGTTTGAAAAGCTCTGATGCAGGTGTTACTGAGGCTCTTCTAGATTACAGCCATCAAAGGTGTCCCTGGTGAGGGGCAACTATAGAAAAGAGCTATTCATACAAAAGTGATGGCTGCCTGGGTCGCCCCCAGTGTTTCAAGTCCTATTCCCAGAGCGAGTTACCCACTAGGGAGAAGAGACACCACCATCACTGCCCAGGAAGTGTCAAGAAGAATGTTGGAGAACTTTTTTTTATTCCCATTACACTTCATGGAAAAACAGAAAATAATTCTCACTAGAAATTGGTACTTGACCTCAACTTTACCCTAAATTAGATAGTCCAAGATAATTTGGAAAAACAAAAAACAAAACTCTAAACTAGTATCTAGCCTTCACAGTTTCAGCTGGGATGGAGTAGAATAGTTGTAATAGATGTTTTATTTTGCAGGTTCATTATCCAAAAGAGTTATAAATAGAATTGAGAACACAGTGGGTTAAAGTATCTGTTATTTCACCAAAAAGTTAGATGAACATAGACTACTTGAAGAGTTTTCAGACAATCATCCTTAATTGGAAGATCAAGCAGTATCAGAATTACTGCTAAGGAATATTTATTCAAAGTCCTATTCCCTTCTTGATGATATAAGAGAAAACTCACAAAAGAATATGCATGAGCTAGAAGTATCCAAACATATTAAGCAAGGCAAGCCACGCCAGCATGGTCTGTTACTGGCAAAGTCCATGATTACTGAAAGCCAAGCAGTTTTCAATATTAACTTATCAGTAAATACTATATGACATTGTCAGAGAAAACTAAGAAAGATTTCCATTTGGCCTCAAGACAATTTTCTGCTTAGAATGATACTCCCAAGTGATTTTAAGTACACCTTAAAGTGTATCTTACATCCATTTATTTTATTTCCTTTTCAATAATCAGAGCTGCCCAAAGGTAAACATTTTGATGCTTGAAATCCTCCATCATTTCCTTAAGCATCTGAAAGGGAAGATGATCCTGAATGTCAAACCTGCTCAGACGATTGGCCTTTGTTGCCTGAATATATGAGAACTAACCATGGAATTAAATATCTGGAATTTTTATGGGCAATGACTTTCTATTTTAAAAAGTAGAATATTAATAAGTGAGCTGTATTCTAATGATTTTATTTAGCTGTATACTTGGGGCTCCATTGATCATATTTCTAGGATCTATGAGAGAAATATTTTGTATTCTGCAACTTCCTGCCAAGGTGGGACTTTCAGAGATGATGTAAACCCTTTGAGAGTCACCATTCTTGTTGGGTCCTCATCAGGAAGTTGAATACCACTCAACCAAATTTGCCAGAGACATACCTAAAACAATAGCCAAAATAGCATTTTGTAATTTACTCCCAGATTTTGATGTTTGGCTGAGAGCCCAGACTGAACACTGGCATGTGTTCTAACATTACCTGTGAAGGGGAGGATAGTGGAGTTCCTACGTGACGTGCCAGGAAGCTAAGAAAATAAAATTCTACTTCTCTTGCTGGTCTTTGTCTATAGATATAGCCAGTGCTGAGTAGAAAGAGCTACATAATGAAATGAGGGCATATTATCTAGAATATTGTAAAAGCATTTGTTAGCTTCATAAACTAGATATATTCAGAAAGCCTAAAACAGCAAGCAAATGAAAAGCTATTCCCTATCAAGTGCTGGAAAAATTCAGAGCCCTTGCTAACCAATTTACAATACCATTTACCAATCAGGAAAATGATGAGACAAATAACCAAAAGGTGTCTGGCTTTATAAATGGGTCAATAATTTGAGCATCAGTAAAACTTTTAGCCTACTACAGGACAAATCCCCTTATCCCAGATTCAAAAGGTCAATGACACTTTGTAGTGCAGTGACCCTGATGAAAAAGAAGTCATCTTTGATTAGATTACCAAACCATCTCTCTGCTAATGTTAGAGATCAGCCCCTAGCCAAAGAAGGCCACCTCCCACTAATGTGTTAACCTGTTATTCAAATGCATTTATGGCTGAGCCTGAACTGTTTCAAGTATATTCTTATCTTAGAAAGAAGGTAATAATAGAAAGAAATAAATGTTGTGATATTTCAGTTTTGCCAGGAGATGTCTTCTCCTTTAGCAATTATTTGGGGAAAACAATATTTTTCACCTCCTGTTCCTCCTTCTCCATCCCCTTCTCCTCCTCTTTCTCCTCCTCTCTTTCTCTCTTCCCTCTCCTCCTTCTCCTCCTTCTATATCATTTTCACTTTGAAAAGTTGTCGGAGCCAGCAGTAGCAGCCCTGCAACTTTCCCAGGGGAGGTCTGCTGAATATTTTACTCCTAGAAAATAAAAGTGCATATTCAGTGACAGTTGTGAACTGCCTCCCTTCTACACGGAACCTTCAGAATCCCCATGTTGGACCACTAGTGCTGACGTGGTTCCCGAGGAAGTCTTGACAGCCCCCTCCTTTCCAGTGACTTCATAAGCAATCACGGGCATTGGCAGCAGTATACCTACGACAAGCTTCTTCCCCTCCTCTGCTCCTGGTACCCTCTGTTCAATAACAAAATCTCCATCCACCAAAAAGTGGAAGAAATTAGACAGATATCATGCTTTAAACTGATATCATTTCCTTCTACATGTAGATTTATAAATGTTGGAGAATGCATTGGATTTCAAGGAAGGCCAAGAACAAGGGAAAAAAACAAAGCAAAACAAAAGGCAATGAAAGCTAAAGTTTTAAATGTGAATTTCGAAAGGCTCTCTGTTTCTGAACTTGAATCACTTCAATGAACCTCCCTGCCTGCATTTTACCACCCAGATTGGATGGACTAATTCAAAACAGAGCTAATCTGAGAACCCCACTGAGGTTAGTGTTTCTAAAATGCTTCGCACTGTACAAAAAGGTGATTTAGGGGCCAAATGCTGTTACTGTCCACTCCTGCCATGTTTCAATTGACCTCTAACCTCTGGTACAATGCAGTGTGAAGCCAGCTCTAAGATCTATGTAATGCCAAACTGGCTGCAAGAGAAAATTTGAAAAAGTACGCCTGACTGCGTTAAGCTCCAGCATACCGCAATTTCACAGTTGAACCAAAAGTAGTACAAATTCAAATTGTAGAGTGGTAGAGAGCCTAAACTTTGAAGTCAATCCCCTGGAAAATGGAGCAGGAGCCTATTTACATCTGCAAGTTAACCCCTGGGTAGGGCAAGATCAGGCAGCAGAACTCCAGCTATTACTTTACCTGGGTCTCCCAAGTTATTGAGTCCAACTGACCATAATAATATTAAAAATGATAATTATCGCAGCTAACTTTTAATGATTGCTACTACATACGCTGCATGTGCTAAATATTTAACATGTGTTAGTTCCATAGACCTCAAAACTACACAGTGAGGGAGAGTCTATTACTACTCCCATTTTCCCAGGAGGTATATAGAAGCTAAGTACATTGTGAGGGTCATTGGGAGACTAATCGGGGAAGCCAACACCCAGATGCATGCCCTAAGACCCCATGGAACACAAACCACAAAATGTTTATTCTGGGGCAAAAGTCTTTGGTTGTCAACCAGAAGATATCCAAGAGGATGCTGCAGATACAGTACTTTTCTCACTTACTTCACTCTGAGATCTTTCACTTTTCAACAGTCTTGACTCTTTGGAGCAGGAGCTTTGGGTTTTTATTGGAATGTAGAGGTTTCAAATGATCCTCTAGCCATCCTCATCTCTTCTCCATAAAATTCTCATTGAAGTCTATCACACTCTCAGCCCAGGTCCCTTTCCAGTTGTTAAAAGGGTCTTTCTGAAGAATTGTATTATATCAGAGTCCCCCAGGCTGTGCCCCCACTGTCCTTTCTCAACCTTGTTGTCTAATAAGTAAAGGAAGGAGGAGGATTTTGTTTTCTCCTGAGGAGGACGACTAGTTTCTGAGTAACTCTGGCCGTTGTGCACTGACCATGGCCAGCTGAGTAGAACCGGCGTTCCTCGTTCTGCTGTGGGAGACACTGTCATTGTAGCTCCTGGGGCCCCAAACTGCCCCAAACACTGTTGACAGTTGAGAAAAAGATCCCAAAGAAACACAACACTCTTCTTTTCTTTTTTTTACAAACTCTTTGTACTCAGTAAATATTAAATCCTCCTTTATAGGAATACTATACTTGTATTTGACAACTATAGTCAAATGGCAGTCTTCAGGGAATCCTATGGACCAAAGGTTTCCATTCTGATCTGATTTTGCAGTGAGCGTTCATGAAAAAAGATGCTCAGGCTTGGAACTAGGCTCCTGAGCATTTATCCAAGAAATATTGTTTTCACTTCTGCCAAGATCAGCTGACCTTAGGCTAATCCAGTTGAGGAACAACAACCTCCATCTCTCATGAGTTGAATCTGAGACAAGGGGGTGTGGTAGACAGAAGAATGGCCTCCCAGAGATGTCCACACCCTAATCCCCAGTACACATGATTACGTTACAGAGCAAGGGAGAATGAAGGTTGCAGATTGAATTACATTTGCTAATCAGCTGACCTTGAGATGGGAAAATTATTCTGGATGATTTGGGTAGGCCTGATGTGATCACGAGGGTCATTCAAAAGTGGAAGAAGGAGGCAGAAAAGGAGCCAACATCAGCAAAGGTGATGTGATGATGGAAGCAGAGGTTGGAGTGATACAACCACTGCAGTGAGAAGGATTCAACCCATTGCTGGCTTTGAAAATGGAACAGAGGCATGAAGCAAGAAATGCCACAACCTCTAGAAGCTGAAAAAGACAAGGAAGCAGATTCTCCCTGACAACCTCCAAAGAGGGCTGCAGACCTGCCAACACCCTGGTGTTAGTCCAGTGAGACCCATTATGGACTCTGGCCTGCAGAACTGGAAAATAATAAATCTACATTGTTTTAAGCCATTAAATGTGTGGTTATTTATTAAGCTTCTATAGAAAACTAATACAAGGAGTTTCCAAAAGGTTCTAAGCCATCAACCAAGCATGCATATGCAGGACAGGAGGGGTCTGCTGTGCAGAGGGAGTTTCCCATATTGAAGGGAAAGTTGCAATTGCTATCTTCCCACATGTATCAGGTGACTAGGTCGGGGCTGCCCTTTTGAGTAGAAGAAGTGAGTTGCTATGTAATATAGCAGTAAAGAGTCTAGGTTGAAAAGCCAGACAAAACCAGTTAACAAGTATTGCCCATGTATAATTATCCAGAAGTGATTATCTATGCTCTCTATTCTGGCTGTGGATTGCTTGAGGAATGCAGCTTTTCTCTCTCCTTGTTTTTGTTCTCTACTTCTCAGACATAAGAAGGGAGATAATGGACCTTTTTTTAAAATTCAGACTCATACTTCTCACCTCTAATTCTAAGAAGCAGAGAATTCTACATGGAAGATGACATTGTTACTACTTTTTAAAATTCTCCCATTGTTTGGTCAGAGAGTCAGTAATCCAAACCCTCCAAAACAGAAGGAAAAGTCGCAATTCCCAACTCATACAGAAACACGTGTATTAAATGCTACTTCTAATGCTAAAGAGCCATGCTTCTCGAGTCATGTATAAAGAACACAGATCATTTCCTTTGCCAGTTTAACTGCTGGAAGCAAAAGAAGAGGTGGGAATCATCGGTCTAAATGAACTGAAATGGAGCCCAGTTCTCTCTGTCTGCTTCTTACCTCTAAGAAAAAAGTATTTGAAAGACATTTTTCTTAAGTGAACATGGATCAATTCTACTAACCAAAAATCCCCTTTCTATTATATGAGTCAACTCTTTTCTTCCAAAGAAATACAGAACAAAGGAGGTGTAAATATATTCCAGAAAAAAAGGTGAGAAAAAAAGTAGAAGAATATTCATAGAGAAGGAAGATCATGGTGCCACGCAAGCTGCACAAGGCCCTTTTGTAACCCAAGGGCATCTGGGGAAGCCACATGTGCATGTTGCAATGTCATTGCGTCATTTCTCTGAATCTGAGGGGAGGGTTTGCTCTGCATAAATTGTGGTCACAGAAGCTAACTAAATTCACTTCTGTTGCATTTGTGGCCAAGAGAAGAACTGCACGTAATTACGCATCCTTATTGGCTGTACATGGAAGCAAATCCCGAAAATAAAACCAACTGTTCTATCAAGTTCTCCACGCACAACATCCATCAAATTTACAGGACCTCAAGAGTATGAGTTTGGAAACTAAAGAATTGTGCTTCTCCTGAAATGATTCTCCAAGGTGTGTGGGTCAACAGAGAATGGATCCTTCACAGTGTGTCAAGCAGCCAGCAGATGGTATCTCGGTATAACATCATAAATGAAAGACTGTTCAATCACCTAGTACATCTGCAACAACTGTTTTGGTACTCGGTTATTGAGTCCACAAAGGCTTAATTTAACAGTGCAAACATACAACGTGCTGTGTGAATCTGTGTATGTTTTTAATGACCTACATACAGGCTACTATTTTATAGTGGTTTCCAGCAGAGAGAGAGAAAAACAAGATTCAACTATAGAAGCTGTCTATATTTAATATTTCTGTTAGTTTTCTGTCTGCCAGTCTGGCATATTGGCCCAATTGGAAAAACAACATCTATGATTGCTGAAATAGTTCCTGGCTACATTTGGCACCCTTAATCACTGAATGACACAGAAATCCCTGTCTGCAAATCTAAGGCAAAAGAGGCCAGCCTTTGTATATCACCAAGACTTATCTGTTTGTCTTTATTTCAAAGTCCAAATTCTAATGTCATTACTCAATTCAATAGCATAGCAATGCACAACATTTCACAAAAACAATGAAAACTCTATGCAAATCCCTGGTTAACTGATGTCATCAGTCTCATGTCATTGTAAAAAATGAATCCGTCGCCTGTTTTCTGTTTTGTTTTGTTTTGTGTTTCTAGGTCAAGAAAAAAAAAAACTTTCATTCACTTCACTCAAACTCTATTTTTATCATTAATAGAATTAAATATTTTTTTATGTATTGATAGATAACAAAGAAATATGCAAAAACATTATTGGCACCACATGCTTTTGATCTCTATTTGGCCTACAAAATTCCTAAATGCAGTGAACAAATTTGAAAAGTACTGGACCTGAAATTGGAAGTGCCAAGTTTGAAACTTGGTCTGACTCTTAGTTGCTGGGTGAGATTTGACAACTCACTCAACCCTCTGAGTCACTCGATCTCACATTATTGGAAGATAAAATAGAATTCCATGTGACAAAGTTGCTGGTAAAAGGCAAAGTGTTATTCAAACGTAACACATTATGCTACAAAATGAAGAAAGAACATAGTAGCCTGTAGGTCATATTTAAATCAAAGTTTAACATTGAATAAATATATAATTCTTAAAGAAGGATATAGAAAAGGCTGAAAATCCTATTCCCAACTTCCTTCTTCAGTGTTCATCTATACTTTTGTTGAATAAAGAAACCATAATATTTTTTCCTACATTTGATTAGGTTCTGAAAACTCGGCAGAACTTGAATGGAAGTTTTGTTTCTATGCAAGAAATCCTGACAACATGAACATCTTTTTTCCCTCAACACATCAACATTCCATACCACAAATTACTTGCATAAACTGCCTGGAGGGCCAGGTACCTAACCTTTAGCCCTTTGGTGGCCAGTGATGGGAAGCACACATTCTCAACAAAGATGAAATGACCTGAAACGACATGAGCAGGGGAAGAATGATAACATTATGGAATGAGGCTTCGTATTGGTTATGAGAGTAAAGCATGATCTTTGAAGTCAGACTGCTGTAATTCCAGTGTTGGATCTGCCATTTTCCTTTTCCCATCTATAGACTGGCATACTAATAATCTGCAAAAGAGTATTGTTGCTATGAGTTTTAATAGGACCTTAGCACATAGGAAATGCTCAATAAATGGTGGTCATTATTCTTATCAACTGTGAGCTAATGTTCGGGAATGTTTTAATGTCTACCCAAATTTCAGTGCCTAAAAACCTATTGGTATGAAACAAGTGAGCACATGAAAAATAAAACATTGTGTTATAGTAGGATATTTGCATATGTTTGTCTTAGAATTAATGTATTTTTGCAATAGAAAAAAGCCTCAGAAGCGACAGCCCATCGCTATTGTCATAATAGATTGGTTAGAAGCAAATGACTAGGCCTTGCTCACACTCCAGGGGAAGGGATTACACATGGGTGTGAATACTAGGAGGTGGGTGTCATTGGGAGCCACATCAGAAGCTGCCTTCTACAACACACAAGGCCCTTGTTTATCAGATTTATCAAAAATCATAAATGTGATATTGCTATACCCAGGACTCCAGTGCCCCTTCCTCCATTGGTTCCTATCTCAGGAGAAGAAGGATGCTATTTATCAGGCCCCTTAAATAACCAATACCCGTCACTGAGATTATTCAGCTTCCAGCTGGACAGCCTCTCAGTGAAATTGAAACTCTAGTTGATCTCTAAGCCCCTTCTTTGACTATGCATTTATCCAGTGTGAGGATATTAACCTCAGTGTGAGGATCCTGCTGAGGATATTAACCTTAACCTGTAGCCAAAATGCACTGAACTTATCCTTTCAGAAACCTGAGAGAATTCACCTCACGTCCTCATCCGGGCCAGTGATCTCACATAACCACATGCTAAGGCCAAATGTATACTTATGCCAACTCTCAGGAGACAAAAATAATAAAGACTCATGTGACAAAGGGGGAATGACACTGGAGACCATGTGATGCCAACATCCAAACCTTATCTTGGTCACAGAGAAGCATTGAGAAGTGTGCTACGTACTTATCACCACAAAAGTCCTGTCCATGTTAAAGAGAATCCAAAGGATAGGATTGACTGAATTATGTAAGTCCTCTTGTGCTCAGGAAGCATGCTCAAGTGCCATGCGTAAGACAGTGACATTTACACACTGGTAAAGGGCTCCGGAGCTAAACTGGAAGCAGCTAAGCATCACTTGGGACATTTGTATACTCTGCCCTCCACGATATTGAAATTAATAGATTCTAGTAAAACAAGAGCTAACTGTGTGTAAAGTTAAAGCTACCTAAGCTCACCATGAAGATAAAGACTAGGTTATTCACTTGTCACTGGGACCTATATATTGTCATATGCATAGGATGTTTTGTGGATATGTGTTTAGTTGTTTGATTGATTGCTAAGTTTTTGTTGTTTGTCGTCATTGTTCTTTGGCTTTAACCACCTTTTTAAACGCTTCATTTTTAGTTTTGTTACCATATATATGATTGCCACATAAGAGTTCTAGATAGATAAGGAACTACTCTATAGGTTTTTTTTTAATTTTTTAATCAAGAATAGGTAATTAGGAGTACCAAAATAAGAACTGAAGCCAACAACGAAATGAAGGACTGCCTTATTGTCGGTGTCATGCTAAGCTGTGCTGATGGCAGTATTATATAATGTGTACAAATAGGAAAAGAAGGTCTCATGAGAAATATGTAGCTTGTATTAAACCATGCTTAGTAAATGCTAGACCCCTTCGTTATGTGCCTTCCGAATATTCAGACCATTTTTCTGGCAAATGGTGTTATCTCAAAATTTTCAGAAAAAAATGTCCTGTTTATAGCATTATACTCAATCTAGAGTTGGACCATCCACCTTCTAGAGCAGGGCTGTCCAATAAATGTTCCCGAGTCTGTGGAAATGTTCAAGTCTGTGCGGCCCAATCCTTTAGCCAATAGGCATGAGTGGCTATCGAGTAATTGAAATGTGGCTAGTGAGACTGAAGAACTGAGTTTATACATTTTATTTAATTTAAATAGCCACATGTGGCTGGTGGCTACTATATCAGACATCACAATACCAGAGATTTCCTACTCAAAATGTTGTATAGGGACCAGCAGCGTTCGCACCAACTGCCAAAATATCACCTGCTGAATTTCTGTTCAAAATAAAGAATCACAGATCTTCAAACAAAATCTACATTTTAACAAGATTCCCAAGTGATTTGCATACATATCAGAATTTGTGATGTGTTACTCTAATGTCTTTCTTGATAAGGCTGATTAGTTCCTGACTGTCCAAAGGAATAAAACCCCAGAGCCGATTTTTTTCAATAGAGAACTAGAGATTACAATATTACTCCAGCAATCTTCCTAGGGAGATACCAACATGGAGGGATAAGTCCAGAACTCATTCTTTTGGAGTCCTCCTAAATGTGATCTGTATTCAACCTTGCTCAACTGAGGCCCTCTTTCTTCCCCATTAGAGACAGCTTTACATGTAAATTTTGTAAGTATATTCCGTAAAAGATCTTCACGGGTGCTGGAATGAGGCCTCTGTACTGTACATGATGTCTCCACTAAACTTCTTGTTGATGTTGAAATTGGTTTGCCAACTGTTTCCATAATTAGAGATAAAGCTTCAAAAGCACATCTCCTGGAAAAGGGTATGTATGATTTGCACTAGGCTGGCAGAAACAATATCAGTTACCTGAGTACTAAATGTGATAAGGAATGGGCAAGAAAGGACACCCGTCTGGGAACTTAGAGTGGAAGGGAAGGGAGACCGCAGAGGTGAAGGGAGGATGAAGAAAGCAAAGCTGACGTTCCACGGGGCATGCCATGCAGGCTCTGACTCGAGAAAACCGTCATGGTCCGGAATCACATCCTACAGAGAGTGGTAGTAGCCACCGTGGTAAAGTGACTTCTGGGATTAGGTGCACGCATGGGAGCGGTGTCAGCCTCCAGCTGACACCCATATTCCATCATTCTTCAGCACAGTCATTTGTACCACAGCCTGAATTGTCACTGGTGTGAACACCAGTATTCCTTCTTGTAGTAGATATTTTTCTTTGCTTGTTTTCAGGGTCTGCACGCACTTCCCCTTTTTCCAATATTAGCTCTAGAATTTTATCTGGGGATTTACCTTCTGGTCACTCTTATATCAGGTAGGGAACTACGTCCACTCAAAAGTGGAAAAGATGGTGAGTGCCAACCATTAACCCGGTGACAGTAATTGATTCAGAGAAGCGCTCATAAGTTGATTAAAACCAAACAGAAACATGGACTTTGGCTGGGACTTGTGAGAAAAGACAATCTTGTTCCACGTAGCTGGACTGGAAACTAGAAGGCACAGAGTTGTGGTAGCTATTTTGACACCACCAGGAGAGAACCTATGTGAGAATGAATCCAGGGGGAAGTGAGTCAGTGATGGAAAGACAAAAAAGGGTCCTCTTTGAGTGTCTGACGAACCTGATCCGAAGCCAGCCCTAAACACTGCGCATTGCATGAGTCAAAAGATGACCCCTTTTGTCTAAGAAAGCTTGGGTTCAACATGTTTCTCTTAGAACCAAATGAGCCCTAACAGACAGACCTACTCTTGAAAAAATATCCTAAGAGGGAAAAGAAAAGAGTCGGCTGGAATACAATGAAGTAAAGAAATGGTGAATGCAGAGCTCTTGGTATAATGTGGCATAAGAGTTCTCTTGTGAAGACTAAGCTTTCCTACTTTCTTTCTTTTCTACTACATATAGATTTCTGTAAATAAATGTATAGGCCAGGAATAAACTTAAATAATAAGTTCTATAGTAAACAAAATGTAAAAATTAACTCAGAAGCATAAACCCTCTGTTGTTCCAATTCATTTATGACAGCAATCACATTAGTCATCACTTGGGTGAAAAGTCACAAGATTTCCAAATGGGCAACTTAACTACTTATTATCTAGGTTTTACAAAGTAAGCAAAATTTAATTCTATTATACAAAGAACAATAGAAGTTGGAGTACATGCTCCTGGCTATCTTGTCCTATTATTAAAATCTGACTTCTATAGGGAAAGCTGTGAAATCAGAAGAAGAAATAAAGGAAAAAAATTAAGAGGGATTTTCTAAAATGTTGGCAACAAAATTTAATAATGCTGACTATAATTATTCTGAGGCACGCACGTGTTAATATGCCTGGGTCATTTCCTATTAGTAAAACGATGTTGGGAACTGAGGTGAAGTCTATTTCACAGAAGATATTAAGTCTTGTAAAACACGTAAGTAACAATAGTAAATCAGTGTCAGGGTTTCTGACAGTGCATAATGTAATACCAAGCATAGAGTGGCATTCTATCTTGAGACACTCACACCCCTAAAGGAAATGCCAGTCACGTGTGCTAAATCAGAAGTTTCCACAACACCAGAGACTTCCAGCATGTCATTGCTCTTTGGAGATTATGTACAAAAAGGCATCTGCTCAAGGATTCATTTTAACATGGATCCTTTTTTAAAGGAAGCTATGTGTTCTGTATCAAATCAGGAATGAGAGTTCCAGCCAATGAAGATGGAAAAAAAAAAAAGATAGCTTATCCGTTACTGCTGGCAAAGCCAATTAGGCATATCTTTGTTTCATGACAGCTATATAAAGAATTGGGGAGTTGAGAGTGTGGGCATTTGATATGGATGTGCAAAGTAATTCTTTCTGTTGGCTCACATAAACAACATTTAGTGGAATATCCGGTAGATGTTTTTTTGGCCTCATTTCCTAAAACCATGTAAGGCAACACAATTTAATACATGCAGTGGTTTTCTGTCTTGTATCCAGAAAAATACAAGAGCTTCCCCAAATAGAGAATTTAAGAGGAGTTGAGATGTCAATCCTGATTCATTGGATTATTCAATTTGAAACTAAAATTAAGCTCACATTTGCATTATGTGCTTGATGACTTTGACTTTCTGAATTTGTCATGTACTGGCAATACAGTAATTATTCAACACAAAAATACAGCACCAACATTAATTTTTTATTGTAATTTAATTTATTTGATTGCATTTAACCCTTTACAATTTATTTACTGATAAGTCTTTTCTACTAGCTTGTGGGCTACTGTAAAGCAAGGGTTTCATTTGTGTCCACTTTGTCAGCTCTATACACATACTGGGAGCTCAGCTGTTGATGAAATAAATTTAGTATTGGTTTCTACAAGGAAGTATTAAGCATTTCAGATGATATTTTCTTATGGAAGTCCCACAAGTCGAGTAGAGTTCTTATGGCCAGCACTCATCCTTATTTTGCAAACATATATTTTTGGAAGTTCCCTTAAGCAGAAGACCTATAACAGTAATATCCAGCTTTCCCCAACTGCTTTCTCTGAGTCAAGCAAAATACTAAGCACTCTGAATCCATAATTTCTTCTCTGTTCACAACTACCCTATGCAATATTACTATTGCTATCAAAATATCACAAATAAGGTAACTAATGTTTATAGGACTTAATTATTTGCCCAAGGTCATACAACCTGACACTTGGAGTCCTTGTTCCTAACTGTTGCACTATGCTCTAAGCCAACAGGCGCTGCATGCTGATGACTATGGGAAGCTGTAGACGTCTATGGGAGCAGTAAGTAGGCAATTAACTTTACTGTAAACTCTAATCTTTCTTCCTTCTTGCTTCTTAGTTTCAAAAATGAGATCAACCACATGAATTCACTCAATCCCAAGGGCGTATATGGGAATGCATTATATGAGATCTTAAATCAGGTAATTGATTGGCTCGAGGAAGTTGGCACAAACAGCACTGAAAACCACGGTCTGCCGTGTGCTCAAGAAAACAGGTGTGCCGAGGGGGATGAATCACAGAACTGACTTGGATCTGCGGGTCTGCAAAGTTAGTTTAGCATGGGACATCAGCTATTCCCTGTGATGTCAGCAACTCCTCCTACGTGTTTCAAGAGATGAGAAAATGACACAGGGAAAAATAAATTGCAAGCATTTTTCTGTGACAATTGGAGATGCTTGGCTGCACAGCTGTTACCGTGAATAGGCAAATAGTTGGTAGTGACTAATGTTCATTTGAACACCATGTTACTTACTTGATATTTTTATATTAATGTTATAATAACTTTATTAACTTCAGGGGATTTTTTTGTAATATAAAAGAGGAAAAATGATCTCTCTAAATTAACACTAGAAAAAAAGCAACTTTTATATGGGGTTAAATCATTTTATTTGTTTCATAAATATTCTATATTGAACTGAAGAGTTACCAAACAGGATATGAGATCAATTAGGGGAATAGCAAGGGGTTTATGCATTATGAAAATATTCTAAAACTCCAAATCTATTTTCCTGAGGTCTCCTTAATAGATCCATGGGGGAATAAATGGATATGTGAAACTAACTACTTGTCGGAGCAGGAAGAAAGTTAAGGTCAGCTTTCAAAAAGTCAAGCCAGGCACGGTGGCTCGTGCCTGTAATTCCAGCTACTCAGGAGGCTGAGGCAGAAGGATTGCCTGAGCCAGGAGTTCTGGTTAACATTCTGGCTAACATAGTAGGACCCTATCCCTATAAAAAGAAAAAAAAAAAAAAGAAAAAGTAGAAGCTATCTCACTCACGAAAACTAAATCTTTACCTAATAGAAGAAAAATAATCCTCTTCCCCAGTCATTTTTAGCTTTTCAAACATTTTTTTCCTGCCAAAGCCTCCATCAAAGATAAGAGAATGGTAATCATAAAAGCCACTGCTTCTGACATTTGGGGGAGTGGGTTATAGAGTCAGAAAAATAAACAAACTGATTTCTTTTTCTCATGGTGGGGAAAGAAGGGGGATTAGGTAGACCTATTTGATCTATATACTGACTTTAAATTAGTCCCTCCATATTTCACCCCTTTCTTATTCAATCTTTTATCATCCCTGCAGTCTCTAAGACCTTGTTGGCTGCACCCTTCTCTGAGGGTGTTCAAATCTATGCCTATTCTGTTATTCTGTGTTCTATACTTTCCCATCCAAGAAATTTTTTGAAATATCTTGTTTGGTTAATTTTCCCCCTAGCTATGATGATTTTTCTAGCATCATACTTGGTTTTTATTTTGTTACTGTCATTTTTACTCTGTCTCTGGAGCCAGAGGAAATAAATTCATGTACTCACTTCACCATTTTCAATGGGAAGACTGTTTATACTTAAGAATTAAGAATTTACTTAATCAACCATTATTCTGTATTTAACAAACATTTATCATTGTTTTCTAACTGACAAAGAAGGTCCTAAAAGCTTAATAAGTATATTGTGCATTTACTTAATATTTTAAATCATGTTTTAAATCATGCATCTTCTTTGCACCAGACATTGTGAAGAACTTCATGATTTAGTGTCTCAAGATACCAAAGTAAACAACCACGAGGAGATCTAAATTCTCTGTCCTCACAAAAGCTAAAGATGAAGATGGATTTTTTTTTCTTTTAGGAGTCTGAGTGAAATGGCATCCGGGGTCTTTTTCAACTCAAGAATTCTGAGAAATGCAATCTATATGGAGGTTAAATGACCTGTATCACCAGCTTAGATGGTGAAGTGAAGATCATTAACTGTCCCCTTTATCAACTCCCTTCTTCTTCACAGTAATAGAGTTTCTTCCTCTAGTTTTGGCTGGGCACATGGGCAACCTAGTAGAGACAACATTTTCAGCTTCCTTTGCAATGAAATGTGAATGGAAATAATCCATGCACAACTTTTCCTGCTGATTATTTAAAATAAAACTCATTGTCCCAGGCCTCCCCACTTTCCTCTTATCAGAAGCTAAAAATGTAGATAAATCAATGTCCAACTTTGATCAAGCAGAAGCAGAAAGTGACCCAATGGGTGGAAGAATGGATGGAAGCCAAGTCCCTTAACCACCCCAGGGAGCCAAGATTCCCCACCAGGCTAGACCAGGCAGATAGCTTCATGAGGAATCAAAAACTTCTTTCTCATTCAAGCCACTATAGGGGCCCTTTGTGACAACATCTTGAAAGTTGCCTGAAATAACACAATAGTGTTATTTTACCAAATAATTGTCAACTATCAGTTTCTGCACATATATTAAAATTATTTTTAGAATGGTGTCTGTTCAATTTCCAAATACTCAAATTATATTCAAATAAAATTTCAGGTGCTACATTTCTAAATAATTCAGTAAGCAAATACACAGAGTAGCAATTAATCTTGGGCAAAGAGAAAGAACAATGGCTGAATCATATGATGGCTCCTGAAGGCTTTACTCAGACATCACATACAGTCACTTCTATACACACATACATGTTGCATTAGCTTAAGTAAGTCAGTGACAAAGCCTGACTCAGCAGGGTGGGGTTGCATAACCCCCCCCCCAATAAAAGGCTCTATGGCTGTCATAACAATGGGAAGGAATATACAATCCTGTTACAAAAAGGGCAACAAATAAGTGGGCACAATAACATAGCCTCTACCACAACCAAGTAAAACAAACCTTAAATAACTTCCAGCTATCAGTCAAATAAATAATTTAAATGGACTTCAATCTTATTCATATGTCTTCATCTGTGCCAATGGGTTCTCATAACTGAAAGAGGATGTAGTGTGTTTATATAAGATAGACTTTAAAAAACCTTTTGACAATAATGTTCTGGCCTTGTTGTTTTTCATAAACGGAACCTATGGTCAGATATCAAAGAATTCACACCTTACTTCCTGATATTCTTAAGTCCTTTACCTCTACATAGCAAATAAAAACGTACTTGCTATGGCAAGGATCTCTATAATTTTAGATCACATTTATCTGTGGCTATAGTAAAGGCAACCTCAATCAATTCATAAATTCCATCTATTAGAATTCAAAATGGCAATCTCCATTCTACCATAAAATGGAGATTAAGTATAAAGACTTAGAAAATATTCCCATATCATTCTAACGAACTTTGCTTTTTCTCTTCTTAGTTTTTACTAATGTGCAATTAAAGCAGCTTTCACTCAGAATTTTCTTATCCTAGAGAGGGGAAAAAACTACTTTTATTTTATCCTTAGTAGGGTTTTGGTGCATGACTGTATCAGGGAAAAAAGAGAGAAGACCCAAGAAAACAAAATCAGAAAAGAAAAAGGAGGCATTATAACCAATACCACGGAAATAATGAAAGATCATCAGAAAACTATTCTGAAAAACTATATGCTAACTGAAAAACATAGAGGAAATGGTCAAACGCTTTCAAATCATCCTTGATTTCTTTTTTATCTCTCACATCTCACATCTAATCTATCAACAATCCTGTAGATCCTCACTTCAAAATACACCTCAAATCTGATCGCCTTTACTGATACCACAAAGCTCAAACCATATCATCTTTCTCCTGGATTATTAAGACAGCTTCCCAAAATTATCTCCTCCTCTTTTAGTCTAATATTAACCAGACAGAGTCATCGTTTAAAAACATGTATCAGATTATGACACTCCTCTGCTCAGAACTCTACAATGTCTTCCCATCTTACCTAGTCAAAAATCCAAAGTCCCTCCAGTGACCTACAGTGCCCTACAGGGTTTGACTTGCTTTCCATTGTCTCACCAACTCACTGCCTGCTATTGTCCCTTTAATAATCCTGCCTCGGTCATGTTTGTCTCCTTGCTGTTCATAGAGCATGCCAGGCACTCTCTTACCTCAGGGCCTTTGCACTTACTGGAAGGAATGACTTTATCCCTCACCTCATTTAAGTTTCTACCAAAGTATTATCTTTTCTGTGAGGCTTACCTTTCCACCCCTTTTTTAGTAGTGGTTATCTCCCTCCTTTGCCTTATTTCTCTCCATAATCCCTATCTCCTTCAAAAGTGCTACATCCTTTACAAGAGTATGGGCACCCCAAAGGTAGAATGGCCTGCTTTATTTGTTTGATTGTTTGTTTTATTGTTGAATTCCAATTATGTAGAATAGAGTGCTAGAACAGAGCACTCATCAGTAAGTAGCTTTTGTATGAAAGGATAAATGAGTTAGGTCTTTTACAGATGAACAATAGGACAGATATCATGCTTTCTGTCGACCAGAATGGGTCCAGAAACTCATGCTGTGATGCATCAAGACTTATGCCTACTTCAGAGCATTTTTAAGCAAATTAAAACCAATAATTGTTGCTTTTGCATGGTAATAAATTTGAAAATTTTTGCTCCCACTTGAGCCAGTTTTGCAACCAAAGAAGATCTATAAAATAGATCATTTTTAACCTAGAAAATACAAAATGTTTTGCCCTAAATAATACTACAGAGATTACCAATAAGGCAAACTAATTTAATGATTTCTTAAAGCTTCAACCATTTACACCCCAGCTCTTGGCATCTGAGATGGCTCTCACCTACCCTCACTCAGTATTAAGATCAGTTTCCTTACCCTTTAGAAAACAACTTCAGGCTCCTATATTTTAACTCCTAAAATTTAACTTCTCTTTCTCTGTTTTGTCATCACATGACACACAAAAAAATTAAACTACACATGTACTCACCAGCAAATTGGTATTAACAGATCAACACCTAAGTGGACATGTAGGAATAACATTTGTTGGGTGTTGGGCGGGTGGGATGGGGGAGGAGGGGATGGGTATATACAAACATAATGAGTAAGATGTGCAACGTATGGGGTGTGGTTATGCTTGAGGCTCTGCCTCGAGGGGGGAGGGGGGCATGGGGAATATACATAACCGTGATATTTGTACCCCCATAATATGCTGAAATAAAAAAAAATAATAAATAAAAAAAATTAAACTATTTCCTAAAAAAGACACAGGTATTTAGGTCATGAATCCAAGCCACATATATGAGAGCAACTCAGAAGAACGAGGACAAAAAGCAAGATTTCTTGGGCACTCTTTATCAGCCATCTCCAAACATTTTCTGTAAAGGACCAGATAGCAAATATTTCAGGCTTTGTGAGTCATATTGTCTCTGCCACAACTACTCAACTCTGCTATTGTAGAGCAAAAACAACCATAGACAATATGTAAATAAAGGAGTGTGGCTGCATTCCAATACAACAAGTGGCAGGCCAGACCCACTGCTGGGCTAGACTTCCCTAGCTCCTGCCCTGTGTCTCCTCTATACAGCCAATCGGTTACTAGGGGCAACACTGCTTCTTGGGTGAATAAAGTTGTCTACGATATTTTGTACTCAGAGCAATTTGTTGACAGTTAAAATGATATTGTTTCAGAGTTTATGAGTTCTGAGTTGTACTCAAATTCCTTAACTTGCTTTCCCAGAGAGAGTGCTGAGAACATTAGGGAGAACACGTGGAAAACAGTAAGAATTCCATCGATCAGTTCTTAGAAGGAAACTGTCATGAGTACACTTATACAAACATATTTATTATTTACCTAAAGTGTTTTTTCTTAATTTGTAGAGTGTTCAGAAATGTGTTTTCACATCTTTCGATAGTTTTCTGTGAATATAATCATTGAGACTTGGTGGTTCAAACACACAGGAGGATCAAATTTGCAGCCATTAGAAAAGTTGTAAAAAATCACTGTCCTGGGTCAACAGAAACAGTAAAGATAGCTTTAGTCGTCAGAAACGAAGATAAGTTAAAATAGATTTGGGGACTATATAATACTTTTACACCCACTGACCTTGACCTCTTTACTTTGACCGGGATATGTGGTATGACAGAAAGTAGCATGAAAGAAAATATAGCAGAACCAGACACAAAGAACATTCTGTGAGTCCAATGCAGTAGTTTCAAGCAGTAACTTTTTTTGTTGGTGGTAAGAGAGTAAATGTGAGAAAACAGACTGGTAAACTGAGGAGTGACAACAATAATAGATGACACTTAGCACTTGCTACATGCCAAGCAATGTCCTACATGCCTTATGTATATTGATATATATGAACTCATTTAATCTTTACAGCAACTCAATGATGTAAATACAGCTATTATGCCCCAAATTTCCAGATGAAAACAAGTGAAGAACAGATATTTTTAAGTAATTCGCCTAATGTCTCCAGCTGATTAGACAAACTGGGATGTGAATTTGGAAAATGTGGCTCTGTGGCTCATGCTTTTATCCATTTCACTATATACTGCCGCTGAGCAATGAACAGGTTAAGAGGAAAATTTTTTAATTAGGAAAATGTTAGCCCACTAGAATGCAAAATTTTGAAAGCTAGTAGAGTTAAGAGAAGAAAATAGATAAAGCAAATTTCTAAAAAGGTTGGAAAGAAATTCAGGTGTAATTTTAATCTTAGAAGAGAAAAGAGACATTTTAAAGTAAAACAGAAGGAAAGACATGCTGGGATATAAAGATCAGGGAAGCTATAGTTGCTCACACCCAAGTAGAAGTGGAGAAATTATTGGCTGACCAGTGGACACGGGTTAGGAGCCTGAAGCATGTGGAAAGAGCGTCGAGTATCTCCTGTGAAAAACTCAACAGGGTCCTCAAAGAGCTGAATCAGGACCAGCTCAGGGCCCAGCTGGAGCCAGGTGGCACAGATTTATAATGGGCCTAAACAATTAGCATATTCTGATGCTTGTAAAATGTGCCAATTAAAAACCAACTATCTATTCATTAAGGCAATTGCTTTAGCGACCTGTTAATTTCAGTTATTTCAGCTATTACAATTCAAAAGTCACAAACTATATCCCTCTTTAAAAGATTCTATACATCTGAGTTATCACTGGTTCAGACTGGCCTTCTCACCAGTTAGTCCAAATCTTTCGTATTTTCTCTGCTCACTATATTTTGTCCATAAGATGCAGATTTGTTTCAGATTTTGACATCTCATATATCAAGTTGTATCTTACCCTTGGTGATGAAATTGGAAGCATTTTTCCCTAGTGGTAAATAAAAGAATGATGTATATGACAATCTATGGCATCTTAGATTAGATGAACCACATCACTTACTTCACTTCCAAATAACATGAACACTTCCAGGCTAGGGAAAGGCCAGACACTTAACTTCAACACTGCTCAATATTTCCATAGCTTCTTGTTCTACCTAACATATTTCTACATGTTATATTATACTTACATCAATCCTATAGATAGATGTTTATTATCACTTCCTTTCACAGATGAGAAATCGGAGGTTCAGAGAAGTTAACTCCCCTGCTCAAGGCCATTCACCCACAGAGCCAAGGGGCTAACGCAGGTCTCCTGGCAGCCTCTGCTTCTCTGACTACCTGCTATGGCTACTCCAAGCCTTCTGCTCTATTTGAATAAAAGTTTGACTATTCTACATTTTAACTCAGGTTAAAATGAAACTGAAAACTACCTGTACAACTTTGGTTGTAACTGACGATCTCTCACTCAACAATGTAGAGAAAAAGCACATGTAAGAATCCTACCCAACATCACCTTTTACTCATGAACAGTAAGAGGCATAGAAGCTGGCTGCAAAACCACTTTCTATCCTTTTGGAATCCTTTTAATGTTACAAGCCACAGACAACATCAACATTCCAGAGTCTTCATGCTGACATACAGAAGCTTTCTTATGTGCAAGAAAAGAACATTTTTTTTTTTGGAAATGAGCATGCATAAAAACACTCTGAAGAATTGGGGCAATATCTTGAGCTGATGAAATGAATGAAGATAGCCAATGTCAGTCAACAGCCAATGGAAAAATAACCCTCAACTTCAGATCCCTTTGAAGAGTACCAGAAAGGCAGAGTGAAACATAACACAAAACTGACACAAAAGTCTGTTATTTACAGAGAATTCAACTAAATGTGTCAGATGACCCATAAAATTATAATAGTCAACCTTTTCTTTTCAGGCATCACGAGATAGTGTTCACCTCACATTACCCACAAATGGACTGCTTGCAGATGCTGGTGAACTGCCCTCCCATTAGCTGCCAGCCAAGTCAGTTTGGATGTTCATGCAATCAAAACAATCCAACTTCCAAATTACCAGTCTGGCTGAAGAACCAGAATTATTTCGAGAGTTTGGCAACTAAAACAAATGGACTTGAAGCTTGAGGGTTTGCAGGGTGTAGTGGGGATGAAGGTCTGACTGTGCCAAAGGGAGGGAAGGGCCAAAGGCGATGCTACAGAGAGAGAAGCTAATAAGTGGATTTTCTCAGTGATGTGGAGACTTAGCCAAGTGCTATTCCAGTCCCACGCTAGTGGACACTTAAATGTATTGCTAAGGAATAGTAAACAAAAAAGTGTGGCACTAAGGCAGGAATAGATTCACACACTCAGAATATGGTAATTTGGGGGGCGGAGCAAGATGGCGGACGAGAAACACCGCCAGTTAGAGCGTC